>OZ017742.1:226862718-227462718 GCA_963969285.1 Odontomyia ornata | reverse complement strand
TCTTCTTAACTTAAGATTCCATCCAGTTTTCTTAAATATTTCGTAAGGTTTTGAAATAACCGAGTTACTTTTCAACAGGCAAAGTAAAAAGGTTTAATTTAAATCACGTGCAGCTAATGAGAACGCGTCAACTAAATTTCTAGGCTTCCAATTAATTTGAAACCGAACTCTATGGTCGAAATCTAATATACGTATCTGCATATTTTGTATATATATAAAACAATTTTTGTAATTTATTATAAATAATATAAATAATGAATATAAAATATTGAGCATAGATTTTTATTAATTAAAAGGACTCACCGCTGTTCCATCGAGCGCTCGATGGGGCTGGAGGTGTCCTGTAAATTCTAAAGGTTGTTAGCATCGTTGCTATTAGTATTAGTCTCACTTATCACTATAGAGGTTCTTTGGGCGAATGCCATACAAAATTGAGTAACAAAATCACTTGTTAAGATATTTTCTCGTCCACGGGCAATAAACCGCAGAGGTAAGAATGTCAGAAAAATGGTCAGTTTAGCAATAAAACTGAGGAAACTCGCTATTGAACCACCGCCTGTTAAATGAAGTAAATTAACTTTTGACGCTTTAATATCTTCCTCATCAACGATGCCAATCCGGTTTAGATCGATCACAGCAGCCTCTAGCATTAGCGTTACAATTTATAGGTGTATCGAATTCAAATCGTGCAGCTTCCTCCATACGATAATAACGGGTTGGATCTCGGTAGTCGATCAGGTCCTTGCGATTCCAATGATTGATGTTATTGCCGGTTCCTTTATTCGTTGGGAGTCCCTGCAACTCCGACGTATCTGCTTTTGATTTCTGCAATCCTTTGCTATCGTGGGCTACTTGATCCCTTTTCTTTTCTAGACTAACTTTTCTAACTCCTTAGAACGATAAATATCATATTTTTTTATCAACGCATCTAAATCTAACTTCATGCGACGTTTTGAGATATCTTCACGACATAAATGCTGCTCCTGCACTAAGGTTTTGGAAAATTCCATGTAAGGAGTAAGGACTGCATAGTTCTCGTTGGCCTTATCACCGATTACCTAAAGTGCAGAAATTCGCCTGCATGACGATCAAAGTTAGGTTTGATTTGGCTTAGTTTCATTTCCAACCTCAATGATACGTTTAAGCAATTCCACACCATTCTCTGCAGCCGGCCTTCAGTTGTTGTGGTGCTATACAGTTATTCGTAGACGACCAACTGAATGGCTGTCGCTGACTATGACTATTATTCCCTGATTCACGTATGGTTGAGCGGAGGTTTCTTTGTGATGAATATGATCGGTTACGGGAGCTATACGAGCTCTTTCGATATTTGTCCACGTTTGTAGAGGTGCTCTTTCTGTCTTCCGCCGAATCCTTTCGTTTCTTCCCGCTAGAATCGTTCTTGCTCGTTGATTGGCAACGAGGCGACATATGTTCGATCATCCGAACAAACGGTTGCCGAGACCTTGAAAGCGAATCAAACGCGGCATCAGCTAATTAGTACTGCTCCAGTGCTGGTTCTTCGGACGAATTTGAAATCGTTATCGAAATGGGGCTTGGGTGTTGTATTTGTACGAGTAGTTATCAATCACTGTAATCACGGCAGGCCATGGAGTGATTGCGGCTTGTCCTCAATTCAAATGGCATTGGGTACCCGTATTTATCCTTGCACTATCAACACCGTGATTGCATTGAGAAAGTTTTGGTCAGCTCTAGGTTGCACGGCGACTGGTAATAATTCCTTAGCAGAATAGTTCACCTCAACAGAGTATTCCCCGCAAATTTTAATTGTTGCCTGTTTCGACTCACCAATAAGTTCGTAAACACGCTCTCTTATTTTTAAAACTATCGCGCACGCGGATAAACCGGTAATTTGTTCTTCGCACCTCCGGATAATTTTATTTTATAGTTCCAAATAGTCTTAGATTAAGTTTATGTTGAATCGTCATTTGAAGTGTTTGCACTTTATAAAAATGATTTAATACACATGCCTTGTTTTAACTACTAGAGTGCAATATTTTAGTTTCGAATGATAATTTTAATTTAATTTTAGGTAGGGTTGCGTTTGAGCCATTAAAAGTTTAATATATTAACAATTGGTCAAGAACTTAGTGAACTTGTTATGTCCCGCAAAATAAACAGATACGACATTGTATAACTTGTATAGAATGCTTATCGCCTCCTCAGGAGTCACCACTGAATCACTAAAAGCTGGCAGTTGACTTTCGTTCAGGGAATCTGATTCCAAGGAATGTTCACTTACTCCCGCAAGGTTCCGGAATCCTTCACGTCTTTCCTCAAGGATCTCTTTTTCTTCAGCTGTGTATAGCGTCGGCTGTCCTACATATTTGATTCTTTTACGTCTAGCATCACTTAAAGGACTATCGTCTGAGTCATTACTAGTTGCTGAATGGAAAATGGATGAGTTTTTGTCCTTTTGAATATCCCGGGGTGGTGGAGTATCGGATACTTTGCTTATGGTTTGAGCAGGTGTTTCAGTAGAAGCCTCATATTCAATAGCGTTAGGTGTGTTAAGGTTATTCTGGGAATAGGTTTCGTTCACATAATCTAGAACCCGACTCAGCCTCTCATCAATTGTTGGCGCTTTCAGGGGTGCATGGCTTGCGGGGCGAGGAAAACGGCTTCCACGCTCCAGGAAAAGGTCATGATGTCGAAACTGCACTTTATCTTCTTCGAGGAACTCTTCTCGAGATGACTGCCTTTCCAGCCGTGCTGAGGAAGAGCTCTTTTGCACTAACCCCTTCCCTTGGGCAGCAAACTCCGACTGCAAATAGTCTTTGGTAGCCACTGTGTAGGCCAAGTCTGATGAGGATTCTTGATATGAAAAGTCAGGAGCTCATCCTGTAGGTGGCGTACGTTTTCCACTGCGAGTAATGTTGAGTCTGCCAAGTCCTCCGTGAGTGCCAACGTCAGCAGCCTTCGGAGACGGAGGATCTTTATACTCTGCCTTACGACCCGATATTGTAATCCGACGTTTTTGTTTTGGTTCAGCCAAATTAGTTTTTCCCGCCACCCCAGCTTTAGCCATACATTAACCTTCCTCCAAATGAGACGTTGAATTGCGAAACAATTTCTCAAACAGTAGAGATGCGGTGCATAGACGACACCGCGCAACCAATGTAATACAAACAATAATTTAAATCATCAACACGCGTGAAGGAAGCACGGAATGATTGATATTCGTCCAAAAATAAATATTTCTTGCTTTCGAGCAAACAAGAATCAAGCGTTGCACGTTCGCAAGCGTCGAAATAATGGACCCTAGCCTCACGCGTTCCAATTCATTCATTGTGTTTTTTAAATAATGTTGACATGCTTTGGATCCAAACTCTCTCACTTTGTTTAAATTTTAAACGACTTCAATCGGAAATCGAATTCCAAAACTAGACACCAAAACATCAACAGTCAAGAGACAATAAACTCAACCTACTTTCGCTTTCACCCACGATTTCACCCTCTTTAAAATTCCGTACACCCGCTACGATTCTACGCCAAACAGATTCACTTCGATTCACGAAACTCAGAAGAATGCCATGAGAACGATGATAATTTTTTCCACATTTGCCCCCTTCACAGATTTATTCGCGTCAATTTCCTTCGGGCCATTGCACTGCAGCTTCTTCAAACTTTCACTACGAAAGCACAGTCCTAAAACGAGGAAATTATTTCACTTCATTCAGCAAAAACAATACCAACGATGCCGACTGCTTACCAGCACTTTTGTAAAGAACCATTTATTAACATGGGTCCACGAATCACTTTGTTTGCGCCACCACTACCATGTTCAGCTATATTTCCCACAAATATATTAACTCCAATAAACTCGACTAAAGTTTTCCGGGAAAGATCAAAACCGAATGCTGTACAATTTCAGGCTGATTAATTTCACTTCTGCACGCAATTCCAACTAGGAAGTGATTAGCAAATTGCGGATTCGAAACCTGTTGACAACTGGTTAATTCATCACGCTGTTCGTGGAAATTGGTGGCCCAAGGTATTCCAAGGCGCGTGCCGGTTTCTAACTTCAGTTAACGGTGTTTTATAGATTGTCTCTCTTTCTGTCGTCTTTCCCAAGTTGCCAAATTGGCGGGGCCGAGCCATCGAGCAACGACACAACAATGGAAAATCGCGCAAAGTTTCGTTGAATAGTGCCATCTATGAGTGAACCCGTGATGGTGATAATGGTTTTTAAAATTCAAAATCGTCTTTTTGTAGATTCGATTAAGTTTTCAATTGAAAGCAATTTATGTTTATAATTATTAGGCGTAATTAAGGGGGAAATAAATCGAAAGAATACGACAGGCACGCGTTAATTACCGACAAACAAAACAATTTTTAATTAATATTATGGTTGGAATGGGCAAAATTTGACAAATTTTGTGGGGTTTAAATGATACAATGATTTTATCGTTCCTATAATTTAAGGGGTTAACCGTTTTGTTCTAAGCATTTGGATACCGCGCTACACCGCAATTAGTTAAATTATATTCAAAAGATATTGAAATAAAATCACTACACATTAAAATATTAAACAGTTCCAGAATTTTGTTTCCCGGGTGTTAAGTACAAGAGAAATTTTTTTTTTCACTTATTTTTTCATGCGAAGAAAGAAAAAGAGCGAGTGTTGCGATGGGGAAGGTGACTGAATGGTTACTCCTTGTTAAATTGAGTTTGTGCGGTGTGCCTGTGTCAGCGCTGCTTTTAGAGCCATAGCTCCTAGATTACTACAGTACGCCACCCCAAACCCCAAACCTTAATCCCATTGAGCATTTGTGGGACTTGTTGGAGCGCAGGATCCGTCAGCACAGCATAATCTCGAAGGAAACGCTGAAAAACGTCATCGTTGATGAATGGGGCAAAATTATCATTCAGGACACAGCCAAATTGGGTCACTCCATGCCAAATCGACTTAAGGAGGTCCTTAAGCGGAGACGTTATCCCAACAAGTTATTAACCCCTAATATGTAATAAAATATTTGAAAATTTCAAACTAATGTTGTCATGTACAGATACTTTTTCTGGTTCGTTTAAGTAAGGTTTTTTGTTTTTATTTTTGTAAAATCTAGCTTTTAAAGGAATACCAAAAGGAAAATTTATAGAAAAGAAAGTTTCATTAATGGATAAATTTTGTTGCTTAAATGTTTAATTGTTGCAGCCTTCTTTAGCATAAATTCTCTAGTATATTGTTTTCTTTTGATGCTGTACGGATACTTTTTCTGGCAAGTGTATGTCAAGAATTCATCGCAGAACAACACTCCCATTTTGTAACTAACTCTTTAGTAAGCTTTATTTAAGCAAAAATGCTCTTATTTTTTTCTCAGCAGGGGAAGATTCAAAGAACCAAGAAATGGTAATTAAGTTAACATTATAGACATTAAATGAATCACAATTGGGGCACCTAAACTATATCTTATTCACAACGTAGCAATTTTAAATGTCAAAATCATTTTCTCTCAAAATAATTCTAAGAAAAAATTAATCTCAGCGCATTTGCTATTGCTTATTGCATTGAGTAAGTACGAGGGAAATTATGCTGTAAATTCGTATAAAATAATGCATTTGAAATTGGTCACTCCCCCTTTAGAATTCATTCCCAATCATAGGTAAACGTTATCTGTTTTCTTCTCCATTGTGAACTTCGAAAATTTCCCTTGCGCACCGACATTTTAATTTCCCAAAAACTTCACTCATATAACCACTAGAATACTACTACAGCGAATTCAAAAATGTCTTTCGGCTACCGTTCTTCATCGGCGTCTCGCCATCACAGTGGAGCTCGTGTCTAGTGACGGTTTCGTTTCCCATATTTTGTTCATTTTCCGATTCGGTGCGTGCATTTATCGTTAACAGTTGATTCACTTCAATCTCGTGGGCATGTTATTCGAACTGAACTAATTTCGAGATCTTTATCGCGAAAGATCCTCTCAGACTCCATGCAAGAACATTTCGGTCGGAAAATGTCCTGAAGTCGATGTTCCCTCTAATCGCCTCTAGGTCTCGTACTGATTTTTATTATCCCCACGAGTGCTAGTGAAAAGTGAGAATTCCGTACTAGTGAAAAGAATTACAATTAAGCAGTGTAGTTCGAAATATTAAAGCAATTAAAATTGCATTTCAGCGATTTGCGCCTTTGCATAAATTTGTTTTACCATTTTTTTCTCATTACCTTTTTGTCGCCTTGATTGGCTTGGCCCATTTTGACAGATCGCAGGCGAGATCGCCGCGCTACGGCAGCTCAAACAATTTTTTTGTTACCTTTTCGCTGCTTGGGCTGTCAATTCGCTGAAAGTAGTCAAAGTAAAGTTTAGCTGTGATTTCTTTCGCAGAGTTGAAGTTTTTTTTAATTATTAGTTGGAATTGCTGTGCATTTTTGTGTTTTGCGCTTGGATCAAAGTCAGTTTTGAGTTAGGCAGTCGCACTGTGCTTTTGGCAAGATGTTCAACAGCAGCATGAATGGGTTCGGAGGTGGTGGTGGCGGTGGCGGCGGTCCGTACAGGTCGAGGTAACTATCAAAAATCATTATTAAATTGGCAAATAACATTCTAAATTTATTAATTGGCATATCAATTACTTGTCCGGGAAACTACTCACCGATTGCAGCCAGTTTGGTTGCTCTCGGTTGTGTACTTTGGTGAAAATGCGAAAAATCGATTTTGTCAGAATGCATCCGGCGAACATAACCTCCAATGACCCATCGTCGCTGCCGCTCGCAGTGCGTGATTTGTATTTCCCGCACTCGCAATGCTGCAAATGTGGCGCGAGATTCCATATTGCATTTGGCGATTTTGTATATACCAGAATCGTAGGGGCTGCGATTTGTGAATGGTTTTGTTGATGTTTGCAATTTACTTCTATGGATGCTTTTGGCTTTGGTGTATGATTTGCTGATGGGCTCTCACGTAGAGATTAAGGGCGCAAATCGGAATTGAAATTTACAACTTAATTTGGACACTAACATGGCGATACAGTCGTGTTGAGTTAATCGTCGAAATATTTGAAATTATTTTCCAGTTGATTCAAATTGTCCAGGAAATTATTGAGTGACGGCAAACATGTATCGGTAATTATTTTTATTGCTATCACTACCATTTTAATTGTGTAATAATTGTGAAATGCTTCGTATCGCTTCGTTAAATGGAAAGCGAATTGAGTAGTTTCTTTTTGTAATTTAATGATGTATGAGTCGACTGTGTGTGAATTCGGTCATATAATTGAATTTAAAACAAATTTAAGGCGCCAAAAAAATCAATTTAGTACTAGACATTTTTCCGTGAAAGCAGACTGCAAACTAAAATTCTCCAAGTTAGACAGGGAAGTGTGTATTAGTCCTGAACCTACGAAATGCCCACACTCATCTGAAGCCATGTATTAATACACTGAAAAAAAAACAGACTCAAAACGATAATTAGAGAATATTCAGATGACTGTAACGTCGTTGAATACGTTTCAGCGTTGGAGCCCTGTTTTATCGAATGGTTTTTTTTTTTTTTTTTTTTTTTTTTTTTTGTGGTAGGGAGGTGAAGGCATTTACGCCCGCCGAGTCTGGCAGTGTGGGACTCCCATGGAGGATACCCTTGGACTACCCACTAAACACCTCCCCTGTCAATCTGAGAACCTAGCCTGGAACCGTTTGACACATTACTTCGGGCCAGGTCTCGTTTTGTTACGCCGTGGGGCACCTTCAAGCTGGGGAGTCCCTTTCTTAGCGGGAGGGGAGAGGGGAAGAGGAAATGCCAGAAGAGCGCTCCCCCAGCACCTCCGGCTGCTGCGAGTCCCTTTTATCTTTTAGGACTGCCCGAGCATAATGTGCCACCTGGTTCCATTTGTCAACCGATTCGAGCATCACCGCAACTACGAGTATATTATCCGGGGTGAGCTCTCCCGTCTCCCTGTAGAGTTTCCTTCGCAGCCTGGCCCATTTGGTACACGCAAAAAATGTGTGACAGGCATTGTCCTCCTCTCCTGGGCAAAAGAAGACTGAAAACACCCGTGCCGGCTCAAAAGCTGGGTCAGATAGAAGTCAGTCTCACCATGCCTTCGATTTAGCCACGATCTCACATCCGGGATGAGGCGCGCAGTCCACCTTCCCTTCGTGCAATTCACCCAAGACTGCTGCCAATCGTTGAGCGAGCGCTGTCTCTCCTCGCGGACAACTATCTCCCTCGCATCCTCGTTTCGGCGCAGGTAAGTAGCGCGGCGCTCTCTAGCAAGGAGGGCAACAGGTATCACGCCTGCAATAACTCTCACCGCCGAGTCGGAGACTGTTGGATACGATGATGCAATTCTCAGTGCTCCTCTTCTCTGTACCTGTGCCAATCGTTTTCGGTATACCTCCTTGCTGAGAGCGTCGCCCCATACCTCTGCTCCGTACAGTAGCACTGACCCTACAGCACTCATCAATAGGCGTCTTCTTGATGGGCTGGGTCCCCCTACGTTGGCCATAAGTCGACTCAGGGCCGATGTTCCCGAAGCAGCCTTCTCAGCCGTTGCCCTGATTTGCTCAGAGAAACTCATCTTCGAGTCGATCAGTAGCCCCAGGTACTTCACCGCTGGCTTCGATTCGATCTGTATATCTCCAATACTGATCATCCTTACTCTAGGGATTCTCTTTTTTGTCAAGATGACCACTTCGGTTTTCTCCAGTGCTAAACTGAGCCCGCGAGCAGTCATCCAGTCCCTCACTCGGCGCATTAGCATACCTAGCCTAAGTTGCGCTTGTTCAACGGTGCGTCCGGCGACCAGAGCCGCAACATCATCCGCATAGCCGACCAAGCGCGACTCATCTGGCATCTCAAGTCTCAGTAGCCCGTCGTAAGACACGTTCCACAGGTCCGGACCAAGGATAGATCCCTGGGCAACACCCGATGTAATTTCACCACCTCTGCAATCGCATCGATGGTAGAACGTCCTGCTCTAAAGCCGTACTGCCGAGGAGATAGGTCCCCAGCAGCACGAATCGCGTCAGTGAGTCTTCCCTTGATGAGTTTCTCTAGCACTTTCCCAGCCGTGTCTAGCATGCATAACGGGCGGTATGCAGACGGCGATTCGGGATTTCCCTTCCCCTTGCTGACCAGCACGAGCCTCGCCACCTTCCATCGTACCGGGAAAACCCCGTCCCGTAGGCAAGCGTTGAATGTGCTGAGCAGCAAGTCAGGACAATGGTGATAGACGAGCTGCAAAACCTCAGCTGGAACACCATCTGGACCTGGAGCCTTCCTCGCGTTCAGGGAGAGGACTGCCTCCTCCAGTTCCAGCTGTGTGAAGAGTGGGCACTCCACCGCTGTTTCACCACGGACAGCGTCAACACGGACGGGATGGGCGGGGAAGAGTCCCCGCACTATCGCGTCCATCTTTTCCGCGTCATGTATACAAGGCTTCCGTAGGGCACCAAGTTCCCCCATGACCAGCTTGTAGCTAAGGCCCCACGGATCCTTATTTACATCATCCACGAGGTCTTGCCAGCATCGGGCCTTGCTCTTGTTAATAAGCCTGCGAAGATATTTCCTGCCGGACCAGTATGCTGCTAGCCTAGTGTCTGCCTCCTCCCGTGTTCGCGCCCGCTGGGCCTCTCGCCGAAGTTTGTGACACTCGCTTCTTTGTTCGGCGATCTCGTTTGACCACCAGTATACTGGAGGCTTACCGTGTCGGGGTCTCCGACGGGGCATGGAAGACTCGCAAGCAGCTATGATGGTACTCATAGTTGAGTTCACCAAGTCCTTGGCTGTAGGCCCTCCACTCCCTGGCGAACCTCTCAACGTCCATTCTCCCAGTCCTCCATTCGAGGATTGAAGTTTGGGCATATGCACGCAGAGTGGCACTGTCGTGAATCTCAACCGCTATATACTGGTGATCACTAGCCGAGTAGTCCTCTAGTACTCGCCAGTTGTGTTACTGTAGGTACCAGGGACTCCGAAGCGAGTGTCACATCGGGTATGGTTCCTACGCAACCCCAGCGGCGGAAAGTAGGGGTGTTACCAGTATTTAGGACAAAAAGCGCTGCTCTGGCCGCCATGTCCAAGATTTGCTTTCCCCTTGGGTCGGATTGTGGCATACCCCATTCAATGGCTCTAGCGTTGAAGTCTCCCCCGACCAGCATGTGGCCCTCTGTGTTCGAAACAGCGTCCTCCAGGGCATCGAGTTTGGTTCGAAAAGATCGCATTGCCTCGTTAGGCGTCAGATAAACACTGAAATATGTTATCCCTGAACACCGCACCCACACAAAACCATCCCCGCGTCCATGGCCCTGCACCTGAAGGCGGGCGCTGTCTCGAACCCAGATGGCCGAGGTACTAGATTTGTCAGGGTACCACGCTTGCGAGTCCTTGTTATGATGTTGCTCGCTCAGCAACAGGAGGTCAGCTTTCTTATCCCTCGCAAACTGCTCAAGTAAGTCCTGGGCGTTTGTGCTTCGGTGCAAATTGACCTGCAGGATACGGATCATTTGAGTATCGATTTGGCTTTAGTTAGGGCCTCCTTGAAAACCTAGCATCCCCGGCTCATGTTTGAGGTCGCCGGGTGCTAGCTTAGCATTCTTGCAAAGAATGCATTTTGCCTCGTTCGTGCACTCCTTCCTTTTGTGCCCCGTTTCACCACATTTGTAGCACAGAGATCTCCTGTCGGGTCCCCTACAGCCATACGCGGTGTGTCCGTATTCGAAGCATCTGAAGCAGCGGATAGGGATCGCTCTTCTCCGTATCCTGCAGATCACCCAACCTATCTTAATTTTGCCCTTCGCCAGGATTTGCTGGGCGTCTTTATCAGCTAGTTCGACAATAGCCATGCGTTGCCCCCTTGTGTTTTCACGTGTCAATCTTGCCTTGACTTCACTTAAGCTGGGGAACTCCCTCCTAATGGCATCCTCTACTTCAGCTTTGTCCGTGACGCAGTCGAGGTCCCTGATTTCCAGGGTGGCCATTGGTTCGAGCGAGGCAACCGTGTCTTTGTTTGTGGCCTCTGGCCCGAATTCCACCAGCAGGCCACCGGTCCGGGTTGGTCGAACTGCTTTGATGGCAGTTTTGGTGTCGTCTGGCTTGACCGCTCCTTTAATTTCACGGAGGACATCTGCGTAGGTTCGGCCCTTAGTGGGTTTAATAAGCAGTGCCTCTCGCAAGGGTTTGCGCCGCGGTTAGCTTTTTGTTTTCTGCGGTATATCGGGGGGTTCTCTGTTCTTTTCGTGGTTGAGCTCTTTGTCTGTTTTTTCTAGGAGTAGCTTTTTGGCCGCTTTTTTCGCTGCCTTGTTTCGCACCACATGAAACTCCTCGCCTGGAGTGTCAACTTCGTTTATGGTCTCGTCCTTCCTCCTTTTCTCACGGTCGCCTTCAATTGGGCTACCGGCCATTCTTTTGCTGCTGCTAGGACCCACTGATGCCTCGAGGGAGAGCGTGTCTTTTTGGTGCTTTTCGGTTGCAAGCCACCTCCGCCTGTAGTGCGTTATGCGGCCAAAAAGCTCCTCCAGTTCAAGAATGCCATTCTTGACACTCTTGCCTATGTTTTTCTGCACTTCGCAGGCAGCCCTCAGTTGTTTGACGATAGTCCCCGCTTTCCGAGTAAGCCGCTCCTCTTCGGCGCGGTCAAGGGCGATTGTGTTATTTGGCGCCACCTCTTGGGAGAGGCCCCCGTTTCCTAGCCCATTTGCTTCTATCGCTTGGGTGGCGTTTGAAGTGGCGTCGGCCATCGGCCAAACTTCTCCCTCCCCCAGTCTTACACTGGCCTCTGTTGGTGTCGCAGCTTGATCCAGATTATGTACGTCTTGCACTGGACGCTCCGGGGTGCGCATAGTCCTTCTACTGCGCCCAAAGGCCGCAATGATGCCAGGTTGCACAACGCACTCTGCCTCCTTTCGTTCGTTAGTCCGTCTGTCGTCTGTCTCCGATGATTTAACCTGTGATGTTGACTTTGACAGTGTTTCTGGGGTTTGCTGCCTCCCCCCGCAATCGGTGACTTGTTTTATCGGTGTTCTTGCCAACAGCGGTTTTTGCCTGAAAGGGTTCTCCGTGCTAGCGTCCTGTTTGCTTGTAGTTATATCTGTTACAGAAGCCAAGTTCACCACTTCTATAACATTGCAGTCGCTGGATGACGACGGCCGGGAGCCTGCTCGCTCACTACCCTCTGCCGCCGGTACTGGGGATCCGACCCCCTGCACCATAATTTGGTTCCCCTTGTCGACCTGCATGATTTGGTTTTCTGTCCGGGTTTCCGTTCCCATAGCATTTTACCTACTGCCAGGATATATGGATAATTGATGACGCCATATATTTCGTTATGTCACAGTGAAGATCATTGACACTCAGGTATTTGTCCTGAGACTCTCCCTTCACTGCCGACCATTGTCCGCGGCTGCTTATTGGTTATTCGCAGCGAACCTTTCGAGAAAGGTCTTCCCCTATCCGCAACCCTGGGGACGCGTTTGGTTCCCCGGTCTGAGGGCACTATCGATAAATCGATAACCAAAGCATCGAATGGTTACCGCTGGACCGATTGGGCTGAAATTCCGTATTCTGGAGCTCTTTTTGATCACAAAACCGATGAGGTGAGGATTTAAGCATTTTTTCAATTAAATTCAATGTATTTTAGTCTTGACATGATAGATAGATGCACCAGATTCTGTCGTCAGTTTACAGCTATCAAATTTCTTTCCTTTAGAAGGGTGTCTTTTTAAAAAATAAACGGGTGCCCTTCTAAAGAAGAATAAACATCGAATGTCTCCTCAACTTGATATATTTGCCATTTAAACTATTTCAGCACCATCGGACTTCTGTTAGTAGATAAGGTGTGGAGACATTCGATATAAACTATTCTACTTTAGAAGGGCACCCATCTATTTTGTAGGACACCCTTCTTTCCTCTATTTTGTAGCTGTAAAAAAAATTTAGTAGTGTAAAACTGACAAAAGAATGTGATGCTTTTTATCTGTCATGTCAAAAGTAAAATACATTAAATTTAATTGAAAAACTGCTTAAATCTAATTGTTCCTTAAATTGCGTTACGCGTGTCGGTTCCCTGTCCGGGTGGAACAAAATAACATGACAATAATAATAGTATCCCTGTCTGGGGTCTGACTTTGCTTTTCAAGGAAAACGCGTCCGGTATCTGTGAAAGCTATATTATTACTACTCAAACTTAACAAGTATAACAAATTAAAGTTCAATGTAATTCAATTCATATGTGTGTGTTTTTGCCTGTGACATAAGTCATCAGGATCTGTCATTATTTTCCATTAACATCCTCCGCCCCGGGATTGATGTCGCTTGAGTCATCATTACCCAAATCGAGTACACAGAGCTTCACTATCGGTCGTTTATAACCTCCTTTTGTCGTTTTTACATCTACCACTCGTATCCTTCCGTCTCGTTTCGACGGGTATACTTGAACAACTCCCTTCAGCCAGTAGCCACTTCGTTGTCGTCTACTATTAATACCACGTCGCCAACCTTTATATCTTTTCCAAGGGTAAACCACTTCGTTGTCCTCTGCAGTGTTGCAAGGTACTCCTTTCTCCACCTGGTCCAAAATAAATCTGTCAATCGTTGCGAATGTCTCCATAGTCGTCGCAAAATTAGATCCTTATCATTGAATTCGCTCATTGGTGCTGACATTGACGAGCTTCCGATCAAAAAATGATTCGGAGTCAGCGCTTCTGGATCATCTGGGTGATGAGATACTTCAACAAGTGGTCGAGAGTTGATTAAATGCTCAACTTGAGTCAAGAACGTTAATAACGTATCTTCTCGTGGGCTAGATTCTAGTTATTGCCTGAATGCAGCTGTCAGTTGATAAGTCTAGAGCTATTTCAATATGGATTGCCCGTATCCTTAGGCATATAAAGAGAACCCCATAACGTTTTTCCTTACGTCGTCCAACTGTCACCAAAAGAGGGCCAAAGTAATCCAAGCCAGTATATGAAAATGCGGGGCTTCCAAACATTAACCGCGCCTTTGGCAGTTGACCCATTACTGTGCTGGCGTGTTTCGCTCTTCTCATTTTACATGTGTTGCATTCATTGCAAATTCGTTTCAATGTCGGGCGCACTTTCAAAATTCAGTAATGTTGCCGTAGTTCGTTCAATACAGTTTCGGATCCAATATGATTAGCTTACTGATGATAGTGCGCAACAAGTAGTGAATCATACGTGTCTTTGCCATAAAAAATGATCGGTCCTCGTTTGGCCGGCGTAGAGTCTTCTAGGGCTGTCGTCCTTGTCATAAGCCGAATAATCCCTTCGTCAATTTTAGGGGTAAATTTAAAAAGCCGACTCCTTCTGTCTAGTTTTCCACCTTTCAGCAAAGTATTTCGTTCAGTTCCAAAATGGACACTTTGAGATTGTTGGATCCATAAATTTGCAGCCTTCTCAAGTTCGATGACAGACAATTCTCCAACGAGAATAGTGCCTTGTTCGCCTTTTTGGATTTGACTTCTTGCTCGACAATTGGCCACATACCTAATTACATATGCTGTGGCACGAATAAGTCGAAGCCATGATGAAAATCTTGTCACGTCAGGTGATGAGTACAGCTGCTTCGGTTTTCTCATCTCGAACATTAAGTACGCATGTTCAATATTCGACTTGTCTTCATTCTGGTTTAGCCGTCGATTTGGCCAAGCCGTCTCGTCCTGTTGCAGGAACTCAGGTCCTTGAAACCATCTGCTATCACATGTAAATTCTCTGGATGTTGCTCGGGTTGCAATGTCGGCAACGTTTTCTCTCGTTGGCACCCAACGCCATTCACTTTGGTCTGACAATTCAGCAATCTCGCCAAGTCGGTCGGGTAGAACTGCTTGAATCGTTTCGAATCGTCTTTAATCCAGGAAAGGACACTAGTTTAGTCTGTTCAGAAGACTTTCTTCTGAAATGTTACGTCATGTTCGGTTTTAATAATTGCCGCCAGGCGGGCTCCGAGATGCGCGGCTTGTAATTCCTTCCTTGGGTGCGGTTAGTTGTTTGATTGCACAGCATTTGGCTCTACCTACCACAAAGGACACTTGAATGTCGTCGTCACATTTGATTCGCACATAGCCAACGGCTGCGTATGCTTGGTCGCTGGCGTCAACAAACACATGAAAGTCACGAGTATCGTTATTTCGGAATTTGGGGGAATAACATCGAGGAACCCTAACTGTCTCTAGTTTTCTAAGTTCCTTTATCCAGTTGAACCATATTAGTCGTTGTTCTTCCGCCAATTCCTCGTCCCAGTCAATTCTGCTTTTCCAAATCTCCTGGACCAATATTCGACCAACTATTACAAAATGAGCCACAAATCCGAGTGGGTCGAAAATCGACATTACTAGCCTCAGTTCTTCGCGTTTGGTGGGACATCGTCTGCCTTCCAGTAGACCTTTGTCGATATTAAGTTTTCATGCACCAGACTGAGCCAAGAACTAGTCCTAGGGCTTCTTTGTCGAAATTGACTGTACTGATCGTGTGTTGTAGATCCTTTGGAATGTCTTTGAGCAGTTCTGGCGACGATGCGCGCCAGTTTCTCATTTCAAACCCACCGGCTGAATGGATTTCGATAATGTATTTGATTAAGTCTTTGGCAATGTTTATGTCATCAGCACTACCGAGATAATCATCCATGTAATGATTTCTTTGTATTGCCTTAGTAGCTTCAGGATACTTCCTTGAATCGCTCTGAATTTTTGTTTAAAACTAATATCGCACTACTTGGGGAGCAACAAGCACCAAATATCATTGCTGTTAATGATAGTTGGTGCGTGTAAATATCTGGAGGCCTGTCCCGCTCGTTGTCTCGCCACAATACAAGTTGACTATATGTGTCTTCTGCGCGAATGCTTATTCGATGAAACATCTCTTTGATGTCGGCGGCGAATCCATATCGTCCACCTCGGAACCGCATTAACACTCCTGGTAGCGACTGCAAAAGGTCCGGTCCAGTCATAAGAACGTCGCTGTGGCTGACGCCTAAGATTTGTGCTTTAGCGTCTAATACCATCCGAATCTTGCCAGGTTTGTTCGGATTGAATACAGCAAAATGTGGTAAATACCATAGGCTGTCACCCTTTAAGGAATCGGGATTAACTTTCACCAAATACCTTTTCGCGATGTGATCGTCGATTATCTTTTTGTATGCTGTCTTTATGTCGTTGTTTTTGTTGAGTTTCCTCTCGAGGTGGTAGAGACGTATCAACGCAGCTGCTTTACTGTCCGGCAGAGTAATATCTTGTCTTTTCCAAGGTAAGCCTGTCTCCCATCGTCCATTGTCCTGTTGACGAGTCGTCTGTTCTATGATTTCTAATGCTTTGCTGTCTTCCCTCGAATTAGCTCCGCCCGTACACGAATCATCCAATTTGAAAGACTGCTTCACTAGTTCATTGAGGTCAATGTCTTTTTGTGTTGCATGAGGTATATTTACGATTGCGTCTTGATGCATATTAGTGCTGTCGTTTCCACTAATAGACCAACCGAGCCAAGTTTTACTCGCAATGCGGCAATTTCTTGATGTATGAACAAGCTGCCGCGTCGCGGCCAAAAGTCCATTGTCTTCTCCAATGAGAATTGTCGGCGTAGCGTCACTATAACAAAAAAAATTCAATACTCTGAAGATACGGCCACTGCGATATAAGTTTGTCTTTATCCACGGTCTGCTTGGACAAGTGTAGATTTGTCACTGTCCTTGCGTTTTGAAGTTTAAATGTTTTTTCACCTTTATATGTGCCACAGATATCAAATGTCACACAGGAATTTTCACTAAAGTCAATAGCGCCGTTTTCCCATTGAATCGTCAAATGAGACCTCTTACACCTAATTTTTGCGCGATTTCACTTTGTATCAATGTCGTCGTTGACCCGGAGTCCATTAATGCAAACGTTTTGACAGTTGTAACCGAACTCTTAATTAACACTGGTACAATGCGTAATTTAGTCAACAACGAACTAGAACCACTGTGACCGAGTTCAATTGACCCTTGACTGTCATTATTTCGCGCGTTTGTGGGATGAAGTAGTTTGTGGTGATATTTTAAACACTGATCCTTTCCGCATTTAATTTTGTCTTTACAAAGTCTGGTCAAATGATTTCGTTTAAAACACGAAAAGCACAATCTATGTTTCATTACTTCTTTCCACCGGCTGTCTATGTCCATTTTAATGAATTTCGGGCACTGGTCAATTGTCTTACACACGACACTTTTCAACCACCGTGTTTAGTTTCGATTTTAAGTTTTTAAATTCAGATGATTTTGGTTTGCCCCTGAATGATGTGCGAAGGCTCGCTGCGTAGGACTTTTTCTCCAACCAGTCCTTAAAAACTCGTAGCTTGGTTTTTTGTTCATCGCACGGTCTTTCGCTCAAATAGTCTGACCACATTATACGGAGGATCGGTGGGAGTTTTTGTTCGAGCGTTCTCAATAGGTCCGGATTGTTCAAGTATTCTGGTCTGTGCATTAGCTCAAGCATCACTGTTAAATTTTCGACTCCAGTAGCGAACAATATTATAGTCTCCGGACGATCTTCTTTCGGTACCGATAATGTATTTGTTTTCGCTATGAGAGTATTGATTATAAACTCAGGTCGACCAAAGCTTTGTTCGAGAAGCTCCATGATCCTCTCTGCGCTGTTAGGGAAAATGAGTAGCGATTTCACAGAATCCAGCGCTTCATCTCGCAGCGCGTCTCGTAGCCTTTCTACATTCTCTGTCGATGAAAACTTTCCTGCGTCTGTCGTTCGGCGGTACTCACTTTCAAACAAAGGCCATTCGTCTGGGTTTCCATCAAATTTAGCTAAACCCATTTTGGCTTGATTCGTAACAAAGGTGTAAATGGTGTCACAACATCTAGCCATGTCACTTGATGGCGATGTTTTCTCGTTCAATGCCGCCATTTCGTTCAACTGACTTGACAGCTTTTGAACTTGTCTGCGTAAGTCGTCGAACGAAGTGGTGTTCAAACTGTCATCGAACTTTCTAGAGACG
Source organism: Odontomyia ornata (assembly GCA_963969285.1). NCBI lineage: Eukaryota > Metazoa > Arthropoda > Insecta > Diptera > Stratiomyidae > Odontomyia > Odontomyia ornata. The sequence goes on along the minus strand of OZ017742.1, from coordinate 227,444,771 downwards.
GCGTCACGCGCCTTTTTGTTAACACGTTTTCTGTCTGCTAACTGCACTTCCACCACCACATGCGCCTTCCGTTGAGCTATATTCGTCATCTTCGAGCGTTTTTGCGCTTGACCGGGTCTTGTATCTACGCTCACTATCACTCATGTCTCTACACAATAATTACCACTGCAACAAATTTAATTTCACTATCCACCGACCGACGTGATCCGGCTCGACGGACCAATTTTTGTTCCTTAAATTGCGTTACGCGTGTCGGTTCCCTGTCCGGGTGGAACAAAATAACATGATAATAATATCCCTGTCTGGGGTCTGACTTTGCTTTTCAAGGAAAACACGTCCGGTATCTTTGAAAGCTATATTATTACTACTCCTCAAACTTAACAAGTATAACAAATTAAAGTTCAATGTAATTCAATCATTATTTTCCATTAACACTAATTTTTCCTCAGCTCATCGGTTTCGTAATCAAGAGATGCTCCCGGATATACAATTTCAGTCCAGCGGTAACCATTCGATAAAACAGTGCTCAGTTTTAAGTATTTGCATTCATGCAGTAAGCGTACCATTTTACGTCTAGCATTCGTTGCGTATGAACGTGTTTTTAAAAATGCGACATCTAGCTTTCGTTGCGTATAGACGTGTTTTTAATTGCTCCTGTCAATAATTTTTAAAATTAAATCATTTTTTATAGAAGTTAGTTGAAACTAATTTTTTAATTGAAAATCATCACCGTCGAATTATTTGAACAACTACCGGACACCTGAAGAAGTCTCAAAAAGCGGAAAGACATTCAAGGGAAGTCTCAGTTTATGAGCATTCCCTCTAATCTCACTGCAAAAGCAACGAGATGGAGGAGTCCGATGGCTTTAGCCATCAAATAGAACGTTCGTGTCCATCGCCAACGAAGACGGCCGAGAAAAAATTAAAGCGAAGATTCGACAACAATGAAGAAAAGGACAAACGAAACAAAGTTAAGTGGAAAAGTATGAGAGAGAAAACGAGGAACTCAGACTTGGGATCCAGCCGTTAGAAGAGCTAGTTGGCAAATTATCGTTCAACAAAGAAAAGGAAATAAAGTCAAAAGAAATCGCAACAAGAATCTAATCAAGAAGATGTCCTCAGCGCAAGCGGAACAATTGTCAATGAAGACAATTGTTCGACGATTCCATGAACATTGAAGAGGATAAAGGTATCAAAAGCTCAACATTGTTTAACTAAGCCTGGTAATAAATTCAACGAATATTTAAAAAATAAAAATAGGGAGAACAGACCAAAAATTTTGTCTGCTTGTCCGTCCGTCAATATTAATCAAAAGAAAGAAAAATTTCCACCAATAATGTATTTGGGCAAAGTGGTAAGGACATGGTTCGGCTTTTGGCAGCCGAAAACAAGCTAACCGATTTTGAGATCAAAAGAGTCAATGCCGGTAAACTGACAATTAGAACTAGGTCATTGGTTGATTTTCAGGCAGCAAAAAGTGCGTTGAATTCTGGAGATGTTCCGTATTTTACATACACCCCCAAAAGCGTCTGGACTGTGGACAGAACACAGTCGATCTCCTTCAGGTGCTTCAAGAAGTTGCACCAGAAATAGAATTTATTTCCGTTAAGGACTTTGCAACAAGGAGATCGGTTGTCGAGCGCAAAAACTTGCCTTATTTCTTAGTCCAAATTTCCAGCAAAAGCAGTTCAAGTACAGTACAAAGTCGTGATCCCCTGAATTAAACTGCATTTTTGAACATTGAACACATAAAAACTCTGTTTTCGCTAAAGTGCAAGAAGACAATTCTCAAAATGGCTACCGCGGTGAATATTGAAACACCGAAAACTCGTAAAGATACGTTATCACCGATCGCGTCCAACCTTCAATATTCGCGAATCTATTCGTAAAGGCGTCGTGAATTGCAAAATTTCCGAAATTTTATCGACAGGATCTGGCTGGATACAACATTTGACACACTACATTTTTCAATCGCGAAAAACCCGCCGTCGGAAAATAGATATGAAGCTTTAAAACAGCGGATATTAAGGCGTTCGCGGAAACGGTAAATCAAAGAATTGACGAATGTCAATTCTTTAATTGATAATACTATTTTTTTGGACGTTCAAACTGAACACTCGTGCGATTCGTCAATATCGAAATTATCAAACTTTATTAGAAAACGAAAATTTATAAGTGTATTTCATCATACACGATTATATACATAGAGTTTGAAGAGCCGAAGAAAGCAAAAATTTCATCTTGGGCGAGCGCCCATCGCATACAGAATATAAGGCGACAAAATGGAGTAACATTATCAGCAACCAAACACGATAGTGGAGCAACCAAAGACCAAAGCCGGCCGTAAGGAAATTCCCTCGGATCGGATGGATGCGGACGATACGACAGCAAAGAATTCGATCGTCTAGAGTGCAGAATAACAAAGCTGTTGAATTTCCAACTGAAAGTCACAGTGGACACGCTCGAGACCCACGACTACATCATGAATCTCATTAAGAATATCGAAGCAGTGGGGTACTCATTCACTCCCAAAGAAAGAAAAAAGTATGTCGTGATCCTAAGAGGGGTTAGATCAGATTTTGGAGCTGAGGCGGTCCGAGAGGACATAATAGCCAAATACCAACCATAGGACTCGTCTGTCAGCCCGCTTACCAATGGATGCTCGAGGGAGAATAAGATCGACTTGGACTTATTTAGACTAACAGTGGCATCGGAAGCAGCTAAGAACGCAGTAATAAAACTGTGCTACATTCTAAATCAACGAACCGTATGGGAACGCCCCAAAAGGAGCGACCTTGTCCAATGTTACCGTTGTCACAGATTCGGGCACGTGTCCACCAATTATGGATTCAACATGCGATGTGTACCATGTGGGGAGGAGTATACCTCAGAAAATTGCCCCAGGAAAAACATGGAAAAGTTGTAAACCGCTTTTTTTGCACTATGTGCAAGACACATGGACATTCAGCAAATTTTTCCCGCTGCCCGGAACGAAAAAGATTGTTGGACAGAGCAATAGAAGCTAAAGCCTAACGGGCGGCACCTACGATCTTAAACTCTCCGCTCCCCAGCTATCAAAATAGTTCACCGACCTCTTCAATCCCATACCACTTTGCTCCTCTTACCAACTGCACCTCATATTCAGAAGTCCTAAGAAACGGAACTCCGCATCACACTCTAATTCCATTGACTCTTATTCTCGCCGAGCGCCTTCAACAGATAACCATGGACTGGCTGGCTGTCTCTCCCAGTGAATTTCTATTCAAGGTCAGGGCGTTCCTTCCATCCTTTGACGCCACCCCTTACCAAGAGGAACCAATGGCTCTCCTCAATTTCTATTTCAATCTTTATAGTTGCAAATAGACACCATTATTTCCGTAAATATCGACTCCTAAGCTCACATCATGAGAGGCTTTACATTGCTGATTAGGTCAAATCCTCCCAATCCGGCATCCTAAACGAGACATTTCTTAACCTTCAACACAAATTCCATGTGGAGAACTACCATGTGCCTCGTAATGTCAATGGCAGAGGTTCTCCGATACTATTTCGAGATGGTTTAGATATGCATAAATCCCTTTTGCACAAAATAATTTCTCATGACGGCTAGCAACTCTCAACATCAAACAAACTAACGGAAACCCAGCCAAAATTCTTATTGGCTCCCTATACCTCCCGTGCAATGAAGGTCCCCTGATCCCGGCTACGCTTAACAGAATCCTCGCAAAAGCCTCATCCCACGATTCATTTATACTCGAAAAAGATCTTAATGCCAGACATGAACATTGGGGGGACTCCACGAGAAACAACAATGAGAACTAACTTTTCGAATGACTCCATACGGACGGCCTTCTCTCAGCATCCATAGCAAATGAAGAATTTCATCGAAGAATCATCTTCAGCGATGAAGCTCATTTCTGGCTCAATTGCTTTGTTAATAAGCTAATATGCATTATTGGCAAGCAACAAACCCACATCTGCTTTTTGAGACATCGTTGCATCCGCAAAAAATTACTGTTTCATACGGTTTTCATGCCGGAGTTGTGACTGGGCCGTATTTTTTCGTGGATGAAAATGACCGTCATGTTACCGTCAATGGAGAGCACTATCGTGCTATGTTGGAAGATTATTTGTGGCCAGAATTGGATGATTGGCATCAACGATATGTGGTTTCAACGAGACGGTGCCACTAGCCACACAGCACCCTCACAATCGATTAATTGAAATTTATTTATTTATTGTTATGTCCTCAATGGAAAACCCTTTAGGAATGTGCAAGCACATATTGCTGGTAAAATCATTCCTCTCAAGGAAAATATCAAATTCCTTGGAGTCCATTTTTATAATATGCAAGGTGAATAGCCACGGCAGGAAAACCCTCAATAAAGCTAAAGCAGCGTGCGTCCGCAATTATTTCGTCCCTCTTTTCCTCGAAATCAGTCTGCCGAAAAGTTAAGGTGTTAATGTACAAAACTCTTATTAAGTCAACCATTACCATTATAAGTTGTAGTATTGTACGTGCTGCTTACTTTTTGATACATTTCTGAAACTATGGTAAACAAATTTTACTTTGTTTAGTATCATGTATTTTATTTTCAATGCATTGCCTGTTTTGCTGCTACTATTCTCAAGTACCTGTATATTCAATGGTTGTACTTTTTTCCCTTTTAGTACTAAGAAGTCTGTTGATTTTACGAGTGGACAGTATTTTTACAAAAGGGCGGCAAAGTGAATTTTTAAATGTCTAATTGCTCGCTAAGAGTAATTACATCAGTATCCTTTTCAGTTATATATATATTTCTTTCCTATTTCGTAGCACAACAGCCTCTCTTGGGCCTTCGCTTCCTGCAACAAGTGCCTTCAATTGTCTCGGTCCATTGACCGCGTCCTCTAATTTCTATATCTAAGCAGCGATGAGCTGTCTTCCTCGACCGAGTCAAACTAGCGTTTCTTCGGTTTCCCCATCGGTCTCCGGCCTTCAGTTTTCCCAACGAACACCTTTTTATGTATCCGCTGTTTGCCCATACGATTCACGTAGTCAGCCCATTTCAGCTTCCATAGTCATTGAGACATCCGGTTCATCAAAAATTGCATACAGCTCATGGTTGTATTGTATTCAACATTGGTCCCCTCTTAGCTTCGCCCAAATTATTCGGCTCAGGACCTACCTTTCGAAGGCGTTCAATATGTTTGCGAATGCTTGAGTTAGGGGTCCAGATTTCACACCCATAGCATAGCACCGGTCTTATCACAGATTTGTATACTTGGAGCTTTGTTTTCCTGTGTATGCAGCTGGTCTTCAAGATCGTCAACACTTGAATAAAAAATTTTATTTGCAAGCTGTATTCTTCAGCGAAGTTCGTCTCTTTCATTACCGGTTCCCGTTATTTTGGACCCCTAGATGTACAAAATTCGCCCACATTTTCAATATTGTATTATAGTGTATAGTGTGATATTTTGGGGGTTTTGAGGTATTTTTCCTCAATTGCGTCATGAGCTTTGCTTTATTCTCATTAATTAGTAGCCCTTCTAGTTTTAAGTAAATGTAAAATTCGCAGCATTTCTCAAGTACTTGCTTATATACGAAGACGGTTCAAATATGATCGAGACAAATGCTCTGACGTTTATTTACTATCGAAAAAATTTACAAAAATTTACAGTTTTTCTATGTACTGCCCCTTACAAGTTACGCATTTTGGCCATCTTTCCGGAAGTTTTTTGATGCCGGTATCGAAAAATTCCTTGGGCAACTCGGACTGCCATGTGCCCACGAATTCATCTACCTCATCTTCGGTGTGGAATCTTTGACCTCCGAGGGCTTCTTTCAGTGGTCCAAAAATTTAGTAGTCGCAGTGTGATAAATCCGGACTGTAGGGGGGATGCTCCAGTACCTCCCACTCCAATTCCAATATTATATCGAGCGTGAGACGCGCGGTATGAGGGCGCGCGTTATCCTGGAAAAGAATCGCACTTCGTGCTGGCATGCTCCTCTGTGAGCGTTATTTTGCGATATTGAATGTGTTCGTGGATGATAGACTCTACACTACAATACTGATGCCGAAATCAGCCGAAATGTCTCGAACATTCATCCTACGGTCCTCCAAAATGAGTTATTCTACGCGGCTAATGTTGTCTGGTGTGATGCTGGTTCGCGGTCGATGATCATGCGGCTCATTCTTGACAGTTTCGCGACCATCCTTGAATATTTAAACACAGCCCTACTCATGCACTCACTACCGAACTGATTTCGCAAACGCAGAAAAATTTCCGTGTTTTTAACGCATTCCCACACTAAAAAACAAATGACAATACGTTGCGCAACGGCGGTCAGCACTTGACGTTCACTCATGATGTAGCACCCGCGTGAAACATGCACTCCCGACGAAAATATGCCAAACTGTTCGTAAGGGACCCAGCTATCATATACTCAAGCCACGGCCTTCAAAACTTACATGTGCGCCATCTAGAGCGTTTGTCTCCATCATATTTGAACCACCCTCGTATTTCTAGTATTGTAAAATGTATAATTTATGTGATATGTCGAAACTGTGAGGGATTTTCAAAATTTCCATATTGTTGGCTTGGAATTACTTTTGTGATTAAAGACACTTTAAACAAACATCTTTACGGTGTGTTCGGTACGAGCAGTAGGAACTTTGCACAAACTTAACTTTTTTTTCGTTTTCATGGACACAATACACATCTAGCCTGCTCTTGTATCTTCGCCGCGGGTTCACCTTCAAAAAGTTCCTGGTTCATATAAAGTATGTCAAGTATAGTGCTACTTAATTCTCGCGGCGAACTCATAGTGAATCTATGCTACATATGCGGTTTTGCCAATTGTATTGGCAGCTCTGTAAAACTGTTGCTTCGGAAAGGTTTGGATTCTTAGTTTCAACGTTAAGCAACATAGAATTTATGCCTGCCTGATCAATCATGCCAAAGAAGTAATGAAGTGGCCAACATTGTGCACTTCTAGCTGAACTATAAGAATGGCTCATTTAGTTACAAATAGACGTGTGCATTTCAGGCTTACTTCTTTTTGGATTTATTTTAGCTTTAAAGCCGTGTTATTAAGATGGTCTTCAAGGCTCTCTTCGATGATGATCAGGAGGCTTCTCGTGCAAGGATCTCGTGAACTTTTAGAGCAGTGTGAAAGTGATTCGAATTGATCCTCTGGACTTCTTCTTATCCCCTAGGATCAAGAGGCACTTCAAGGGCCACCATTAAAGGATTTCAGAAGCGGTCCAAAAGGCTACGACATGATGCTTGAAGAAGGTCCCCGTCGATGCCTTCCAGGATGCGTACCGTGAGTGGAAGGAATGCTGGTATCGTTGTCCTCACGCAGAAAGAGCCTACTTCGAAGAATTTTAGCCACTTGTAGCTTCATTTTGGGGCAGACCGTGTACGTAAATACCAACAGAGGTGTCGAGCCACCCCTACAATGTCAATATAATGTTAACAATCTACCACACGACGCTGACATATTCAACTAATTGTAGCCACTTTAATCGAGCGATAGAAAGATCCTACAACATAATAAAATAATACTTCTCAAATCGTGTGGTGGTATTTAACTCCTGTTGCCTTCCGGAGGTTAAATGAGTCTGAAAAAGATTATCAAACAATTATCGGAGCATTTAAATTCCACTAAAATTAAAGTTGATCTCATCGTTCATCGCAGCGAAAGCTATTATAGATTAGAATCAAGACGTATCCAAGCAATTACACTATTCGTGCAATTTTACGAAGAAACAACTCAACCCTCTAAAGGCAATCATTCACCGACTTATCCTTGATGTAAGCAAAACCGAACAGCTTGACCTTCACATGTGTATTGTTGAGGCCGATAAGCAGACATCAGAGATATACGTCTCGAATTTCCCATCATTCCCTCACCACAATCCACTAACCCACTCTCCACTTGCAATTCGGCTTTACGAGTACAAACAAGCAAACATACCTACAATCAATCATTTTTATTTGTTTGATAACCGACTCTTTTATTAAGAAATTCCTTAAGGAAATTTCTTTTCACTTTAGTGCTGCTGAGAGAGGTAATATCCTGGCTGGCTGGGTAGCTGGCTATCGTGTTCAAAGAAACCATCAAAAATGAAATAGAAAAGATGATGAAAAGGACAAATAAAATAGAATCGGGAGAGTTCTCTTGTTCTGCTGTTGTTGCCGTACAATATTTTCGACAAGTTCTATTGTAGATTGTATTACATTTTCGTGAATAAGATGCTACTTAAAGACACAAGAATGAGTACATCCGAGCGGGATGCGATGGACAGGGAAATGTGATTTTGCAGACTGAACAAGAAATGTGCTGCTTAAATCGAACTAAACAATAATGTTTCCGTTTTTTGTCTTATTCGAGAAGGCTTTTAATGTGACTAGGCTAGGTTAACAATTTTTTATGAATGTTTCCATTATTTGGAATTTCTCTCTCTCAATTATGTCACCCAGTTAAGCTGTTATTCACACCAACCAAAAAAGCATTGAGTGTCGATTTCAGAGAATGAACTCGTAACAAATTGACAAACAGACTGTAGTTAAGAGGCGTCTTTGTAAGGATCAATAGCGTTTGATGTGATAGATGGATTTTTGCTAGCAACTTTTCGTGTTTGCTAAATATTTTCAGGATGAATTCTTACAATGATGGATCAAAGCAATGGAAGAATGAGTGAGAAAAATGTATTGTGATCAGGTGTCGGCTGTAAATGGTTATTTTTGGAAATAACATCATAAGTCCTTCAAAGTAGGTGAGGAATGAGTAAATAATTAATGATAGATGCTAGAGGAAATTGTTGAAGTTGTTTCATGCATGAAATGAGTCTTTAGCGATTTGGGAAAGAAATAAGGAAAATAAATATGATTCAATTTAAAAATAAAAGGTATATATATTTTGATCCATAAAATAAAGAAAATTACGGTGAGAAATTATTTCAATTGTTTGTAGGCTATGTAATGTATTGATTCAAGTGATCTCCTTTTCTGTTGAAAATAATCTGGTTTACATATCGTTGTGATTTAAATACATTGCTCGGAACGAAATTCGTTTTTGGGGTGATGCGTTCTAATTTCAATCAGGTAATAATCACGTTATGTTGACTATTAACTTTTTGTGGTGCCCATGGCCTTATAGGCCCTCAGGGTACACAGCCACCACTTTAAACTCATAGTCGATGTGATAGAGCCTGCGTATTTGTTACGGTGGAGAACTCTTGGTTAAGCTCGAACGCGCCAATGTGCGCTTCAGGATTTGCCTGCCTCGTATCATATTTAGGGGCCTCGTTCAGATCCATGAAGCATGACGCCCCAAGTGCCTTGCATCTCTACTGGCAGAGACCTGGGCAAACCATAGAAGGCACTCTACCGTCTCCCTCTCCTCTGGGTGCTCACAGTTTGTGCACATGTCAATCGTTACAATTTCCAGATTGTAGGCATGTTCTCCTCCAAAACAGTGGCCGGTATAGATCCTCATCCTTCCCTTATAAAGATATCATCTTTCTATCATACCTTTTCCGTCAAGTTTTTTTTACCGAGGTATGTAAAGTCTTCCCACAAGCTTCGGCCGAGTTTTAGAATGTTCATCAGTACGTATGGAGTTTATGATATATGTACCCTCCTACGAAACTTGCTCGAAGTTTGATCCCCTTCTCCGAATCTCATCGGCTCGTTCATCTCTGGGTTCCTGCTTGGCCTAGGTTCAAGTAAATAACCACCCTATTTTCATAACGACCCTACAGCGACCTATGGTTTTTTTTTTATATATTTTTGTAACACAAGAGTACAATGTCTTAATTGCTGCCTGACAATCTGAGTGTATCGCAATCTGTTTATTTCTTGTATCCACCAAGCGCGATAGTTTCGCTGTCAATTTTATTGCAACTATCCCCGCGTGGAAAATTTGCAATAGTCAGGCAGCCTGAAAAACGCGTTAGTATTTAGATGAATGCACTGCTGCAAGCACACTAGCGTGCATTTCTAAGCGGTCTGCATACATAATTACAGCTTCGCCTTTCATCGAGCTTCATGGGATGGTAACTGAATATGTTTATCGAATAGTCGCTATGCTCATAGGAACTGGTTGTAAGCTGCTTTAAAAGGCAGAGCATCATTGCGCACCAGTTTCCTTTTGTTTCGCATACAGGTCTATCGGAGGGATTGCTACCAGGCCATTCAGAGAGTCTATAGAAAGGCTATTCAATGCTTCTGTTATCTCCTCCAATTTTGATCTGAATGTTGATTTTTTTAGAGTGGATCACCAGGCCGAAATTCCATAAACGAGAATTGGCCTTGCAACAGTCGTGTACTTAAATCCAGGAGCAGATCTCGGGCCGTAGACCCTACCTCACGCCAAACAGTTTCTTGTAGGAGAAAAAAGCAATCATTGCCTTTTTTTCCTTTTCTCAATATTGCATTTGCATGCAAGCACCACCCGTCCCGGAGGTCTGTCGTTGAATTTCTGTTTCTTAAACAACCTTGCTTCTTTCCTCTTATTATCTTTTAGTATTACCATTATTTTTCTATGCTCCACATAATTGTGAAATGCTTTAGAGCTTGAGCACCGTAGGTTGGCTTCACTCATGGGCATTTGTTCTAGGTCTCTAATTTGTTGGATCACTTATTCTGAATGCCGCTAAAGCCATGTTTTATAAACTTGCTAAAACCCGAACGATTCCCGGTTCTTTTTTAGGATTATGTATCAACAATAAGTTACAAAACTCGATTGAAACTGCAACTTTCTGTCTGTACATTCGATTTTTCGCAGCAGTCAGATTTTTCGGACCAAAATTGTGCGATCGCGAGAGTGGACACCGATTTTTATTTTTGATACCTCCATTCCCTACCACTCTCTTCATCACCCTTTCTTGGTCGCACAACGCTCGTGTGATCTGCATTCGTCCTTTGTGCCACCCAGAAAATTTTAATACATCGGCATAAGGGAGCACACGAAATAATGTGAACTAATCCTTTTCATGAACATCTAGTCCAAAATCATGATCAGCTCTCAGAGATTAAAAAAAATCAATACGACACATTCAAAAAAAACCTCTGAGTAACTGTCCCCCTTCAAAAATGCCCTAAGCCTTACTCCCAGCCCTTACACATTCAATATAATACGACGCATTCAAAAAAAATGCTGAGTAACTATCTCTTCAGTATCTCGCCGATAGGGTCAAAAATGCCCTAAGATATTGAGCTCATAAAAGCAGAACTACAGGTCCACGATTCAATCAGTGCTCGTTAAATGCTCCCTTACTCTTTTCTTGAATACCAAAAGTGAATTTGCTTTCTTAACCGTTTTTGGTAGATTGTTATATATACGCAGAGCATCATTCGTTGTATCGTTCTTTAGACGAGCCGTTCTGGCAAAATATATTACGAATCGATCTGCATTCCTCGCTAATATGGGTTGATCTGTGATACCTTAATGAATGATGTTTGTTCCGATCCATTATTTTTTGAATTTTTGTAGATAAACTTAGCTTACTCCATTATAATGATTTTGCTAATTGGTAAACCAAACTAGTTTGAGTAAGCATTAGCAGTTTCAGAATGTTTTTATACGCTTTGGTCAGCAGCCTGGATATTGTTTAGATGTTGCTTTGCTGATTGACTCCAAATGACTCCTTAATGTAATTTCGTCAGCACAAATGCATTTAGAACAAGTTTCTTGATGTGCATTGGAAAAATCTCATATCTTCTTAACAAGCCTATTATTGGGGCTAATTGCCTCCTTAAGCTATTTATGTGTGGTAACCAGGTCATACGATGGTCTATGATAAGACTAAGATATTTTATTTCTAGCAATCTTTGCGATTTTTCGCCGTTAATATTTAGTTCGACATCTATGTCTTCTTTGTTCTTTTGCTTAAAAACAGTATATTTTGTCTTTGAAGTGTTCAATACTAGTTTGTTTTCGATTAACCACTGATGGAATTTTCCTAGATCCTCGTTGATAGTGTTCTCAATGGCAGTTTTGTCTCGTCCTGAATAAAGTAGAACTGTGTCATCAGCATATAATGTGTGAAATCCCGTCAGACCACATGTATTTAGATTATTTGTGTATAGCAGGAAAAAAGTTGGGCCAAGTATTGAGCCTTGAGGAACTCCCGTTTTCGCAGGCGCTCGATCGCTCAGGACATTGTTGATTAAAGTTCTCTGCGATCTTCCCTCGAAGTAACTCTTAAACAACTGCTTATGACTACCCTGAATACCATACGATTCAAGTTTACAAAGTAAGAGGTCATGATCAACTGTATCAAATGCTTTTTTCAAATCCACAAAAATTGCGATGACATAATCACCTCTGTCAAGTCCTAGGTTGATGAAACGTGTGACAGAATGTAGGGCATCCAAAGTACTCTTGTTCTTTTGAAATCCAATCTGATGTTGGCTAACGATAGAGTTTTCAACTAAGAATGATGTCAATCGACTGTTTAGTATTTTTTTTCAAATATCTTACTAAATCCCGTCAGCAGCGCAATCGGGCGATAGTTATTCGGGTCGAGATGACCACCACCCTTAAATATAGGAACTATTTTTGCAAGTTTTTCTTCTTCTGGAAATGACCCATTCCTATGTCCTCCTTGATTACACTAATCTCATTCATCATGATGCTATCGATGCTTGGCGCAGTATCCTTTTTCAATCCATTGATAACATTTAAGACTTCCCTTTTATTTGTTTGGTGAATGTGAAGGATGGAATTTCTTGAGATATTTGTAGTATTTAAATTGCTTTCTGAACGGGCAGCGATATCTATAGTGATTCTTCCATCAATTGTTGAAAAAAAATTATTTAATGAGTTCGCTGTGTCACGTGGACACAGGGCCCATCAGGATTCAGTTGAAAATTTTGGTTATTTGGTTTCCGCTTCTGCAGTAATTCTCGTATGTTAGATTTCAATAGCTCCTTATCTAGATATCTGAACGTTTAGTAGGCCGGCTTCTGTTTGTTCAGGGTTTTGTCTTGAATAGCTATTTTGAACACACGGTGATTCAGCTCCGGCCAGTCCTCAAATGTGTATGTCATGCTTTCAGCCACTTTTAGATAATTGGTTATTATATGATCCAGACAGGTATTTGAAACTCGGAGAGTAATTTTGTTGCTATTTATGATTACCATCATTCGTTTCTAGCGTTTCCTTATAAATCCTTGATTCTGGTGATTCCATTAGTACATCAATGTTTGTGTCCGCTACTGTGATTAAATTTTTTTCAGTTGAGAATAATGTATCTAGTACTGTGCAAAAATCTTGCGCATTCATACGATTGGGGTTGTAGTACGTCCCTAATTTTATTTTTTTACCTGCATGGCCTACTTCAATTATTATAGCGTTATATTTATCAGGCGTCACTCTCTTGGTAATGAAATTGATTGTATTTTTTACGTACATTGCTGTGCCTCCACCTCTTCCAGGTCTGCAGGAGAATACCGCATTATGTCCTTCAATATTGTAAAATCGCGCTTCTTCTGGGTCAATCCAGATTTCATTGAGAATAATCAAATCTATGTCAGGATTTTGCTGCAGGTAAATCTAAATATCATATAGCTTGTGTTGTAAGCTTCTTATATTAGCAGACATGAATGTTAAATTTGTTGCACTTGATTTATTTGAAAGATTAGTAATCATCGAAGTTGTAGTCGCTGCTCCACCTGGCGATCAATATACTGCATTGAAACTCCGGTAACTCTACCGAGTCAACTCTGTGAGAATTATCAGCATTATTATTGTTACCAATACAGTTGGAGCACTTCTCAATCGTGCTTTTGCAGTCCTTTAGGTTATGCTTTCCTCCACATTCCACACATATTTACTCCCCTTCACATTTTGATGTTTTGTGATTGAATTTTTCACATTTATAACACCTCGTTACGTTAAAGTCTTCCTTCACAAAATATGATCCATAATCTACTTGTATATTAACGTTTCTATTTGCAAGCCTACTCATTTGAATATTGATTTTTTAGACCATTGATGACAAGTCTAGGCTGTCGCAGTTTGGTCTCGGTTATATCACACTCATCTTTCATTGCCTCCGTTGCTACAAGAATGTAGCATTTTCATTGGTCGATGTTTTGATAATCGCCCCACGAATAGGCCGCATGAGTTGAAGAGGAATTTTACATTTTGATGGCCTGATCTTCGACTTAAAATCAATCAGTGTTTTTTTCTGAGGAAGAGTGATTTCTAGGCTTAATTATAATACCTTTTTGTGATATTGTATTTGACCGATGCTCCGATAGAGAAGAATTAGAATTTTTAATAATTTCTGTATATGAAGGCTTGCTCGCAGACGTAGATTTATCTATTAATATGCTTACATTTGAGTTCATCTCTTCAATTGCAAATTAATCATTTGTTGGAAGAGTTGGTCTTCTTTCGACTTTTGGTGCTGAGTTCTACATCCGGCACACATCCAAATCACATCTTCAGATATATCCATTATAGTCCGGTATCTCTTCTCCGACATTATAATGCACCTCAAGTGTAACCACTTGAGGCAGAAGCCATCACATCCCATAGCCGAATGGATATCCTCCACGGGTTTCCCACACTTATCCTTGGCTGGTTTGGTAGCCATTATAATCTCCTTTTTTTTGTTTTTAATTTTTATTATTTTTCGTACAACTCTCCTCCCTTGCGCGCTTGGATACAAAAACTGCTGTTTAAAAACCTATTTTGAAAAGCTCCCATCAAGAACTTTCGTTTGATACTCCACACGACCATCTTTGATAAACATTTTTCTCGGTGGGGTCACCTCACTATATGGGGAGGACCGACACTCCTTATAAACCTCTGAATATTTGTTTGATACCCAAAATATCAATAGGCTATCACTTATAATATATCTACCAAATTTGGTAACTGTAAATTCTATAGTTTTCCAGATAAACTGCTATGACACACTGACGGACAGGGTTTTGTAAGTTATTATAAGGCCCTGAAAAGGAAACAAATGAATTTCTTTGACTTTCACGCTCCTTTAGAAATTGAAGACTGCTTTGCGTCCATCTTTTTCGATATTTGCCCTCGACAGAATGGCTTTGGTATCCTCCAGGTGAAAATTGGTTTGTCAATATTCACATTTTTCAGACCAGTTACTTCTATGTCATTCGCTTGGAATACTTCAACCCGACACACAATAATGAAACCAGGTCTTGCGTCAGGCATCTTTCAATAATTCAACTAACATACTTTTTATGTCGGTATGTAAACATTGAATAACTGAAAAAAACAACCGATTTCTATCGGTAAGGTGTGTTCTTATTCAGTTTGGTCCTTTGCAATTTATTTAGACTAGTTTTTGAATAAAATACAAACAAATGGACGCCTCTATTAGCCAAAGCAAAATATGCCCTGTTCGCTGCATTTTCCATTACCTTTTCAAGCATCTCGGGTGGTATATCGATTGTTTCGGCACGAATGCTTGTCTTCACCTCATCAATGTTTTGAGGCTTGCTGGCGTACACGTTGCTTTTCCAATAACGCCACCAAAAGAAATTTGGAGGGGTCAAATGCGGCAATTTTGCTAATTAACGTGAAATGGGCCTCGTCAGTCATGCTTCCAAAAATCAGGTTCAGTGTCCGCCATTGGAGCAACTGTTTGGCGGTATTCCAAGCGACCTGGAAGATCTGTCGGCGATATTCTTTGTGTAAATTGTACTTTATACGGAAACAATTGGAAATCGTTCTTCAAAATGCGTTGCAAAATAGTTCCACTGACGCCAAAATGCTGAGTACGGCGACGATGCAACATTTTTGGGTTTTGGGCAACGTTCTCTCTGACCGCTTCAACCATTTCATTGGAACGTCTTGGTTGTCGATGAACGGCATGATGACGATCTTCCACTGTCCCGTGCTCAACAAAATTCGACATCAAACGAAGAATAGTCTTGTCAGACCGTGCCTGTTGGCCACAATATTTTCGACGATATGCACGTCGAGTTAACACATCTGAATGACTATTTTCAATGTACATCGTCTCTATTTCGGTGCGTTGTTTCGGTATGAAGCGATTCATGATTCATAGAATAGACGTTTCAAAAACGGATCCAATCGATTAAAAAATGTCAAAGCTATTGAGTGTTTCTATACCGGCATAAAAGATGACACATGTTGGCGTTAGCGGGGTGAAAGTAGATGACTGTTCCCAACTGTTGGCTTTCAAGATCTTCAAAATAAACATCGAGGCTTCATCATTACTCGATGCCAGGTTTCTTAGATCTAGCTGTTCTGCTTCGCTGTCACTATCATTTTCCATTTCCCTTCTTTTGTCCATCGATTTCTTTAGTCTCTTCTGCACGTCACTCTTTACGGGGCTCTCACTTTTCTTGGAATTTTTCTTTTGGATGGCTTTTTCTTCGTCTTATTCTCACCTTTCAAGAACTTGTTTAGCTGTTTTCAAAAGTATAATGTTTCAAGCACGTACCAGTTCCCGCTTTCTTCACAGGTCTTGCGAATTACCAATGTTCTTTGATTTACTTCTTAACTCTTAACATATCAAGCCTCGTTTATGAACGTTGTTTACCAAGGTGAGGTCCTCGGAGGACCCCATTAATTTTTATTTATTTCTCAAATGTTTGTTGCACTGGATTACTCACGTTAGGTTTTAAGGTTTATGAAACTATATTTCAGAGATGCAAGCATTATTAGTATCAAGTATTTTACTTCAAAAGTCGTTACTGTAGTAAAGCCATGTATTCTCCGTAAAAAGTGTACGTTTTTAGGTCTTTGTAAAAATTTTTTTTACAAAGACCTACTAGTTTCACGACCTGTCTATCCGTCTGTCCGTGCTTCACAACGAGTTTTCTCAGAAACTATAGAAGCTAGAATGCTCAAACTTTGTGAAAAGATCAGAAGTAATCACCTCTCAAAAGTTTAGGTCTTACCAAAAATTTAAATAATTTTTAAGGGGGGGCCTTTAACATTTTTTTTAATCAAAGGTAGTCGAGTGGGCTAACAAATGAAAAGTCTTGATTATAAGTTTTAGAATCTGAATTAAAAAACTCATTTTATGATTTAGGGGGTCCAGGGGGAGGCAAAATGTACCGAAAATCTTCATTGCGTCTGCGGCAATAGAAACATCTTCCCCTCTTCCGGCTCTGCTGTTGCCCTGAAGTTGATGATGTGCGTACAGCAGCAGTGTTGCTCGCAACAGATATTCCCGCAGCTTCAATGGGTCTGACAATTGAGAGATGGAGCCCACTTGAATTGTTTGCCCTTCGCAAAATGTTGGGCTTGGTCGATTCCTTGCCTAACTCCAATAGGAATCGATATCTGCGATTTTTCTAGCTGCGGTTCCAATCTGTGTTTTTTGACATCCAAATTATGAAGGCATTTACTGCCCCGATATCAAGCATGTTCATGAAAAGTTTCAAATGCTATCTTAAGGTTCGTCTGCCACAAGAATATTCGCTTACCAATTTGTCCACCCCGCCTTTGGTACGGTTGTATTCAAGTATCATGTTGGACTTCTTATTACTTTCATTTGATACTGAACATCCAGAAATTGAGAGGAAAGTTCACGAACAGTTTTGTTTTCTTTGACACTTAGTTGGCCACTGCTACTGTACCGGTATCTGAGGGGATGAATTTTGATGACAGAAGTTCTCTTTCTTTTGCATTTTCCATCATCGCAGGAATGTCAGGCCTTTTTGCCCCCTTGTCCCTGTCATGGTAATGTTCTTCTGTAGCAAAAATTCTGCAGTTGGCACGGACATAAAAAAATTGTCTGTCGTCACGTCTCTTCCAGATCCAAAGCGCGGTTGTATCAAGTCACTTACGATGCGGTTTCCCAAGTTTTTCTTTGGCTCATTTCCTGGAAGTTTCCCAGTGTAGACTTGCAAATTGTACAAGTATGAGGTCGTTACATCTACAGCTGCCCAGACCTTGATCCCATATTTTTGCTGGTTTCGATTTTATGTATTGCCCCATTGGACATCTGCCACGAAATGCGACCAGTTGCTTATATACTGTGATGTCTTCAAACGGTTCAAAAAGCTCCTTGCAATTTTCTACAAACCAGTCCCAAAGATCACATAGAGCTGCAAGTTTGTCATATGCCTTTCTTCGAGCACGTGTTGATTTGTCGTCAAATCTGATAAACTGAAGGATATGTGCAAATCTATTCCGAGCCATGCCAGCAGTAAAAACTGCACGCTGAATGCTTTCATCTGTTGTCTACATTTTCGAAATCTTTTCCTTTCGGCAGCGAAGAGCTTCAGCAATCAGCAGCACACCAAAAATGTTCTTATTTCGACAGGGTCTACATCTGTCCAAATTCTCGTTCCATTAGGAGCAGAATATGTATTGAAATCTTGAATAATACGTAACGCTTCAACATTGGTAAATGTGCATATCATCTTCTTCTTAGCACTACACCCCCTCTCGGGCCTTCGCATCATGCAAATAGCGCCTCCAACTGTCTCGGTCTATTGACCGCGTCCTCCAATTCCGAAATCCGAGCAGCGATGAACTGTCCAGCGTTTCTTCGGTTTCCCCACTGGTCTCCGGCCTTCAGTTCTCCCACCACCTTTTTGGGTATCCGTTGTTCGTCCATAGGATTCATGTGGCCAGCCCATTGCAGCTTCCGCAGTCTTATAATCGTTGAGACCTCCGGTTCATCAAAAATTTCATACAACTCATAGTTGTATCGAACTCGCCTCAGCACCCGTCGCTCAAAGGCTTTCAATATATTTGTGGATGCTTGGGTTAGGGTCCATGTTTCACACCCTTAGCACAACACAGGTCTTATCACAGATTTGTATACTTGAAGCTTTGTTTTCCTGTGTATGCAGCTGGTCTTCAAGATCGTCAATACTGAATAAAATTTTTCATTTCGAGGCCCATCGAATGAACTGTGCATATGTGATCAAGAATTTGGTCATCAAAGAACAAGTTGAACAATTTGGATATCGTGTTGGCAGTATTTATTGCGCGCGTAGGCCCCGGTGACAATGTAACACTGTCGACGACGAGTCGACAGCGATACAGAAGTCGTTCATTTTCTCCTCGGCGGATTCGGTTCCAGGATTCGCTCTTGGTTTTCTTGATTTCTTAAGGAGCTTTTACTCATCTCATCGCCCTGTTCTTTTTGTTAAGTTTAATATTTTGCAGAGGTTCGTTCGCCCAACGTAATGATTTGAGGTCTATTATTTGTACTTCGCGTCCTTCTAGTATACGATTGCTCTTCAGCTATCTTCTGACGTAGATAATCATATTGTTTTGGAATTGCTTGGCGAATATTCTAGTTTCGTTAGTATCTATGATGGCTGTCCAAACTTTGTAGCTTCCAGATCCGGATCCAGTATATCTTCCTAGGGTTGCGGTTCCTCACCCATGGTTTATCGGCTATTCAATTACCCTAAGAATGTAGTCAGATACTGACGATTAAACCACCGCGACATTTTACGAGCAATACGACATCTTGGGAAGATAATGTCAAAGACTGTCTATATGTGTTCTTGCGGCAAGCAGAACACATGCAGAATTTTTCTGAGTTTGACTATCCTAGCTCATTAAGAAAACGCCTTTAATCGCTATGTACAAACTAGGATCTATAAATAGTTAAAACCTCCAGATCTTATCAAAAAAAGACTTTTGGATATGTTCAGCATGACGGGGGTGCCCCATCTAAGTACTTATGCAAAGCTACTATCATTTTGAGGGTTAACAGTGTTCCCCTAAAAGCTTCTTCAAATTTGCTCAAATATTGATTTTAAAAAGTCCAGACAAATATAGTATTGTTAGTTAAAACAATCTTTAAGCAAATATAAATGTTCGAGAACTATTATGGTCATACTGATAAAGATAATAAAAGTGGTTCAAGGATAGAAAACAACAATCTCAAGAATTGTTGTTTTTCAATTATATAGAAAGGATTTCAATGGAACAATCAGCCTGAAAAACAAATAACGGATGGATGCAATTTAGGCTATTATTATTGGAGTAATATATTGGTCCAAAATGGCTTTGGTAATGTGCATAGCATGAGTAATACTTTTGTCCTCATGTTTGCTGCTTTACAGAGAAGCCAGGGTAATGCCTACTAGTCGATTGGAAAAGTAATGCAACTACAAATATGCATGTTCAACAATTTGATCACAAAAGAGATTTATGTCGACTTTAAAACGACTACTGAAGTAATATAAACTTTATGCAATATCAAAGTTTGTTGAATATCCAAGTAACAATTCTAAAATTATTATCCGTGTACGAACGGAACAGGAAAATCATTTAGAAGCTTAATGACCTGACCCCGATTTCAACATACGAACATAACCTTCTTCCCTCTCGAGTGCATCACGAAATGAACGGTAGAACATGAGTAAATCACCGACCGCAAGACAATCTACATTCATTCATTTGGCATTTCGTTCGGTGATGGCCATGACCAACCAAACTTCCCTCTTTGTACTACATCCTATACCACAAACTCCTTACCCCTTCCTTCCATCGGTCCACACCGCGCAAAATATCCTCCCGTGTCCATAAAGTCTAAATTTTAACTTTCACCATCTATTTTTCTTTCGGATGACTTTTTCCTGAACAATCGTTTATTTTCGCCCAGTGGTACTACTACTGCCACTTTCCATTGGAAAAAGGAAATAGTACTCCCTGTTGCCAACTATTTTTTCGCCCTTTTTCTGAACAAAAACGAGGTGAAGCATCGAAAGTATGCTGAAAAACAAATCCTGTCGCTGATATAGAGACGACATAAGGTCAACTACATGTTAATCATATGGCGCCAGTCTCCATGCCACCAGCTAAGCAAAACGGACAAAATTCTCGGGAATCCGCATGCGAAATTGTGCCAAAAAATATTTCAGCCCGAGGTGGGGCCATGTATGAGAAGTGAATCTCCGAAGATGGTAAATCGATTGATATAATGCCTATGGTGATTTGTTTATACATACATACGTTGTCGTCCATTACCAAATTGTTTGATGAGAGTGTTTCAGTACTTAAAAGCGTAGTGCCAGTAGTACACGAAGAGTTGGGGATTTTGTCTGGTCATGTCGCACGGAACGGTGACGACAAGACGGATAATGGAGAGTGTGTACGTAGAAGGTTGAGAAGTGTTATTGGCTTTCTGCCTATTTCATTTCGGGGTTGTACTTGTTTTATGCTTAGGATGATCCTAGTGAAATTCTTTACGGCGACACGCAAAGTCCATCCTTTAATTGTCTTTTAGCCTAGTTTTACCATAGTTGCACGCAACATTGTTATCGTTCGTTTTCATGACTTCAGTTGCAGCCATTTTGGCGATGGAATGCTTTAAAAAAAGTTTTTGATATATTGGAATTTTAATTTCGATCGAAATAACGAGAAATTACTCACTGTGGAAATCCCTTTAGAAGTATTTGATTAAATTTTAGTGTGTCATTGTTGTTTTAGAACATTTGATAAGCAAATTGCTGAACTTTTTAGGACTGACTTTAGTTTTGACAAGAATGGAACAAAGGATTAAGTTAAATTATTGTGTCTGTCTAGGCGTCACATGGACCACTTGGATCCATACTGACAATCCTATATATTTTTCGGACCTTATTATGCAGAGTTTTTGCCTCGATTTGTTAGTCTTGATTCTCTTTAAACGTGTTTGTGACCATTCAAAACTTATGAAGCTTTCTCATACCAATTTTTGAAACCACGCTAATGAGGGAGAAGAGATTTGCTCCGAGTATTTTTCCATTCGTATTTGTTGAGAGCTGGACAGATGCATGTAAGGAGCTCTAATATATTTCTTTCCTGCATCTGTCTGAATATGTTGGGCGTCACTATTTCTATTTTGTATACTTCTCTGCCATTCTTAACCGTTTATCGTCAGGTTATGGAAAATAGCTTCTTGAAGCCTATTACAGAATTTTCTATCGCTAATCGCGTAGTATGTTTTAAACGCCACCTGAGCAGACATTTTATTGTCCTTGGCGGCCAAGGGATTTTCGGCGCTTACAGAACCTTCACCGCCATCATTAGTGAAATTCGATTTCCATAGGCTTAGAGTTATATTCTTAAATCGCTATCCTATCTGATGCAGAATAAAAATGTTACTGCACCTACACTGCATTGTAAGAAGAGGAAACTCCCAGTTGCATTGTCTCTTAGAGGTTTCTCAATTTCCAATAGTAGCCGGTAAAACCTATGAGTTGACGCTCTCAGCGGTTATCACAGGCAGGTATATTTTTTGGCCACTCATTTACACAGGCTTTGCTCAAAGTTTGCCGCCCCGAACAATGTGTGCACACCTTTGATCTGGCAATATCTGAACAAGCTGAAATAATCCACATGCATGCAAATCAGCTTCGCACTACACCGGACGGAAATTACCATATCATTTCTGTACATTTCTCTGCAATGAGTGCGCACTTTTCAAGAGAGACGGAAAAGAAATTAGCTAGAAAACTAGTAAAGGCTAAAAAACGATTCAAAAAAGTTATTTGCACATAAATTAATTGTATCAAGTAGCTATTGAAGCATTCCCAAGAGACAGTACTGGTTAAATTTGGTATATTGTCAGCTAAGATCGGAAACGAAACGATTTTGCGATAAGCTCCACTGCAAACAAAATTATTTACCCTTACATCTGCCCCTACTAATAGTTCAAAAATTTTTCAAAATTGCTAACTTAAACGTTTGGTGTAAAAACTGTGAACATTTAGGTATTTAATGTCTTCAGACCTCAGTAAAAATTCCTTGGGGTTATATTCTTTTCTGGATAATCATTCACTAGCTCTATGTATTCAATTAATTACACTGCTGTTTTCGGGGCTGAAGATGCTTTTCTAAAGATTTCCGCATTCGGGGTCGTCATATCCCTTGTTTGTTCGTCCGGATGGCAACTTTTGACTATCGTGTTTCTCCACCTCTTTCGCATGTATTTCGATTCTTTTCTTTGTCTCGCTTTCGGTTTAGGCTGTGAAAAACGTGGTGCCATTAGGATCAGTTTTTTTTCATGGTCCCTGGGCTTTTGGATTCACCACATGCCAGTCGCACTGCCGCTGAAAAGATGAAAAATATAATTCTTGATTTCAATGGAATATCATAATTTGTTGTATAAAATAATGAAAAATAAAGTAATACTCCCCTCTTCTCATTGGTATATTAATTTATTTCTTAAATTAAATTGACTAATTCTGTTTTTTTAGATTTTTTTTTTAAATCTAGTTGGTCTATGTAAATTTACTTCTTCCTTTTTTATAATTCGCCAGGATAGATTTTCTGACAATATAGGACTTCATTGCAAGTATTTGCTTCCTTTGCGGCGCGCTGCGGCGTTAACAGTTTTGTCCGTCTTTTTGTACGTTATTTGACCTCAATAAATGAGTATTGTCTTCCAATCTAAATCAAAAAAACACATCCCAGATGTCATCTCCACAAAGTATTTTACGAGTTTTGAAAACAGTTCTCTGAAGTCTTAATATATTGACTGTCATTTGTAAGCTGAATGCAACAAAAGTGAAGCTGCAATGCAACAAAAGTGACGCTCTTTCCCGGGACTTTGTAAATTCTTTATTTACAATGCTATAACCTGGGTTGGCGATCTTTATAAAATACAGTAAATCTTTTCTTTTTGGCCAAATTTTACGAATTTTCAATTTTATTTTAAAAGCAAAGTTTATACCAGCAACCCGCATAATAATACAGAATCTGAATAAGAGCATCAGATCTAATTTTAATGGATTAGGCAATTTTCAATTTGATGTCTGCAAATTTAATCGTTAAATTGGGTAGATTCTTGTTCACGAAGACGTCATCCGTGTTGTGGTAGGCATCCTCGTACGCAGATCCTGTAGGAAGCTTGAATCATTCGTGCCAGCATGAGGTGTTGAAAAATTCTTCGGATAGGCGAAGTGTCGGTCCGTAGACCATATCGGCTGGTGTCGAATCGATGTCTTCTTTCAGCCTTGATCGTAATCCCAGTGGTACCATACGTAGCGCTTTGTCCATTGGGGTGAGTCGTGGCAGCTAATCGCGGTTTTGACCGTGCGATTCCATCGCTCCACTATTCCATTGGACGCCGGGTGCTAGGTCGTCATTCGCAAGTGGGTGATTCCGAGTATCCTTGTCAGCTCCTTGAAAACCTCTCTCGGCTCCCGAACTGTCTACCCAGGTCGGTTGTGATGCGTGCAGGGATTCCAAAACGGCTGATCCATATGCTGATTAGCGCTTCTGCCACTGCTGTTGCCGTGATCATCTCGATTGGTATCGCCACGAGCCAACGGGAGAACCTGTCCACAAAAGTGAGACAGTATCGGAATCCTTCACTCGGTGGTATTGGCCCGATGAGGTCGATGTTGATGAGCTCGAACCTAGCATCGGGTAAGTTGTATCTCTACAGCGGTAACTTTGTGTGCCGAGTGATTTTGTTGGACTGGCATGGTAGACAGGCTCGAACGAATTTTTTGATGTCGCTGTTCATTGAAGTCGGTAACCAACTTCCTGGTCGCTCGGATGCCTGGGTGTGAGAGACCGTGGATGTTTTGCATAACTATTGCTCGAAACTTCTTCGGGATGAAAGGGCGTATCCTCTCTGAGGTCACGACGCAGTGGAGAGTTAGGGAGGGGTCGTTTAGCCTCCGTTGTCTCCATTCAAGTGGTCGGGCGGGGGTGTTCACTAGCGCTTGAAGCTCGGGGTCATCCTTCTGTGCTAGGGCGATAATGTTAAAATCAACCTTTTGAATTAACCCTTGAAAGATTGTAAGCGAAGGTGTTCTCTCGGCCTGGGGTGTGTCGTATATCCGTGGTAAAATGAGATATGAAGTGCAGCTTGCGATGTTGCCTCGGCGATGCTTTTTCCGAGCGTTGATGGACTGCAAACTTCAACGGCTTATGGTCGGTGAAAACGGTGTACACTCTGCCTTCGACCATGTGCCCGAAGTGTTTAATTGCTTCGTATACAGCCAAAAGTTCCCGGTGTTACGTGCTGTACTTTTGTTGGGCGTCTGTTAACTTCCTTGAGAAAAATCCAAGTGACGTTGCGATTTCTTCCTTCGTTTGTTGCAGTACGGCTCCGATACCGTTGTCTGAGGCATCGACGGAAAGAGACCATATAGCGTTGGAGTCAGGATGGGCAAGGGTTGGTGCCTTTCCTGTGTCCGCCTTTGACTATTCGAATGCAGCTGCCGCTTCGTCCGTCGAGTTGAGAGGCGTTTGATAGCGTTTGCGATTTCTCGTGATCAGCCGCAATAGGGCGCGCTGGTGTTGGGCTGCATGTGGGAGGAAACAGCGGTAGAAGTTGACCATCCCCAAGAAGGACTTCCGTTGGTGTACGGCCTTCGGTCTCGTAGTTGCGGAAATTCCTTCCATTTTTTCTGGTAAAGGCTTCAATACATGGTTGTTGATGGCGTGTACCAAGAACCTGACTTCCTGCTTTTCGAATTGGCACTTAAGAATATTGATAATCAGGCTAAAATGGACTTGCTTTACGTGAGCCAGGTGTGCCTGTTGGCTGGGCGAGAAGATCAGTATGTTGTCGAGGTAAACAAATACGTTATCCAAGCCACGAAGCACCTCATGTGCGAAGCGCTGAAACGTCTAACCTGCGTTGCAAAGACCGAATGTCATGTACATGAACTCGTACAATCCGAACGGTGATGATGGCAGTCTTCGAAATGTCACTTGTTTCCACGGGAATTTCGTGGTACGCCTTCTGCAAATCGATCACAGAAAAAACCGTCATTCCGTGGAGGGCTGCGGTACAATCCTGCAGAAATCTGATTGGACAGCGGTCTGGGATTGTGTGGTTGTTGAGCGCACGGTAGTCCCCGCATGGTTGGTTGCCCATTTCCGTTTGGCTTTTTCACCATACGCAAAGGGCTGTTCCATGCGCTTTTTGGTGGGCAGCATGGGTCGCTACGTGTGGACGGTCGGTGCACAGTTTTTTGAATGGGAGCAGGGTTGTCGGCAGTTTTTTGCGCTCGGTCCATAATGCTGATGGTACCAACTAAGCTGATCATCCGATTCTCTGGTGCGGAGTGTTGGTGATGCCTGCTGCTGCGTAGGCCGCGTGCGATGTGCTTCGTGTCGCAAAGTTGATCGCTGTCGGTTACTCAGAGCTTGAAGTGCGTCCTCGAGCTTCGTCATCCGGTCGCTGAGGCGGCGTACGGCGGAAGCGAGATTGCTTAGCTCATTTGTGAAGTGCAGCGTTGGTGGGATGCTGTGCCGCGGCTCATCTTCCTTTGTGACTGCCGCGACTGACTGTCGGATGAACTCGTGCACGCGATCAGCGATCGTTGCGAGATCCGAAAGTAGGGCGTCGTTAGCCGATAATTGCTCCTCAAGGTGACGTTGGGGCGGCTA
Source organism: Odontomyia ornata (assembly GCA_963969285.1). Taxonomy (NCBI): domain Eukaryota; kingdom Metazoa; phylum Arthropoda; class Insecta; order Diptera; family Stratiomyidae; genus Odontomyia; species Odontomyia ornata. Next base: position 227,418,454 of record OZ017742.1, on the reverse strand, counting down.
AGCCATATCTGCTGGAGCGGAGTGTCGGACACATTTCCGTTGGCGTGCGTGCGCATCTGGTTGAGGAGCTGTGAAGGTCGCTGGTCTTCTAGCTCGATCTCGGACAGTAACTTTTGAATACGCTGTTGGACCGAGTCAGCGTAGACGGCCAACAGGGCATTTTCTAGGACGCCGTAGTTGTTGTCGGATGAATGGTTAGTTACTATGTCACGAACCTGTTGCGTCGCCTTCGTATCGAGGTTCGCCACGAGGGGGTTGAATTTGATGGTGTCGTCGGTTACTCGGCTGGTGGCGAGGTTTACGTCTACCTGGTCGAACTGAAGCTCCACGTCCTCCTGCCATAAAGGTGGAACTCCGAACGCAACACGTGCCATCTCTTCCGTGTTGTGTCGAGCGTTGGCGTTGCTGTCACTGGTGAAACCATTTTAGGCGTTGGTCGGGGCCGCGCGACCTTTCACACCGCGAACGTGACTTCGATACAATTTGTAGGCAAGGCGGATGGAATTGATAGTCAGCACTAGCACTAACAGCAACTCGATTTTGGAGCTTTTGATTTGCAGCTCTGAATTCACCACCAGCGTATTCGCAACGTCTCCTTTAATGGCAGTTGGTTGTGTGTTGCCCATTCGTTAATGTCGTCGAGCGTAATTTGATGGGCAGGATCATTAATATAGATCGTTGCCGTGTGGAACAAAGAATACGTGACAAGTTCTACAAATAAATTTATGCAGATAAGAAAAACAAAAGATAAAATGGGTAACGTTGTCTCAGAATCGAAGTTGAGATTCACATGGACGTAGACGAGAGACTGACTGACTGAGCGAATGGATGAATGAAGGAACGGATGAATGTTTGATACATGTGTTATTCACTTTTATTCAGTGATAACGCTGGCGACGCATCGTTAACGATACTTCTCCTGGTGGCACATTCGATGCATCATGAACTCTGCTTCTGTTGTTTCCAATTAAAATATGCTTACGCGCGTTCGATACGTCGTCATGTGGATATTGGATACGCGTGGAAATATGCCTTCAGCGGCATCCGGGCACAACATAGTTGCGCGTGTTTGCTTCGGCGACAAAGTTGCGTCTCACCACGACGTCGTCAGCACATGTTTATGGATCATGCATGCAAACCGTTGCATGGCCGAGGCCCACAAGCATGCATGCTGGATAGATGGTTGGTCCGCCACAGATTGTTTTGGGGTGTTTTGGATATAGCATTTGTCAACATCTTTGCGATCCACAGTTTGATCCTCGGGAAAAGTACTTTAAAAGATTTTCGACTTTCTGTCTCTCAAGGCTTGATGACAATGAAATACTCTGGTCATAAAAAAAACGATATTGATAACGATTAAAATTCGGGTCCTTATAAGAGGCGCAAATTCACTAATCTACTCTGAAGGACATACGTTTGTGTAACAGAGATATATATTGGCCAACATTTTCAGAGAAAAGAGGAAGATGTGAGGTTTGTAGCATGAAGAATATTCAATCGAAGCCTCATATTAAATGCTCTCATATTAATGTTTTTTTGTGTTTGAACGATAAAAAAACTGTTTCGTCGAATATCACGAAGTAAACGTTTAATCTCTTCATTTTGGTAATTTTTTATTTGAACTAAGTATATCACATTGTGGTACATAAAGTTGCTGACGGTACAAATCAGTCCAGGTTATAGAAATGGTACTCTTTTCTTTTGCATACCTTATTAAATAATAATAGCGGTTTTGTCCATCGCTAGCTATAACTTTTTCCCATTTTTCTGGCAATTCACGAATCTCCTCTCTGAAAAATTCGGCCGGCTTCTCCGCTATCCACGAATCGATCCAATTTTTGACTTCTTCATAATTGGAGAAGTGCTGGTCAGCCAGGCCATGTTGCATTGATCGGAAGAGGCAGTAATCGGATGGCGCAAGATCTAACGGCGGGTGGGGTAGGACATCCCATTTGAGCGTTTCAAAGTAGGTTTTGACGACCTGTGCAACATGTGGCCGAGCATTGTCATGTTGCAAAATTATCTAGCCGTGCCTTTGTTCATATTCCGGCCTTTTTTCGCGCAGTGCTCGGCTCAAACGCATCAATTTTCCTCGGTAGATTTCCCCTGTGATTGTTTCATTCGGTTGCAACAGCTCATAATAAATCACACCCAACTAGCACCACCAAATACACAGCATAACCTTCAGGCCATGAATATTCTGAACGGTCGTCGATGATGATAAATGGCCGGGGTATCCATACGTTGCCCGACGTTTTGGATTATCGTAATGGACCCACTTTTTATCGCCAGTGACAATTCAATGCAAAAAACTTTTTCTTATGTGTCGTTGAAGCAGTTTTTCACACGTGAAAAATGGGCGTTCGACGTCTCTTGGCTTCAATTCATACGGCACCCAATGGCCTACCTTCCGGATCATTCCCATTGCTTAAAACTATCGGAAATGGTTTGTTGAGCGACGCCAAGTGATTTTGCAAGCAATGACGCCAAGTGATTTTGCGAGCAATGTCTCCAATTCCTGATCTTCAAACCTTTTTGGCTGTCCGAGCCGTTCATCGTCCTCCAAGTATGGCACGTACGCTCAGCTAGAGCATGCACACCATATACTTCCACCAAAATACGATGACTTTCGGCAGCCTTTTTCTTCATATTGAAGTAATGAAGAAGTACTCCCTGCAAAAACACTTTATTCGGCACAAAATTCAACATTTTCAGAGTGAAAAAAAGTACTGTTGTTTACGCTTCAGGTAAATGACACATACTGATTCTGAAACTATATGACAGTAGCTTTCCAACACATATTTGGAAAGGTGAATCAGTGGAATAAAAATCAAGTTACGCCATCTGTTAGAAACCGGTACCCCTATTATAACAAAATTTTAAGAAGTCGTAAAAAATGGGTATATCGCTAGGAGAGGGTTGATCGAGTAGGCAAACGAAAACAGAGTATATGGAATAATTAGTACGTAAGGGTTGAGGTAACTGTAAAATATGATTGACCTCCGGTAATAATTTTTTAATGTCCCTGGAACTTTTGTTGATGGGGCGTCCCAGAAGCGCGTCGAAACTATGTCACTAGCATTTTTGCAGTGTTGTCAGTTGATTTAAAACCTTTTACAATTAAACATCAAATCCCATGTTAAAGATTATTTGAAAATTGAAAAATACTAAAATATGTCTCGCGGGAAGAAATCAAATGAAATCGAACGAAAGCTAATGAACCAGCTTAAAAGGATAGAAAAACTACTTTGGAAATTGCGCGGATACTCAAGAAAAGTCAAACAGCGAGCTCAAATCATTTAAAGGATCCCGTTAAATACAGCTAAAAGTACGCGGGAGGTCGACCACCAGCAGTTACTGAACGGGAAAAGCGGGCCATTATGCGAATTACTTCAAAATCAATGGCTACGGCATGAGAGATCTTTGCAAAGGCATGTGTACGGGTACACAAAAATTTACGAAGTGTTCAACTTTTTTTGCACCAAGCTGAGCATTCACTGCGGAAAAGGTGAAAGGTAAACTACCATTTATGTAGACGCATAAAGACGCTCGATTCCAATTTGCACAAGAGCACGTTCAGTGGTCGAAAAAATGATGGAGTATTATTTCCTCGATTTGCAGAAGCAGCCTCTAATTTTAAGCAAACGTCAAATGGTTGGTGGTGGAGTGACGATATAGACAGGCTGGATTAAATGGAAAAGCGGATGTCGTGTTCGTGGACGAAATAATTGTCGGTAGTAGTTATATTATGCTAATCCACGAGCAGCTTAGACGTCGCGCTGCAAAAATTTCTGGTCGAAATTACATTTTTCAATAAGATGATGCACCAGTTTACAACGCGCGTGTCGTGCGCCGATATTTTAAAGAGCAAAATCTGATCGTTATTTCGTAGCCAGCAGGTTTTTCCGTACTTAAACATAACCGAAAACTTGTGGGTTAAACTGGCAGCTTTAGTGTACGCTCATGAACGGCATTTTATAACAGTAGACAAGCTGAAAACTGCCATCAAGCATGGGCGCGTATCGACCAAAATTGTATAAAAAATTTATATTCTTCTTTGCCAAAAAGGATATGCGAGGTGTTGAGTACCAAATTAAATAGAGGGTTTTCCAATAAGGGGTGTTATTTTGAATAGCCCGCTATTTCGGTAGGTGTCACTTTTGAAGCTGTCATTTTTTGACATTTGAAAAGTAGAAACTACGCCATTAGTAAAAATGGAACGATACACGCTTCAACAACGCATTGAAATTATTAAAATTCACTATAAAAATGGTGAAAATTTGGCAGAGACGGTTCGTAAGACTCGAACATTTTTGGGTCGTCGTGAAGCACCTTGTCGGAATTGGTGGAAAAATTCGAGCTATAGAGACAACTTAGTGATGTGAACAATAAAACCCGTGCACGTCAATCAAGAACAGCCGAGAATATTGCTGCTGCAGCCGCAAGTGTTGAAGAAAACCCAAGTTTGTCCATTCCTCGTCGTTCTTTTGAATTAGGCATTCCACAAACGTCATTACACCGTATTTTGCATAAAGATTTGTGTCTTAAGGCTTATAAAGTTCAGTTAACACAAGAACTCAAGCCGGTCGATCATCAACAACGTCGTGTCTTTGCTGAGTGGGTCCTTGAAATGCATGAAAATGATCCGGAATTCCATCGAAAAATCATCTTGAGTGATGAGGCCCATTTCCACCTCGGTGGCTTCGTCAACAAGCAAAATTTTCGCATCTGTGGCTCGGAAAACCCAAGAGTTATTGTTGAAAAGCCTCTCGATCCTCAACGTGTGACTGTTTGGTGCGGTTTATGGTCCGGCGGAGTTATTGGACGTTACTTTTTCGAAAATGAGGCTGGAACAACAGTTGCGGTGAATGGATTGCGCTATCGAGAGATGATTACTGATTTTTTATGGCTGGAATTGGATGGTATTGATCTGGATAACGTTTACTTTCAACAAGACGGCGCTACGTGCCACACAAGCAACGAAACCATTGATCTTTTACGGGAAAAGTTTCTAGACCGCGTTATCTCTCGAAGAGGTGATCACAATGGGCCACCTAGATCTTGTGATTTAAGACCTTGCGACTTCTTCCTTTGGGGCCATGTGAAATTCGATTCAAGACCTCAAAGATGGAATTCATGAGGCTATCGAGGACATAGGGCAGCCACTTTGCGATTTGGTTATGGAAAATTTCATGAAAAGGATATGGTCCTGTAAGCGTGGTCGTGGTGGTCATTTGCCTGATGTTATTTTCCACTATTAACGGTATACCTTCCTCTTTATAATGAAATAAACATCCGATCATTTATATTAAAAAGTGGCATTTTTCTTTTAATATCAACACCTCTACTACTACTGCCAAACTTTCTATGGAGGAGGACTTGTTAACTTTAGACCAAATACCATCTGAAAAATATTTAAATATAAAAAGCCCGTTAAAATATATTCTTAATTGAATGAATAGAAGCTTTTAAAAGAGCCCTGGAAACTTTCTAAAATTATCGACCATTTCAAATTCACTAATTAATCATCCCTAAATACCCTAATAGTCACAAACGTCCTATCTATGAATCATTAAATTCGATTCCTTTGTACAATTCTCTTTCGTGTGGCTGCACATCATGTACTACACCATTGAACAAAGAACTTATCCTACATTTGTATACTTTGTTTTCTCGGAAAACTTCCCCTGCCAGACAACCTCATCAAATAAAAATAATTTAGCTTTACAAAACACCTGTTCCACATTATAAATAATTATCGATTTGTTCAAACCCTAGAAGTTTTTGCACATGACGCATTCATCATACGTAGGTGACATAAAAGGTACGAGTATTGAATGCATGACCTTTACATCAATTGTGCCATTGTCTCTTGCTTGGAATCAGTTTTTATATAAATATCGATGGCTATTAATAAAAATTCTTTCTCTATCCACACATAACATATTGCACAATTGGAAGTATTATAGTCACAGGAATATTTCAACTTTGTAATTTACATCGTTCATTGTTAGTTGCAATAATCCAGAAACCTACTTAGTTTCTTTATAGGGAACAAAGTGACACTTATTGATATTTACATTGGTTTCCCGATATGTTGCAATTTCACTTTCGGACTTCCTTTTTGCCTTTTCCCTATGGAATTTATGCATGCATTTATATATAGACTTGCATTCTAGTTGGGCTGAATTGATAGTATACAAGTATTTCGTAATTAAATTGTTCTGTTGATGGTATGAATATTAAAAAGCTTTGACCAGTGTTGAACAAAAGTAAAGTCCAACTTCCTCTCGCAAAAATTTAACTTTTTCGTGGTTCCGTTTGTTCTAGTTGAGTGATGTGGTTGAGTAAAGTATTTTAATTATAAATCAGGTTTGCAAAATGTTGATGCATCGGCCGGGAATCGAACCCGGGCCGCCCGCGTGGCAGGCGAGCATTCTACCACTGAACCACCGATGCGGATACTTATTTCTAATGCTAATAGTATGAGGTCCAAAGTAAACGGAACACATTGTTTTATCTCTGAAACAACGCAAAAGAAGATGCTGCCATTCATCATCTCATCTCTAGTAAAAGATACTCAGCACAAGCGAACACATTTCGCTGTTATTCATCTTTTGGTCGGCAGTATCTTGCTAACGTACTATCAAAACGTTGGTAAAAGCTCGTTTCATTAATCGTTTTTGCGGTTTAAGATAGCTTTATGTTTTTTTTTTGCATCCTCAAAGCTGGTACAAAGTTTAAATATCAGTAGTGGAAGTGCTTTTGTGATAATCTAAATCAATTGATAACCAAGTAAACATCGATATTAAAGTTATGAAATTGATTATAAATTGTTCTCCGATTTTTACGACTGCAATCGGCATAGAAGCAACCGAAGTTATTGATAATAGTAATTTTAATCCATTTTGAAATGAATGCAAACTTTCGTTGAAAAATTTAATTGAAACTTATTGGAGATATTCTGTAACAATTTATCTTCTAACTTTGATTTCTTTTTAATTAATTTTATCCATTCCAATTTTTATAGGTCATGAACTGGACGTTGAAATAAACGAATAACGTCATTAGTTTTATTTAAGTATTCTTTTTTTGAAACAATCTCGAGACTATTATGAATAATAAAAAAAAACATGAACCGGTGAGAGCTTCATATTGCGTACGTGCGAAAAATTTTAGCGTCTGATACGTATTTTGTTTATGTTGATAATTTCAAACGTTGTAGTTCTGAGAAAAAATAAGCTATGCATTTGTAAATTTCGAGATGGTCCTGAGCTATGTCATCATCTAAGTTGGCGGCTTTTAAATTTGAAAAGTTTGGAACGTTTTAATAGCTATTAAGTTTCTTATATTAAAAGACTTATTTATGTAGGGATTGAAGTGACAATGTTCAAATTCCTTTTCGATCATTCAAATACAGTACGCCCTCCATAAAAGCAACTGCAAAAAATTCCGGCATTTGCGTTGATTGAAGTTGTTATAAGGCGCCAAAAAGTTGAACGTTGGATGGGAATTAAACTTGAAAACGAGAAAATTAAGGGCACCGACATAATTCATCGTTAAACCAAGACTAACACCTCCAGACCCAGAACCGATGTGAGCAAAACTTTTGGTATTTTTAGTTTTCCTCCTGTAGAAAATGGTTCAAATGAAAAACGAACCAGTTTATTTGTATAAATTGTATAGTTTTTCTTTTGAAATACGAACGTACACAAATGTGCACCTCAGGTTTATCTGTGTGGAAAATTTTCAATATTTCTCATTTTTCCGTGTGATACATTTCAAAGCATTTTTTTTAATGCATAAGTATACGTTGCACTTGATGCAAATTGTTCGGCAACGGGACGAACATGTTGGATGCCTGCATTTGAAGCGTACTTGTCTTCCATGAATCGCGGCAGGTGTTTGATGTAACTTCTCTGTTCGTGCCTGGTTGCAGAAAGAGTGGATCAACAGTTCCACCCTCATATTAGATCATGGCTGTTGCAACATTCAGCCTGTAATCCATCAGACCTAACCTGTTCTTAGCAGGTACTCCTTCGTCGCAACACCGTATATACATTATCCAGCAGTTGACGATGCATAAATCTATAAAATGGTTAAAAGCGTGAACTGTCCACCTCCTAGTTCGCATACAGTGCGATAATAAGCGATCAGCCTATCACTTAGATTAATTCCGCCCATACATTTGTTGCTGGCTGTGCTATAATTAATTTATGCCATCGTTTACAGGTCCCGGTTGGTGCACTTCCTGCGCATGAGGATAGCATAGTAACGGCTTTAGTGTCTTTCCACTTCAAAACACAGACATTCCTATCGCTTCTCACCTTCTCATCCCATTCGAGGTGCTTGTCATTTTTCAATTTTTTGGAAACTTCACCAAAACGGTTACACATAACTGTCCCTGTGATGAACACGTTCTGTTTGCTTGCGTTCAAATAGTCTGCGAGTCTCAGACTTGTGCATAATCTGTCCGTGTACAAAACAGAATCTTGATCAAGCGTCCGGCACAGCAGTTTGAAGATGCTTCCACCTAAGCCAAGTTTAGTCATGTCCTGTGGAGGTACCGTGCTAGAGCCAACGTAAATGACAAAGTCCAATGCAAGACCGTCCCTCGCAGCCAAAAAAAAAATTTTCAACCCTAAAGGATTAGGTTTCGACGGCATTGACGAAACCCACATCCTCCTGAAAACGGTATTATCTGCTCGTCTATGGACATGTGTGTTGACCGAGGCAGACTGTGGCACTTTCGAAGGATCTTAGATAATAACGGCCTGATTTTGCAGAGCTTGTCTCCATCTTAATTTTCTGCAGTGTTGTCAGCGAAATGAATGTGGTTTCGGAGTTCGAAGAACCGATCGCGCGTCATAGTTTCGCTCATGACGGGCACAGCAAGGTCTCTTCTCCAATACAATCTCGCTTGAGAGTAATTTAGCGTGCCCATCATAATTTATATACCAGTGAAGTTGATCATTTCTACTTGGCTTGTTTTCACCGGCCGAAGGTCTCTTTCCTGCGCCGAATATAAATTTGTTTGATCTGCCACCAACTTCCAAAACTCGAGGTCCAAATACTCAAAAAAGCTCCTTCACATTGCAGTTTGCCATTGGAAATATCCAGACCACGAGGAGTCATTTGCTTTGACAGCCAGAACATTCTTGAATTGCTACCCTCAGGTTGTTGCATTACATCGTCCTGTTCCTCTTCTGATTTCAAGATGTCGGTTTCTGCAGCATCCTCGGTCGCACTATATTTCTATCATTATTACCGGAGAAATCTCTTCATCCTTTAAGAAACGCGACATGATTTCTCCTGAAAAATAGAAAATCTGTCATATTAACAAAAACTGTAGTTCAATCGTGAGGTGTACAAGTGTGTACCTTGCAAAAAGCACGTGATATACTAAACAAACTTTTCTACCGGTTTTGTAAACTTTTGTCCGATCCGTCTTCAAAATACCAAAAATATTAGAACTTGAACGCTTTCCTGCCTTTTTCGCTTAAAATAAACGTCCATTCGTCACCCACGCTCAAAAACGACTGAACATTCAATTCGAATGCTATCCTAACGATATTCTTGTTACATGCAGTAGCCATCTTCTGCAATTTTTATGAATTTAAAAAAGATCGCAGATCTTAACTTATTGTTTCTTTTTCGCAATGGATGGCTCTGGCAAGAGAAAAGCGACAGTAAAGATTGGTACACATTTGTGTACCTAGGGTCTGAAGAGGTTTAATTACTCATTTTTTAAAATAGTATATGTCTACATAATTGAGAATTATTTTCGTATTGATTCGATTTAAAAAATTTTGTAGTGTTTGTCTGAATTTTCTTATCGTATAAAGTTTTTTCAACAGCCAATTCTCTCAGTTTTTGAAGGGTAAATGTGTCTCATACTGAAACCGAGTTTTCTTCAGCCCATTGAAGACATGTGCTGAATATTTGGGTAACTTCCTCTGTTTTGATTTTTGGTCGTAGAGGACTTGCACCTATGCTTTCGCCTTCACTGCCCATTTCCTTTTTCGGCTTCTAAATTACGTGAAGCCAACTCCTGCTCAACATCGTTATCGGCGATCCAACTCTGTAAGTTATCGGTGGCAAAAAAGTCTTGAAGCAAGTCATAAATGGATGTGACCATTTCATGGTCACAAATGATTTGATCTCTTATGACTTTCAATGGCAGTTCATCCTCCGCATCTCACTCATTGCTAACCGACACCAAAGACTTCCAGCACTTTTGTATAATTGAAGGATTAATTTTATCCCAGTCAATAGACAGAAGAGATACGGTATGCTGATAATTGAAATCCTTAATTTAACTCTCCAAATTTACTCCTCGATCCCAAACTAAAGGCACCAAAAGTCTTTTTTTTGTAATACAGTCTTGTCGAGTTGATAAAATTTTGATCCATTGGTTGAAGAAGAGTTGTGGCATGTACTGTTAAACTGATTGTAACAATCCGTCTTTGGGATGACACGGCACATTGTCCAATACCAAGAGAGCCGTTTTGTGGAGATTTTTCGATTCTAGAAATTGTCTACCTAATCAGAAGCAAAATATGAAAGCTAATTGTGAAATTCATTCAAATTAGTTCAAAGACAATTTTACACCTGGCACAAAAACAGTGTGAAACCAATCTTCAATCTCCATATGTCATTCACGCATTTTTGTTGGCATTGTAAATGACAGGCTTATTTTCGAGGTTCTTAAATGCTCTAGGATTTGGAGCTTTTCCAATGACGGATAACTTTACTTTGTGCGCACCAGATGCATTAGTGCAAGCTAGAAAGGTAATGCTCCCCTTACATACTTTTCGACCAGAAGCAGTGATTTCTTAAAACCCAGAAATGTTTTGTTTGGCATATGCTTGAAGAATAAGCCAGACTCGACCGCGTTGTAAATTTGATCAGGTGACAAATTGAGCTCTTGTATTTTATTTTCGAAATGAATCAAGCCAGTTCCACCAATTTTGGCTTATTTGATAAGTTTTTTCCGCAAATTTTCAACATCGGCATTTTATACCGCGATTTGAAATTCGAAAACCATCCATTACTGGCATTAAAATCTGATTTTTCTTTGTTTTTTTTTTATGAAGAGAACATGGTTTTAATTTAAGGAGCTCTGTGTAAATCGGAACATTTTACCTGTTTTGCCTTTGGAACCACTTGTACAAGGTGTCTTCCATTTTTGAATACTCACAGCTTTTAAGAGTTACGCGTTTTCCCGGTCTGCTCTCAAAATTCGATACAAAGTACAGGGTTTTCCAATAAGAGGTGTTATTTTGATATTAAAAGAAAAATGCCATTTTTTAATACAAATAATCGGATGTTTATTTCATTACAAAGAGGAAGCAATGCCGTTAATAGTGGGAAATAGCATTAGGCAAATGACCACCATGACCACGCTTCGGGACCATATCCTTTTCATGAAATTTTCCATAACCAAATCGAAAAGTGGCCGCCCCATGTCCTCGGTAGCCTCACGAATTCCATCTTTGAGGTCTTGAATCGACACTGGGCTGTTGCCGTAGTTCTTCTCTTTCATGTGGCCCCGAAGGAAGAAGCCGCAAGGTGTTAAATCACAAGATCTCGGTGGCAAATTGTGATCACCTCTTCGAGAGATAACACGGTCCGGAAACTTTTCCCGTAAAAGATCAATGGTTTCGTTGCTTGTGTGGCACGTAGCGCCGTCTTATTGAAAGTAAACGTTATCCAGATCAATACCATCCCATTCCGGCCATAAAAAATCATTAATCATCTCTCCATAGCGCAATCCATTCACCGTAACTGTTGCTCCAGCCTCATTTTCGTAAAAGTGAGGTCCAATGACTTCACCGGACCATAAACCGCACCAAATAGTCACACGTTGAGGATAGAGAGGCTTTTCAACAATAACTCTTGGGTTTTCCGAGCCCCAGATGCGACAATTTTGCTTGTTGACGAAGCCACCGAGGTAGAAATGGGCCTCATCACTCAAGATGATTTTTCGATGGAATTCCGGATCATTTTCATACATTTCAAGGATCCAATCAGCAAAGACACGACGTTGTTGATGATCGACCGGCTTGAGTTGTTGTGTTAACTGAACTTTATAAGCCTTAAGACCCAAATCTTTATACAAAATACGTTGTAGTGACGTTTGTGAAATGCCTAATTCCAAAGAACGACGAGTAATGGACAAACCTGGGTTTTCTTCAACACTTTCGGCTACAGCAGCAATATTCTCGGCTGTTCTTGAGTGACGTGCACGGGTTTTATTCTTCACATCACTAAGTTGTCCCAAAAGCTCGAATTTTTCCACCAATTTCTGTATTACGGTGCGACGACGACCCAAAAATGTTCGAGTCTTACGAACCGTCTCTGCCGAATTTTCACCACTTTTATAGTGAATTTTAATAATTTCAATGCGTTTTTGAAGCGGGTACCGTTCCATTGTTATTAATGGCATAGTTTCTACTTGTCAAATGTCAAAAAATGACAGCTTCAAAAGTGACATCTACCGAAATAGCGGGCTATTCAAAATAACACCTCTTATTGGAAAATCCTTTAAAAGTCAAGTTAGGATCTGCAGAACATATTGTTTGATTTTCTAATTGTTTCACAAAATCCTTCTAGCAGGAGCACTTCTGATTCTGTGTATGATTGATTTATTTCAGCCTTGTGCTTTATAGAAAGCTTAGGAACTTTTTTAACGATGGCCATATTTTTCGAATAAACTACAGTAGTCAGAGAAAATAGACTGGAAACTAGAAATAAATAAACCCAAATAAAATGCTTCTACGAAGTTAAAGTAACAGCCTAATTACGACGAAATCAGGTTTGCCTATATTAGCCACGCTCAACAACACCGAAATAGGTGAGAGGTAAAGCCGACAGGTGGAATAGGTTCTCCTAAAGTTATCCAAATGCAGAATCCCTAAATTATTCCTAATATTGCATTAGGCCTTAATTTTATTTAGGTAGGGAGAAACCTTGAAAAGGTAAATAGACAGCAGCTAGAAAAACTGATGAACCTGTCTAAATTATGTAGGATTTTCACCAGCAAAAAAAACCTACCCTGCCGACCACTGGAGACCCGAACTGGAAACCGCTTTCGCATTACTTCAGTTCGGCAGTGCATGTCACCGTCAGGTGTCCACTAGCTTTCTTTATCATCCGTCATTGGGTTGAGAGTCCGCAAGACATCCTTCCGGCCGCTTCAGTTGTAGAACTGTTTCAGCGGACTGGAAAATAAGTAGCCAGTTTTTCACACTCCTCAACATTCTTCCGACAATCGTGTCTGGTTCGATGGCACCAATACAGTTGTTTCGTGAAACGCAATAATGTCTGTTGTTATTTAACTATCATAATGAATTTATCCTTTGCCAATCATTTACTGAAAAGTTTTTGTACTTCCAATCGTTTTCGGTTCATGGCCTCGTTGTGCTTGCGATATGGTCTACTTGCTATTAAACTACATTCTGAAAATCACGGCTTGCTGCAAAATTTGAAGGCCGTTATTATTTATTCCTTCGTTAAAATGCGCTTGCGTCATTTTTCGGTTGTCGAGGCATACATGACGCATTTTTTGGTCTGCTGGTGAGATGAATTTGCGTTATCTTCCCAAGTTTTCTCTGTGTTTACTTCTCAAAATGTCCTTAGAAGCTATATTTAATTTAATATTTATTTCTGAGCTTTTTGAAAAATGTTACAATTCTATATCATACTGTGACTTGGCTGAATCAAACCCGGTATTTCCCTTACTTTGTTGAAGAACTGGTACCCTTTCCCATTCTCATAAAAATTATACATTTTACAATTTTTTACATTTATGTAACACATCAAGTATTCAGTAATCGAACCATAGCTGAATCAAAAATTTGCCAGAGAAACTAGAGGCAGAAAAAGAACATGTTGTTTGTGCGGACTTTCTTATTTACTGTATGCTACTGCCTACTTCACATTTCAGTGTTGTAAATTCTCAAAATTTTACAACAGTCTCAGCACAATCAGTAACACTACCAAAAAAATCAATGACGAAGTGTAGTTATTAGTCTTTAATTAGTAAAAATAAGTGACAACACAATAAAAATATGACATATAGTACTAACGAATGCCAAACTTGATTTCTAGTGGTTTATTGCTATTTGATGTTTATCCATGTATTCAATAAACCCATTCAGCACCTTTTAAATTTTTCGATGTTTGACAGATAAAAAACTTCAATTTTACTGTATTCGTTGCATGATATTAGTCGATTATATTCGAATCCCAGTTCATAAAACTTATATTATATTACGAATTATCGTGTAAATTTTAATCCTATTATTTGCTCCTGCTTTGCTATAACTCATATCCTTTACACACTATTCCTGACAAATGAACCATTTCCCTCTTAATAAATATTTGAGCAAATAACAATGACGCACACTCCTTCTCATTGGGTGGCAATGAACTGGAAGAGTGTCATCTCTTAACTTATTCACATTCCATATCCACACATTCCCTTTCACTTTTCTTCACGAAAGTCCCTTCTCTAATCCTGAAAACGATGGAATGTCATAAATCTTTGTCATCATCCCCAAACATTTTTATGAAAATATTTTCTTGAGGCAATTTTTTGTTTGCTGACGATGGCGTTTTGTCGGTCGATTTACGAGTAAATAAAGTAAAAAAAAAGTTTGACGAATAGTTTAGTTTCCCTTTAGCAAATCACAGAGCGTAAAACGAGATACTTTGTCTTAAAATTATATCTTTGTGGAATACTATGATGAGTTAATGTCTACTCTCTGAAGGCAGCCCTAGTTGTCATTATTCCTGATTATAAATCAATTTATATGTTATACTCTATGACCCAACTTGTCACAAAATATAATTTTTCTCACGAATCACTTGAAAATTTGTAAAGTTAGGGACAAAACAATGCTTGACAAAAAGCAGATGAAGCATGAAACTCTCTTCCGGTCATCAAATTAAGTCCGAAGGCCATTCATAGGAAGACAAAAACAGAAATCCTTTAAACAATCTTGTTGACCTATAAGCCCGGTACACCATATTATCCTAATTTACTGAGTAGCTCCTTTACCAAAGGAAAACAACCTTTTTTGTGAGCAAACTTGCAACAACTACTAGTGCTGCTACTGGTAGCAGCAGCAGCACGATTAGTAGTCCTTGTATTTCTTGTAACAACGACTTGCTTATCTTGAAACTTTACAAAAGATTAACTTGAGAAACACTTGTAGTTTCCGGCTTTGACCAGAATATACGAAACTACTAATTGGGATTTGTGTTGGAATAAGGATAAGTGTAACATGATATGTGTTAGAAAATGTGGTTAGATTTGTGTTGTAATTCTTTCTGGTAACGAGTGAACAAGAAGTTTAGCCTCATATTTGTGTAATTTTAGAATTTTCCCAGAAATAGAATAGTTTGATATAATGTATTCAATTGAAATTGAAAAGTCGGGAAATTTTCATACAACCGTTGATCTGATTATAACAGAAAATGATTTTTGGTAGAAAATTCATAAAATGTACTATTGTTAACAAAGTTGATCGAATTTTAATTTCTGAGGTATTTCGTGGGCTTATACTCAAAAGATCTATTTCCATGATTTTTTCCAAATTTTTCGGATCAAAGGTGTCCAATCGCGCGGGGTTTGGACACAAATCTTTTGCACATTTCCCCTCACCTTGCACCCCTCAACGCAAACAGTGCTAGTTTAAGACTTGCTTTGAAAGTCCTAATCGAGTCCTTTCATTTGACACTCAAATTGGCTATATTTGTTAAAAAAAATTGTATGTGTCAAAGAATCCAAATTTTCCCGCTGTTCCTAGTTCAACAGTAAACTTGACAGTTGGATGCAGCTGATTATTTCTAGTTGTTCTTGTATGTTGTCTTTGCTCATCACGGCCTGGAAATCATCCATATATCTCACCCAGAATTTCGGCATGGACTTTTGTTCCTCCATACTTTCCTCCAATGATCCCATGCATATTTTGACTAAGAGTAGTGACAATGGGTTTCCCATCGCAAGGCCGCCTGTAGGTTTATAGTACTTCCCCCTAAATATGAAGAAATTTTCGTTCATACAGAGCTCCACGAATTTCGGATACATTTTTACTCGCTTTTTCCATTCTGCCGTATTTTTGAATTTCATCAGCCAGATTTCAAACTGGTATCTAGCCTGCTTGTATGGTATACTAGGGCATAAGGCTGTCACATTGAAGGAGTTCATCTGCTGTCATCGTTTCCATTGTCGCCAATTTATCCACTAGTACTCCAGATATTTAATTGGCAATTCACCATTGACTCCTCTCACGCATTTCATTTCCTATTTTATGTACCCTATGTTGGCACTTGATTCTTGGTAAAGATGGGTTAGCCGTCCTTGAGTTATTTACATCTCCCAAAATTGGTCTAGCTTCCTCCAAAGCCTTTTACACTCTTTTGATCGCTCCCTGTACTGCGCTTGCTATAAAGTTGAAATATTCTCATTCAATTTTGTTTTCATACTTGTTGGTCATAGCCCATTTTGTCCATAATTACCACCTGATTGCCTTTGTCCGCCTTAAGGTAGTATACTGGTAATAATTCACCGATAGTGTGTGACGTTTTTTGGTCATGTTTTTGTTGTTTGTCTACATATTTTTCCTGTATTTTCGCTGTATCCGATCTGATTTGTTCTTTGTCATCATTGCATAAGAATTTGATCCCACTTTTTCTATGTTCTCAATTGTTTCTTTGGTTGGCAGACTGTACCTTATCGCAAATTTTAATCGTTTGTTCCGTCTTTCTTTTTTTCACCAGTGAAGTTCCTGGATTATTTGTTTATCCACAAAGTTCGGTATATTTTCCAACTTAAGCTTAGGTCTTCTTTCCACATTAATTATTAGTGTTTATAATTTTTTTCGAGTCTCTTTCTTGTTAGTTATCCAACCTTCTGGTTTTTAATTTTTTTCAGCATTGACGATGCGTCCCAATGGTAGAAAGCTGTTCTTTTCCCTAGATCTAAGTCTAAGTCCTTAGCGCTGAATTCTAACTTTGCATATAAGCGCTTAAGCCTATTCCTCATAGTCACTTTTTCGACTTATTTTTTTGTACTGTGTGTATTTTCCCATGTTTAGCGCTTCCAACCCATCCTTAGCTTGTATTATTTCCGTCAAAACGCTATTTATTTTTCTTTTTGACATACTCGTATATATATTTCGGGAGTAAGTTGCTCCTTTCTGACACTGAAGAAGGGAGCAACTTACTCCCGAAATAAATATATAAATATGGCAAAAGGGAAAAACAAATAGCGTTTTGATGGAAATAATACAAGCTAAGGATAACTCTTTGTAATTTCTGGCTCCTGGGGGCCGGACTGTCTAGTCACTATGTGTGATTTTGGAACTTCCAGAAACATCTAAAGATGATAAGAACTTCTCAAAATCATTGACAGTTTGAATTAACTGAAGACATTTAGCACAATTTTGAAAGCTAATAATTTAACCCAATAAATTATTTATTAATATACTAAGAAAGAATTTAGCCAGTTTTGTGAAGCTCCTTCCCAGACTTGCGACTGAATTACCCAATGGAAGAGCAATTTGTCATCTGCACAGGAAAGATCCAACTCTCACATACTTGTTCCAACATTGAGACAGTCGTAGAGTACAACGTTCTCTTTTTGCTTCTTTTTTCCGCTGAGCGTAGTAATTCTTCCGGAATTTTCACCACAATTGTCTCCTCTTGGAAGATGCTGCAATAGTCAGGCGATCTGAAAACGGTGTTAATTATAAGTGAAGTGCACTGTGCGTCCCGATTGTCACTTTGCTGAAAGCTCTCTCCAGGTCTAGGAAAGCTGCCAAAGTATATACCTCATATTGAAGAGACCTGACAATGGTTCCTACAACAATTTGGATTGCTGTTCAGACTGATTTACCGTTAGTATAGGCGTATGTCGCTTTGCCAAAGATTTTATAGTCGATGGTATTTATTCTGTAGCACTTCAACACTTCTATAAAAAATTTTAACACATAAGTCGTCACGCTAATTAGAAGTCAAAATAGTCACGCGGAGGCTCGACGCCGTATGGACATGAAGCAGAAAAAATGGAGGAGATTGTATGGACTCTGTTTGCTACACATCCTGTCCATATCAATGCAGTCTATGACAGAACACCGGTGGGAGGCCCACCTTTCACGATATGGAACTGGAACGGCAGTTCTATCGATGAAAACAAGGAAGGCACCAGGACCAAATGCGTTCCTGCTGAAGTATTGAAACATGTCTACAATATTTGACCTGACTTGCTGCTCAGTACGTTCAACGTTTGCCTGCGCGAAGGACTATTCCCGGAGCGGATGGAAGGTAGCGAGGCTCGTGCTGATCAGCAAGGGGAAGCGAAATTTCGGATCGCCGTCTGCATACCGTCCGTTATCCATGCTAGATAGGGCCGGGAAAGTGCTCAATAAACTCATCAAGGAAAGACAATGCTGCTGGGGACCTATCTCCTCGGCAGTACGTCATTAGAGCCGGACGTTTCGCCATTGATGCGATTGCAGAGGTGGTGGGCGCGGTCCAAAGAGCGGAAGCCAGAAAAACAAACGGGTTGTGCTGCTGGTGACACTTGATGTCAGAAACGCCTTCAATTCCGCTAAATGGGCAGATGTTCTCTAAGCACTGGAAGCCCTTTTTCATGCTCCGTAGTATCTGATGCAGAGTCTGAGGGACTGCCTGATGGATCGGAGCCTGCTCTATGACACAAAGGAGGTAAGCGAAGAATATAAGTTACATTGGATGTTCTTCAGAGCTCTATCCTTGGCCCAAATCTGTGGAGCATCGCGTACGACGGGTTACTTAAACTTGAGCTGCCGGATGGGTCGCGCTTGATCGGCTTCACGGATGATGTGGCACTCATCGCGGGGCGCACAGTTCAACAAGCGCAACTTAGACTTGGTATTCTAATGCGCCGAATGAAGAAAATCGAAGTAGTCGTCCTGGCAAAGAAAAGAATCCCTAGAGTAAGAACAATCAGCATTGGAAAGTACAAGTTGAGTCGAAGCTAGCTGTGAAGTACCTGGGCGTTCTGATCGACTAGAAGATAAGTTTCTCTGAGCAAATCAATGGCGGGTAAGGTTGCGGCGGATATAACAGCAATCAGTTGGTTGATGACGCCGTAAGGGGCCTACCTGTATAGTCTGTGCTACTTTACGGATCGGAAATATCGAACAACGCTCTCCGTAAGGAGCTGTACCGAAAACGCCTGGCACGGGGGCAGCAATAAGGAGCGCTGAGGATAGCATCTGCATTTCGGACAGTCTCTGAGTTGGCGGCGCTGGTGATTGCAAGCGTTATACCTATCGCCCTCTTTATGAGAAAGTGTTGTGAAACTTACTTGCACAGAAACGAAGATGATAGAGAGGCAACACTCACTCTGCGATTGGCAGCGATCCTGGGTGAATGACCTGAGGCCGGGCTCAATCGTAGACATGGAAGGGCTGACTTCTATTTGACCCAGCTCTTGTGCGGGCATGGATCTTTTCAGTCTTACCTGCTCAAGATTGGCAAGTAAGTTCTGTCGATTGTCTTCTGCGCATGAGAAGTCGATGACACTTGTCACATATTTTTTACTTACAAAGATTTGGACTTCGTTAAGGAATTAGGAGAGCTCTCTCCAGATAGTCTAATGAGATGCTCAGATCTGTTGACATCTGGAACCAGGTGGCAGATTACTTTCGGGCTGTTCTAGTTGCTAAGAGGGAGTGCCTTAATGCATTGAGGTCGGACGGGTCTTTCTTTCTCCTCCTCCCGCTGGAAGAGGGCTTCATGGCATCTAATAGCGTCTAAGGCATAAAAAAACGAGGCCTAGCCCGAAATAATGTGTCAAACCGGTCCAGGTTAAGTTCTCGGGTTGACAGGGGACGTTGTTAGTTGGTAGGCCAGAGACTCTGGGACCCCACCCTCAGGACGTAAATAATCTTCACTTCCCAACCAAAAATAAAACCTTTAAAAACTGCCATGAATCAGAAAATAGCAAGATATATTGCTTTTTGCAACACAGATGTTATGAGTTCCTCCGACCCTGGTGATTTATGGTTCGATGAAGCTAATAGCCAACTTCGTTCTATTTTTCGTGATAAGCCTCGAGGGAATTTTGCCCCGCAACATGCCTTTCCCTAGACGCAGTTTGTATGGTTTACAGTGAGTTAAAAATCATTTTGGCCAAAAAATGGAATTACTCGTGCAATGGTATGTACGATTTTCGGGTTGGATTATCTCAACAACAGCGTTTCGCTCGGTTTCATTTGGCCTTTGCGATTCAGCACTATCCCTCTAACCAATTTACAACTCGTTTAACGAATTCAAACGTAGACGTCTTTCCCTCAATATCGAATTTGGTGAAGGTTGTCCAAAAACAGCCGTTGTGCCAGAAAACATCGATGTCGTGCGCGAACTTATTATGCAAGATCATCATGGGACCCACCGTGAGATAGATGCGTCCTTGGGCATGTTTCCCCTATATATTCGATATTGTTTGAACACTTGGCCGTAAAAAAAAGTTTTTTGCGTTGGATCCTGCATAATTTGACAATGGCTCGTGTCGATTGGTGTAAAGAAATGATCAGAAAATACCATAGCGGTGCATCACATGAAGTGAATCATGAATGGCTTATGAGTCGGAAAAAAATAGCAATAAATCGTTTGGGTGTTCCAAGTCGAGCTGTGTTCGACATAAGTTGTTCGCGCACGAAGCACTGCGAGCAAATGGTCGCCTGTTTCTTCGGCCGAATTGGTCGTGTTCAAGAACGTAGGACAGTCAATTCTGAGTGCTACACGGGCATTTGTGTAGAGCGCAGGGGAAACGTCCAGTTGGGAAACCGCGGAAATGATGGGAAGATTCAATTGATGCTAACAGCAGATCTCTGCTTAGGAGTACAAATCGGTGAATCAGGTCGTAGAACCACGAGATTGGAGGCAACTACTACTGGAGACGAAGGTCCAAATTAGAGCTATGCAATAAATGATAAAACGATCAAGAGAATCATTCTCCATCATGACAATGTGCGCTCTCACACATCAGTTCAGATTAGCGCCTATTTGGCCGGTCAAAATATCGAATTTATGGGTCACCCACCACACAGCCCTGATATAGTAACCAATGATTTTTTTTTATTCTCACAGATCTGCGTGGTAAACGTTTCTCTACGCCCGAAGCACCTGTTGAAGCGTTCAAAACCCATGTTTTGGAGGTATCTCAATCGGAAAGTGCTTCGAAATATGTTTTGAGCGCATGTAACAGTGCATAAACGTTGTAGTCAATAATTTTGTTTATTTAATATTTGCAGGCCTATTCTCTTTTGAGTCATCTTCAGTGTCTAAAGGATGTGTGGAAGGAGTCGAAACGCGTCTGCTAACCCAACAAAGCAAGGTCCGATGGCTTTTCAAGAGAAAATTTTTTTTAAGAACAATCAAACCATTTTTGATAAAAACCGAATGCATTTTCATACCTTAAAAAAACAAACAAAAAACTCCAACTAGTTCTCTTTTTCAGGGAGTGCATCTTCAAAAGTTTAGTGTTTCGCATGATTTTCGTCGATCATATGAAAACTGCATTTCATCAAGTGGAAAAATTTCAACGCATTAGTGTTTAACGTATACTTCCACTGGCTTTTGTAGTCAGACATAAATGCTGTTAGTTTCATGAGTCTGGTGCTCTTAGGATTAGAATAATTTCCAGGCAGTGAAAATTTTCCTCAATTTTATTGATAACGCCAAGCGCTTAGCTAAGCATTAGCGAATGGAAGCCGTTCCTAAGGTACTCGCGAATCCCTTCTCGAGACACTCGCGCGTCCTTTCTTTGCAGCCTGTTGATCGCGTTTATCTGGTTTTCTCTACGTAAGTTCCTCAACTACTTGGGTGTGCCTCTAACACTTTCTATTCTTTCACATCCATACCCATTAAAATCCCATTTTAACGTTCCTATGAACTTCTTTTAACCATTTTATGACATTCGACAGGGGATCTTAATTCGCGACGGTACTCGTATCAATTTTGAAACCCTTAACTAAATTCTCCTATATTTGTGGTCATTCATTGCAAAAGTTTCGTTGGACCGTATTTCGTCAATCATCTTTAATATAATTATTTCTGTCTAATAACTAATAGCAACATAATGTTCAAATGGCTTTAGCTTCCACTTTGTTGAGTTTTGTTAAAAAAATTTGTTTACAATACCCTATTAAAACCAGTACCTGCCTGTCCGTCCCTCAATGTGTCACAGCAAGTTTCCTCCGGGATTAAAAACTCAAGTCCTCAAACTATATTAACAGGTCAGGTATTTTTGGTTAATGAAAGTGGTGGAAAAAAACTCCAAAGGATTTTGAAGGGGGTCTCCCCATATAAAATTAAATTAAAAATCAGTTTTTTTTCTACCGAAGATAATCGAGTGGTGGGATATCAAATAAAAAGTCAGTTGGTAAAATTCCAATATCGATAACTGGGTAGGCAGAGAAGACGGAACAACACGAAAAAATTGTATCCTTCGTCGCGATTGAACACCGTGAACCAAAAAATCTGCAAAATCACGGAGGTAGTTCTTCAAATACACCAGCGACAAATACCCCAGAAGTCGAAATTCACTCAACTTTGTTAATACTAGTAGATTTTATGAATTCCACATTTGGGCTAGTAAAATCGAATAGCTGCCGTTAAATTAAAAGAAATTATGATCATGTCCTAATTTTTTTTATTTATTTATTTTTTTCTTGAGTCTAACCGTGTTCAGTGAAGTTATATTTAAATTTTCATGTATCATGACAACAACAGTATAGCTTTTTACTATACTGCAACGAAAGTGGCGGCCACCCAAATTTGAGTAAAAGGTGGTTTCTATTTAATCTATGACTTAACGTCCATATTAAAGTGCTTCTGGAATTCGTAATTACGCAACATACGAGAAAAATGAAATTTATTTCTCAACATAATCTCTTCTTAGCTCAATACACTTGACTCCATTTCCGCCCCTGCCCGACGAGTGGCTTTTTCAAGTTTGGAAACAAAAAGAAGTCGCTAGGGGCTAAATCTGGAGAATACGGGGGATGAGGTAGCAGTTCGTAGCCTAATTCAACCAATTTGGCCGTGGCGACTGCGGAAGTGTAAACCGGTTGTCATGTTTCAACCGTACCCATAAAAAATGTTTCAACCGTCTCCAACCCTACCTTTAAGTAAAATTGTCTATAGTAAAGGTAATTGTAACAACACAAAAAACGATGATGCCGTATTTTACAAGTTTTTTTTTAAGTCACAAAAACAGCCGCACTTTTCCTACTTAAAATAGAACCCGTTATGATTTCGAATTATCGTTAGATACAAATATTTACGAGTACTTTTCGTTCATCAAAACGCTGCAAGTCGCACAACTCAGAGATACGTGTTTGAATCATTCGTCTGATTCGTTCGCTCCTTAAACTCCTCATTGCCTGCCTAACGGCTCATGTGATATTTCTTTTGTTTCAACCCTCCTTTGTTTCAAACGTACCCAGTCTATCCTACAGACAGACAGTAGCAATTTTAATTGTGTTGTTAAAATTTGTTACACCTGAAAATGTCCCCACTAAATGTATGAATGTCAATTTAAAGGGTATGAAAAGTATCTGATTAAAATTGCTGTTTTATTGCTGTGGAGCACAGGAATTTAAAATGAATGAAAACGTTGCTTCCTCTCTGGAACGGTGGACCGCTGCCACAACGTGCGTCCTTATACCGTTTATAAAAAAATCAATTCTTTCCCAAAACTTCAGTATATTCGTCGTAATTCCTATTCACTGTTAAAATACAGACAATACCCGTAGTCTCCTCTCCAGCAGCCGGTATGTTCATTAACGAAATACCCTTTCATTCTCCGGCCTTATAAAGGATAAGAATATACGATTTTCATCATTGTCGTAACTCGTTAATCAAATCAAATTCTACATCATGTGCTCAAACCACGTCAAGCATTTCAATACATAATTCATTACGTTGGGTTCCTTAAAAATGAATTTTATCATGAATTTTAATATCATTCATTTGTTTGAGTTGTAAATTTGTCATCTTAGCTTGTACTTTCCTTAACAAGATTTTCGGATGAATAAAATTTATATCGTAGAGAGTCAGTGAAGAAATAATAATAGAACATGAACTTAATGGACTGCAGCATTTTTAATTGTGTATATGTCCTTCATAATATATAGGTCATAGTTTTTATAATGAGGCAAATTTACTTTATTGTTGTCATGTCATTAGACAGCAAAATATGGTCTAATAAATTAAACAAACTTACGTGTTTTTGCTCGCGTCATTAAGTTTAATATATATCTAGTTAAACCATAAATTTTTGGACAAAGTTCATGATAAAATTTTGGATTGGTGTCCTTATCTCTCGATAAATCTCAACACTATCACATTGCCATACTATTCGGCTGCTTGTAGCAGAGAATGATTAACATGCAAGAAGGATGCATCCTTTTCAAGGACTTGACATAGTTACTAGTCCCAAAGCACTTGACATTAGATAATGATAAAATCGTTGGTAATTATATGCATTACCCTGCTTAACTTGCTTTTAGGGAATTAACACTAGCATAGAATTTTGAATGACACTTGGTAGTTAGTATATAGTATTCTATGGTGGCTGTATTATCAAACCAAATGCGAAGAAGAATATTGGGAAAATATAGAATTAGAACACAAACTATGAATTATTTATAAATTTTAATGAATTTGACGCCTAATAGATAAATTATTGATTAAGGAAAAGATGAGGTAAAGGTAAATTAATTAGTAAACTTGTTTTAAATGATAAAAATAGCCAACTTTTATGACGACCATTGTCTAGAAAATTCAAATGCGTTTTTGAACCACACCTTTGATTAATCAGATCGATCATAGAGCAAAATAAGAGGTAGACGAAGTTAGTCTAGTATGGCAGCCGGAGTTTCACATCGACTAGCTGAATCTACAGCAATACCACTATTTATTTACTAGCGGGAACGTAATTTGTCACGAATACTTCTACGATGCAGTATTCAGTGCAGTTCAGGCAATTTATTTTGCAGAGATTACGTGTAAAGGCTCGGCGAGCACTCATTTGTGTTGCGTGTTGCTGCCGACATACTCTGCTCGTGCTGGGCCACCTACATCAAAATACACTATGTAATAATAAAATTGCTTTCCCAATTTATGTATCTGTTTATAATAAATTCAAAATTACTCACGCGATTAACAAAAGTTTGGAAATTGATAAACCAGAATACGAAATAAATGGAAAAATGGTTATTTACTGAAAAATTGACTGTTGAAAACAAACTATGAAAACCGATTAAAAATGAAAAGCTATAAGAAAATCAAGCAAACACCTCTTTTCTGGTTGTTCAGCGCTCAACAACTGGGAAGAGACACTGAAAAATTTATCAAACCTTTTCTTGTTTCTCGTACGAAACATAGCACCAAATCTTTAAAAATAATTTCTTGACTATATCAAAATTTTTAGACAAAAATCAAGAAAAAATGGAGCATTCACTTTCGTCCGGTAATCATCGATGGAAATGCATTTGTTTTTACTATTCTTGTCATTAAGTTTATTTTATTGAAATAATTTTCTTAGGAGTGTTTCTGTTTATCCAACCGGTATAAATATGTTATTAAACAATTCAAGAATAAATGTTATATGTCACTGCACGTATACAATATAGGGTGCTTTTCCCTGAACTCTTTCTCATTTAGTAGTAAATTGGAAGTTGTCTTCAGAAATTAAGACGGTTGAAGAAGATAATCGCAGAAGCTCTAGTTCTGATGATGTCCATATTGGAGCCTTGCTCATTTTATATGTATTTTGCATCGTCTTAAAGGTAAGATCCCAATAATTCACACTTGTATTGCTATCTTAAGAATTCATTCAATATTTGCACGCCTGAACTAGGTCCACTTGACTCTAATCAATCAAAGTCGATTTTACAATGTAAAATGCTCTACTTGTCTTACTTTGCGCTTGAAATCTCCATCTGGCGGTAGCAAAAATTTTCTTACATCCAAAACCAATCAATTTTTCGCACCAAAATAAAATTGAAATTTCTATCTTCGTTTTAAAAGTTTCCTATACCGATTAGGCTCACATTTTCGACGCCACCAGTTAAACTCCACTGAATTTCTCCACAATCAAACTTCTTCCTCGGCGACCACAAAATTCAATTTCGATTTTAACTCCATATTTTCCTTTTCCAGCAGTTTTCCTGAATTTTGTCCAGCTCAAGCCATGTACTTTCATTTCCCTCACATAAACCTAAGGTCATAATACATACGTCGCGCCCACCCTTGTTCATCAAGTTCATTCTCTCACTGTTATGCTAATGGTAGAGTTTATCGACAGCCATGGGAAACAATGCGTCCAGCAACGCAATTTTTGGGACGTGTACCCTCGTCACGGCCTGGATGTCCGTAATCAACTCAAAATGGGTTCCTTTGACCACCGATTTTGTTCTGGGGAACAAAAAAAGTCACAGGGTGACATATCGGGCGAGGTGGTGTAGTTCTTTGGAACCATCTTTGCGCACAACTTCTTCATCCCAAAATCGTCCGTTAAAATTTGTCTGTTTCACGGTTCATACCCAGTTCCGAGGTCAACATTCGAACTGACAAACGCGGATCATCTCGGATTAGGGCGCGCACACGCTGCGCATTCCCGTCAGTCCCCACCTCGACTGGTCTCCCGCTCCGCGCCTCGTCTTCACACCCCTCCTTAAACTCTTTATGCCATCAAAATACCTGGGCACGACTAAGAGCACTATTACCATGCAATTTTAGCGTACGTTTCCGAAGCTATTTCGCCCAATCTGCTGAAAAATTTTATCGCGACGCGTTGCTCTTGATTTCGTTTCTCCACTTTCGTGACAAGCACCACCAACACACGTCTACTCAACACGACACAGCAGGGGAAGGGAATTTCAAGGTCGCAGGTTTACCACAAGCGCGGCCATAAAATCAGTCTCATTACTTTATTGTCACACCTCGCTTATGATAAATTTCTTTTCGCCCCCATTTAGTGTTCAGTGTGTTGAACTCTAAAGTAATCATAGGAACATACGAAGGCGGTCCAATAAGTACTTAGCCTGCAAAAGAAAAATGAAAATTTGGGAAAAGCAGCAATTTATTTCTCAACATAATCTCTTCTTAGCTCGATACACTTGACTCAGCAATACTCGAACTTCTTTAACCCGTCTCAAAAATACGTTTTCTCGAGGTCTGCAAAGTAGACTTCCGTGGCGGCGCTGATCTCTTCATTAGACTCAAATTTTTGAGTTTTGAAACAAAAAGAATTCCCACGGGGCCAAATTTCTAGAATATGATAGATGGGGTAGCAGTTCGCAGCCTAATTCAACCAATTTTCTGTTTTCTTCGCCAAATGGGGCCTTTTTTCTGCAACTCAGCGTCGAATCGGCCCAATAATTCGGCATAATAGGGCCCTGTGTCCGTTTTGCCCTTCTCTAAGTAGTCGATGCAGATCACACGTTGTGAATCCCAGAAAACGGTAACCATCACCATTCCGGCCGATAGGACAGTCTTTGCCTTATTCGGAGCACGTTCGCAGGGTGAAGTCTACTGTTTCGACTGCTCGTTGGTCTCTGGTGTATACCAGTGAAGGCATGATTCGGCGGCGGTCACGAAACGACACAGAAACTTCTTCGGATTGCGCTTAAACACCGTCAAACACTGCTCTGAAGTGGTCTCAAGGTTGCGTTTGTTGTCCGAAGTGAGCAAGCGCGGCACCCATCCCAAAATTTCTTGCAGGATATGACCCACGCGGATGCGCACCTTCAATCGGCGGTCTTCCAATACGAGCTCGTGGGTTTTTGTCACGTTATCCTCCGTGGTCGCCGTTTTCGGTGCACCTGGGCGTAGCTCATCAAAAACCGACATGCGACCGCGTTGAAACTCGTTAAAGCATTTCTTTAACGGTCGCCATCGCAGGAGCATAGTCGCCGTACACAACTACCAGGCGCTCTTTGATTTCGCTGCGCGATTTCATTTCCCAAAACAAAATCGAAATACCGGCCGATATTGGTCTTTCTCCAATTTTCTAAAATCCGTGGATACGTTCGCTTCCACACGCAGTCAAAACAAAACTACGAGCCCGACTCGGGTGAAATTTTGACGATCTTGAAGATCAGCTGCATATATACACAGGAAAACAAAGTTTACAAGTCTGTGATAAAACCTGTGCTATGCTATGGGTGTGAAATATGGACCCTAACCCAAGCATCCGTCCTGAAGCCAATAACTGGGGCGAAGCTAGACTGGGACCAATGGCGATTCGATTCAACCATGGGCTGTATGAAATTTTTGACGAGCCAGAGGTCTCAATGAGTGTAAGAATGCGGAAGCTGCAATGGGCTGGCCACGTTAATCTTATGGATGAACAACGGATATCCAAAAAGGTATTCGTTGGGAGAACTGAAGGGCGGAGACCAGTAGGGAAACTGAAAATCTGATCTGACTCTGTCGACGAAACCAGTTTATCGTTGCTCGGATTTCGAAATTCGACCAATTTGGCCATGGCGACGGCGGAAGTTTGGGCCGGCGCGTTGTCGTGGTGGAATAGCACTTTTTCTTCGCCAAGCGGGCCGCTTTTTCTTCAATCCGACGTCAAATCGGTCCAATAATTCTGCATAGTAGCGCCCCGTGATTGTTTTACCCTTCTCGAGGTAATCGATGTGGATCACACTTTGTCAATCCCAGAAAACGGTGGCCATCACCTTTCCGGCCGATCGAACAGTCTTCAGCTTCTTTGGAGCACATTCGCCGGGGGAAGTCCATTGTTTCGACTGTTCGTTGGTCTCTGGTGTGTACCAGTGAATCCATGTTTCGTCGACGGTCACGAAACGACGCAAGAACTCCGCCGGCTTGCGCTGAAACAGCGCCAAACACGTCGCCGATGTGGTCTCACGGTTGCGTTTGTTTTCCGGTTTGAGCAAACGCGGCACCCATCGCGCTGACAGCTTTCTTATGCCCAGTTCTTCGCGTAGAATATGATGCACCGTTCCTTCTGCGATGCCCACAATCTCAGCTATCTTGCGAACCTTCAATCGACGGTCTGCCAACACGAGATCGTGGATTTTTTTAACGTTTTCCTCCGTAGCAGCCGTTTTCGGGGCACCTGGGCGTGGCCCATCAAAAACCGACGTGCGGCCACGAACAAACTCTTTAACCAACTCTTGACGGTTGCCATCGAAGGAGAAGAGTCACCGTACACAGCATCCAAGCGATCTTTGATTTCGCTGCGCGTTTTCCCTTCCAAAAACAAGAATCTAATCACTGAACGATATTGTTCTTTTTCCATTTTTGCACAACCGACCGACACGCTCGCTTCCAAAGACTATCAAAACAAAACTAATGAAGGGAATTGACTGAAACTTTGACAGTAGGCTACTAAAAGAATGTACTGCACGATGGTAAAACTCTTTTGTAATAACAGCGCCATCGGGCGGTGAGGCTAAGTACTTGTTGAATGGCCCTCGTATCTATTCTGTGCATGAAGTGTTGACGTCTATATAACTTGCACAAAATGTTACATCTAAATTCCTGCCAGCTTGAGATCCGACAAAAAGCAATTCTTTTTTCTTCCTTGCATAGGGCCAGCATTTTTTTTTTAACAAGTGATATACACTTCTGTGGTGTTGTACTTATCTATACTTGAATTATTGCCGGGAGTTTTATAACATGGTTCAAAAAACGATTTCATTATTAGCCGCTCTAAGTTAGTGAATGCACTTAAAACTATATTTTATAGAAGAAATCTACCATAATCATACAAAAACCAGTAACTAGAACACCATTCCTCCTGCAGGCTAAAAGTAAGATAAGAAAGAAAAAACCAACTCCAGCGGTCAGCATCTTATTTTCCATTTTCTTACTATAGAATAAAAAATCTCTGCAAGTTCTTTTCTTTAAAGTATCTCCGATTCGAAATAACTGACTTGGTTTTCTCCACTATAACCGCATAACGTGTGCAATCCCTAGAACAAAAGAGAGCATTTCCGCAAAAGAAAAATGTTGAAAATTAAGCTGATGCTGATGTTGCTACTATCAACCATTATAAGCTCTATTATTACTCTCTCTCCTTTCGACAGTTGGCTGCTGTTTCCCATACAACGACACCGAGTGGAATAATCACCTAAAAGAGCTTTTGTCTTGTTTTTGCTGTTGTCGATGCAAGAATTCGAAACCACTAGCGGCGGTGAAGAGCATGACACGACCTTGACACAGTCGTCCCCATTAGCTAGCGCAGAAGGTATGTTTTAACCGCGTCATCTGTACACACACAGACTTTGCGGGAATCCTTACCTTTTTTCAGTGTCGTTGCTACTACTTCACTTGTTGTGCAAACAAAACTTGTCTCAGTGACGGTAGAAGTAGAATTCTCAGAGACATTATGCCCAATATCTTAATAGTCAAAGAAGACTTAAGAGTTATGTGTGTCAAAGCCAAGACATTGCGAATCCTTCATTTCAATTTCTTTCTACACCTTGAATCGATGCCATTAGAAATGGTCTCATGTGGTCTCATGTGCGAACTCACGTCTAAGAGCTCTGGTGGAGTGGGTAAATACCACTAGCTGTTCGATTGAAGACCATGACCGCTGTGGGCGCAATCGATTAAAGGTTGGCAGGTGGATTAAAGTTCTACGGCTTAAGGCACAAACCTTACTATCTCTATAAGACCACTTCTTGCCGTTTTTCTTCCATATGTTACGCCCAAGTATTCAAAGTTGCCCGCCGAGTGGGTGGCTAAAAGTTTTCAACGGATTTGTGTGATCCCCACTAAAATCTTCCCACAGACCGTCAGCCGGTCTCCGTGTTCCTAATCCATTTGGTGATGTAGCATTGGCCGTTGAATCCAAGGTAAGAAACAATGGCGATAACACTTCCCATTCGAAAAAAACCAATCCGTCGCACTATTTATCTTTTGCAACTTCTCGATTGTATGCGTGTCTGTTACACGGGAAAGATTGTATACAACTCTCTGCTGCTCTCATTTCTACTTATTCTTAGGGCTTGAATTTCTCATTGTATTCTCGTTATTCGGTATCTGCAAGGAGGATTCAAACAGGGATTTATAAATTACGGATTGTAACCTTAAAGCTTTCGTAGATTGTCAGAAGAAGTCGAAATGGGCTAATGGCATGGTTTGAGACATGCAATTTAAAAATTTCCGTGAGAAATGATATGGATTTCCTTGGTTTTTAAAGGATTGTGGATATGTTTCGAGGACAGGAAAATTTATTTACTATGTAATTTTAATATTCAGACATTTATCTTGAATATAAATTTTAGGTTAAAGATATAGCGCAGAGTTTTTTGATAAATAAGCCAAGCAAAATCGTTACGAAATCATTAAATGACATTTATTCATACATTCACAAAATTATACATATATGGTTTTGCCAGGAGCTGCAACAAACTTTTATTTGCGGATCCTCTGCAGTTATCATTGAAAGTTGAGTGAATGGTAAAGGGTTTCTTGGTATCATTTACAAGGATTTCGTAGAATATATGTACAATTTTTCTTGGAAACTACAAATGCTCCAGCTATTAAACCTTTTTTTTGGTTGGGAGGTGAATGCCATTTACGCTAAGATTGTGGGACTCCCATGCTCGCAAGAAGGTGACTGGACTACCCATTAAACACCTCCCCTGTCACCCGAGAACCCAGCCTGGGACCGTTTGACACATTATTTCGGGCTAGGTCTCGTTTTGTTACGCCGTGAGCCGCCTTCGATCTGGGAAATCCCTCTTCGCGCGGGAGAGGAGAGGAGAAGAGGAAGTGCCAGACAAGCGAGCTGTAGGCTCTATTTTTGTCTTTTTTTTCATCCAATGATGATATCTGTTTTACTGAAACTTGGCTGTCGGAATGTTTTTATAACGGCGAAATTTTTCCACAACACACAGTAGTTCAGCGTGAACGTGATAGACTCTTGGCCAACAAGAGTGATGGTGGCGATGTTCTCATTGCCTTTTGTAGTACTTTTCCTGACTCTCTTTCTGATTTTCTTTGTTCACCCCCTGTAGAATGTGTCACCGTTAAGATAAATGTTTCTCCTATCTATTCTTTTCTTATCTTCTGCGCATACATTCCCTGTAATTCTCCTGTATCTGTGCATGATACATTTTTCTCGGATGCTTCTGATTATTTTTTATGTGCTTTCAACCTTCCAAATATTTCCTGGACAGACAGTCTGATAAGTCCTTGCTCCTCTCATTGTTCTTCCTCGTTTCTGTCACGGGAGCCTTCCACACACGAGTTTAAGGGTGGCCGCGGTCGTATTTAAAAGTATAATATAAAAAAGGAAAAAAAAAAAAAAAAAAAAAAAATATAAGTTCTCCGCGAGGATAACTTCCCGAGCCAAGCGGAAGTAGAAATTTAAAATGTATTTAATCTTTTTTTTTTAATTTTAGTTGAAACTCTTAACCTAGTCACGAAATTTAGTGTAAAGTAATAAAACATTAGTTTGCTGTTTTGCGTAGATAAGTCAAGCTTTACATATAAGAACTAGGTACAGTGAAAGCAATCGACAAAAGCGGCGAAAAAAAAAAAAAGAAAAATAATAAATTTCCGTGTCTTGTAGCCGGCATTTCGCAAAAACGTCGAGATTCCGCATCTGTTCTCACCAATATTGACGTCGTGACGTGCACGGATAAGCGGACGACGCGATCGTAGCATTTACAAGTGAAGTTCATGGAGAGAAAAGGCAAATTACACGAATTTAGTGAACAGCAGAGAGATAATCGCCTATAAGATCTCTAAATTGCAATCATGGCAGACATAGCATATCCGCCAGGATGTAAACCATTAACCGAGGATCTCGGTGCCAACGAATTGATTCGGCGACTTAAAACTCTAACACACACACTACAAACGATGGGACAAGATGATGGAGTATATCAACATTATACAACACTAACATCTTTACTACCATCAGAACCTGGTGCATCAACATCAGGACATCGCTTCATGACTGACCTGCTCGTAGGATCTCTGATGGCTGAAGGCGGACTTGAAACAGCCTTAAACCAAGCAATAAATTCAGAACCCGACGACAGTATGAGTAGTGAACATAATCTTCCACTACTGCATTTAATAAAACAGCTATTACGAAATAACTCTGCGCTTACCCAGTCAAGGCTATCTCAACTTCTCATAAACCCATCTTGTTGCAAGGTGGATGAAAATTACATCACCACCTCACCGGAACATACATCACCAAGCTTAGATTTGTTACATCGATTCCAGAGGCTGCTTTTCTCTCATATACATCAAGCAAAAAGCGAGGATCTATCGGGAGCTGAAATGCTTTTGGGCAAATACATTCAAAGTGCAATTAGTTTGTGTACAGTGTCAGTTCAACGAGCCAGCGAAATCGCATTTCAAGGAAAAGACGGCGTTGCTGAGGTATTGAAATCTGATATATCCGATACTCTACTAAACGAAATGATAATTGGACTGATCGTGATTCATCGTGATACGCCAAATATACTGCCATCATTCGAATGGACAAAATATTTTGTACCACTGCTTCATGCTTTAGACTCACTGAATCGTCTTATTTGCGATTATGATATTCAGGATTCAGACGATATGGGATGGCCTGGCATTATATGCAGGGGTGCAGTAAAAACTACGACTGTACCGGAGGAACCTCATATAATACGTAAGAGTGATATGGAAAATCACTTCCTTGATGGCGGAGAATGGATAATCATAAACGGCAATATATACGATGTGAAGGATTATTTATGTGATAATCAATCCACCAACGATTTGATTCATTCAGGCATCGGTAAAGATTTAACCGCCGAACTTAGTACTCATCCACATCGGTCAACTCTAGAATACATAACCAATCACTTGAAAGTTGGAAAATATGGGCCTAGTAATTGCGAAGAGAAGTCACGAAATCAACAGAACAAAACTCTTACTCATTTCAATTCCGAGCGCGCTCTTTCTTATCTTTTGGGTCTGCGCGTGAACATCTCACAAAACGGAACTCCACTGCAACCAGCCGAAATGCAATGTAAGAATCTCTTGCAATCAAAAATCTTGAGTGGTGGTCTTCAGGTACTACAGCCTTCGAATCCCTTTGACGAAGAACAAGGTGAAGCTAGGAGCTGTGCCTCAACAGCTGGCAACACACCAACCGAAGCATCAAATCAAATAGCCCCCAATGAGATTCCACACATGAACGCCTGGCCACATATGCTGATCAATCAGCGCGTTGACGCATTTATAAATGTATTAACTGAGGCTCGAACTGCTGATCCTCTTTTCACCGCTTGGGTGAATATCATCGAAAGATTCTGCAAAGAGTCGAATTTAATATGACACCAAGAAAATAAAACGGATGCGCATCAGTTGGCTAAACAAGCTAACGAATGCTCCATTCCATCAAATGAGTTAAGTTCCAGTGCAGAAGTGCCAACAAAGACTCCAACCTCGATGGATTCATCCGATTGTGGAAGAGCATCAAACAACAGCGGAAAAAAATCCCACATTCAAAAGACCGTGATATTCAAAAACCTACCGCAGAACACATTCGCACTATAAGAAAATCTCCAGTAGCTGAAGCCATCGAAACGTTAACTTCGACGCAAGGCGCTCCTTTAACTGCTGCCGATGCATGTCCGAGTAGTCCCAGTGTTGTGAAATGAGTTGAAAATCCGACATGCAACGAAAACAGTCCTAATACTTCTATATTGAGTCGATCACAACACGAAAAACAAAAGTTGGTCTCGGCAACTAAATAAACATTGGGAATGACAGTTCCCACCGAGAGCTTTTGAGCTGCCATATGATCAATGCGATCAACTGAACTTTTACAACAACGCCTACGGATAATGCAGCAAAGTTTGTAATGCCGCGCGCCTCCACTGGACGAGGAAGTGGAGCCACGTTCGAAAGCTCGTTGGGAGGAAAGCGTGGCAACGAGAAGCGATAAAAGGCCCCGGATGGAACTTGAAAAGCTCTCTTCTTTGGATTCTGGGAATTGGACTAGGCGAGGATTTTGGCGGAATTTGTTTTTTTTGGAGGTTAGGCGGAATATTGGCGAAAGTAAAATTTTGGAGTTGGCGGAACGGCCAGGAGAACGTTACGATTGGAAGCCGCAGACTAGGGGGCCCCCGGATAGTTAGCTACTATCGACATACGAAAGTAAGAGAATTTTTTTTCGTGGTAGTATCTCTTTTTTTGTATACTTTATTTTTGTTAAATCGAAATTTCATGATAATAATAATTAGTTCCAATAGCATTTGTTTTTATAGAATTCATTTCCACAAGTGGAGCGTACAAAAGTGTAAGTTTTGGCTCGGGAAGTGGCGTAGTGGGCGAGCACGAGTAGTACCCCAGGTGTGGAAGGCTCGAGGGTGCTCCGCCAACACGTGGTGTGGCTCAAGGGTCCGGCAGGACATAAATTCCCTTTAGGTTCCACGCGCTGTTTAGGTGTGCGAGTGGGTGTAGGGAGGACTAGGCGACTCAGTCGGTACACGAGCGCGGAAAGAACGTCGGTGCCGGTACGAGTCTTTGACGAGTCGCGATTCTCGCTTGGCGACTCCCGTGGGGCCCATTGGAAAAGCGAGTGGCGCACGGCCCCTCTTCATTGGGCTAACCGGGTCCGAGGGCCCCAGTCGAAGATCTCTACCAGAGGCCCAGAGTGCTCCGGGACGGAGAATTTGCAATAGTTCTCATTGCCTTTTGTAGTACTTTTCCTGACTCTCTTTCTGATTTTCTTTGTTCACCCCCTGTAGAATGTGTCACCGTTAAGATAAATGTTTCTCCTATCTATTCTTTTCTTATCTTCTGCGCATACATTCCCTGTAATTCTCCTGTATCTGTGCATGATACATTTTTCTCGGATGCTTCTGATTATTTTTTATGTGCTTTCAACCTTCCAAATATTGGTAGTTAAAAATATTCCGCCTTTAGTAGAACTTTCAAAATAAAAAAATGAAAGAAAGTATATGCCCTTTAATTCTACTATTTATTTTAAATTTCGTATACAATTGTTTCGTTCTCTACTTGAGAACTTCCTCAGTACTACTATTCCCTAAACTATAAGTATCCTAATATTTATACTAAACTCATTAACGTATTAATATGAATCTCTAATTACACCTAATCCCTCAAAGTACTTTTACCTAATCTCTAATTACCTGATCCTTTACCATTCAAAAATTTGTTTTTCCTTAATTACTACTTAACTACCTTCATTATTTTGTAAGCTTGAATAGCCAGGTGTATCCGTTACCTGGGTCGCCGTTCCAAATGTCCTGCGTCTTCCGATTGAATATCTCCAAGCTTTCTGCTACATCAAGCTTCCATCCGTTTGTAACCGTTTTCAGCATGCTTACGTTGTCCGCAGTGATGTCATGTTTTTCAAGGACTATATGCTCTGCTACTTTTGATTTGAAGTTTTTTGCATCCTGCTTTTTGTTTTTGTTGACTGCTTCCCTTAAGTGTTCATTCCATCTGACACCTAGTGATCTCCTCGTTTGTCCAATGTAACATCCATTACATTTCGTACACGATACCTTGTAGACTCCACTGCGCTCCATTTTGGGAATGGGGTCCTTGGTTGATCCAAGCAAGTTCTGTATTTTTGTGGCCCGGCTCGTATAAACTAGGTCGATGTCAACGTTCTTCATAGCCCTCTTCATTGTTTCCGTCCTTGAGTCAAACGTTACAACCAACCTCTTCCGTTGCTCGACTTCCGCAGTTAGCGTTGTGAACTTTTTATTGAAGATCTCCTTCGTTCGTTTGGCTATCAAGTTACCAAATTGATAGCCAAACGAACGAAGGAGATCTTCAATAAAAAGTTCACAACGCTAACTGCGGAAGTCGAGCAACGGAAGAGGTTGGTTGTAACGTTTGACTCAAGGACGGAAACAATGAAGAGGGCTATGAAGAACGTTGACATCGACCTAGTTTATACGAGCCGGGCCACAAAAATACAGAACTTGCTTGGATCAACCAAGGACCCCATTCCCAAAATGGAGCGCAGTGGAGTCTACAAGGTATCGTGTACGAAATGTAATGGATGTTACATTGGACAAACGAGGAGATCACTAGGTGTCAGATGGAATGAACACTTAAGGGAAGCAGTCAACAAAAACAAAAAGCAGGATGCAAAAAACTTCAAATCAAAAGTAGCAGAGCATATAGTCCTTGAAAAACATGACATCACTGCGGACAACGTAAGCATGCTGAAAACGGTTACAAACGGATGGAAGCTTGATGTAGCAGAAAGCTTGGAGATATTCAATCGGAAGACGCAGGACATTTGGAACGGCGACCCAGGTAACGGATACACCTGGCTATTCAAGCTTACAAAATAATGAAGGTAGTTAAGTAGTAATTAAGGAAAAACAAATTTTTGAATGGTAAAGGATCAGGTAATTAGAGATTAGGTAAAAGTACTTTGAGGGATTAGGTGTAATTAGAGATTCATATTAATACGTTAATGAGTTTAGTATAAATATTAGGATACTTATAGTTTAGGGAATAGTAGTACTGAGGAAGTTCTCAAGTAGAGAACGAAACAATTGTATACGAAATTTAAAATAAATAGTAGAATTAAAGGGCATATACTTTCTTTCATTTTTTTATTTCCAAATATTTCCTGGACAGACAGTCTGATAAGTCCTTGCTCCTCTCATTGTTCTTCCTCGTTTTCTTCCTTTATGTTAATATGTGCTCCTTCTCAGTTCAATGCTGTACCCAATGCTAATGGTCTTATGTGCCTTTTCTGTGTTCTCTTTCGTTACGTTTCTCCTGATCCTCAACACATCCCTTTACGTTTTGATGTGTGTCTTGCTGCTGTTCCCTTGTTCCAAAACAAAGACAACATCGCTATAACTTTTACACGGCTAACTACAATCAAACCTCTGAAGCCATTCTTTCGGTGGATTGGTCAGCATTCTTTAAAGGTCTGGACTCTGATACAGCATGTTGCAACTTGTATGACTTCCTCAACTCGACTATATCTGCCTCAACACCTCTTACTGACATGAAGAACTCAAAAGACCCTTCTGGGTTAAACTTTAACGTGCTTCGTGCTTTCAAGGAGGTAGACCGAGCTCGTCTCGTTTTTCTGCGTGATGGGACGACTGAATCTCGTAATATGTTTTGTCAGCTTAGATTTTTGGCTCAAAAAACAAGTCAAATCAGCAATGTATTTTTACAATATTACAGAAGAATTGAGTCTTCTTTAAATTCGAATCAATTCAAACCTTTTTGGTAATATATTCGTTCCCTCAAATCTTCTACCGGAACTCCATCCACTCCAACTAAATGACGTTGCAGCCTCCTCGTCCCAAGAGATGAGTGAGCTCTTTAGTACTCACTTTTCTTCCCTTTTTAATCCTGTGGGTACATATAATTATATTCGATTTTTCCACTCCATCCCCGCCCTTTTCCGGTTTTATGTACCGCAGATAATGTTTTACGAGTATATTTTAGCAATTGATGGTTCTGTCAGTCCAGGTCCTGACGGCATCTCTAATCACTTTGTTAAGTTTTTGTCTACATCGATTTGTGTTCACTTATCCCATCTT
The DNA here is from genome assembly GCA_963969285.1 of Odontomyia ornata. NCBI lineage: Eukaryota > Metazoa > Arthropoda > Insecta > Diptera > Stratiomyidae > Odontomyia > Odontomyia ornata. Next base: position 227,379,854 of record OZ017742.1, on the reverse strand, counting down.
TGTAATATTAGCTTATCATCTGATATCTTTCCATCTTATTGGAAAAGAACATGTATCTCTCCTATCTTTAGAAACGTGATGGTTTTTTTTATTATTAATGATCGTCCAATATCATTGTTATCCTGTTTCTCGAAACTGTTAGAGCGTATTGTTTTTGTCAATCTTTTTCTGCAGTTCAGGATGTCTTGGTCCCTGAGCTATATGGAGTTTACCGGTAGGGCAGCAAGAGCCTGAGAGGACCGCTAACAAGTGAAAACCTTGTATTTGGATTTTTCTAAGGCTCTTAACTCGGTGAACCACAATATATAACATTACTGCCTAAACTTAGAACTTTATGTGTTCCCGGGCATTTACTCTTTTGGTTCACCTCACATATCTTTCCAATCGTGTTTGTCAAGTCTCTCTTAACGGTTCTATTTCTACCCCCTTCATCCCATCCCGTGGAGTTCCTCAAGGTTCCATTATCGGCCCCCTCTTAGTTGTCCTGTATATCAATGACCTTCCTTCCATCATTAAGTCTCCTTGCCTCCTGTATGCCGATGATGTTTAATCATTTAAGGTTGTTTCACCTTAAGATGACTGTACAATCCTCCAGAATGATCTGCAGTCTGAGTCTCGTTGGTGTTTCTCTAATCAGCGTCCACATAATATTTCTTAATGCATGCATATGTCTTTTTCTTCTAATCCGAGTTCTCTAAAATATTAGTTCTCTATTAACAATACCCAAATAATCACCGTGTCTCATTTCAAAGACTTGGAACCATTTTTGATTCTAAGCTGAAATTTGATATCCACATATCTGATATAGTCTCTCGAGCTTCAAGAGCTTCTGGCTGTGTTCTGCGATACTCCTGTATTTTTTCCGATCCTTCGTCTCGTATAAAGTTATTCCTCAGTTTAGTCCGTTTCATATTAGAATATTGCTCTCCTGTCTGGTCTCTTCATCTGCTTTACCCGAAGTCCTCCTTAGAAGCAGTTCAACGTACTCGTAAATTCACTAGAACTATCTTTTTGAAATTTCATTTTCGTTATTGTCCTTATGATTTTCGTTTGTCTATCCTTGATAACTCCTCCTTAGAATTCCGCCGCATTTATCACGATGAATGTTTTCTTTATTGGCTTTCTCATGGCTTTTTAAATTGTCTTCTACTCAGCCATGTTTCGATGGGACACCCTGTTCGTCTAATTATATTAACAAATCTTTTTGATATTCCCTATGCGCGCAGCAAAGATAATTTTCATTCACCTATGCTAAGGATCCCACGCAAGCATAAAATTTCCTCTTTTTAAAACTTTACTTAAATCTATTTTTTTCAATCTTTGCTTGTAATAATATTTTCGCTAATTTCTTTAATTGTTGCTATTCTTCCTGTTTTATATTTTTTTTTCTAATTGCTCCTTTAAATTGAGTAAAATAAATGAAACGTCGCAAGTGGTGATTCACTTTAGAACTACTCACGGTTTTCAAATAAGCCGCGTCCTTGTGAACGTTCTTCTAGAGAGAGGCTTTCAGCGTTTGAACTCCGCACGTCAGACACTTCAGTGACCTCGAGATCATCGCGTAACTTTGAGCTTCTCAATTGTATTTTCCGCTTAGGGATTATTCTGGTTTCCGCTCCTTTCGATCAGTGCACTCTACTGTGGTCATCGTTTTCTTGATGCGCCCAAATACCAAATTCACCTCCGGTTGGTCTATAATCTCCGTTCATTTGTCCGGTTGTCTGTAGTATTAAAATAGTTATTGCAATAATAGATGATTTAAAACAAATGGATATTTGGTCCACCTCGGATATATGTTATAAGCTCAACAATGGGTAAAATGATAATGGTACGAGGGCGGTTCAAATATGATGGAGGAAAACACTGTAGATGGCGCGCATATATGTTTTGAAGGTCGTGGCTTGAGTATGTGATAGCTTAAGTGCCGACCGCCGTTGCGCAACCTATTGTCATTCGTTTTTTTTTGGAAGGCGTTAAAATCGCGGAAATTTTTCTGCGTTTGCGAAATCAGTTCGGTAGTGGTAGACGCAGGGTGATAATTCCCGACTGTAGGGGGATGTTCCAGTACCTCCCACCCCAACTCCGATATTATATCGAGCGTGTAATGTGACGCCTACGCCCAGGAATCGAAGCGATTTCGATCCCGAACCCTTGTAACCTGCCAGATGGATATGTCCTCGAAGTGCCAGCGGACTTCATCTGTTGTGCGGATATCGTTGTGCAGAAAATATTTTTTTTTCTGTCCAAATATTTAGATCCGTGGATATAAATATTCGAAATATAGAATTAATCCAACCCCGGCACATTTCGAGACATAGCCATCTGGAAATGCCCCTCCACCGTGGCCATCGAGAAAACTATGCCACTGGCGACATCTGAAGAAGCACATTTCCGCCATATGAAGTGCCATTCCACGCACATATGTTTGTCCGAGGTGACAACCGGAAATTTTGACAGCCACATGGAGGCGCTAAACGTCATCGTAAAGTTCTTCGTGATAATATCCAAGGTATTACAAAACCAGCTATACGTCGTTTGGCGCGACGTGGTGGAGTGAAACGTATTCCCTGTTTAATCTGTGAAGAAACGCGTGGTGTGCTTAAAGAGTTTTTGGAAAACGTTACTCGTGAGGCAGTGACATTCACCGGAGCAGAAACATTAGGAAAGAGGTTAGTTTAGTTAATAACTAAATAGAAAGGTTAGGAATATTTTGTCTGGTCTGCAGCGGAAGGCAGTGTGAACTGAATCGAAACCAGCGATACTGAAAATACCGGGGACACTTCTGCTAAAATAACCAAAGAGAAGAATACCAGTCCCGCCGAAGCCGTCGACCCCGCACCTTCTTCCAGTTCCCACGAAAATACGTCCGAATATACAAGCTTGGACAACATTAGCGAATGTTATTGTTAACGGAGTAAAAAACCCGATGAAAATGAAGTGACGTATATTGTTCACCAATCGAACTATAGCGAGGAAGTGTTTTTAGCTGTTTCTGATGCCTATATAAAATAGCGAGATATATTAACTCGAAGGACGAAAACAAAATGGAGTATAAAAATACTAGAAAGTTATGAAAGAGTGAAAGCAGACACAATTCGGATAAATTTCGACACAGTGAAAAAGGACAAGAAAGAACGAATCTTTGCGGTTGAAGAAGGATTATGTCAGGAATTAGAGAAATATCTTCGTGGAATTCCTTCCAAGCGACTTCTAAGTGAAATGAATCAAACCTTGTATAAATGTGTAAAATGCTCAACTCAATTTTCTCGTGAGAATACATACAAGAAATCAAGCGTTGACGTTACTTGTCCCGAATGCTCTAGTATTTTCGTTGTTGAACTTCACGAAAAGCTTAGTTCATCGACAAAAGGTTCGCTGCCAAAATACGAGGAACTTCCGGTCATAGCTAGCAATATTTCAACTTTAAATACAGTACCAACTAGTAATTTATCCTCTACAACACAAGCAACAGCTACTGCAACCCAATCCAGTGCAACCGGACAACAAAGTGCGGGTGAGAAATATGTAATTGAAGAAAGTGCTTCACATAGCAGTATAGGTTCAGCTGGATCGTTAAACGAATCATCATCGTGTTTAAAAATTACTCAATCAGAAAAATCGTTTGATTCAAATCAAAGTGTCGCGGGTAGTTCGACACCTGATCGTGATATTGATTTCAATTTCAGTAAAAACGGTGAAAGTGATATCGAAATTTTAAGTAATCCCAGTCAAAGTAGCATTGAAGTTCTGGAGCATGCTTATCAAAGCCGAAAAACATCCGAAGAACGTCGTATCTCCAGAGTACCGTCCCTTGATACCATAGAGGATAGTAGTTACAACAATGCTCCTTGCATAACATCAGTTGCCATTAAGAATACTGCACCAGAAATCCATGTGGAGATAACAAAAGCTCCAGAGGTGCAGCAGGCGTTAGAAAGTAGTAATGCAGTAACACCAGGTGGTGAAACGAAAACTTCTTTAGGGCATATCAGTTTAACCGAAAGCAGTTCGTCGGGTTCTGTTACGGATAGCATTTGTACAGCTTACGAACAGGAGGATAAGTGCGGAACAGCTATTAATTCACCAGAACGTAAATCATCACAAATTCAAAATACAAATGGAAAGGAAATAAGAAGAGAAGATTCAATCATATCGTCTATGTTTGGCGGCTTATTCCAATCAACGAATATTTTAATGTCACGGTCACAAAAACCACCCGAAGATATTATTTGTGATAAATTAAATTCTCCTACACCGATTTTAGTGATGCCGATCTACGAAGACAGGTTGTTTACCTTCAGGTATTTGCACGTCGTTTATTTTATTTTTTTTTATTTTATTCAGAAATAAGTTGCTGAATGAACAATTAATTTAAACCAAAACTCTGATATAAAAAAAAAAAAAAAAATTTCATACAAGAAGAATACTTTACCATTCGTGGTATCAAACAAAATGTATAACGGATTCCCCTATTCATACTAAAAAAAAAAAAAAAAAAAAACTATAAAAAGATTGGTATATTCAAATGTAAATTGTAAATGTAAATTGTGATCCTCACTTTTCTATTTCGCATAAAGACAGACGTGGCAAAATAGAGCCTTCATCTTCAAAATTGTTCTAATTTTAATTACAAGTATGTAAGGTTAAAAATCAAACGTAAAGGCTAGCGAAATACCTATAAATTATTTGTGGGAAACTATAAAAGTAGAAATTAATCATGATACACCCATGTGAAGTGTTATTGTTATTGCCTGTTTACACGCGTAATTATACATCACGCTTTGTTTAAATTTGGCAGATGCCGTGTAAAGTTCACATGAAATTGCGTGATTTGGGATAGAAAGTTATAAATTGATTGATAAAAATTAAAAAAAATATAATTGCAATTATAAAGATAAAAATATGAAGTAATATTTTCCTGAATTTAAGGATAGTTTTATTGAGTTATATGAACTAATATGATAATATTAGATGTATATACGAAAACTGGCATATTTTCGGTATTTAAGGTAATAAAAATAACATGAATTGCTAAGTTAACCCACGACTTTCCTTTTCAGTGACTCTTCTTTTTTCAGTGGGAACAGAGAGTGTAGGGTAAGTATGCCGTCGCGAGGGTAGGGTTTCTGCAAATCCGCTGAAGTCGGTTTCGCGTCGCGCGCGGTACGCGGTACCTTTGTTTGTTTCGTCATTTCCTTAGAGTAGCTTCCTTCGATTTAAGTTCGAGTAGCCTATTTTTCGGTACCGCGTCGGTGAATCGGTAACGCGCCTATGGGATTTTGTAGCGTTTTTTTTTGATTTGAGATCTGTGGATAGATCGCATCCAGAACTAACGTAATGTAGGTTTCTCGTTCTGGATGAGTAATTGTTGACGCGTTTGGAAAACGGGCAAGTTCAGGTGACTGAAATATTGTAATTGAGCGTAATCCATTCGGAGACCCGCGACCGAAATCCTCTCCGAACTAGCTGGCCGACAAGCAGTCACCGCATGAATGGGTTACGGTGCACGGATTGGTTGACCTGTTGGTACCATCCGTTGGCACTACTCAGACTTAACGTCTAGAACCGATGAGAGGTCGGTTCCGCGTTCGAGTTGAAGGTAGAAAATCATTACAAATGGCGCCCAACGTGGGGCCCAAAACATCCTAAGGGGGAAAGAACTTCGCGTCTTCTGACGAGTTGGTCCTTTACGGAGGATGTAAGGTACTTTGGTACTCGAGTCCCACTATCAGGAGCAGTGGAATTGTGTGATACACACTAGAAGTCGCTTCACGTGAGTTGTAGCTTCCGCTCTCCTTTGTTTGATTTTTTTTTTGCGACAGAATCCTTCCGATGTGTTGTCCCAGGTTAACCCCTGTAAGGACCTTCTATTTTCTTGATGGAACTGCCAGTCTGATGGGTTTACCTATCAGCATGGACTCTCAAGAAAATAGAAGGCTACCTTGCCTTTATGTCGCGGAAGGATTCTAACTATTTCTTATGCGTGTTAGACGAGTGGTATCGGTTCAACGTTCGATGGCGTATGCTGGAGTTGCGAAGCCCGGAATGCTTCTACGCGTCGGGAATTTTGACCGCGTACAAAGTCGTTACGGTAGCTCTACCACTTGTCTCGTCGAGTCACTTTAACGTAGTTTAGAGACGGTTTTTTGTAATGTATGTGGGTTTAGGGGATATAAATTTTGTAAATCGACCGAAAGCACCCTTTCTTCGGCAGAATACCACGCACTCTCTTTTCCCGTTGGAGGAGTCGACCACTGAAAAGGAAAGGGTATCAAATAAATCTTTTTTTTTTTTTCTTCTCATCCAGTATAAATAGCTCGCCACTATCGGCCACTAAACTAAGATTAAGCTTTTGTATTTATATATTAGGGGTATAGTAATAAGTATTATATTTTATATATTTTAATTTTTCCAGCCATATTAGCACCACATTAAACCCACACGATAATGGCAACGAAGCGGACCCCAGAAAAGCGATGGACACGGTCCAAAACGGTCCAACCCGCGAACTGTGGAATCTGTTTCGAGGACGTAGTGGAGGGCGTACACAGCGTGCGATTGGATTGTGGACATTTATTCCATCGTGCCTGTGTACAACAGCTCCTCCTCACGTCAGAACTGTGTCCCTTATGCCGGCGACCCATAGATCGGTCTGCCCTAGACGTCCCCCTCGGAACGCCCCTACCAACGCGTGGAGCAGTGGCGAAAGGAGCTCCAGAAGCCGAGCCGTCACAACCACTCTTAGACCTGCAAGGAGCAGTAGGCGGTGAAGTTCCGGCTGCAAGTGTCGTGTCCGAGGTGACAACCATGCCTTCCGCCCACTCCATTGACACCCTCGTGGCGTTGATGAGGGATATGTCGGAGAGGATTGGCAACCTGGAGGGAAAGATCCAGAACCTCCCGTTGAGCCAACCACCCAGCCGCGTGAGAACTCCGCTTGGCTGGGAGCCAAATCCCAGTGTGGCGATGCCCCACTCCCGACAATCCGAGCAATGGGTCCCACCCCCAAGGAACTCGGGAATGGATCCCAGAGCTCCCGAATACAGACCGCGACACAGTACCGGACCTCCGTTGGTACCTCCAGCCCCCGAGGCAGTTCAGTACCACAGGTCAATCGAGGATGTGATTCCCCCCGGGAACGCATTGGCACCTTTTCGAGACCCGACGCCTCGTATCATGGAGAGTTGGCGCCTGAACTTTACAGGGTTCAACGATATGATATCGGCGGACCGGTTCCTTTTCCGGATTCAGGCGTTGGTATCCAGCACCCTGGGAGGGGATTCCTCGGCCTTCCTCCGGCATGCACATCTTTTGTTCAGCGGCGACGCTGCCGACTGGTACTGGAGCTTTAAAGAGTCAACGCCACGTCCCACTTGGCACTCTTTCAGTGCAGCCTTCCGCAATCGATTTGAGGATGGCTTCACTGAGAGAGAGCTAAGAGAGCAAATAAAGAAACGGAAACAAGGCGCTCACGAACCGTTCGACCAGTACTACACCAGTATAGTGAGATTGAGCACTCGCCTGCGAAATACCATGCCCGAGGACGAATTAGTAGAAATTATCAGAGAGAACATGCGCTGGGATCTCCAGAACAGCCTGCTACATTTTCCCATCAACACCATACAGGGATTGCGCCTACATGCGCGTAGACAAGAACACTTGGATGAGCGACGAGGTACCTTCCGCCCACAACCTCGCATAACGGGACCAAATCCCCGAAATCATCACACCGCGGAGTTGATGGCAGCGGACCACCTGCTTGCTGATCCAGTACCAGTACCGAGGAGCGGAGCACCACCGGAGCTTGAGGACCCAGCATTGATTGATCGACCCTCCCTTGAAGCACTTACAAGCCCGACGGTCTGTTGGAACTGCCGACAACCGGGACATCGGTTCTACGCATGTCCAGCGGAGCCGACGCTTTTCTGCTACCGCTGCGGGAAGGCCGACACATACGCACCTGACTGTGCAAATTGCAAAGGGCGAAAAAAACTTGCCACCGAGTGCCGCGACCACCCGTCGGCACTCCTAGACCCCGGACGAACCAATCCAGACCCCATCACCAGCTATGACCCCGCTCCCAACATGACTCCAACTCTGCTGACTCGCACCGCTAAACACAGTTCTCCCGAAGTTCCACAACCGACGCCGTCCTTCGCCGAGGCCAATGCGCAAGGGAATGATAGCGAGACGAAGGCTCCTTGGCATGTAAAACCTTTTCATGTCAGACTGCGGAATTATTTGGCTACTCGACAGCGCATCTTCCATGAGGAATTGGCCACAACTGTCCCACCGCGAAGCAAGCGAGCCACGCGTCGGATGCGGAGCTTCTGGAGAAAAGTCAGGCAGTCGAGGAAAGTGTTGAAGGGCATATACTTAGACGAATTATTGAGGGATGATGTTCGGCCATATGCGTCAGTACACCTCCTGCAACAACGAGTATCAGGCTTAGTCGATACGGGAGCCAGTGTGAATTGCATCTCTGCCGAGTTTGCAGGGGAGGTACTGGCAAAGCACGCGGACCAAATCCGTCATTTCACCTCCTGGTTAAGCACGGCGGACGGAACTCGTCACTCTGTAGTGGGAAAAATTATGACGGATGTCACCTTTAAAGGGGTAACTAAACCTATGGAATTTTTCATCATACCTCAGTTAACCCAGAATCTTTATTTAGGAGTGGATTTCGTTCGAAAATTTAACTTGGCCCCGGCACTATTTTCCGGTTCGACCCTGGAGTCCGTCACCACCGTTCCTGACCAATCTCAACCCACTAACTTAGTACGGCATACACTGGATGTAACTCAGCAACTGCGTCTCGACTCGGCTATATCGGCTTTTCCCTCGCACGAGAAGGAAGGTCTCGGGCGGACTGCCCTGGTGTTCCACACTATAGATGTGGGGGATGCTAAACCCATAAAACAGAGACATTTCGCCATATCTCCGGCGAAGGAAAAATCGTTATATGCCGAAGTGGATCGAATGTTAGCATTAGGCGTAATCGAAGAATCACAGAGCGCGTGGGCTTCCCCAGTCACCTTAGTGGTCAAGCCGAACAAGGTCCGGTTATGCTTAGATGCCAGACGCTTGAACGCCGTCACAGTCAAGGACGCATATCCTCTACCGTTGATCGAAGGCATTTTGAGTCGATTGCCTAAAGCCCATTTCATCACGAGCTTAGACCTCAAGGACGCCTTCTGGCAAATTCCTTTAGACCCCGGTTCAAAGGAGAAAACAGCCTTCACAGTCCCAGGCCGGCCCTTATATCAATTCGTGACCATGCCATTCGGATTGTGTAATGCCCCCCAAACAATGACGCGCCTTATGGACAAGGTGATACCACCTCATTTGCGGCACCAAGTTTTCGTTTACTTGGACGATCTGTTGCTTATAACCGAGACCTTTGACGAACACATCGACCTGCTTCAGGAGGTGGCTCTACACATCCGGAGGGCAAGATTAACCATCAACATAAGGAAGAGCCAGTTCGTGATGACGGAGGTGAAGTATTTAGGTCACATCATTGGGCATGGGCATATCAAGACCGATCCGGAAAAGACTCAAGCGATTGACGTTTTTCCATTACCCAAGTCCACCAAACAATTACGCCGATTCTTAGGTTTATGCGGATGGTACCAGCGTTTTGTACGTGACTATGCCACCATTACCACTCCTTTGACCGACATGCTGCGTAAGGGACGTAAATTCGTATGGGAAGAGCCCAGCTTGCGAGCCTTTGAAGAGCTAAAGAAGAGTCTGACTACGGCCCCCGTACTGCACAGCCCGGACTTTGACAAACCGTTCTCAATCCATTGTGACGCGAGTCAACATGGGGTGGGAGCAGTCTTAGTCCAGGTTGCACAAGACGGCGAGGAGAGACCTATAGCCTTCATGTCTCACAAGTTGAACCCAGCCCAGCGAAATTACACGGTCTCCGAGCAAGAATGTCTAGCCGCGGTGTTGGCAGTGAAACGCTTCCGAGCCTATGTGGAGGGACACACCTTTGAAATCGTTACGGATCACGCTTCTCTGAAATGGCTAATGAGCCAGACTGATCTCAACGGCAGATTGGCCAGGTGGGCACTGAAACTACAGGCATTTGACTTCACAATTCGCCACCGAAAAGGAAGCCAGCATGTAGTCCCCGACACCCTATCCAGAATGTTCGCCCCTGAAGGAGCCGAGTTGGTCCAAGAGGACGACAGCCCCCAATTGATCGATTTGGACCATCCTGCCTTCAAGTCAGCCAGCTACACCCAACTGATTCACACTATCCAGAATCAACTGTCCCAGCTTCCTGAACTGCGGTTGACGGATGGATTTATTTACAAACGGATGGGACACGCCTCCGGAGATCCCATACAAGAAGAAGAACAGTGGAAGTTGTGGGTGCCCGAAGAATTAACCACTGATCTTATCAGGCGGGCTCATGACCACCCATCAAGTGCGCACGGCGGATACGGTCGTACACTTAGGCGGTTGAAAACCTGTTTCTTTTGGACTAAGATGGCACAACAGATAAAAGCGTACGTAGCCTCTTGTGAGCTATGCAAGTGCACTAAAGCGCCCAACACCATCCTTCGGCCACCCATGGGTAAGGTTGAGGTCCCCGAACGCGTGTTCCAGCGCTTGTACATTGATCTTATCGGTCCTTACCCTCGATCTGCTTCTGGTCACACGGGAGCTGTCGTGGTCCTGGACCAGCTCTCCAAATTCCCTATCATAGAACCACTACGTAACATGCACACTGGACCAATAATCAGCTTTTTGGAGAACCGAGTCTTTCACATGTTTGGAGTTCCGGAGAAACTTGTCTCCGACAATGGGGTCCAGTTCACCTCCAGCAAGTTCCGAGACCTAATGTCCAAATACGGCATCATCCACCAACGAACTGCCGTCTATTCACCACAAGCCAACGCATCCGAACGACTGAATCGTACGCTCATAGCGGCCATTCGCGCCTATGTCCACCCGAATCAGAGGGACTGGGATCGCAAATTGTCCGCCATCACTAGTGCACTGCGCTCGTCGTACCACGCCACGACCGGCATTTCGCCGTATTTTGCAGTGTTCGGCCAGTATATGATCTGTCATGGGAGCGCTTACCGGCTATTGCGGCAGCTGAAATCGCTAGAGGACCCAATCGTGGTTCTAGAACCGCACGAAAAGCTCCAACTTCTGCGAGATCAACTGCGGGAGAAGATTGAAGAAAGTAGACGGATGGGAGAGGAGCGGTACAACTTGCGATCTCATCCTTCTGGCTTTAAGGCCGGCGACGAAATATATCGTCGAAACTTCCGACAGAGCGATGCCACCCGCCATTACAATGCCAAACTAGACAAGAAATTCGTGAAGTGTCGAGTCATACGAGTCATAAGCCCCACCCGGTACCTCATCGCGGACATGACTGGTAAGACCCTGGGAATTTACCACGCAAAAGACCTTAGACGATGAAGTGCAACTAATTCCCACGAGAAACCTTGGCTTATCCCAAATCTCTGCCTAGACGAAGGCCTCCGAATAACACCTGACTTCCTACTATATAGTCACTGCCGAGTCTTCACGAACAGGGTTGTAGCCTATCCTTCGAAACGGATCTTCGACCCGCCACGTCCCTAACCAAGACCTTTTACCAAGGAGACGGGATCGTAATTACTTCGATTTTGGGGGGGGGAATGTGTAATGTGACGCCTACGCCCAGGAATCGAAGCGATTTCGATCCCGAACCCTTGTAACCTGCCAGATGGATATGTCCTCGAAGTGCCAGCGGACTTCATCTGTTGTGCGGATATCGTTGTGCAGAAAATATTTTTTTTTCTGTCCAAATATTTAGATCCGTGGATATAAATATTCGAAATATAGAATTAATCCAACCCCGGCACATTTCGAGACATAGCCATCTGGAAATGCCCCTCCACCGTGGCCATCGAGAAAACTATGCCACTGGCGACATCTGAAGAAGCACATTTCCGCCATATGAAGTGCCATTCCACGCACATATGTTTTGTCCGAGGTGACAACCGGAAATTTTGACAGCCACATGGAGGCGCTAAACGTCATCGTAAAGTTCTTCGTGATAATATCCAAGGTATTACAAAACCAGCTATACGTCGTTTGGCGCGACGTGGTGGAGTGAAACGTATTCCCTGTTTAATCTGTGAAGAAACGCGTGGTGTGCTTAAAGAGTTTTTGGAAAACGTTACTCGTGAGGCAGTGACATTCACCGGAGCAGAAACATTAGGAAAGAGGTTAGTTTAGTTAATAACTAAATAGAAAGGTTAGGAATATTTTGTCTGGTCTGCAGCGGAAGGCAGTGTGAACTGAATCGAAACCAGCGATACTGAAAATACCGGGGACACTTCTGCTAAAATAACCAAAGAGAAGAATACCAGTCCCGCCGAAGCCGTCGACCCCGCACCTTCTTCCAGTTCCCACGAAAATACGTCCGAATATACAAGCTTGGACAACATTAGCGAATGTTATTGTTAACGGAGTAAAAAACCCGATGAAAATGAAGTGACGTATATTGTTCACCAATCGAACTATAGCGAGGAAGTGTTTTTAGCTGTTTCTGATGCCTATATAAAATAGCGAGATATATTAACTCGAAGGACGAAAACAAAATGGAGTATAAAAATACTAGAAAGTTATGAAAGAGTGAAAGCAGACACAATTCGGATAAATTTCGACACAGTGAAAAAGGACAAGAAAGAACGAATCTTTGCGGTTGAAGAAGGATTATGTCAGGAATTAGAGAAATATCTTCGTGGAATTCCTTCCAAGCGACTTCTAAGTGAAATGAATCAAACCTTGTATAAATGTGTAAAATGCTCAACTCAATTTTCTCGTGAGAATACATACAAGAAATCAAGCGTTGACGTTACTTGTCCCGAATGCTCTAGTATTTTCGTTGTTGAACTTCACGAAAAGCTTAGTTCATCGACAAAAGGTTCGCTGCCAAAATACGAGGAACTTCCGGTCATAGCTAGCAATATTTCAACTTTAAATACAGTACCAACTAGTAATTTATCCTCTACAACACAAGCAACAGCTACTGCAACCCAATCCAGTGCAACCGGACAACAAAGTGCGGGTGAGAAATATGTAATTGAAGAAAGTGCTTCACATAGCAGTATAGGTTCAGCTGGATCGTTAAACGAATCATCATCGTGTTTAAAAATTACTCAATCAGAAAAATCGTTTGATTCAAATCAAAGTGTCGCGGGTAGTTCGACACCTGATCGTGATATTGATTTCAATTTCAGTAAAAACGGTGAAAGTGATATCGAAATTTTAAGTAATCCCAGTCAAAGTAGCATTGAAGTTCTGGAGCATGCTTATCAAAGCCGAAAAACATCCGAAGAACGTCGTATCTCCAGAGTACCGTCCCTTGATACCATAGAGGATAGTAGTTACAACAATGCTCCTTGCATAACATCAGTTGCCATTAAGAATACTGCACCAGAAATCCATGTGGAGATAACAAAAGCTCCAGAGGTGCAGCAGGCGTTAGAAAGTAGTAATGCAGTAACACCAGGTGGTGAAACGAAAACTTCTTTAGGGCATATCAGTTTAACCGAAAGCAGTTCGTCGGGTTCTGTTACGGATAGCATTTGTACAGCTTACGAACAGGAGGATAAGTGCGGAACAGCTATTAATTCACCAGAACGTAAATCATCACAAATTCAAAATACAAATGGAAAGGAAATAAGAAGAGAAGATTCAATCATATCGTCTATGTTTGGCGGCTTATTCCAATCAACGAATATTTTAATGTCACGGTCACAAAAACCACCCGAAGATATTATTTGTGATAAATTAAATTCTCCTACACCGATTTTAGTGATGCCGATCTACGAAGACAGGTTGTTTACCTTCAGGTATTTGCACGTCGTTTATTTTATTTTTTTTTATTTTATTCAGAAATAAGTTGCTGAATGAACAATTAATTTAAACCAAAACTCTGATATAAAAAAAAAAAAAAAAATTTCATACAAGAAGAATACTTTACCATTCGTGGTATCAAACAAAATGTATAACGGATTCCCCTATTCATACTAAAAAAAAAAAAAAAAAAAAACTATAAAAAGATTGGTATATTCAAATGTAAATTGTAAATGTAAATTGTGATCCTCACTTTTCTATTTCGCATAAAGACAGACGTGGCAAAATAGAGCCTTCATCTTCAAAATTGTTCTAATTTTAATTACAAGTATGTAAGGTTAAAAATCAAACGTAAAGGCTAGCGAAATACCTATAAATTATTTGTGGGAAACTATAAAAGTAGAAATTAATCATGATACACCCATGTGAAGTGTTATTGTTATTGCCTGTTTACACGCGTAATTATACATCACGCTTTGTTTAAATTTGGCAGATGCCGTGTAAAGTTCACATGAAATTGCGTGATTTGGGATAGAAAGTTATAAATTGATTGATAAAAATTAAAAAAAATATAATTGCAATTATAAAGATAAAAATATGAAGTAATATTTTCCTGAATTTAAGGATAGTTTTATTGAGTTATATGAACTAATATGATAATATTAGATGTATATACGAAAACTGGCATATTTTCGGTATTTAAGGTAATAAAAATAACATGAATTGCTAAGTTAACCCACGACTTTCCTTTTCAGTGACTCTTCTTTTTTCAGTGGGAACAGAGAGTGTAGGGTAAGTATGCCGTCGCGAGGGTAGGGTTTCTGCAAATCCGCTGAAGTCGGTTTCGCGTCGCGCGCGGTACGCGGTACCTTTGTTTGTTTCGTCATTTCCTTAGAGTAGCTTCCTTCGATTTAAGTTCGAGTAGCCTATTTTTCGGTACCGCGTCGGTGAATCGGTAACGCGCCTATGGGATTTTGTAGCGTTTTTTTTTGATTTGAGATCTGTGGATAGATCGCATCCAGAACTAACGTAATGTAGGTTTCTCGTTCTGGATGAGTAATTGTTGACGCGTTTGGAAAACGGGCAAGTTCAGGTGACTGAAATATTGTAATTGAGCGTAATCCATTCGGAGACCCGCGACCGAAATCCTCTCCGAACTAGCTGGCCGACAAGCAGTCACCGCATGAATGGGTTACGGTGCACGGATTGGTTGACCTGTTGGTACCATCCGTTGGCACTACTCAGACTTAACGTCTAGAACCGATGAGAGGTCGGTTCCGCGTTCGAGTTGAAGGTAGAAAATCATTACAAGCGTGAGACGCGCGGTATGAGGGCACGCGTTATCCTGGAGAAGAACCGCACTTCGTGCTGGAATACTTCTCCGTTTCGAGCGATAAGCGGGTCTCACGTGTGTTTTCAGAAGGATAGAGTAGTATGCAGCATTGATGGAACATTGAGTGCGCAGGAAATCGATGTACAGCTCGCTCCGCCAGTCCCAGAACACAGTACACATAACCTTACCCGCGGACCTGGTTGTCTTCGCTTTGACTTGCGCCTCTTTCTCCTTCTTCCTCCACTTTTTACACGACACCTTGCTTTTGGGAGTGTAATAATGTCCTCATGTCTCGTCTGTAGTAAAGATTCGCGTTAAAAAACCGTCCCCCTCCACCTTGTATCGCGCCAGCCAGCGATAACAAACTTCCAATTTTTGCTCGAAGTTCAACAGTTTAGGAACACTCCTTTACACTACCAATACTAATGCCGAGTTCAGCCAAAATGCCCCGAACATTCATCCTGCGGACCTCCAAATGAGTTGTTCTACGCGGCAAATGTTGTCTGGTGTGATGCTGGTTCGCGGTCGACGATCATGCGGCTTATTCTCGACGGTTTCGTGACCATCCTTGAATGCTTTAGCCCATTTAAAGACAGCAGCTTACTCAGGCACTCACTAGCGAACTGATTTCGCAAACGCAGAAAAATTTCCGTGTTTTTAACGCCTTCCCACACTAAAAAAAAAGAATAATAATACGTTGCACAACGGCGGTCGGCACTTGACGTTTACTCACGCCATCTACAACGTTTGTCTCCATCATATTTGAACGGCCCTCGTATAAGTAGAGCCAAAAATCTTCGTAACACAAATTGAAAAAATCCAAGCTGACGTCGTCGTCGTTGTTTCACCACTACAGCTCCTCAAGGGCCTTAGCTTCCCGCAGACAGTGCCTCTAGTTGCTTCGGTATATCGACCGCGTCTTCCAATTTCCGAAACTAAGTAGGGATTTACTGACCTTAATACTTTAGTCAATTATTTTATTTGTTTAATGTCCGTGGGCCATAAAGTCATTCAGCACATTTGATTACAAGAAGATATGCCGAACGAGTGGAGCCAATCAATTACTCGTATATTCCCTATCCACAAAAACAGTGACAAGCTACAGTGCGAAAACTATAGAGGCATATCACTACTTTGTACGGTGTACAAAATATTTTCAAAGATCTTAGAAAAATAAAATCCGATCATACGCCAACAGTATTATTGGGGAGTAGCAAGGTGGTTTTATAGCAGGGAGATTGACAATAGGCCAATTGTTCACAATCAAGCAGGTACTTGAGAAATGCTGGAAGTTCAACATAGACGTAACCGAAGCATCCGCAAACATATTGAAAGCATTCGAAAGACGGGTCTTGTGGCGAATAATCGGAGGGAAGGTAGACGGGGATCAATGGCGAATTCGATACAACCATGAGCTGTATGAAATTTTTAACGAACCGGAGGTCTCATCGATTGTAAGACTGCCGAAGCTACAATGGGCGGACCATATGAATCGTATAGACGAACAACGGATACACAAAAAGGTATTCGCTGGAAAAACTAAAGGCCGGAGACCAGTGGGAAAACCGAGAGGGGCTGCGCTGTAGTACTACGAAGAAGAGGAGAAGAAAAGCCGTTAGGCCTTGGTCAAGTTATCATCGAAACCTTTCATATGACACTGCCTTTTTAAATGGGGGCTGATACTTTACGTTCTAAAGACAATCAGTACTAATATACTTTCCAAGTTTGGTGTCTGTAGTTGCTATGATTTCGGACAAAATCTGCTGTGATACATATATAGACAGACAGACAGGTTGCGAACTTCTAAGCTAGTACAAAAAAACAAAGGAACTAAACTTTTGATATTCAGATATGTATTGTATATTATCATACGATACTCCAAAATGATTCCATATTTAAAAAGACGAAGTACGAGTATAATTTCGAAAAATAGTTCTTAAGAGAAGAACGAAAGTTAAAATACTCCATCTGAGTAACATCTTATGAATGTTAGCAAGATTCAAAAAATAAATTCAAAAATTAGTTAGGCTGCAAAAACAACTTGTTTCCTCACCTCGGTAATTAAATATTGATGCTTATCTCTTTATAATGAATTCAATTGTATAGTTTTTTTAGCAAAGTATTTTAAAATTTTAATATAACATCGATCTCTATTAATTAATTTAAAATTTAATTTAAAAAAATTCTAAATATATTAAATTAATGAACTTTTTAATTTTTTCCAGTAGCGGCGGACGTATGTGGGGAATGTCTCATTCGTTACCCTCGGGAATGGTTTGTATATTGAAATTTGGTGTAGTGTCATTTAGTATCTAGTTAATTGTTCTCATAAAATATTCTATTATAGTTTAGCGCTTATCTTTTTTCGTGACAAAGCGGGGCATACACTACACTAAATCAGTACAATGAATGCTGCATATCACATAACTACAAGACACTAAATATGATACTCAAACTGACAATCATAAACACAGAGAAACATTGAGTAAAAGTTGGTTAATGGTTTACTTTAGTAAATTTTCAATAAGTTTTAAAGTTTTTTTAATGCATGGTTCGCATTTTATTATGAAACCTTCTAATCCCTTCCCTTCTTATCCATTATCAGCTATAGCAATTAGTCTTTCTGATAGTGAGCAACATCAAATATAGCTAGAGATATAGTAGATTAGTATTTCAGCTTAAAATATTTTGTCTCGTATTATTACATACAGAAAACCTTTAGAAACGCCTATTCCACGTTGAACTTTCAAAGTATTTCTCGTTCATCAGTGTATCTATGGGCTGCCTACTTAGAATTTCTGAAAAAGTATTGACGTACCAATACAAAAAGAAATTGTATTTATTTAGGAGTATTCCTTTTAGCAAATCAGAATTATGTCAATTTTTAAATTGGAACAATTTATTTCCTTTTATTTAAATCCAATGTTTTTGTAAATTATTGTTTGTTTTGGTTTTTAATTTATACATTTGTGTTGATATATTTCGGCAAAAAAATATTTTAGTACAGGCAGCCATTCATAATCTTTTTGTAAGAGAAGAGTTCTCCCCCACGTTGAAATTATTTATTTATTTCTAAATGCAGATGGCCTTATTCAAACGACTGTTTCTTAAATTATTCGTAAGTAAATAAAAAGCTTTTAAATATAAATCAAAATTCTACACTTCAACCAACATGAACCACTTCAACTTTTTCCATGTGCCCCTCTGTCGTCGCGTAATTTGGTATCATAGTTTTAATAATTAAATTAAATAATTGAAATTTATAAATTGTAGTTGTGTCTAGTATAATGTTTCGTTATCTAGCCAAATGTGTATAATGTATATGTGCATATTCGATGGATTTTAGTGCTTCCCCGCCTTCTCTCAAAAAAAGCATCGCGTCCAAATTTGAAATTCTTTGAAAATTTCAGTCACGTTATGCGTTTTCACCGCAGGACACAGATTTTACCTCATCGTATCCGACAGCAAGACGAAATTATAATGATTTCCCAACGAGTAATACCTTAGCAACAGTTGGCCATATGGGTTCGTCGAGTACAAGTTCGTTAGCGGGTCCCGGTGGAGGAAGTAATCTTATTATAAATTATCTCCCCCAAGATATGACTGATCGTGAGCTTTATGCTCTATTTCGGATGATGGGACCTATTGATACCTGCCGAATAATGAGGGATTTTAAGGTGAATTCAGGAAGTTTTTTCGAGTGGAACTTTGCTAAAACATTGATAATTTTTCATTTTCAGACTGGTTACAGCTATGGATATGGTTTTATAAATTTTTGTTCCGAAGATGATGCAGCCAGAGCGATAAAATGTCTTAATGGTGTGACTGTTCACAACAAGCGATTAAAGGTAAGTGGAGTTTTTTTCATTTACTTTAAATATTCCATTCTTCAAAGTGATTTTTAATCACTCTACTCTCTACAGTCTTAACCAGGCCATTGATTAATTTACTTTATTGACAATATTAAAGCATACAAAACTCATTAAGTATTGTTCTGCCTTCTTGGCTCCACGCCTTTGCGATTAAAACTTTCCCATTTGGTCCAATAATATAGGGTTTTCCATTAAGGACATGGCAATTTTGTATATTTATATGAAAGCACCCTTAAATTTTTTTAATAAACTGTTAATTCCGAATCGTTAAAAGTCAACATTTTTATCATAAAGTTCACGAACCAGCAACGTTTGGAAATTGTTAAAAATTACTACCGAAATTCATAGTCGGTGGTCGCAACTTTAAGAGCGCCTACTCTAATTTTCAGCCTTAATAATCATCCCACCCGACAGACTGCGTGCTATTGTGGATAAGTTCGAGTCCAAATTTTCACTATTGGACGTCCCGTACCAAAAAGACGTCGGACCGGTCGAAGCGAAAGAAATATCGCAGCCGTAAGTGCATCGATTCAAAATAAGTCAAATCAATCGATTCCACGTTGTTCTCAAGAATTGGGCATCGCTCAAAGGACACGGTGGCGTATTTTGCGAAAAGATCGGCCTAAATGGTTACAACATCAAATTGACTCAAGAACTAAAGCCACTTGATCATTCGAAACGCCGAAACTTCTCCAATTGGGCTCTGGCAAAGCCTCAAGAAAATATAAAATTTCATCGAAAAATTATCTTCAGCGATTAAGCTCATTTCTGACTCAATAGCTTTGTTAATAAGCAAAATATGCGTTATTGATCAGCAACAAACCCATATGTGCTTTATCAGACACCGTTGCATCCGCAAAAAATACTGTTTGGTGCGGTTTTCATGCTGGAGGTGTTATTGGGCCGTATTTTTTCGTGGATGAAAACAACCGTTATGTTACCGTGAATGGAGAGCGCTATCGTGCTATAATGGAAGCTTATTTGTGGCAAGAATAAGATGAACTTGACATCAACGATATGTGGTTTCAGCAAGACGGTGCCACTCGTCACACAGCACACCTTACAATTGATTTATTGAAAGGCAAATTTGGTGATCTTGTTATCTCGAGAAATAGTCTGGTCGAATGGCCGCCTCGTTCATGCGATCTAACGCCATTGGATTTCTTTTTATGGGGCTATATCAAGTAACTGGTCATGCCAATAAGACAGCAACTTTAGCTCAAAGACAACATCCAACGCGAAATTGCCAACGTTTCAGTCGAAATGTATGCGAGTGGTGGAAAATCGGATCCAATGAATTGACCGCGGTAAACGGGCTCAAAGACAACATCCAACGTGAAATTGTCAACGTTCCGGTCGAAATGTGTGCCAGAGTGGTGGAAAATTGGGTCCAAAGAATCGACCGCGGTAAACGGGCTCGTAGTCATATGACCGAAATCGAACTTCATTCATAAAATGTGATGCTTGCACTACACCCACAATAAGTTTGAACTCAATATCTCAAATATTTCTGGGTTATATTGGTAGATAAAATTGTTATGTCCTTAATAGAAAACCCTTTATATATAGACAGAAAGAAAGCATCGAACGAATTTATTCAATTGGCTTGGTGACTTTTGGACACCTGAGCGTATGTTGTCTCATATAAAATTACTACAAAGGATTTACGGAACAGCAAAGTTGTTGAATTTAAATACGAGTAGATCCGGAGCTTACCTTTTAAGTATATCTATTCTACAATCACAATCAGTTATAAGAGAAAAAAAGCGGTAGTTTCAAATATATGGGCGCTTTTTCATTTGCGCCTGTTTAATAGTTTTATTAAATATATACAGACATATCTGTATTCACACTACTATTCTGCTCCGATTTCTCTTCATCGAACGATTCCTGTGCGCGCTACCCTTCACTAAATTATTCAATTGTACCTTCTAGGCAATTGTCAAATAATATAGTATAGATTGTATGAAAATGATTCTGCTTGGAGTGTCTTAAGGATTCACAAAAAGGTATCCAAATTGCGGCTATCTTAAACGAAAATGTGTTTTTATTCTGACCAAAGTATAATTACGATTCGGACGAAATTTGGCTTAGAGATTCATTCAACTGCTTGATCATAAGCTCACATAAAAAAATCAAAACTTGAACCATCAAACTGGTCGCCGTTCAAAGGTTAAAAAATGAGCAAAAAATTTTTGTAGTTTTAATCGCACCGCCTGACCGATAATTTTGATAAAGATTTTGTAATTTGATAACACTACACTACACTACAAAGTAAAGTTACAACGTTCGGCTTTCAAATTTCCGAACTGCGGCTGGACAAAGTTTGAGAATTTGAAGGCCTTCAAAAAGTCAATTGTCATTTGATTAAAGGTAATTTTTACACGAAAATATAGATGTCAGTGATATCAAATGATGTGGTTTTTGGTGAATATATAAAGGCAGGTTTTAAAAGTGCGATTTTTTTTAGTTTTTCGAGACCCTCGAGTGACTAAGTCCCAGATTAGTAATAAAGGTTACTTACTCGTGATTTTGGACTCTGCAAAATTAGATGATAAAAAAGTCGAGAGTTTAAAATCTTGTTTCAGTTTTCATTTCAAACGAAAATCGAAATTCAGCATAGTAGATGATCAGACTACACAGTCTAAATCGAACTTCCAAATTCAATATTGTGGCCCCTTAACTTTACTTCTCATTGAAGTAAGAACCAAAGTACTCACGAGATTTTCATGGAAATTCTTAAAATGAATTTCAATCGAAGTACGTGTATGTATAGAATCGAAGAAATGTTTTAAAAGCCTGGTTCGAAAATTTTAAAATTGCAACCGTCAAATTTGCAAAGTTTCGATGACCGTAGAATCTACGATTTTCGTTTGATTTATAATAAACTTAATACTTAGATCAGTGTTAATAAGAGCCAAAGATGTTCGAATTTTCAAGATTTTTTGTGAACATGACTCAAAATGGTGGCTTTTCCAATAGATGAATTTCTAAGTGTGTAAAATCGCCTGTTGCGGTAATGTTTCCCAATAGATTTAAATTAACTCATTGCACTCGAGACCGTTTTCGCGTGGAATAATTAGCAGCTTGATGTGTTTTGTTGCGCTTTTGGTGAATTATTAAAAGTGAGCGAGTCACCTCTCGAGTTGCGGCATTGTCATGTGGGTGAGCGAGAGTCACCTGTCAAGTGCAAAGGGTGAAATTCAATATGAAATCCAATTCTGCGCGCCTGAAAATAAAAAGCTTCCAACCAGATCATAAATAAGAAATTAAAAATATACTTATTTTCATTAGCAGAATTATCTCAAATCAAAACACCCGTATAAAGGCTGCTATATGTTAATGAAAGCACTCCCCGATCTTTCTGAGGTTTGAACGATTTGAAGTTATTAGAAAAATTGTTGTGAACCCTAGGATGCTTTCCAGTTCTGTCGTAGAGGGCGGGGGCATTTAAGCCTGTAGTCTGTGCGTTCCAAAAGGAAGTGTAGGATGGGTTACCCGCTATACACTCATCCTGTCAAAAATTTGACATGTCTTCGGGCTAGGCCTAGGCACCTTCAGGCTAGGGGAAATTTCTTCCAGTGGAATAGGATGGGAACGGAAAGAGCTACCGGAATCCAATGGCGATCCAGAATATATGTTTTCACTTAAAGAATCAACAGAGCGATGTGTCATATGATTTGTCAGCACATTGCAGCATTTGTCTTATCTTATTCTCTGAAGAGAGCTGATCCATAAGTTGGGACAAGTTCGCGTGCTGCTTCCTCTGTCTTTTGCTCAAGTGTTGGGCACCATCTACTACTCTTAGACAAACAGCGTGATTTGATGTTTTCTCGGTCTTCCTTTTTTAAAGTCCATCTTTATTCAATAAGTTCTCTTCAGTCCGCATTCCCTTAATAGTGCCTAGTCCGCATTCACCTAATAGTTCCTCCACGGCTAATGTTAAGTATGCTAAATGTTTGTCTAGTGTTTTTAGATACGCTAAGCGTGATATTTTAATGCTTGCAAGTATTATTTTTTTTAAAATTGCGCCAAAGTAGATAAAATAATACTCTTAAGTGGGTAAGGCCTGCGAACACTAAAATTCTCTAATTTAAATTTCATACAAAAAAAACCAATGGCGGTAGCAGTAGCGATCTCCTGAAACCCCCTATGATCGGGTTTGCGCGACGATCAATCACACTAATTGAATCCTTAGCGAAATATAGTACACGTCCGGGTTCACAGTATTTGATAACTTTATCCATGTTATCTTATTTTTTCTTCTTTTGTAGTTATAAAGGGGTCGATAACTAAGCTCACAGATTCTTGCTCGTATATAAGATTAATTCCCGTACAAATGGTGAACTTAGTCGCTTATCCAGACACACCAATATACGAGTAGGTTCCACGCACAATACATTATATATCTTACGAATTCCACCTATAGGATGCGAAAAAACAGATCGCAACCTGTGCAATCCCGAAGAATTTTTCGCTCCACTAAGCCTATCTTGCCCCATTTTGTTTTCGGACCTCCATTCCATCATCACCGCATATGTGGTGATCGGACGAATCAAGGTTTTATAAGCCAAAACCTTGAATCGCTTGCTCGCTGTTGAATGTTTCCTGGAAAGAGGTATAAGAAGATGGTACGCATGCCACTTTTTTCAAAATATTATCAACGTGAACACTGAAGATAGCCCTCGGGTCGAAAACTACCCCCAAGTACTTCGTTTGCCTAGAGTAGTGCACCATCTGTCCATTCAACTTAATCCTGGAGTCACAGATGCCTCTAGCACGACGACCAACGTTTTTGTGGGGGTCCTTGAACACAATTAATTCGCTTTTCTTTGCATTAATTTGATTCCCCATTTCCGATAATATGCAGTGAGATTCCAAATATTTTTGGAGCCTCATCCTAGCAAAGCACAAATTGTGCTCAGATGACCACACTAACAAGTCATCAGCGAAGAGGTTCACCTGGATTCCAGGTTTATATTCGTCTTATACGCCCGGGATGTCAGAGGTGAATATGTTGAAAAGGAATGGGGCTAATATAGACTCCTGTGGGACCCCCAGAGTCAATACAAAATGGTTCTGATCTAGCTCCACCAGCCACCGCAAAGGCATTTCGTCCCCTCATGAAGCTGCCTATAATTTTTACAATATGGGCCGGAAAGCCAAAATTAATCATTTTAAAGAGAAGCCCATTGATCGATACAGAGTCAAAGGCTTTCTCCACATCTATCAGGCAAGTTACAACAACCGCCAACATCTCGTTATATCGGCTTGGAACACGACCATAGCATCCACCGTGGAGTGAGCTTATTTGAAGACAAATTGTCTTTCCGGCACAATTCTTGCCCCCGCAGAGAATTGTATGATGCCTTCAAGTATTACCCTTTCAAGGAGTTTACCAATATTCGAAAGTACCGAAATCGAACGAGTATCGACTACGTCAGTACTGCCCGACTTCTTGGGTATTGCAAATATTTTTGCGCGCTTCGATTGCTGAGGGAAGTAGCAAATGATAATGCAATTATTCAGAATGATCGCGAGGAGAACAAAGAAAACATGGGAAGCCTTCCATCAGCCCCTGCTGATTTTTTGGAATTTTGCTTCAGTGCCAACAAAGTGAGTCTCTCAGGACTGACAAATAAACCATGATCAGTAGGTGCGTCAGAAGGATTTGAATCGGAGAACCTGGTCAAATACAATTGCTCATTGTCCCTGTCGAAATCGTTGTGGTACTGCTCACTAACAAAGTAACGGAAGAGTCCTCACTTGCTTTCTCTCCTTGAAGAACTTCCGCAAAATGTTTTGCGATAGAGTCGGCAATAGCTTCGTCATCCATCGTAAGTGAAGAGGACCCCGAGCAGCTTATTGATCGAGATCCCCTTCAATTTTCCGTTAAGGCCAGCACTTACTGCTGCCCAATCGATTCGCTCGTATGGAATGAAAACTTGAGCATCTGCAACCTCAAGTTTCATACCCTTTTGCACTTTTAAGGTCTGCTCAAGCAAAAGATGGTCAGACTCGGCGTCAAGAACTCCACACTCGAAATTCCTCCAACTGTGGGAGAGATTTACCAGATTGGCAGACACAGTGAAGAAGTCAATAACGGACGAACTTCGGCGGAAGGTAGGCTCTTTTGGGGGCAATCAGTATGAGATACATATTTAATTGAACCCAGTTAGAGATAGCTGTTCCATAGCCATTAGATGCAATATTTCCCCATGAGGGATGCTTCGATGAAGTCGTAATAAGATGGAGAGGCTCTAACCGCTACTATGGAGTATGCTGATTGACTCGATCATCATGATATTCAAACTACAAAATGCATTTTACGCACATGTTGATAATTTCGCCATCATATCCAACGATACACGTCTAACCACTGTCTACAGAAATGCACAGGAAGTTATCAGGTCGGGAGTTATCAATCCACATAAAACTAAAGTGGTTCTGTTCATAAGCAATAAGAAGACAGTATTGTTCTACCTCCATAGACCTCAGCAGTCGAAGGCTACCGGAAAAATTGAAAAGTTATCCAATGAAGTAGGGGAAGCTTTGAACAAACCTTCAGAAGCTATGCCTCCTACAGTATTGTAAGACAGTCTACGACATTTCAGTGGTGTCTTCACAAAAGACTCCCAAGAGCGAAGATAAAACTGGATCGAGTTGGATCCTTTTCGAATTAAATCCGGCACACACCATATGGGACACAACTCCTGTGGTCAGCGCTTTAGAACCGTAAGCATCATTTCTTAGCGACCAGTATTGCGTTATTGAAAATCACGACACCCAACATTTCATAAGCAAGAGATAACTGTTAAAACATTTTAGCGGTCATATTAAGCCACCCAATTCTCCCCATCTTTGGATGGCGGCTACTGTACTTTTATGTTAATCGGCGCCCCAGGGTGGATTTTTTATTGCCGTGGTCTCTCCCTATACAATTTTAATATTATTCGTCTTACATCTATTAAGTTCTACATTAATTATATTAAACTTGACTTGCTTTGTTTAAGCCAATTTCACGCAACTGACCACCGTTTCCATCTAAACTCATCATCGGGGCTGTAAATCCGGACTAATGTGTGTCCATTTGTTAAGTTTACATGGAAGGTATGAATAACGTGAAATTAGTGTTATTTTACTTTTTGATTAATGTGGTTTTCTTTGTCATTTTCATGCGATAAATAGGAATAACGTAAAACTTTTTGATTTTATTTAATAACTAGATGGTATAAGAGCGAACAGGTAATTATCCCAGTCCGTGTCGATATTTGATCAGCTGATCCGCCACTCCAAACTTTTCAATTGATTCATTTGAAACTGGCCATGCTGTGTTCTTTAAGTCTAATTTTTATTTTTCGCCTAATCTGCCCGATGTTAAGGACTGAGCAATTTTTGCAGGCAACCTGGTATACTATACTACTGTGACCAAAAAATAAGGTGACATTTGAATTTAAACTGCGCGCGTCGAAGGATTTGGAGAATTATTTTTTTAGGTTGGTAGTACTGTCAGTGACATGTCAAATTTACATGTCAAAATATTCATTAGTGTTTGAGATACGCATCGTTTCCGAGATGGCCTTCAGTTCCGTCTTTGCTGCGGCTTGAATCTCCTCTATCGTATCGAAACGGTGTCCCCGAAGCGGTCTTTTGAGCTTGCTACACAGCCAGAAGTCACACGGCGCCAGATCAGGTGAATACGGTGGTTGCGGAACGATATGGGTTAAGTTTTTGGCGAAATGATCACGAATTACAAGTGCAGTATGGGATGGAGCATTATCGTGGTGTAAAAACCAAGAATAGTCTTTCCACAACTCCGGCCTTTTTAGGCGGATAGCGTTACGCAAACAACGCATAACATTCAAATAATATTCCATGTTGACTGTTCGGCCCAGCAGAAAGAATTCATAATGCACAACACCGCGATAATCGAAGAAGAGAAGAGGTTGATGGTCGCCCAGGACGCTCTTCGTCTTCGACACGTTCATGGCCGGCTTGGAACTCACCAGACCACTTGTAAACATTTTTTTTAGACGTATCCTCATCACCAAAGGCTTTCTGTACCATCCTCAACGTATCCGCAGCAGAAAATTGTTTCCGCAAACAAAATTACATGCAAATTCAACAAATTTCGACATCGCAAAATAACAAAAAACTCACTTTTGGCAGCTCACAAAACGACGCGTATCTCAAACACTAATGAATATTTTGAGATGTGAATTTGACATAGATGTCACTGACAGTACTACCAACCTAAAAAGAAAATTCTCCAAATCCTTCGACGCGCGCAGTTTAAATTCAAATGTCACCTTATTTTTTGGACACAGTAGTATACGAGGGTGATCTTTGCTCGCACCATTCGTGTTGCATTAAATATCTTTAATGTAGTGAGGTTTTCAAATATTAATTGAAGGTCAAAAGCTTTTAAACAATTTATAGTACATTCGTCAACTTAAAGCGATATGGTACAATTCTTTTATGTAATTTTCTTCCCTGCATGTGGTAGCATTAATCCGTCTTTTTTAAGTATTAACCCACAGATTTTAGCTAAAAGTTACTGTCATTTTGCTTTCGCCCGGCCATCTAAGCAGGTTAACGATCTTGGCCGAGATATTTGCTCAGTAAACCTTTCCTGAAAATTTGATGCAAATCAAAATAAAATCCAGCGCGTTTACAATTTTTGTATCTTCCAGTTCGACACAGGGACCGCATAGAAAACGCTTTTTTGCGTGAGCAAAAAAGCGTTATTATTCTTTGTACCATGCTTGTACCCTGCGCCACTCTCCCTATCGTGATAGAAGATATGGCTAAATACATGGAATCAAATCTTGTTTGCACCGAAATTTCTTCCCAAATTTGAAAGCATTATAGTAGTACAAGTAGTGTAGTGCTATCCGTGTAGTCGGAAGTTCACTGTTTCTAATCATAGTAGTGGTAACGAGATTTGTTTCGAGTGACCCATGAATTCATTCAAGTGTAATGGGTACAAATTCAAAATTAGGCAATTTCAGCATAACACTGATCACAACAACTTCTTTTATAACGTAATTGCAGCAAAATGAGATACTTTTACACCTTTCGATACTAAGTTGGGTGCAGTTGTATGAATGAATTATATGATTATAACATGTCGTAGAGTGCTTGTTGCTGGTGCGGCAGTTTCCAGGTTCAAAAATCCCTGGTAAGGAATTTGTTCTAGTAGTTTTTATGTTCTTGTATTTTCTATTCTTCTCATTGTAAAATCGGATAGTAATAATAATAGGTGTGATACACCCACCAAATTGCCGTTATGATCAAGAAATGAGACGAACAATATCAAGGCCCAAAATTTAATTTGGACACATAAAAAGAAATAGAATTAAATATGCAAATTGAATAAGATATATGTATGGATCGTGCTGCTCTTACTGTTACCTTCTATGTTCAATGTGTCTTTAAGACATGTGGGTCCCATATGTCTTAAGACATGGCAATCTATAACAAAAGCCTGTTTCCAATCAAAGCTTTTCAATCTAGGATAGTTGCTAAAAACAAAACGAAATAAGAGTTAGCATATTGCTCATACACTGTTGCTATAATAAATTTATTGCTTTCAGTAAAAGAACATGTGTAGTCAGTTCTAATCATACGAGCATATCAACCTCGAAATTGTCATAGCTACTGTGCGCAATGCCACCACACATGGGAAAGTGAAAAACCATAGCCTTTGGTTTTCTAATGCTTCTTATTATAATGTACTTATCTATTTAAAAATACCTTAAAATGTATTTTACACATAACGTCGCATTGAAATGCTGTTTAAAGCAGCTCACAGTTTAGCATGATTTAATGGAAGATAAATGCGTTAAAAGCTTTGTGTAACTATAAAAAATACGTTAATGTTCCTTGGAGGTAAATTGAATATTAATATTTAATTGCAAGCAACCACAAAAACTCGAGCTTAAAACAATTTGTAAAAATAGTTTCTTTACGAGTTTGTTTTTAATTTTGAAATGTCGCATTTATCTTGAAACCCGTAAATCTATTCATTTAATTAGAATATTCTCAGAAGATTTAGGAATTTAGCAATATTTGGCAATGTAAGAGTCTAAAGCAAACAGTCTATTTACTGATTTTGTTTGAAATCTTATTTTCACTGAGGATTCCGTTATGTAGCTCAATTGCCTCGAAATAATTACAAATCTTCTATATATTATACGAATAAAATTGGAAATTTCATCATCGAAATCCACCATCGGTGCCTAAAAATTGCATCAAAACAATTAAAATTAGTGTTTATTTTCTAAGAAATAGCCCTAATTTATGCTCATCTGACCTGATTTTCAAAATTAGGCAAAACGTCAATGCTCGAATCTCAGGTTCTAAAATCGTAAGATGAATTCATTCTTTTACAATCTTACGAGCAATCAAAAAATTATTTTGCTACCCGCAACACTGCATTTCCAACAACCGTACCTCTAAGGTAGACATGCCAGCTAACCACAAGTGCCATCCTGAAACGTATCTTGAAACTGCTGCAGCTGTAATCATCAATTCATTCCATAAGACATACACTTTCAGCGCTTCCACGAACACCACTTGTACACATTTTCCACCGTGATCTTAGATGGTGATGACGAGGACGATGTTGTAGACGAAGATGGGAGCGACAACGATGACAACAATTAAAATTTAAATATTCCCTGAGATTAAGGTGGAGTTGCATGTGCTCCAGATGAATAAATAGGTTGCCTGGTTTTAAGTCCCTAATCCGAGTTGGATGTATTCCGTCCAGAAATATGTTTTGAGGACAACATGAAACGCGGGAGAGTACGTTGAGATAAAAATAAGGAAAGGTCTTACGAAAATCCTTTGTGGTTGTACATCCTCCGGAGAGAGTACAAGCATGAAGTGGTGATGGTTATTAGACGATGTGTGATGCGTCTTTGAGCATGGTTTGTACTATAACGCTAACACTTGCAATTAGATCCCGTCAAAGTTTGTGATTAGATGTTACGTTTGAAGTGAGAATCTTTTACATACAAAACAGTTGTACTGAGAATGTTGTAGGTGCTATTTGTTCTACAAGTAAATATGTTTATTAGATGTTTTAAATCAGATGCTTTAAAAATGATATAATTTTGTAAATAAATACAGTTCAGTAGGATCGTTAACGGCTTATTGTCAGCATAATAAACATAGGATATGCAAATCATAACAGTCCGCGTTCTTAGAAGAAGTCTTCATCAAGTTCCTTACCAAACACTGATATTTTTTCCCCAAGAACACTGGCGGGTTCGCTTAAGCATTCAGAACTATTCTAACCCTAGTGACCTGTTACAGCATGCCTCTCAAAACTTACTTGCCTCATCATTAATGCTTGCATTACCGAAACATTTTCTATTTGCACTTCGTCAGATATTTACCAGCAAATGTAATATAACCGCTGCTTTATTCCGCAATGTTCTAAAACGTTGCATTTTTTTAGGGGTTTCTTCCTTCACATTGGGTACTGCAACCGCCACCACTGGTTGCCAAAGAACAAGCAAATCTCTCTCTGCTTCCATACAGGAACATCGACTACTTCTGCTCTGTTTTCCATTCGAGATAACATTTTTCTTTTGTCGGAGCTCTTGTTTGTCGTTGCGCATGCTGTATTTTATTGTTAATCAGTAAATCACCTTTTGTTTTATTCACTTTATGGTTTTCCTATCTCAATTTTTAAATATATGACCTACAGTATCAAACCACGCTCGTTATAAATTGATCAAGCCAAAAATGATAGCCGAACTCGTATATAACATAGTCCGAAATTGATAAGCACGGGTCAAAACTGTGGTATATTGGTTGGGGAAAAAATGATTACCACGGATGTTGCTCATGTCTAGGTACGTACACCGAATGATCACCAAAAAGAAATGACCAAGTAAGTGGGTGCTGAGCATTTGAATTCAGCCAATTTTGTTAGAAGTTAAATACAATAGGAAGCCAAAGGGTTAAAAAATAAAGTTATTCCAGTAGCAATTTCTAATTATCTTTTCTCTACTGTGAAAAGGTGTATAGTATTTCATTGTATTTCTAAGTGCGAGCTTCCTCAATACCATGAGAGGTTTCATTTCTAAGATGTTCTCTTTTATCCAAAATGTTTAACCTGTTTTTTTTCCTAGGTATCAATGCCTACGCAAATATTTTTAAATCTAAAAGTATTATATCGTTACTCTTTAGTCCATGGAAGATGTATAATCTCTCTACCCGGTTGCTACTTGCATGATGTCGGACAAACTTTTTGTATTCAACTACACAACTACTAATCTGAGCCAAACTTAAGAGATAACTCCACGTCCGTTTAAGAAAGGAGCGTGTTCTCCGTTGATCCTTTAATGCTCAATCCATGGTCCCATAATTAC
Organism: Odontomyia ornata; assembly: GCA_963969285.1. Taxonomy (NCBI): domain Eukaryota; kingdom Metazoa; phylum Arthropoda; class Insecta; order Diptera; family Stratiomyidae; genus Odontomyia; species Odontomyia ornata. Next base: position 227,348,382 of record OZ017742.1, on the reverse strand, counting down.
CACATCCGCAGCAAAGAAGTATACCTCCCTCCTTAACAACACTAGTTAAAGAAAGATAAAAGCACCAAAAATATAACACTACCACCAGCAAAATAACGCAAACAGACTCCGACTCCGAACAGATCCAGTAACGCCAAAACATAGTAGTGTCAATATTCCTTGGCCAAAAACTGCAAGATGAAAAAAGACCGATGAACAAGGAAACTCCAGATTCTTTGCAAAGGGATAGAATGAAGAATCATACATAAAACCCGTCTGAGCCGGAAAAAGAATTCTAACCAGGAACTAAATTAATCCCTAAAGTGAGCAAAAAAAGCGATCAATATTTGGTAATGCGACTGGAATGGTCGAGACCAAAACCATATTTATATGCGCTCTTATAAGCGATACATAATAGTGGCTCAAGTTACACTGCAAGAGTAGACAGACCTATCCGTCTTGAATATGAGCGCTCAAGACTTGAATGATTAAGCGGGTAAGCTACCTATATAATCCAGGTAAGGGTGGCATTCACCGGTTCTGAGCCGCTTCCACAACGCTTGCATGTTCACAAAATTGAGCTACCACTGATCAAAGACTTCAGAACCCAGGGAAGTCACATTCGAGGATTCAACGTTCAGAGCTTCACACTGATTTCTACTTTTGGGCAGGATAGCAACTTATATTTCAAAAGAATCCGATAACCGCTGTAGCGAAAGGTAGGTATAGAGATGTCCGTAAAGGACTGCAGCGATGGTCTGCTGCCTCGTCGAAAGAAGATGTTAATATCCGCCGAGAATGGCCTTGTCTGGGGACGCGTGAATGCGCTGGCAGGCTAGCATTGCGGTGTCCTGGGGCGGGTTCGTTTCCCCAACACAAGGACCCACTACAAAAGAATTTCGCATTCACGAATTCTTGGGTATCTAAAGCAGGTCGACCGAAGTCGAAAAACGTAGGTAACTACAAAGAAGAAAATGACATTCCACAGAACAAGTCGAAACAAGCCAAAACAGACGGACTTAGGGTAACTTCGTCGTTACCCGACGTTTCTCATGACCCACAAATAAGAGTGGGGCAACAGGATGTTGGTGGTGCCCCATCGCACCCGCCCAATTCATACAAACATACTTTGCATGAGCCTTCCCATCAGACAAGAAATATACCAGTGACCAATTTATGTCATAGTTATGCAATCGGATCACATAACCCTATGCTATAAAAAGGCACCCTGACCAGAGGCCACTCAACCCGCGAGAGTCCCTGGAACTAAAAGTAGGTTGGACCGCGCCCGATGGCAAGCTCATTTTTGTGGGAAAAGCCTTCCACCGTACCGGATCCTGTACCCGGTCAGAAGGAGCCAAAAGGAAAAAACCGACGTTGTTAGATTTTTTAGCAATTCATATTATTTTTCTCTCATTTTACAATAATTAATATTTGTTTTCTCAAGATCCTCGAGTAATTTTTATTATTTTTCTGAAGAAAGATCATTCATCAAATTTATATTATTCGTAAGTAAAACGTTCCTTAAACTACTATCAATGACTTAGACTTTAATAGATTACATAGGATTTTTATTCCTTTCCACACGGTTCAAACCAACTATGGAATTGATTCTTGTTTCTTAGGATCTCAAGCTTACGCTAACAATTGGAATTTTTTTATTCTTATTATGTCTATATATGAAGAATCGGTTTCAATTGCACAGAAATAATTTCGTTTTGGAACATATAAAAATGTAAGGTTGCTTCTCCCATTTTCAGGCTAGCTTCCGCGTTTTAAAGACAATCCAAATATAGGAGAGGTTTATCTAGAATTGAGTAGTCTATTAACTGCACAATGTTACTGCAAGCGAATGGTTATTAAGCAAAAGATCTCAGCCCCATCAAGCATGATCATATTTAGTCCTACCTTTTCCTGAACGAACCAAACTGGAGCTATATACATTCCTCAATTATACTCCCAAAAAAATTCGATGCCACTGAATTCAATGAGGTTTATTTAAGTTGAATTAAACACCGGTACATACAAATAGAAAGAAAGGTTCGATTAAACTCCCTCAACTGAGCAAGTAAACTTCAAATACCCAAAGTTACACTCGTTGGTTGCAGTCTGACAAAAATCCCATGTGAAAACTTGTTTTAAAAGGTTCAAAGCTACGTGGTTCGATTTTCTCGTAAATTTGGAACTAAACGCCTAGCTTCCTTTCTTTAAACTATACTGTGTTGAATTCACCTTTAAAACCATTTAATTTAAATAGAAAAGTCTAATTAAAAGATATAAGGTTAAAAAAAACGTTTAATAATCGAGAATAATGTTCCCCTTTTTTGTAACCTAGCTTAAATTATAAATGACTTGTTTCGCTATAGTACATGTAAATTTAAATAAATATTTTCGTACCCATTAATACAATTTCGTTTCGAATCTCGAACAAATTTTGACGAAATACCAACTGTCAACTTTATCGGAGAAATTATCTAAAAGCAAAAGCGTCCATGATATAACCAATGCCACTTTGATTCCACGATTCCTTACGCTTCTCAATGACTAGCTTTGTTTGATGAGTACATCTTCCACATCACAATCGTCTTCACCTGCAGCATGGTCCTCAAACTCGGAAATTGTGATACTTTCAGCATACGGCTGCTGTTGCTGCGCTGCTTCGTCCAAGACAAATGGTAGACTTTCATCGATTAGTATATTTAAGCTTTCATCCTCATCTAATCCTTTATATTTTTGAAATACCTCCTGCATACGCCGGACATGAGTTTCTGGGGCAAAGTCTTCATCCAGCTCTTCCTCCTTGAACGGCAGCTCCCCGCCGCCGGCAACTTCCTCCAACTTCTGAACCGTCCTTTGAATTTCCTTTCGTCCAATTTCCCTGAGCACCTCTAGCTCTTCAAACCTTCATTCCTTTTCCGCCAATTTGCGCTCTTTAGTTTCTAATCGTTTTTCATTGTCTTCCGTATTATCATCCAAGTTTTGGAAAAATTTTGTTTTTTGTTATAAATTTTTGAATTTTTACCTCTAAGCAGCGCAAGTATCTTATAAAATTCTTCATCGAATTGTTCCGACTGAGACACTCAACAACGTTGATGCACGAACTGGATCAAGAGGAATGTTCGCGATATCCGGACGAACAGAACTCCAAAAACGTGTCTTGGCACTTCACCCTAACGTCACTCCCACCTGTCAGCAAACCCAATCGTGCAAGTTGCTATCATTTGAAATTTTGATAGGAGATAGGAAGGTTTTCGAGCAGTTAGATATTGAGACTGCTCGAAAACAAAATTAATCGCAGTAAAAGAAAAATGAAAAAGATTTCAAATAGTAATAAAACTTAAATTTCATGACGAATACAATTAAAGGGTAACGTTTAAATTTGATATAAAGGAAAATTGATATAAAATTACGTTTAATAATAATAAGAAAAAACAATTTTATAAATTAAAATTATGAATGCAATTAAAATTTCGGTTGGGGGTGGGAATGTTTTCGAGCAGTTTGCTTGTGTGACTGCTCGATTACTACAGTCTGGTTATTTAGGTGAAGGGTTAGTTGCAAACAATAGTGATCGGATATCGATGGTAGGGTTGCACACTGGTAGGGAGTTGTGTTACCAGTTAGTAGGTCTTGTGACACTAGAAAGTTATCTAAGAAGGAGCTGCTTCTTGGGTATTCGTTGACGATGGCGCATGTTAGAAATGCGCTCGATAGGAACCATTGATATATTATTTGGCCGTTTGGATTCTGTGTGGAATCATCCCAATGCTCATATCTTGCGTTGAGGTCTCCGCCGAGGAGGAAAGAGCTACTCATAATATGCTATTAAGGGTCGGTTCTATTGAAGGTCCCAGGTTTCCTGGGATGTAAATATATCCAATTAGTATTTTCCCATGACTAAGTTGCTAGTGTGCAGGAAATATCAGAATGTTTAAAATTTATTTGGTCGACTGATAGATGGTCTCGATATAGAAAAGCGGTCCCTCTGCCTGCGTAATTTCTAAGTACTTGGTAGTTTTCTATTCGGACCTTGTTAGTCGGTTTTAAGACTGTTTCGTTTAGGAAAACTATATCTGGTTGAATGGATTTTGTAAGGTTAGACACGAATATTCTTTTGTCATGGGAAACTAGAGAGTTTATGTTGAGACTGATAGTAATCAGATTATTTACCCCCATACAAGTTAAGGTATATCTCAATGAGCAAAACTGGATTGTCCTGTGTTGACGTGGCATCATATTTCGGCCAGAATTTTGCAACCTTTTTTAGGAGTTCCCCTGGTGACACCTCTAAAACTCGGACTGTTTCGTAGTAGAGTCTTTGAAGGAGGTTCTCTTGTGTACTGCGTTCCGGGGCATAGTTGAATTTCTTCCACTCCTGACTTCCTAGTATTGAGGTACTGATTGTGCTGATGTGGCTGTTTCTATTGGAATTTGGATATATTCGAAAGTTGGGGTTGAAATGGGGGTTCTTTTATTTTTTAAAAGCGCTATCTTGTCTACCAATCTTCACCGATCGAAATGAATGTTTTGGATCATTGTCTTGGTGAAATTTCCAGGTGTGTACGTGATGCCAATAACCAAAATAAGGCTACAGTACTGATATGCTAGTCTCTTGTAGCTTTTTTCCTTCGCGCGAATAAACCTCGAAGTTGCAAATTGACCTTGGTTCACTTTGTTTCATTTGGAAATGGTATAAATTAGTTTGAGAGACAATTGAATGAAAAAAGTTATTACCGGACAAATGAATCAATTGCTTCTCTGATACTCGGCGCATCCCTTAACTCTACTTTTATGCCCGAAATGTTTCAATAATCCTCCAAGGAAGGTCCAACGTCATCTTCAACCCAATCTTCAAAATCACTGACACTATCAGATTTTATAACATAATGAAACTGAGGTTATACCATCGAAACGGCAAAATAGAAATTTTGCCGTTTCGATGGTATAATGTCAGTTTCATCACTTTCCGAATCAATACCATCATCGATAGTTTCTTCCTTTGCTCCACTTTCATCATTTGCTGCTAAGTTTTTACTCGGATGTTCATTCCACCCTAAAAGAAAGTGTCGGACTATATATGCCGATTCCCACAGCCTCCGAAAACACAAACCTGCGGGTCTAAGATTTTGAGGACGCCAACCGTTCTTTCTTTCAAATTTCGCAATTCCTTTTCCCAGGTTTCCTTTCAAATACTTAAGGTACATCATCTTTCGGGTCGTCTCGATCTTCCACCATGTTTAGAATATTTTTCCAATATTTGGCTAAAGTAGTCAGATTGATTCGGCTCTATGCAAACTCGAGTTGGAGAATAGCTTCGTTTAAGGTCATTTGCTTCACTGATTCCAGCAGCCCAATCTTCTTCACCCGAACTATGCCAAAAAACTGTTTTTATAGAGCATTTTGTGATCCTGGTCGCATTTTGGTCTATTTGCTGAATAATTCAGCAGCCGTCATCTGTTTTAAGTTCACTTTAAGATGGATGAGATGAAACGTTATCTATTAATGAAATAGCTTTTATCAGCAATCCTTTGTAAGAGTAGGTATTGTTAAATGTCCGTGAAGGACTGCAGCATGTGGTCTGCTGCCTGAGCGGAAGAGGATGTTGGAGTCTTGTTGGGTCTTGTCTGGGGACGCGTGAATGCGCTGGCAGGCTAGCGTTGCGGTGTCGTGGGGCGGGCTCTTTTCCCCAGCACAAGGACCCATTACAAAAGAATTTCGCATCCACGGATACCGGGGTCAAAGAAATATCGACCAAAGTCGAAAAGGAGGTAACCAACTAAGGGTCAAAGGAAATTGCTGACTCAAAGGACAGACTGGACCTGGGGAAGACAGACGGGCTTAAGAGGACTTCGTCGTTACCGACGATTCTTATGGCCCACAAATAAGAGTGGGGCATCCAGATGGTAGCGGTGCAGCCTCGCACCTTCCCAACCGAATCAAGATCAAAACGTAGACGTGGCCATGTATTTCCCATTTGTATGACCTTTTCCCCGAAATGATGAATACAAACGTAACCGATTTATGCCATAGCGTTATGCAATGAAATCACATAACCCTATGTCATTAATGGGCACGTCAGCGGAAGGCCACTCTACTCGACAAGAGCTCCTGTTAAACAAAAGAAACGGAATAGCGCGCCCGATGGGTAGCCCATTCTATTGGAGAAGCCTGCCATCGATGCGGGCCCTATACCCGGTCAGGTCAATTGAAATAGAAAGACCGACGTTGTACGTTTTAACAATTCATGGTTTTTATTAACGTAACAATAATTACATGTCGATCTTCAATATATATGCTGATTTCCATTTATTTTCCTCTTTATTTATATCTGTTTAACTTTTAAGGATTATAACGTAGAATTTTTTATAAATATAAATCAAATAAAGATATTTAATGCTCCCGGCTTGACATCTATTGATAAAACTTCCGCACTACATTTCCCTTAGCATGTTCATTTATATATTTTCCATTAAAAAATGCGATATAAGTAACAACATCACAAACAATATTTTATACTCACAAATATGTATGTAGATTAATTGTTGAAAATATTAAATTTTGTTAATTAGAAAGTTCATAAATTTAACACCATTAACTCCATGCAATGAATTTTCCTATTTAGATATTTTAGCCTAATAGAAATTTTAACAGGTTTTCAAGCTGGATTGAATAAACCTTGAATTTATGTTTGTGATATTGTTTTATAAGTGCAAAGCAAAAAAAAAAAAATATTGATAAAATTTGACGATTTGTTTTAGGGACAAAAAATGTTAGCTATCTTCAAAGTTATTTTTAAGAAAAACGTTAAGACAATTAATTTGGCAATAATACCTTTTGTAGTGGACAAAACATTGAAAAACCTTTCACTTCGCATCTTTCACCCATGAAGCCTTCCTTGCATTCGCATGATGAATCGAATAATTAGCTGCGGTGCAATCAAAACAACATCCACCAGGCAACTCGTCAAATTCCTTTGAGCATTTCCGATGCAAAACACTCTTTGTTAATCTTTCTCGGACACTGACCGGCACTTCAAAGAGAACTATCCCTTCGCATTGAAGATGACGAAACGACAACGGAATATCGGTTAGCCGGAGTAAAGTGGTCGGTCTCTCGTTGCAAAAAAAAATCTGCTCGAACAACAATCGTGGATTATGAATGATACGTATTTGACGATCTGTATATTGCGGTTCAACGTTTATTCCACCAATATCTTTTAGCAATTGCCAAAGTGCACTACTCTCTTTTATACGATTTCTAGGAAAGTAGAGTGGTGCTAGCACCTCCCTCCTAAATACCCCGTTGATGTGGCTCTAAGTACAATATCACAATTTCCGTTTTTGATTGCTCTAAAAATTTCCGTATAGTACGTAATGCTATATGCGCTTCTAAGTCCGGTGGAAACTTAGTTGAGTAGCACTTTTTGTACATAAATAAAGCGATTGTTTTTAAATTTAAATCTTTTACTTTGCACAGCACGTTTCTATAGTAGGAATACACTGTATGTTCGGCAGCTGTTTCGTATTTTTCACTAAATCTAGGTATTCACCTGTTCTGCATTCTCGTATATCGCCTAGAATTTCTTCTTTCAGTCGCGAGCCGGCACGTCTGAATATACGATCCGAATCTGTCAACGTTTCATTTGTTGTATTCGTAACTTGCAATAGCGTTATATCACCATCCCAAATAATGAAGCGATTATTTGTCTCTTTCAATAATGGAAACGGGCTAATCCGATGCCGTGGTCCGCTAACAATAATCGATGAGTAATCCGTTAAATATGATTTTGATGTGTTATCGATTGAGCCCCAGGTTGGTAAAGTCCACGTGTAACGGGAACAACCGTTGACAGCATTCTAACTATGACAATCCATCATAATTAAATTGATGAAATGCTCATTGGGAGGGCTCTCGCGGGAAAGCATGCGCTTTAGAATACGGCTCGAATGAAGGAAACAATTTTAAGATAACGAATGCATTCTACACTGAATTTATATAAATGCATTTTATGATTATTTTACTTGAAATTTTAATGGGAAGAAAAAGGAACACATTTTGTTGAAGTTTCGTTAATGGGTAGCTATTTTGGGGAAAAATTGAATCTTTCAAGAGAACACCATCACTAAATTGGTAGAAATGCTATCAAAGTAATCCACGACTACAGGGGAATTAAGCATTGTAGTGTTATATGTTTGCCGGTTAGAATTGCACCGCATTTGATTTTCTAACCATGTCCCTTTCACTCGTTACAACATTCAACTTCGAATTGACTTCACGAGTGGGGTGTCGAGATCCTTTATGCGGGACGGAAAAACACTCAAGCAGTAAACAAATCAATTTGTACAACTCACATGTACGTTTTATAAACTTTAAAACCATTTTGGAATCTAATTTAATAGAATTCCCCCAAAATATTCCCGAATTCAAAACGCGGCCGAGAAAATATCGCAGTCGTTCTTCGCGTCCACGCCGCGTCGCCGTCCAAGTAAAACTGCACGATCCGTCCCAAACTTGTCTTTCTTTCGATTCCCATGTACACGGTAAATCCATCACCTGCTCGCTCAGCCCAGTTAGATTGCCTTCGGAAATGTAATACCCCGTTGGGGTACACTAAATCAGTGTTCCCATGTTCAAAATTTTAATTGGCAGATTTAAAATTTATCAAGAAAAATGAACTGAAATGAAGAAAAATGAAATGAAATGAAATTTCTAAATAGTATAAAAGTTAAATCTCATGGAGGGTATAATTGAAGGGAAACATTTAAATTTAATATAAAGGAAAATTGGTATAGAATTCTTTTTAATAATAATAATAAGAAAGAAAACTATTTTACAAATTACGATTATGAATGGACGTAATTAAAAATTTTTTTTATTTGCCATTAAAATTTGGATAGGAAATAGGAAGGTTTTCGAGCAGTTTGCTTGTGTGACTGCTCGATTCCCACACCTTTTTTTTGTTAAAAAGTCGGTAACATAAATGGTGGAAACGAAAAACACATTTGTCGCATGCATTTGTGCTGATAAATTTAATATTTTCACCTCAGGAACAAACGCAATGTTTTCCTTTTACCAGGCCCACTGAATTGTGCTACTGACATTTTAAAATTGCGCTTTTCTTATTTATTGGAACAGATTATCGTCTCAGCAACAACATAATTTTTTATTCATCCAGTAATACTCTAACCTTTTTTTAAATGCTCCTCGGCATCGGCTTTGTCTTTTGAAGTTAAAAGTTTTGGCTTTGTCACAAGACATTCTATGAACCAGTTATTTATAGCTTTAAATTTATTATTTTGATACACCGTTGAATACACAAGGGTAACATCGGACAATGCCGACTCCTAAGACAGAATCAACTTACTTGTAGATTGTTTCGTTGATACAAAATAATGCGGGGATTCCCGAAATTGTGTACTCAAAGTCACGAAATCCATGCGTTCATAATTCTTTAAAAACCTTTTTGTTCACGTTTTAGAATAGCTAATGAAAGCAAAAAAGTATTCCCGGTTATCTTGAATATGAATTCGTGTCACATATCTTCCCAAAAGATTAAAATTTTAATGAAAAAAAAAAACTAAAAGCGTTTTTTAAATAATTCCTACTGTGCTTACAAATATTCCAATTTACACTTCCATCTTTCATTTCAGGTTTCATACGCCCGTCCTGGGGGAGATCATCTGAAAGATACGAATTTGTATGTGACAAATCTTCCGCGTTCAATAACGGAAGAACAACTAGATATAATATTTGGAAAATATGGAACCATTGTACAAAAAAATATTTTAAGAGACAAAATGACTGGCAAACCACGAGGAGTAGCTTTTGTTAGGTAAGTGAATATTTTGTTTACATCTGGAGAATGTCGCGCAATAATATATTTTTACTTTATGATGCCCATTACGTTTCTAAAACTGTCGATAATTTTCAATAATTTTATCTTTATTTCAGATTTAACAAACGTGAAGAAGCCCAAGAAGCTATCTCCGCATTAAATAACGTTATACCAGAAGGTGGTAATCAACCATTAACAGTACGAATTGCTGAGGAGCATGGGAAGCAACGAGCGAACACGTTTGCTCATCAACTCCCATTACCGCCCGGCGGCACGACTTCATCGGTTTACAACAATGTTATGCACAGAGGTAGACAAAAATTTCGTAATCAAAGCCATCCATATGGTGGTTTTCAAAATAGAATGAACAAAATCTAAATGAAATTCTCATCAAAATGAAAAAAGACAAAACAAAATAACCTCAATATTTAACGATCGATCAAATGAAAATTATACTTCAATTGAGGATTGAATATGAAATCAAGACGGGATAATTCGTTTAGATTGCAAAGAGTACAGAAAAAAACTTAAAAGAACGATAAAATCAAAGCGCTAATTATTTCTTTTAAATTAAAACGATTATTTATGATTGAACATAACTATTTGCAAATAGTTTTAAAAAATTTTCTCTTAAAAAAAAGATATTATTGAAATAATTTTTTTGTTATCATTTTCCATGAAAAGAAGGATATCACTAATTTCCTTTTTACATACGTCAATCAATTATGGAAGTGGAATTAATTTTTGTATTTTGGTGCTCTTTGCTCATGTCTATTTGACAGAAGTTTTTGTTTCTTCTTGTTTATTGGTGAATTACTCATAATAAGTCGATTAAACTTCTCAGTGAAATAACTTTTAAAATAGGGAATATTAAGGGAACTTTTAAAACTAATCTGATATAAACTAACCTGATCTTAATTACTCATATAACTCTTGAATACGTACGAGACCCTTTTTATGAGAAACCAATATTATTTCCTACTAACAGCTTTCCCATATTTCGATTTCCTAATGACTATTGTGGTAAATTCTTTTTGATGATTTTGGGGTTTAACTCAGAAATCTCCGGCAAACAATAGCATATACATTAACCCCTCTCATTGATAAATGTCAAATTTTTTGGCGAAAGATCCTTTTAAATTAGAACGCGTATAATACAACATACTATTTCTTATCTTTTCGCTGGTGGTAGTGTTAGTTTTATGTAGGTATGTAGGGAAATCACTAAATAATGTATCTACATGTTTTTTAAAACATCATTTTATCAAACACGTGAATTTAAATCTATGAATAATCTGAATAACTTCACGGTGACTCAAACCATACATGGTTACATTGAAAATTGAAAATATACACATATGTATTTAGAAAAACATAAAAGTAATCAATATATAGATGTAAAATGAATTTTCTGGTACTAGGCGATATGCATCATATGAATTTGCGTTACATAGAAATATAATCATAATAAATATGTGGTCAAGATTTTTTTTTTCGAGGATAAAAGCATGCCCATTGTTGATGCTGTGTCGATTGGTTCACCCCCTCCTTGGTTCTATTTTTAGCGAGTACTTTAATATTCGCTTTTGAAGAATAGAATTTATTGACTATCTTGATTATCCAATTCCTCACTTACCTTAAGATTGATGTGAGAAAATTTGTAATTTTCATTACTCACTTGATCTAAAATTTCTTTGAAAATGATTCCAAAACGTCTGTTAATTTGTTGCTTTTAACTTGTACTTCATAATTGAAGGGTTTTAAGTCTATAGGGTTTAATTGAAAAAAAAATTATGTGTCAGTCGTAATAATATCCGAAAGAATCCAAGCGGCTTCCTATATCACATCTTAACACTTAAAAAGATAAAATTGGCTGGCGGACTGTGCAAGTATACGTGCGAAACGCGAGTGAGAGCAAAATTGATAGCTTGAGGCATAAAGGATGTTCATTTGAATGTAATTAGTAGTGTTCGTTTAAAACAGCCGCACAAAACGTAACCAAAATAATATTTTTTGTTATATATCTGAATAATGAAAATCGTACTTAAATGCTTTAGATTTTCAACCCTTCAATAATTATCTTCTCGGAAACATAAGCCAGTCAATTTCTTGTTTCCGCAAAGTTCGCTTTAAATGCGTCATCAAAATCTTGATTTCCTTTCTAAACATTTAAAACACCCGATCTGCTTATTTTAAATAAGAAGATAAAACAACTTTTCGCCATTTTCAAGGTAAATATCTGGAAACTGGTTGTTTATCATTGATGATATCCCTATTGCCTAACTCAGTTTCGAGTTCACTGATGAATACTTCTCAGGAAGCAAAATGAACTGCATTTTTTTTTCTTTTTTGGAACCTAGCTATTAACAGCGGTGTGATTTCATGAAAACGCTGATGCATCATCATAAGGTAAGTAAATTTTTTTATTTTTTTTTTTACTAAACATGCACAGCGATGACGCAATATGTTCAATGGCATAAATGTTTTTTTAAATCAAGATACTTTAATAGTCAATTTTGTAAATATGTTTGCGCCAGCATCACATGGGCATGTTTTTTGTATTTTTTTTTAATATACATATATATCGGCTTAAACTTAACACTGCAAAACAAATTCGCATTGAATTTCAATTAAAGTAAATTATCTGTATTAAATGCGTTAAAACTATCATGGCCACTCGAGCGAGCAATAAAGATGAAACAAGTAATTAGATATCCACTAAATTGGTGCAGTCGAACTCATACGATATATGAAATCAATTATCATAACAATTGGTCAAGTTGACAAGGCTGGAACCGCGAAAACAAATTAGTCGTGCTGAAATCGTTCGTCAAAATATGAATATTAATACTAACTCTTTGATTATTTTACTTTAGACCCCGTTCAAAAAACCAACACTAATGAAAATGACATTCTTTTCTTGCGTTTGGCTTGACCGTTAGTTAATGGCAGCTCGTAAGCTTCCGAATAAGGGAAGCAGACATTTTTGAGACATTATGTTGTTAAAATTTAAATTCGCTTTCCTAGCTCACTGAACTGACAAACTCGCGTAATTAAAAGAAATCGTTTGTTAACTTCAACACAATTCCCTACTCTACTAACAATAATAATTACCAACTTGTTGTTTTAACTTTGAAAAACATTACTTCAACTATTTAAAATATTTGCACAATCCGCAATCAATACCAATTTGAGCTAAAATTTCTTCCGCAAACGAAACTATTTTTTAATATCCACCACTAGAATTTTTATTGGATCTTCTCCAATTTTTTAGATAAGATGAATAACATGTGCATTTCTCAATTCCTTTTCATTGATTGAATAGAATTTGAAAAATACACATGTATCATTGATTGAACAGAATTTGAAAAATACACATGTTAATACTTATCTTAAAAAAAATGGAGAAGATCCAATGAAAATTCTAGTGTATATATCGATGGAAAGCGCATTTAGTGGAAAGCACGTGTTTTGTTGTCGCCTTTGCTGAAAATTAAAATGCCTAACTTCCGTAAACATAGTATATTAGGAGTACCGGTTAATTCGTGCGGTTTTCTAACAGATGGCGTAACTTGATTTTTATTCCAGTGACACACCTTTCCAAATATGTGTTGGAAAGCTACTGTACGGATGTGTCTTCGTACAGAACGTGTTGCCAATGAAGTGAAAGACCAGGTATGTTCAATTCCCAACTCAAATTCTATTGACAAAAATATTCAAAGTTTATGTGGAATTTTTATACTCGTCCGTGTTGCTCCGTGGATGGATGTCGAGCCAGCGAGAGTTCCAACACGGCGCGAAGCTCTGACCACATTCAGCCCGATCGCCGCGACCACGAATTGATTAACGGCCACCACTGGAGGCGACAGAGACGCTACATTACTCCCTCCCGAGTGGCGTTAACACTTGTAGTTAATGTCACGATATTACTTGAAATGTGACGCACCGGCGATGTTTACATCTGAAGACCTAACCAGTGGATAGGACCCAGAGCAAGATCGTTAATAAATTCGCGGCGCCACAACTGACTTACTGCTTTCTTGTAAAAGCAGGGAGAGTTTCTTACTTGGCGGGTACGTCCTTAATGATGTCGGCGGAGGATTGATCGGTGGAAGAATGCAGCGCCAAGTCGGTGCAGGAGTATTGTGCGTACGGGGTGATACATTCCTTGTGGTTGCTGCGTGTGACGAACTTGGTGCGTGTGTTACTTGCGTTTGAGTGGAGGAATCGTGTGTGAAACTGGAACTTTCTTCATGGCCTGGCTTTCTTCAAGTGGTGTTGCGATTCTTGATTCTTGATTGGAGAAGACTGGGAAACTTCAAGAAACGCAGGCTTCAGTCTTTCTGTCGAGACATTGACTTTGCGACCGTTAACGTCGATGGAGTACACCCACTCTGAAACTCTTTGCAGTACCTTGTGGGGGCCCGAGTAGGGCTGTGTGAGTGGCTTCTTAACCGCATCGATTCTCAAAAATACGTGAGTGCAGTTAGGCAAGGCTTTGTTGTGAAATGTTAATCTTGACCCGTGCCGCAATGGGTTGGCGGGTTGCAGTTGACTCATCGTCTGGCGAAGATGGACGATAAACTCGTGAGGTTCAGCTCTGGTGTTGCTGGGAGCTATCAGTTCTCCTGGGAATGAGATTGTTGTCCCGTAGAGCATTTCTGCGCATGAAACTGCCAAATCTTCTTTGACGGTGCCTCGCAACCCCAACAACACCGTTGGAAGGATGTCCGGCCAGCAATGGTTATTTTCGTGGCACATGATGGCAGCCTTGAGTGTACGGTGCCATCGCTCAATAAGTCCATTTGAAGCTGGGTGGTACGGTGACGTTCTGTTTCTTTCGCAGCCGATGAACCCGGATAATGCTTTAAACAGAGACGATTCGAACTGGGTTCCTTGGTCTGTGGTTATGGTTCGCGGTTCTACAAATCGTGCCACCCAATTATTAAAGAATGCTCGTGCCACTGACTGCGCTGTCTGATCTGCCAAAGGGACAGCCTCTGGCCACCGTGAAAACTGATCGATCATCGTTACAGTACTTGTATCCTTGTACTTGGATGAGTGGGCCGATGATATCCAGATGAACGTGTTGGAATCTCGCGTCGGGCACTTGAAAATCTTGAAGAATATTTCTTTGGTGGCGGCCAATCTTTGAGCGCTGACAAGGCCCACACGAACGTGCCCATGCACGGCAATCCTTCTTCATGTTAACCCATACGAATTTGTTGGCCATTGTTCTTGCAGTAATGCGACCGCTTGGGTGCGAGGGTTGGTGGAATGTATCGAAAATTCGTTGGCGCATGCACTCCGGTACAAAAACGCGTGAACGTGATAAGGAAACATCCACTATTACCTCCAGGTTTCCGTCCAGCTTCACACGTTTGTTTATTAAGCAATTGTTTCAATTCGGTATCGCTTTCCTGTTTGCTCGCTAAATCCTTTAAATCAATAGTCGTGGGCATCGTGATCTCTTCGATTCGGGACAAGGCGTCCGCTACGTCGTTAGTGGACCCCGGAATATATCGAAGGTCTGTGCAAAACTGTGACACGAAGCTTCAGTGCCGCAGTTGACGAGGCGAGGCCTTAGCGGCTGGCTGTTGAAATGCAAACATCAGTGGCTTGTAATCGGTCAATACATGAAACTCTGCACCCTTCAAGAAATGACGGAAATGACGGATGCTATCGTACACTGCCAGGAGTTCGCGGTCGTATACACGGTATTTAGTTTCTGATGCGGAGAGCTTCCTTTGATGGAAAGCGAGAGGTCGCCATTGTCCTTGTTGCTTCTGCTCGAGCACCGCTCCAACCGCTAGGTTTGAAGCATCAGTCGCCAGTCTTTAAGGTTCGTTTGACCTAAAATGGACCAACATAGTGGCGTCCGCCAAGCTGTTTTTGCAATTAAAAAATGCCTCCTCTGCTTCTGGTGTCCAATTGATAGGTGTCATCGTTTTTTTTTTTGCTCTAGCTAAATATTTACTTGGCGGTGCTTGAAGCTGAGCCGCGTTTTTAATAAACCTACGGTAGAAATTGATCGTTCCTAAAAAACGGCGGAGTTCGTTTATATTGGACGGCTTTTTGAAGTTTCGAATAGCGTTGACTCGAGACGGTGGCGGTGAGATTCCATGTTCGTTGATCAAGTGGCCCAAGTATTCGATTACCTTAACGCCGAAGGAACATTTTTCAGGGTTTAATTTCAAACCGAACTTCGCCAGTCTATCAAACACCTGTCGGAGGTGTTCCACGTGTTGTTCTTCTGACTCCGATGCGATTAATATGTCATCTATATAGCAGATGCAAAAATTGAGGCCTAGGAGCACTGTGTCCATAAATCGCTGGAACGACTGAGCCGCGTTGCGGAGGCCAAAAGTCATAACAGTGAACTCGTATAACCCAAACGGAGTCACAACCGCTGTTTTTGGTATGTCGTTTTCCTCTACCGGGATTTGGTGGAAAGCTTTGAATAGGTCGATTTTTGAAAAATATTGTTTTCCGGCTAGGTCTATAGTGACGTCCTGTATATGGCGCATCGGATATTTATCCGGGATTGTGGCTGCGTTAAGGCGCCGGTAATCTCCACAGGGTCGCCACGAACCGTTTTTCTTCTGGACGAGGTGAAGCGGACTTGCCCATGGGCTGCTCGAAAGGCGGCAGAAACCCTGTTCCAACAAATACTTAAACTCTGCTTTGGCGATTGCGAGTTTGTCTTTGTTGAGCCTGCGTGGGCGTTCCGATACGGGTGGGCCAGTCGTAGCTATAAAGTGACGAATATTATGTTCCTTTGGCTTTGTTCTAATGGTTGGGTCGGTCAATACTGGAAACTTCCTTAGAAGAGCGTGGTAGCGGCTGTTAGCATTTATCACAGAAACGGTTTCGCAGCGCGTGCGGTTAACTCGGTCTTGTGTAGAAGATTGCGAATGCGGATCAGAAAGGCGTTTATTCTGCATGTCCACTAATAGGCCAAAATCTTAGAAAATCGGCTCCCAAGATAGGGCGGGACACAGTTGCAACGTAGAAGCTCCACAGGAAGTCGCGTCGTAGTCCGAGCGAAAGATTCAGTGTAGTTTTTCCAAAGGTGTCGATTTGTGTACCGTTTGCTGCGAAAAGCTTCGATGATGATGATTTGTTGATACGTTTTAGTAATGAGGCGGGAATTACCGAAACGTCTGCGCCTTCTTGGGTCTGACACTAGTAGTACTTCTTGGGTCTGACACTAGTAGGCGATTAGAATTGCAACCGCTAGCTTTCGCCTGTGAGGCTAGCGGTTCGATACGTTTCCCGACGTCGCAAGTCGGAATTCACAAGGAGATTGCCATTGTCTTGCCCTCGCACCGAATCGTTTGTGGTAGCTACACCAATTATTCGTCGGTTTCTTTTGAATTGAGGAATTTTGTTGACCGGAACAGCGGCATGCGTTGCATCGTGCGTTGTTTGGATTGTGTGCGCTCCGAACGGAGTTCTGCGATTTTAAACTCCATGCCTTCGACGTCGGCGGTCTCCGTTGATTTACCCTCGGGACGACGTTGCACATTGGCCAGCATTTCCGTTCCTTCATAGCTTGCGATCCGGTCCGCTGCGTTGGCCAACTTTTCCAAGGTTTGTTGCTCAGATGCGGCCAAAATAGAGCGTATATTCGACGGGAGGCGCTACAGCCACAGGTCTTTGATCATAACCTCTGGCATGTCGATACCTGCAATTGCCTGCATCTTGCGCAATAGACGCGACGGACGTTGGTCGTTCAACTCCAAATTGTACAGCAGCTGTCTGTCTTTCGTGCTCTTTCAAACCGAATATTGACAACAACCGGGATTTTAATGCCGCGTATTTATTTACGGCTGGCGGCGACTTGATATCAGCCACCTGCGAAATCACAGAAACTTCCAGTTCTGCGATCACTCTGTCGAATCGGGCTTGATCGCTGGAGATTTTGCCGGTGCGGAATTGTGCTTCAATCCGCAAAAACCACAAATCCGGCTCGTCTTGCCAAAATGGAGGTAGCTTAATGGAGATGGCGCTGATTTCTTGACTGGGTACTGGGCTCATGGCCCCGCTGTCTGCGTCCTGAAACTCTTCCTCGGCCATTAAGACAATTTTAAAAAACTACCTTCTGGGGTCACCAATGTACGGATGTGTCTTCGTACAGAACGTGTTGCCAATGAAGTGAAAGACCAGGTATGTTCAATTACTAACTCAAATTCTATTGACAAAAATATACAAAGTTTATGTGGAATTTTTATACTCGTCCGTGTTGCTCCGTGGATGGATATCGAGCCAGCGTGAGTTCCAACACGGCGCGAAGCTCTGACCACATTCAGCCCGATCGCCGCGACAACGAATTGATTAACGGCCACCACTGGAGGCGACAGAGACGCTACACTACTGTCATATAGTTTCAGAATCAGTATGTGTCATTTAGCTGAAGCGAAAACAACAATCCTTTTTTTTACTCTGAAAATTTCGAATTTGTGCTGAATAAAGTGTGTTTGCGGGGAGTACTTCTTAATTGAATAAAAAGGTTGCCGAAAGTCATCGTATTTTGGTTCAAGTGTATGGTGTGCATGCTCTAGCTGAGCGTACGTGCCAGAAGTGGTTTGCATGGTTTAAAAGTGGCAATTTTGACTTGGAGGACGATGAACGGCCTGGAAGATCACGAATCGGAGACATTGCTCGACTAAGATCCATCCCAAACTTGCAAAATCACTTGGCGTCGCTCAACAAACCATTTCCGATCGTCTAAAAGCAATTTTTCACAATAAAGCGTCAATTTTCGAAAAAAAACGCACGAATTAACCGGTACCCCTAATAATTCGGTATCCTTACATCTTTACAGGATGTAAGGATATCTAACATTGGACTACGCTAGTATCGAATTGCATCATATTTAGCCTTGGTGTCGATACCATATCACATATACATTCTCGATACACCATGGCCTAGCTAGGTCAATATTTATACGGGGATTTACTTACGAGGGTGGTCCGATAAGTATTTAGCTTATAAAAGAAAAACGAAAATTTTGGAAATGTGTTGATTTATTTCTCTAACATAACCTCCTCAACTCGATACACTACCCAGCGATGATCCAATTTCTTTAACTCTATTTTTTAATATCCACCGTTCATCTCAAAACTTCTATTCTTTCAGGTAAACGATTAGTTTCGAAAATATTCCTTTTTTGAACACTTAAAAAAAGATTGAAAATATGTTTAAATCAACTGGTAAATCATATACTTTAACATATTGGACCTTGGGAATATGATAACTGTAGAGGGAAAACAATAAGCTAACGCGCACCGTTTGTTAATAATCAATTTACTGTGTTCAAAATACAATGACTCGGTTGATGGTTCGGATGCGACTGACTCTTCTCGATTTCTTCAGTGGCCGGTGCTCTTCAATTGGTGTTGCCGTGACACTCGGCCATCATGACATTGAATCGTCTCGATTCATTACTCTGTGTCTGAATCCGCAGCATCATCGTAAAAATCGAGTTCAGGACTCACGACGATCCACGGTTTCAACTCTTCGCTCGGATACACCGAACAGAATTTCCGTTGGTTGGGACGTGCGATTCTGACGTCCTCGACGACATATCTGTCGTTTCGTAAAACTCTCGAAATGATGTGGAGCCCACTATATTCTCCCGTAGCAGCAGGTACGTTCTCTAGGACGATGAGATCTCCTTCCTTGTAGATAAAAGGTTTCTTGTGTTTCGCGTTGAACCTCAATCTCCATTTCTCTCGTTCGGCGCTAATTCCCTCTGCAGCCAATTGTCTTCGGTTAACCATATCGCATTCCATTGGATCAGCAGTCGCTTCATCTGATGTTAGAGCCATAACTAGCCGATTCGTGATGACGTCTCGAAGGTGATAATCGAATATCAACTCGATCGGACTAAACTGAGTCACAGAGTGACATTTCGAATTCAGAGACCACTGAAGATTACGCAATTGTAAATCCCAATCCTTATGATCAGTTGGTGCAGTTTTTAGAAATGATAAGATGGACTGATTTGCACGTTCGATTTGGCCATTCGCTCGAGGTGTTCCGGCAACCTTAATATGTTGAATTTCGATCGCTAATTATACGCTTAGGTAGACCGAAGTACAACGTCAGATCCCTGAATGCGTCGATGATGGGCTTCAATTTCGTAGTTTTGACAGCTCTCAAAATTAAATACTTACTGAACGAATCAGATATTCCAATGATGTGTAAAATACCTCGACGACTGCGTGGAAAAGGTCCCTGGGGATCAACGTGTAACGTCCAGAACGGAATATATGTCACCTCATCCGAATAGAGTTGACCCTCCGGTTTGCCTGCGATTCCTTTATTTTAGCAGCACTCTAAGCATGCTGCGATGTACGACTTGATGCATTTACGGAGATTGTTGAACCAAAAATCTTGCCGAACTCGATTTATGGTCTTCACAAGACCAAAGTGGCCCATGTCATCGTGGTACGTGCGGATGATTTTCCACCTGACTGCAGACGGAACGACGAATTTGAGATCTTGGTCGGTCTGACGATATAACCGACCGTTTTTGAGCTGATAATCTAACTTGATCTGTACTCCTGTAGCCTCAGAAACCATCGACCGATGTTCGGTAGCAAGACTTAGACGTTCAAAGTCAAAGTCAAAAGCGCTTTATTTAATACTAATCGGTATAAATTTTCAAAGAACAAAGCAAATTCCAAACAATAAACATACAAAAACTTAATGGCCCAAATATCTCTCTAAATTTATACGTTATCAATAAACATATTTATTCAAAAAAAAAACTCTAGCAAATTCAATTAATTCAGATTATTACATATTTTGAAAATCAATTGGAAAAAGGTGAAAAAACCAACCAACCCTATCCTAAAATTATTTATAATTTAAAAACAACCGTGAAATTTGATCCTACACCTAACATGTTTTAACTTAATTCTAAGAAAAAACAATCAAAAACTATCTCATACTAAAAAATTCTATAAAAATGTTCCTAACCTAAGCGTTTAACCTAACCGGTAGAACATATACTAAAATTGGAACGATACAGAGAAGATTAGCATGGCACTGCGCTCAGACGTTCTTGTGGTGCAAATTGCGGCGCAATCGGTAATTATCTCGAAATGCTTACCGAGCAAATAAACGCGGAATATTTCTCACGACTCGACGATAGCCAAAACTTCAAGCTCAAGACTATGGTATCTGCTTTCGGACTTGCTACACTGGCGGTTGTAGTAGAAATCCGGTCTGAAATTGCCGCCGTCATCTCGTTGCATGAGGATTTCGGCAAGACCCAGTGTGCTCGCGTCAGTGTGAACTTGATATATTCAGACAAAACGTTTAACAGTTGAGGTTTGTATTCCTGCTCAACGTCGCCAACCGCCACATCTTGTATTTTGATTTCCGATAATTTGTCTTGTTCAATCCGCAATTTAATTGCTCCATTTGGTCCAGAATCAGCTTCGCTTTCACAAGGCCACCCACGAGCTAACACCTCGCCTTTTCTAATAATTAGGTCCTCATCTTCAAAATTGATAACTGGAACGATTGACTGATGATTACAGTCTATGCATATGATAGTTTGCGGCAGACAAGATTCCCGTCCTTCTGGCGACAAATGTATCTGCCAAAACTTTAATCAATCCAAGATGATTTGGCGGTATGAGGAATTCTTCAGTAGCCTTCAACGCTATTTTGCGCGTGCATTGGTCCATCTCAAGCGTTGCAAACTCGTTTTTCATGAACTTCAAGCTTGTGTTGTCTTTGAATACTGATATTGTAGGCAATTCGGTAAATTATCTTCCCACAATAATCGGAACATTCTGCTCGTTGTCTTGCACGACGACCGCATTCACTTCAGCCCCCACACCGTCCACACTCAATACGAAGTTTGTTGTACCGATGCTGGTGGTAAATCCGTTTCCGTAACCTCTCAAGGCGGTGTTATCGTCAATATTTATGAGCAGATTCAGTCGACGAGTCTCGCTGGCTGTTATTATGGTGCATTCACTACCGAAATCGATATAGGCCTTTGTGGTATGTCCGTTAACAGTTTAACTTTTAAAATATTTTTTATTTTTTTGTATCCTGCACTGAAACTTCGAGCAACGCGACCACTTTACTCTTTTCGCCCGTCACTTTACGTGGACAGTCAGACTCTTTGTGAGCCCAGCTTCGACAAACTTTGCATCAATTTTTTTCTACCACAGTGCACTTATTAGCAAAATTGCCCAGGCTTACCGCACTTGTAACACACCAGATTAGAGCTCCGTTGAATATTTTCGTTCTTCCACAAAACATCTTTTTTAAATTGACCTCTGATGGATGGCTATTTGGGTATGTATGGTGCAGGATCGCTCAGCTGACTCAAATAATGCAGCAACTCCTCTGGTGATTTGAATTGCCCGCTCTAGCACCTGTTTTCACTACATGATCGTTTAATCCTCCGATGAGGCAAGAGACTGCCTTCCGGCCGCTGATCTGACAAGTGTTTAAAAGAGCCAGTTTGCCATAATAATAGCGCAGGTATGATTCATCGGACCGTTTCTGACGCTGCATCATTTCCGTCAGTTGTTCGTGAAAATCACCAGTATACGGAAATGCTTGTTTCAATTTCACATTCCATTGGTCCCATGAAAAACTCACCGTTACCAAACTTTGATACCAGGTTTCCGCAATCCCACGTAACTTCGACACAGCAAAATAAATAGTCGCGTCCTCTGACCAATGAAAGATTCCCCGCAGCTCATCTACTTTGTGACACCAGGAATCAACTGATTGGTGTCGATATTCCGGATTAAACAATGGCATTGCTTCTCCTTTGATCTCCATATTTTGAGAAGTTGTACTTCTTTGCAATACCGCATTGACAGCCTCCGTAAACTTATCCAAGGACTCGCTATTAGGCGTGTTATCATTTTCCTTACTTTTTCGTCGGTATTCCCGGTCCGACTCCGAAGAATCAAAAGATGGAGAGCGATCTCTTCGATTACGGTGATGACGTCGATTCCTTTTTGATTTTGATGAACGACCCATTTTTGCTACCTCAGTCAATAATATGGTTAATAATATAAATCGGTGCCGCTACGTAAAATGATCTCTCCGTCAATCGTTACAAAGAACACACACAACGAGTTTTTTTTAGCACACACACACCACTCGGAGAATCGTTTCTTGATCGTATAAATTAATTGTTCAAATGTTAAAATAAAATGTCTGTTCGTCCCACAAGCCGACAGATCCTAATTAAGAAACACTATGGTAAGGAACTGCTCTTATTCACACAAATCAATGATGGATAAAGAAATCAATTATTAATAGCGCACCTATAATTTAGAATATACGATACTACATGTAATCCCTGACGTCAAACACTAAGGAAAATTCCTTTTCAATGCGCGCCTTAAATAAACATCACATATGTGCACACAAAATTGCAACGCATTCATAAGCGATAAGCGCTAGAAATGAACCTCAACTGAATGTTGCACGACCGAAACAGAACCAACGACAGCACTTATGAACTTATGCCCCGACGAGCAAGCCATATAAATACATGTTTATGGGTGCAATCTACACAAATCAAAGGAATATCGTGAGCAGTCGAAAAATTCCAATGTAATCATTCTACAAAGGACCGCATTTGCATTTTAGGGCAATAAATTATGATTCGGGGAAAATCGGTGTTGTATACGCACAATGAGCATAACTCGTGTGCACAATATGCAAGGCTCACTTAGACCGCCGATCACAACCATCCAACTAGTGATATCCAATCTCACTTATGATAAATTGTAAGAGGAAATTAAAATGAAAACGATCTTTTTTTTATATATATATATACTCGTATAGTTGCTTGGTGAGCATATGCACTCATAACAAATTTTATTGTATGGAAGGCTGTTGGTTGATCGTGGGTTGCGGCGGTCGATAGGGCCTGCAATGAAATAAAATAAAAACTCTTAAGTACACTGTAGTGATTTAGTAAAGTTCAAAAAGTCCGTGAAGGATTGCAGCGATGGTCTGCTGCCTCGGCAGAAGAAGGTGTCGGTATCTGCCGAGAATGCCCTTGTCTGGGGACGCGTGAATGCGCTGGCAGGCTAGCATTGCGGTGTCCTGGGGCGGGTTCATTCCCCCAGCACAAGGACCCACTACAAAGAATTTCGCACTCACGAATTTCTTGTGGTCAAACATAAACAAGGCGACCGAAGTCGCAAAAAGTGTAGGTAACTACACAAGGGACAACTGACTTGTTCGTGGAACAAGAGTAACAAGTAAAAAGAAGTGGAAGCAGGGTGACCTCGTCCTTACCCGGAGAGAAGGGCAACCGGGTGTTGATGGAGCCCCTGCGCACCCACCCAACCGGATTAACATCCATATTTGTTGCAGTGGTCAGGTATTCCTCTTCTGAGTGGAAAACTCATACAACTTAACTTGCATAAGCTTTCCCATCAGAAGAGAAGTACCCCGGTGACCAATTTATGCCATAGAATTATGCAATTCGATTACATAACTCTATGCCATAAAGAGGCACTCTGCTTGGGCTACTCAACCCGCAAAGTCACCTGAAACAAAGAAGGATTATCACGTACCCGGCGCTGGCTCATTTTTTAAGGGGTAGCCTGCCACCGTACCGGCTCCTATACCCGGTCAGAATTTTGGGAAAAGGAAAGACCGAATCAATGATTTAACTTTCCATTTTCTTTTATTCCGTATTCAGATATATATATATATATAATTATTTTTACGGTTTGTTATCATTAAATTTGCCTTTCTCTAGTTCTTTTCTTGTTTAAGGAAGTGCTTAAATACAACGATTAGAGATTAAAGATCAACTTTTCTCGCATTTCTTGTTCGGAATGTACTCATATGTATTATATAATGATTTCTATCCACATCAAGCACAAATGTTATATGCCCATATCAGCTTGCTCAATGCGTGTGCGATCTTGTTCTAGCGTTTCGTAGATTATTGATATACATTAAATATTGTGTAATTTATTTAAATAAATTAAATATAAATACGGTCATAAAATTTTCTTTTTAAAAATAAAAAAAAAACATGCAAAAAAAATTCAAAAACAAAAGGGTACTCACCCGCATGGTCCTCCGAGCGCTCGACGACGATGCAGGTATCCTTTACAATTCCAAATTAGTAGAATAATGCAATGACGTTTTGGGCAAGTACAAATCCTATGTAGTCTTGCTTAAGTGTAAATAATTTCATGAATTACTAATATAAAACTTCCTTTCGACAAATAAACTCCTTTTTACCCGAAAATTGCACAACGCTTTGAAAGGTCTTGAATAACAACCGTTTACGTATGATTAGGACAACAAGTTCGTTACAATGTTCTACGTGAATTAAAATTAAGGTTGATTGAAAAATATCTGGTTGCTGTTCCGGACTCCGCTTTGCACCGATTTGGTTTCCGACACGTAATTTGCTTCCGAGATTTGCATGAATTTGCCTCAGTGCTTTTTTCCGATTGTCGAAGAATAAAAGATGATACGAAAGATACATAGGCGGATAGATTCGCGCTTCCAAATTAGATATCTCGCACTTGGCTGCTCACACGGAAAAGTGATTTTCGTCGTTGGGAAATTGATAAGGGAACGAGATGAACGGAGTGAACTATGTTTATGCACCAAATTCACTGTTATTTACGTTACAATTGCGAGTGCTGCGGTACTGAAATTTGCGATCGAGTTCTAAATTTTTTGTTGCTAACAAATTGAAAGGAATTTCCACAATCTGGTTTGTAATATTTAATTCTTCACGCCATTTGATTTACAACACATACACGCCGTGTGTGTGAGTGGATGACCATGACCAATGTAGCCCAAAAAAAAATCTAACATGCATTAAGACACTGAGATTGTGAACTGGATTACTAATTTCACTCGAATATAGGAGGATTCACCATCACTACGCTGTAGGAAGCTAACCATGCCTACATGGAGAGGATCGCCATCTCACATGTGGATACCCATGCATATGAGGTATAAAAGAATAAGGGACATCCTGCGAACAATGCCATCAGAGAAGGATCGCCATTCTCCATGTTTCAACCAGCCCGAGCTCACAACATCACCTAAACCACGACACGGTTCACTTTCATTGGTAATCCACTATATTCATCGCATGCAGAGACTAAATAAAAGAACATGCACACGGTAACGCATGAAGCACTTAATAAGCTAAACTTACTTCTTGTAGGGGCACAAGATATCCACCGCACGCACAAGATATCCACCGCACGCACAAGTAAAAGACTGACTACTCGTAAATGCGTCTCAAGGGTGCTAACAAATAATTACCCTCCGGGGAAAAATGTTGCTACTTCTATATTACACTACGCATCAAAATTATACTCACAATGTTTTGCTTACATGTGTGAAAATACGAAAGTTCTATTTAATCATTTATTTAAACAACAACAACTTAACCCTTTTAAAAAGGTACAAGACTGGATGCTTTTGACTGCATAAACTTTTGTTTTATATCATGAGTGATCAAATGTAGCTGACTTTCTATAATTGATCATATGTTTTAAATTCTTTTTTTGTTGTATTCCAAATTTCGTTCCCTTTTTGTTGCACATCTTTGCCGTTTACGTATGGTTGCCATGATTTGTACGTGCTATATAGCTTTATATATATATTTATGATCAAAAACGTGAAAAGCCAGCACGGGGCATCCCACGTTTGTGTTGTTTGTGATTGAGTTAATATCGTCGTCCAATACGCAAATCCGCGATTTGCGCAGGGCACTGATTGTGTTGTTTGTGATAGAGTTAATATCGTCTTCCAATACGCAAATCCGCGACTTCCCACGATACAGTCCTTTACGGACATTTTTATATACCCAATACATTACAGTTGTTATGTGCGTGCGGAATATCCACGTCAAAAGTATGTTTTAATTTATTTGTCACTACATAGAAATTTATCTTGTATGTGCGTGCGGAATATGCGCGCCAATAAGATGATCGAATTTATTTGTCACCACACAGAAATTTATCCTGTATGTACGTGCGGAATGTACGCCAACAAAACTAATTGAAGGGGGTCCTCTAGTTTCTCGGCTGTTTTTATGGCTTTTTCAATAATTTTTTACGAGCAAACCATTGAAATAATCAATCTCATTGTTTTTGCATAATCTTTATTAACATTTAAATAAGCTTTACAAATTTTTTGAAGTCAAAATATATAATAGAATAGAAGTTATAGTGGCTGACAGGAAGACATCAAGTAAAAGAAATGCTTGACGGTGACCAAGATTGCGGCTGTTCTGCTTATCTGAAATCAAAAAACCAAACGGCATTATAATCTTCATATTTAAGACTAGCGATTGAACTAGAGTGAATTCTAAATTACAAAAATTGACTTTCTTATACATTTTTGAAAATTACATTCTATTTTTTACCTATTTTTTCTTTGCTGAACTCCTAGCATTTCATTTCTGTAAACTATTGGTCAATCTACAAGTTTTTCGTTCGTAGAAAAAAAAACTATCGAAGCAACCATGATAATCGCTGGCTTATAACATATTAAAGATGATGTATAAATTTGAACAAAATCGATGCAGTAGTTTCTGAAATATCGTGGTCACCGTTTCGAAAAATGGTGTTTCGAGAGAAACGCGTTTGAAAGTTCGCGCATGTGATTTATACTAAAAACTTTATCTCACCGTCAATCTGCTATGCCTGGACCAGACAATAGGCCTTCCTCTTCTTCTTGGAAGTCACGCAGAGCTGCTCCGTCTTCCCTTTTCGCGATTCGGGCCTGTTTTACAACATCACTCGTGCGCCTTTCTGAACGGTCGATCCGAGAGCTATCGCGCTGTTGAACATATCATGTAGCTTGTGAGCCGATTTTCACCCCCATGGTTTCTAAGGTCTTCAGGATAGATTTGAATCCTTCGTTGAAGATTATGACAGCGAGAAACGTGGCGATTTGAACCACTTTTGACCCAGAATGGAAGTGCTTCGGAGCAAAAGTCCAGATTAACCCATTCAGACCTGAAAGAGAATCGAAGCTCCTTACAACAACTTTTTGCATATTATCGCCTAATTGTGGTTGATTGAATATGATTTTATCATCAAACATTTTTTTTTGTGTTTTGATGAACATTTACAGCATGTCCACTGGAGTGGACATCAGGTTTCAAGCGATGTTCATTATGATCATTGGAAGACAAAATTAACACAGATTTGGATAATTTTTTGTACTTTATTGAATTTTTGCAAAACTACTTAGAATGGAAATTTAAAAACAGTTTCGATATTTTAATAGACAGAGATGAACTTTACATTTAGTGCAAGTCATGTGAGTTTTCTCTTTGCATCCTTGAAGCTTACACCTACTAGCTTCTAATTTTTCATCATAGACAGCAAAGTGATCATATTTATCGAAGCGAATTTCAGTATCTGGTCTTGTTTCTGAAAGGCGTTTCTTCACTAAAGTTTCTGCAGTATTCTCAAGTTCTGATGTTTGAGCTGGTCGTCGTCCTTGGCTTTCCGCGTGAACTATAGCCTTAGCTATGCTCATTCTGAAAGACATCAAATCCAAAAGTTCCTTCGAAGGCACATTGTTGCGTTCTGCGTCGCGCCTGTATTCCAACAAGCTGGCAGCAGCTGCGAAGTCAATAAAATGGGTAATTACACGAAGCGTCCATTTTCTTGACCTAATATAGATCCTATAATACGAAATGAGTTGATCTAATAAATCAACTCCTCCCATGCCTTCATTTACTAATTTTATTACTTCAGGCCGCGTAATCGAATCAAATTTTTTTGTGGTTTTGTTCCATCTTTGAACACTGTCTGTGGTTCCAATGCCTTGTCATTCGGAAAGTGAATACAACGCGATTTCCGATCAATTAGCTTACGCCTTTTAAATTGTGTTTCCGTCCTGGAAATGTCGCAAGAGTTGCACGTCCTGCATACAGTCGCTGATCCTGAACTAGTGTCCCCGAAAGAAATGTTTGTCCGCCGCGTTATCACTAATATGTTGCGAGTGTGTGGTTTGCTCGTCACAACAAGCTGCGTGTCAGGATTTTGGTGAAAAGGCTTGGCGATTTCCAAATGTCGGTCGACTTGAGCGTAGTACAGGTGATATGTGTACCTGGTAGTGATGCCTGTATTACATCGTGAATATTGACCAGCTTGGGAGTCGCCTCGCTTTGGCGTCGCACCAGAGACACAGTCAGGGAAGTGTGAGTTGGAGCCGACAATTCCCTTGAGGTAAGTTTTTGCATTCGTACACGACTGCGATAGCCTCGCATGTTTATGTTTCCGTTTGCGCGATGCATCCCGTCACGGTTTTGATGTTGATATTACATTTGATTTCGGCTTTGATTTTTTTTTTTACTGCCCTGATGCTGGCGGTGTTGATCCATCTGGTGCGGTGGTTCCGGATGCATTATCCATCTGGTGCGGTGACCAGGAGTGGGCCCCTTAAACGCCTTCCGAGTCGGTGATAGCCTTTGTGGAGCGCTTGCGTTAGATGCGTTGCCCCCTCCTGATGTCGTTCGTCATCCGTTGCTGCCGTTTGCTTCCTACCTAAGTTAAACGCCCTACTCCAGCTCGACTGATAAATAACAATGCTTGTCATACAACAATAACATTTTTCTTTTGTGTTATACAATAACATTTTTCTTTTGTACGAAAGTAGTATTTGTGTTAAAGTTAAGAAGAAAATACAATGGGTCAACAGTTACCTCGACGCTCAAGCGGGGTGTGTTAATGACATGCATCCCGATCTCCTTAGTGGTCGTGGTGTGGACTCCGGGTGGAAGCTGGTCATCCGTAACAGCCTATAAAATTAGATCCAATTGTGACAGCTTTATTGTTGTACCATTTTGTTAAGATAACATTGCCGTCACGACTTGTCAATTGTTCAGAAGAACCTCTCCCAGCTTTCTTCATGTCCTTGTCACTCATAAATAGTGGTGAGCAGAATTGATTTACTCTGACGGTTCCAGTAGCATAAATATTACGTTTGTTCAGCAACTCGAAGACTCCATATGATGCAAAATAATTGTCAAAGTACAACTTGACACCTTTTGTGTTATCCGGGATCCTACGGGACAAATGCATGACTACTGCTGCACCATAGCCGAGGTGTTTGACAAGCGATTGGTCAATCTCGGTGTTTGCTCCTCCACGGAGAGAAAAACTGTGGTGAAATAGAATTAAAATTGTAATGAATGTTATGGTGAATGTAGTCATTTTTGACCCCATTGCTTGTGTAATTATAAATATTACGACTGTAGTTAAAAATGTCATTGCTATGTAATGAAACTTACTACAAATTTTTCACAAATTCGCAATAATAATCACCACGTCAAAAGTACATTTTACAATGAAAAATAATAATATTAACTACGTTTTGGTGTTAAATATACCGTTGGGAACAATGAATATTACTACGCAGCCAGTGCTTTTGACAACTAGTTACAATGAAGTTAACAATAACAAAAACTAAATTTCACTGTTTGAACTATTAAATTTATTACCAATTGTAATTAAAATTAAATGGGCTGTCAAATTTAAAACTCACAGAAATATATTTAAGAAATAATTTATTTTCAACGCTTTTGCAAACTAGTTATAACTCACTAAATTTCCTTAAATCTTAACGGCAATATTTTCCACCTAACTTATGCGACAAAGCAGGGTAATAAAGGAATTCTTCAATATAATTTATACTTAAGCAATCATTTGCGTTTTCAACTAAAATGTAAGAGTGCAAGTGTCTATTGTAGTCTATTTTATACTTATAAGATACAACTATAATCTTTAGACAAACAATACATTCTAATATGTTGTAAGCTATATTCTCAGCTTTTGTTTTGAGGATAAACTGATTTTTTTTCATAAATCGTTCCTTTGTACTCTAGTTTGATAGCTATCTGGAAATTCCCTGAGGTAATATTGAATTTATTTAGTAAATGAAAATAGTTTTGTTCACTGCTGCATCCGTCTTAACATTTCAAAAGTTTATAATTTGGTGTTTTCTCTTTCATCATAAAAAGATATGCAAGTTTCAAAGAGACTTTAATACCAGCAGTATAACAGGCATGATTCGAGAAGAATTGCTACTAAAAATATATTTTTTTAATTCTTTATGTTTTGCTTCGTTCCTCATACTCCACATTAATTTAAGCGGACCTGCTCTCTTAATCACTCTCGAATAGTGTGTGAGAAAATGGGCTTTAGGTTTAAGAGGAAGTTCAAAAAGTGTACAATTTTTTTCATTATGATATTTTGCAAGGAAATCTAATCCTTCAAGATCCTTAAGCGTAAAACTCGATTTCATGCACATGTAGTAATCGAGTAGGTATGGCTCAAAAAGCCAGCGTGCGAGAGTTTGTCTCGTTACCACTCTGGGCCTAAAATTTTATTAAAACTGTCCAAATAAATAATCTCTGGAATTGACATATATTTTTATTCGTTCTTCTTCCATCTTCCATCGAGCCAACTCATTCCCTTTTACATGTTAGAAGATTACTGCACCATGTTCAAAGCAGAGCGATAGGAGGTATAGCTTTTACCATCGCGCAACTGCAGAGGTATACAAAGCTCAACCAAGATGAATGCAACCAGAACAAGTTATTGTATTGTTAGCTTGCAAATTATCAAATACAAAAATTTCAAGTGAGATTTTAGTCTCCGAATTTTTCATTGATGAACAGTTAATCCCCAAGTAAATACGACGTATACTTTTCACTCTGTTTGATTGTGCTGGACCAGACGTTCAAAACTTGAAACAACTACCGCTAATATATTAGGAAAGTTATACAGACATTTCATCATATCCATCCATTAACTGAAAACTCGTAATTAAATTTCTCTATATAATAGAATAGTCCGCGTAGTGTAGCGGTTAGAGAACTCGCTGCGTAAGCCGAAGATCCTTGGTTCGAATCCCATTAGTGACAACAAGGTTTGTTTCGATTGATTCTTTAGACGGACTATAAGCCCGCTCAGTTATGATACGTACTGGTTTAAAATCAGAACGTATCGCAGCTGGGTGGCCGCACATACGGCCAAAGCGTGGTACTGACCATATACACCTTCCCGAGTGCCGATAAAGTCGATCAAGATCATGAGATACTCTAACTATCTCTAAACGAAAGAGCGAAAGGGGCTGTAGTGCTAAAGCAACATAAAAAAATGGATAGAAGTATGTATAGAAAACTGAAACGTTATTAAATATTTCAAAGTGAAGGTTATACTTCTGTTATCCTCAAGTATTATGTGAGTGTGATCTAGTTTTATCTACTTTGCTATATGCAAAGTCGTCCTCAGTATTAAATTCAAACGAACATCAAATTAAGATGAAAGCATTATTAACGCTACACTCATCTTTAACTTTTGTCGTAAAATGTAACATCGTCTCACAGTTGAAGCAAAAATTACAGTTTCCATCATTAATTACATTGGATAACCTTCGCTTGTTTAAATTCTTGAAATGAACAAATAATAAACACATAGAGCCTTAATGAAAATATGCTCTCCCAAGTATTCAACAAACGCCAAATCATTAATAGAAAACAGTACTTATTAAAAGCAGTCGCATATGATCGATACATCCATACTTGTACAAAATTCAACCTGATACAAATAAAACAATCAATTCTCTTGTGTATAGAAATAAGATATCGAAAAACAAAAAATCAATTATCAAAGTTTAAAATTGCACCAACACCAACATCAAACACACAATTATACTACCATTTCTACATTTATAAATTTTAATATAAAATACTTTATATTAATGGTAAAACCAACCATCAAATAAAAAAGCAATCCAAACGCAAATAAAAATACATGTGGACATCAAACACAGATTAATTGAAAGAAAACAACAAACAAATAAAACATACAAATATGATAACAACTTAAAATGTGATAATTTCAAATACATATACATTGAATAGATAAAAACAATTATAAATGAAACAAAAGCCAAGTATTTAAAACCTGCATAGAAAAATATATAAGAAGACGGCCATTGAATTTAGAATATTTGTGATGAAGCACAAGATATGAAAGAAGTAAACTCGAAGAAGAAAAAATAACGCGCGTGTGAACTGAATAATAAAATCTCAATTCAAAGAGCTTTATTAAAACAAGATGTGGTTGTGAATCATCTGAACGACTCGCTCTTCGCAGAAAATCTAAATCTACACCAGGAACTCGATTACCAATTGAACTAGCAACAGAATTTTACCGTAATTGCGAATATTGGAAATCAATAGTGGAAGCAACCTTCGGTTGAAATCGAAACGGAATGACGACGGAGGCTGCGAAATAACGGATCGTATGAGATGGTACGTTTCAGGGGAGTCGACTTACAGCCGCTACTCGAGAAAGACGGGCGCGCACACGGTCGTGGTGGAAAATAAGATCTTGAGGAAAGTGGAGTGGATCGTGAGAAACTCGTTGCAGAAAGTTATGTTGCTCGTGTTTCGCACATTTTAATTGTATATCTGCATGAAATATCCCTACAGTAAACGATAACGAAAAAACGTAATTGTTATACATGTTCATAATTTCGGAATTTCCGTGTAATTCGTTCGGAAGTGTATTTGCAGAACCGTTGATTTACGGTACTTCGTGGTGATACGTCAATTCGTATAAAGATAATTGCACGCTCGTCTGGTGGTGCTGTTAGAAAGGCTAGGGATGGTGTGTCGATCCTCGGGTAGTGTGAAGTTTCACCCTTGACCACGAATTTTCCCCAAGTGTAGTAATCGAGAAGGTTTCATGCCAGCAATTATAGAAAAGAATAACTAGGACGTCGCGAGTAGTGCACGAGACAAGAAAATTCAATGGTGCCAGAAGTTTGAATTCGGAATGATCGACATTGTTGGGTGGCGAGAGACGATTTTAAAGTATTGTTTGTGAAGTTTAATTTGTTGAATTTCATTAAGTGTTAGGATTTGTGCGGAATTCTAGAAAGTTTGTAATTTTCATTCCAAGTAATAGAAAAGGTTCCGGGATTGCGCGTGTTTCACTCACTTAGCGTCGGGAGAACAAACTGAGGGAGTCTGTTCGAAAGCGCGAGACAGCGCGGACGCCGCGTGGAGAAATAAACTATATGGATATACGAGATTTTGTGAAATTGGATGACACTTCGTTTTACCAATTGATGAGTTTCGAATAAAAAGATCAGTTGCTTATCAAATGTGCGGTTAAAACGTGTATACTACAAATTATCACGGAGTATTAAATAAATTCAGTTCCAAGATAAACTCAATTCGCGGAGTATGAAGCCGCTTTTATTAAATTTGTTCAAATCCTGACAAAGATTTTATAGTGCAAAATTGCACCAAATAAACTTAACGAATGGTTCGGAGAGTGAAAGTGAAGGAAATATACCAATAATAGTACAGTTGAGTTAAAGTCAATTTCCAAAATGAATTTCTTAAAATTATCGAAACGGTACAAGATTCGCTCCCGCTTGCACAGCTAAGGGAAAGAAACTCGTGATAGTTCGCGTGCGGTACAAAATTCGCTCCCGCGTGCACAGTTGCCGTTTTCCGCCGACTGGCCGATTGAATTGTCGAATTTACTGCACACCGGAGGAGAACGAGATTTTATATGACTTTTGACAGAATCAGCGGAACGCCCGTACTCCAAAGAGCTCATTTGTCTCTACCGATAAGACGGAAGTTAGCTAGGTCGCGCATGAATTCACATAGGCAATAATTGAGTCATAGGACTTCAAAATTTTTTTATGATAGACATCGGAAACTTCAGCCGTTTAGGGAAACGTGAGGCAATCATTGATTGTATTCGATTAGGCGCCCGTTATTTTTTTGTTTAAATTAATTGAATTTGGTGAAAGCAAATAATTACTACTAAATTTTTGTTGGATAATAAGTCATAATTAAATGAAACCGGTTAGTGCGAGTGGATTTTGGTTTCGGTTTCGATTATTCACCATTTACAGGCTTCCCCGCCCCGAACACGAGCGCTCGTAGGAGGAGGATTGGGGGTAAGTACCCTTCTTTTGTTCAAAAATTATATTTTTCTTTGCATGTTTCATTGAATTTACCCACATACAAATACTAAACCAAAGCACTCGGACACCGGCGTTTCTTTCAATAACGTCTGTAGTCTCGAAAAGACCTTGCTTAATCGGTACTCGGTCGCTTTTGTATTGATTACTTAATGTTATAAACTATTAGATGATTGCCCTAACCGCTCGTTTTTATATTTTCTTTTTGCACAGAACATAGTTTTTTTTTTCAAATAAAAATGTGTTAATATCCCAGAACTTTCGGTCTTTCTATTCTGCTTCTTTTGGACCGAGTATAGGACCCGGTACGGTGGCAGGCTGCCCCCTAAAAACATGAGCCAGCCGCCGGTTACAATTTAATCCTTTTTTATCTTTGTTTCAGGTGACATCGCGGGTTGAGTGGGCCAAGCAGAGTGCCTCTTTATGGCATAGCGTTATGCAATCGAATTGTATAATTCTATGGCATAAATTGGTCACCGGGGTACTCCCCTTCTGATGGGAAAGTTTATACGTCAAGTTGTATGAGTTTTCCACTCAGAAGAGGAATACCTGGCCACTGCAACAAAAATATGGATTTAATTCCGGTTGGGTGGGTGCGCAGGGGCTCCATCACCACCCGGTTGCCCTTCTTTCATTTGTGGGCCATGAGCTTCGTCGGGTAACGACGAGGTTACCCCAAGTCCGCCTTTCTTTTCAGGTTCCACTTGTTCTCGGAACACGTACTTTCTCTCTCGGTGTAGTTATCTACACTTTTTGCGACTTCGGTCGCCTCATGATAGATTGACCACCAAATTCGTGAGTGCGAATTTTTTTTTGTAGTGGGTCCTCGTGCTGGGGAAATGAACCCGCCCCACGACACCGCAATGCTAGCCTGCCAGCGCATTCACGCGTCCCCAGACGAGGGCATTCTCGGCAGATATTTTCATCTTCTTCTGCCGAGGCAGCAGAACATCGCTGCAGTCCTTCACGGACTCTTTTGAAACTCTTATATAATCACTACCCACATCTCAGTTAATTTTTGTTAATTTAGAAAAATAGCCAAATTTCATCATTAATCGGAATAATAAAATCTCCTATCATAAGACTGAAAAAGTGTATGAAGCACATCGTTTCACTGGCTGACATTTTTAAAGTATTATTCTGAAGAACATCTAATTTAATTGGAGGAGAAATGGCTCCAGAATCTATAGACCCATAATCAAATAATTGTTTTCTGTTGTTCAGATCATCTAAAGTAAAATAATTTTTCTTAGTAATAAAGCTCAGGATTATCAGAGACATATCATTTTTTACAATTCCTTCATATAAATCATGCATAATATCAACACTACCATTGACTGTAACATGAAAAGATGGTAAATTATTGAATATGCATGCTGTGTACACTCCCGTCTCTTGGGGAACATGTCGAGAAAGTTCTAAATTGTAACTTTTTTCGTTCCGAACCTTTTCCTCAATTTCTTCAGACAAGTATTGAGTTTCCGTTTTAGAGCACTTACAATGCCGACAAAAATATGAAGCAGAAAACGATCTCGAAAACCCTAGAATAGAATTTACTCCCAAATTATCCCCTCTCACAACTCCCAATATCTGATCTCTCAATCTGATTACATAGAAGGTTTAATCCATTGACTTCCAAGTCTAATAAAATTTGTAAAAGACTTAGCAAAATATCTTCATATTCATATTTTTTCATATATTTTGATTTCATTAGCATTACTGGCAATATATTTTCTAATAAAGAAAATTTATGTTTAGGAATAGTGGGAAAATTTAAATAAAATTCTGCTATGGAGTTGCTAGTGGAATGAGAACCTAAAATGTTTCCCGGATCAAAATCATCATAATATAAAAAATACGGAATAGCTGTTTTTTTTTCTTTTGAGAACTGATAGTGTATTTTTGCCAGATTGAACCCGATGCAAAGTTTTTTACTTTACTATTTTAAGAATTACTGAAGTTTTCAGTATTTTCGAGTAAATTGTCCATTTGAAAAATATTCTTAACAATCAAGGGAACTGATAAAAGCGTCGCTTTAACATTGGAATAATTCAAGGAAGGAATACCTTTCTTTATCACATTTTGAATTTCAGTGGAAATTGTTATGTTCTGAGGAATTTTTATTAAAATTTTTGTTTTCCAATATTTTAAATAATTTGTGATCAGTGTTGATGTTCGAGACGCCTTCCTGACAAAATTTTTGAATTAATTCTAAAGCCAGAGAAGGATCTAAATTTTTGCATAGTGTTAGAATTGAATTTAGAATATATTTTTGAACATCATGCAATATTTCGAATGCTGTTTTCCTGTTTATATTATCGTTACTAATTACTCTTGAAGCGAACATCAAGGAATTAGAGTACAAATCGTCGCAGTATTTCTTTTTTAAAAATGAGTTGGCTAAATTAATATGAGAAGGATGAGGAATTTGAACATTATTATCCTTGTATATTAATTCTATGCAAGCATTTTCTGCAGCAATTTTGTATGATTCAGATTGTATTGTTGTGCAAGTAGATGTGTCATTTGTAATCACATTTAAAAGCTCGTCGTCAACTGATTTAGTATGTGAGTCGCCAAACAGTGAATCGCTCTTGCCATGAACAACAACAAGATGACGTTTTAGCTTACTAAAACTTGAAAATCTTTGGGGGCAATTGCCTTGATTGCAAATATAATTAATAAACAGTTCATGCTTGTGAAATATTTTGAAATGATTCAAATAACTAGGTAGAAATAAAAAAGTTTCTTTACAGGTAAAGCAAGAAAACATATTAATAAATCAAATAAATATTTTAAAGAATTAAGTAATACATTCACGTTGGATGATACTTTTTCCAAGTTAATTCCGTTAAAATATTGCTGAAGAAAACCACGCATTCACACTTTGTTGCGGATAATGAATTGTAGTGATTTATAAGTTTCAAAATGTCCGTAAAGGACTGCAGCGATGGTCTGCTGCCTCGGCAGAAGAAGATGGAGTTATCTGCCGAGAATGCCCTTGTCTGGGGACGCGTGAATGCGCTGGCAGGCTAGCATTGCGGTGTCGTGGGGCGGGTTCATTCCCCCCAGCACAAGGACCCACTACAAAAAATTTCGCACTCACGAATTTCTTGGGGTCGAACAAAGACAAGGCGACCGACGTCGCAAAAAGTGTAGGTAACTACACTAGGGACAACTGACTTGTTCAAGGAACAAGAGTAACAAGTAAAAAGAAGTGGAAGCAGGGTGACCTCGTCCTTACCCGGAGAGGCTCATGACCCACAAATGAGAGAAGGGCAACCGGGTGGTGATGGAGCCCCTTCGCACCCACCCAACCGGATTAACATCCATATTTGTTGCAGTGGCCAAGTATTCCTCTTCTGAGTGGAAAACTCATACAACTTAACTTGCATAAGTCTTCCCATCAGAAGAAAAGTACCCCGATGACCAATTTATGCCATAGAATTATACAATTCGATTGCATAACTCTATGCCATAAAGAGGCACTCTGCTTGCGCCACTCAACCTGCGACGTCACCTGAAACAAAGAAGGATTAGCTATGTACCCGGCGGCTGGCTCATGTTTTATGGGGTGAGCCTGCCACCGTACCGGGTCCTATACCCGATCAGAATGTTGAGAAAGGAAAGACCGAATTATTAACTTAACTTTCCATTTTTTGTGTCATCACGCGGTTACAAAAAGTGCTACTTCAGCTGTACTATATCAATGTTTCAAAAAAAAAAAAAAATGAATTTCCTCCGTAAATAGTACTTCTTCCAAAATACAATAAAACGTAAGTTGTTTTGAGTTTGGACCGCTTAAAGCAAAACAAAACCTCTCAGTCCGAAACAAGTAAATATCTAATTGAAATTTTGTAACTAAAATTTTTGTTTGGCAAATACTTTCTAAATTTTTGTTTCATGCAAATTTTTTATTATTAAAACGTTGTTAAAGTTAAGGGCGAGTTTCAACTGCAATTTAGAATAAACCGTGTTTTCATTCGACTTTATACGGTTTTTTTTCATTGCAAAGAAAATATTTTGACCAATAAAAAGGGTACTTACCCCAGACCTCCTCCTACGAGCGCTCGTGTTCGGGGCGGGTAAGCCTGAAACGGAATGGTTAACTCTTCGTTTCAATTGTGGTACCATACTTGTATAACCGAAAAAAATCCACTCGCACTAACTTGTTTAATTTAACTATAACTCATTATCAGAAAAAAATTAGCAATAATTATTAACTTTCACAAATTTCAATAAATTTTAAAAAAAGATAACGGGCGCCTAATCGAATGCAATCTATGATTGCCTCACGTTTCCCTAAACGGTCTTTAGCACATAAAATATTTTAAATAAACTATCTAAAGCAGACAAAAACGAGTCTGTTTTATGAAGAATACTATCAAACACAATATAGTAGTCTAAGGGGCATTCTACAATCAGCGGTTGTAACTGCAGACCGAGACTTCGGAACTTTTCTTGCATTTTTCTGTGCGCAATGAGGATATCCGCTTGTTTGTCAACCTTTAAAACACAGCTTTCGAACGAGTCCTTTACTGACGTGTGCCAAAACCTTTCCTTTTTTGTTTCAGTGTCCTTGATTTTAATTTTTTTGGATGATGGTAGCAAGAAGTGCAGCAGTTCGAAAATTTTGCAGTCTTTAGAGTCTGGAAAATAATTATGGAATAATAATTTGTTTATGACATCGTACATCGACCAAATTTCTTACCGCTATCGACGTTTTCAGCTTTTTTATTTTTGGTAAGCTGCTTAATATTAGGTTTTTCGTTTGCCGCAATCACAATGATTTTTTTTAAATTCATCCCAATTTGATTTCAATCCAAAAGAAACACTCTCTCCGTATAATTTTACAAAGTCAAGTTCTATCTGCAAATAGGCAAATAATGAGAATTATGCTAGTATATACCGCAATAAATTTATCTTACTAAGCGTAATGTTTTTGACTAGGTGAACAGTGGCCAGTCTTTAAAAATTTCTGTTAACGGGTTGGACAAAATTTCGGCTCGTCTTTTAAAATATGATTCCTCCCACTTAATCTCCACCACTTCCCATGGCTCTGAATTGAATTTCAGCCAAATCTTTTGATTTAGGTTCAAATATGTATATATAATTTTAAAATGTATAAAGATAATTTTGAAATAAAGTTACAATCAGTAGCATCTGCGTTGCCTTCTGAGCATACTGATGTCACATTGCAATTACTTTGTCTTCGATTTTTATTTGCACCTTTTACTATTCCAATTTTCCGTCGATATTTGAGCTTGTTGTTATAGCACGTATAAAGAGAACCTCTAGCTCGACCTTCAACTCCAGCTTTTATAAAATAACTTTCCTGCGAAATATTTAAAGTAACTTCGTTGAAAGCCAAGCATAAAACATTACAAACTTTGGACTCTAACGGAAAGCATTCCTGAATTTTAATAGCCAGGCGTTCGCATTGGTCGGTACCCAATAGAATATTTTCTTGAATACAATGATCGACTAACAAGGATGTCAATTCCTTGCGCAATGAAGAAGAAAGTGGCCTACTTTCCTTCGCTTCAGAAAGCAGATGCTTTCCTCGTGCATAAGATAAAAGAGTTGCTTGAAGATCCTGTTATGGTAAAATATAATACAAATATAAAAGACCCTAATAGTTAATGGTTAATTGACCATATTTTCCACAGTTCCAGAGCTTGACTCAGTTCTTCCTGAGGATGCAGGTGAAGGTGGGCTCGGGAAATTATTTTCGAGCCATTTCGAAACTTCACTCTGAAAACTAGAATGCACACTCAAGGTGCAGATGCAGAGGTATATCCCTGTAAGATCACATATTTTAATCGCTTAGAAAAGTAAGTATTCTGATATTTTACTTGCGAAATTCGCCATGTCACTAACTTTGCCTTAAATTTTATTCTTAGGTTAATAAGTTCCTTTGGAATTAAGGCATCAATACCGGATGCTGTAATATCGATCAAACATTGACGATCAATGTTATATTCTATAAAAGTAAATAAGACGAAATTTTTTTGGAAAATTTTAGGTAATTTGATTTTACCGGTGAAAATATTCTCCAACTCTCCTAAGCATTGCCGAAGCAAACTACTAACCTCGGTTAAAGGTTCGCTTCTGTCTGGCTCAAAAATATATTCATATACAACGTCGTTTAACACGTTCACATGTTCATAATTATTGTTGTCCATTTTGACTCTTTCGTTGTTATTATTATTAAAATGTAACTTGTGTACTAACGGTATTAATATCAACTTACCACTTAAAAACACGACACACTTAAGAAACAATAAACCGTTATAGCACAACCTAAAACACTGAACTCAACCAACGCGACTTGTCTAATCGAATGCTTCAAATGCAACTTTCGCATTCTATCAAAGCCCACAACGTGTCTAGCAAATGTATTACTACAAGCGTAATACATTTGCTAGAAAATGTGAATTTTACAACAGTATCAATGAATGTTCCCTGCCGGACAGAAATTACGGTAAAAATAACAGTTTCAATAATGAAAAAGACTATTCTGGTGAAAATATAGTGTAATGATTTTTTCCATTACTCTGTAGTGAATTTTATTAACTGTAGAAATGACTACCATTGTGGTTAATTTGATAAAAGTTCATTACTTCGGTAATAACTTCTACTGATTTGATGTGAAAATAGTCTGTGGTTAATTTTATTGTTTGATTTAATAGAATTCATTACACGGATTTCTCTCCGTGTTGGTAAATCATGAAGTCGTATGGTAAACCACTTTTGCCACAAAGAATAAATACTTTTTATAGGTTTGTTCTTCATATTCTGGTTGATGGAAAGAGTTCCTCTGAACAGAATCATTTGCTCATCAATCGCCAAATTCTCTTCAATTGAATTTTTCAAACATTTTTGCCGAATTGAATTTATGAGCGGTCTTACCTAAGAGAAAAAAATACCATATAAAAACCAAGCTTTCGTGAAAATATTAAAAAGAACTACTTTGAATAGTACGTCTTTGCTATTTCGTGGTTTCTCCATGTTAGTTACAAAGTGCCAGCAGCTCCGAAGTTTGAAGAACCTGTCCTGCGTCATATTTTTGTAAAAATATGGAAGACCAACGTCCATATCCCAATACATGCGCGTTCTGCGGTATTTCAAATTTCCCATCATGATATGAAAACCCACCAAAGTCTTCATTTCCTTCACGATGCACGGTTCGAACCCAACCAAATCATTTTTTAGTGCATAGATGTTATGTGCCCATTTCATCAAACATTTCGTGTCCAATGTAGTTGTGAAAATAGTTGACTTGATCTTCCATCGTTGGGTTGTCTTGAGTTGCTGGTTGAAATTGTTCCATCTGAATCACGGGGTTTGCACGCCTTCGCCATTTTATGTCTGATTTTGAAGTAATTTCATATTGCAAAATTACATCTTCATCAGCTTGAGGTTCATCTGAAGGTTCGGCATCAGTTGTAGGTAAAAACATATTGCTGCTGTTTGCTTGAGGAATTTGAGCGTGAGCATCAGCGGCAATCTCTTCATCACTTTCATCGGTCGAATCTTCCAACCTACGTTGATTTTTAGTCGGCGTTACCTCTATGTAATCATCTTTGTCTTCTCCTCCAGGATTTTCATGAATAACATCTTCTTTCTCATCGGTGAAAAAATCAGAACTGTTTAAAAGTTCCATTAGCTGCCATTCTATACCAAAAGTGCCATTCCATACCAAATTACACACTAAGACCTGATGTCCATTCCAGTGGACATTACTTTGTAACTTCACTCAACACAGTACTTACCTAAAGTTTATCACTAAAATATTACTTTTTAAAAGTATTAAATTGTTTAACACCAGAACACGGCACAAAAGTCAAAATTAGCACTTTAAAAACCGAAATTGGCGCCTTAGATCGAACCGAGTTTTTTTTCAATATTCAACAATCACTTCTCTTCGAGACAAAACTACGAATGACGCGTACCAAATGCAATTTTTGACATGCCTACTAATTTATTTGAGTAGAATAGAATATTCTCAAACTGTGTGCATTGATTTTCAAACTTTCACCACGCGTCACTTGCGTGAAAATATAAAAGAAAATCGTGTCCACTCCAGTGGACTTTGAGTCCGAATGGGTTAACGAATTGAGCGACTCGTTATTATTCTGAGTTTCCGCTCCCAGGCATCTGCTTAACAATTCTTCTTTGAATAAATCCTCATAAATTGGCTTCATAACTTTTTGAACCGCTTCAGAAAGAGGCGGTTTACTGTGCTTGAATTGCTCAGCCTCTCCGAGAAACCATTTGCCATTTGCAACAACTAGATTCGCCTGCAGGACAATTTTGATGCTGTGGATTGCTGTCTGTGGAAATCTTGTGAAAGAATGTT
This sequence comes from Odontomyia ornata, assembly GCA_963969285.1. NCBI lineage: Eukaryota > Metazoa > Arthropoda > Insecta > Diptera > Stratiomyidae > Odontomyia > Odontomyia ornata. The sequence continues at coordinate 227,305,180 of OZ017742.1, read as the reverse complement.
GCCCAAATTTCCTTCCTCATTTCCTCGATAAAATCTGGATGTCTGCGAATAGCTAATCCATAATACGTTGTCATCTCACCTATCAATTTATCAGTGTTTTCCTGCACCTTTCCCACCAATGCCTTTATTAGATTTTTTTGCATTTCTGAGCCGAGTCCCCATCCTCTTTTCAATGTGTCCAACACACTCTTTTTTTACAACAACAACAACATCTTCTCCATATGGTTCTGCCTTCAAAATACCGTTGAATGTCTTGCTGTCATCATCTCCTATGTATGTCGTATATCGAACTTGATGTTTATCTACTGAACGAGAAAATATTTTCACAACTGCATCTATTTCCATCTTCCCAGAACTTCCAGTATGATTTCGAGTACAATTTTCTTCATGATCAGCGAGCCATCCTGCATATCCAACTGGATCACTATTTTTTTTTTTTTATTTTACAACAAATCGCATCCAGCACAAAAACTACTCATTACACACGCATCAACCACTTTACGGGTGTACTTGGTAATTAAAGTTGAAACTCCGAATAAAGATGAAAATCCTCTTTTTTCCATGTGCCATCTCCAGATACGGTGAATTCATTTTCTGCTTTTCTTTGTTCTTGAAGGACTTCCTTTTCTTCATTAACCGCGGTAGACAACACTGCATCAAAAACGGTCGAAGAAGCTGAGTGAATATTTTCGAGTATGAAATAGTACGTGTGCAAAGCAAAACCTTGTCCCATATCCATCAGTCCACAGAAAATTCTATAGACTTCATAACCGACTCCCTGTTACACAACCAGTATACCCTATGTATACTGGTATGAACTGGGAGCACATTTGATGTGTATCCAATATACATCATCAAGGCTCCCGGGGAAAGAACTCCTAATTTACCACTTACCTGCTACTCTGTCCGTTTAAACTAGAACAACAAAAAGGAATAGAGTTACATGTTGAAAGTTTTAAGTTTTATTCATGTTGCTATTTTAAATTGGTTACATTTACACCTCTTAGTCATTTATTTATCATCTATCCCTACGGTGTCTACACGGACGGAGGATGCCTAGAAGAAAGTGGGAATTAGTCGATGGTGGCTACGCAGCGTAAAAACGCATCCAAGCCGAATGAGGTTCGCGGCTCAAGCCTACACCTCACCATCTAACTGATGTGATGATTTCCTGCAATTGCACCGGAACTAGATGCACTTTCTGGCTTCGCTGATCACTTCGCGGCGAAATACACTTCGCGTACAGTTCTGTAACCGCTGTTATTACTACTTGCCGTTTTTCGCTCGATCAATTGTCTTTTAAACGATTCATGCGGCCTCAATTCGCCCTAAATTCGCTGAGTAGTTGAAACGTGCGTTCTCGTTCCACGTAAACTTCTTCCTCCGCGCACTTCTCACTTGCTCGCATGGTAAAGCTTTGCGGCGAATTTGAGAAATCCGCTGGAAACACACCCCGAAGCTTCTCATGTACATGGTCGTTGTCGTTGCTAATGTTATGGCTTATGTAGTATAACACTTGGCGTAGCTTGTCAATATTTCTATAAGCACACCCCGAAGCTTCTTATGTACATGGTCGTTGTCATCGCTAATGTTGTGGTTTATGTAGATCGAATTATGAAGTCTTTACGCTTGCCGTTGGTCGACAAGTACATGCTTTGATGACAATGGGCGTAGCTTGTCGATAATTCTATAAGCACACCCCGAAGCTTCTTATGTACATGGTCGTCGTCGCTAATGGTATGAATTATGAAGACTTTACGCTTGCCGTTGGTCGACAATTACATGTTTTAATGACAATGGGCGTATGCGCTTGGCCGTATACACTTGGCGGAGCTTAGACGATTGACGACGTTGTATATAGCATAACATCCCAACAAACGCATCACGAAAACTAAGCGACGATTTATTTCGTAGGCTTTACCGATTTTTGGGCATGAATTTATTTATTTTTCTTTCTCACACTTGCACGTCATAGACATTTTAAAGCCCAATCCTCGTATATCACGTTGATGGAAAGACACCGTACTTTTGCACTCTTTACAAATAACAGCCGAAGAAATGGTTGAAAATCCACTCACAAAATTCAAAATACAATACAAAACAGTCTGTTCAGTTTTGCTGTGGTTTCGCAACTGCCACAGCAAAACTGAACTAACCGACGCTTCACTTCTGATCTTATGATACTCAGCGCAACGTCATCCTCTTCTGTCCAATCTGTAGTGATATAAGTGTGGATAATGTCCGTATAGGACTGCAGCGATGGTCTGCTGCCTCAGCGGAAGACGATGGTAAGATCCGCCGAGATTGGCCTTGTATCCTATATACTCTGTCCATTTAAACCAAACCAACAAAAGACGAGAGTTAATTTTAAGGGTCCAACCTTAGTTCTCGGCTCACTTTTTTCAAAACATTTATAAATTACACGTATTAAATTATTGAAAACCTATATTAATATTGGTGAAGCATGCTTCACACGTGAGCGCCAGCCTGTACAGGGGATCAGCTAGACGAAACAATGGTTCGGGGTGGCCACACGGCGTGGAACGCCAAAGGGCCGATTGAGAATCGCGGTGCAAGCCAACACCTCATCCCTTACCATTTTGTTGATCACCGAACAGCACTTCCATCTGGAACTTCAATCGCGTATACTTTGAACGATGTAGATGAAGAATGATTGGCAGCGCGCTCCCTTTTGGACTTAAAAAACCGACTGACTGGTATAAGACTCCACGACTATAAATATTAATCCAGTAGGAGCTTTTGATCCAATTTGCCGCTAAAATCGCTGAGACAATGAGAACGTGAGTTCTCATTTACTGTAAACTTTTCTCCCCGCTTCACCTTACCAATTTGTAGATGATGAGAGCAATATTACGTTATTATCGTAACCAGCTTGGGGGAGATACGTAGCATATGAGCGAGGAAATCTTTTCGCCCCCATATTCGCCGCAGCTCTCAGTCGGCAGGCGAAAGCTTTTACATGATCGCTATTCCATTAGCTTGTTCATACATAGAGCTTGTCGCTTGTGGTTACTCGCTGCCATGTATGCGTCATTCGTATGTTGAAGCTTCACAGCGGCCGCAACGTACATGGTTTTCATGATATTTTTTATCTGCCGTAATGTACATTGGCGTCATTGGCTGACGCTTTTAGCGCTAAATGATAGGTGGGAGTTCCACTCGCTCGTTCGTAACATGGGGACGCGTGAATGCGCTTGCAGGCTAGCGTTGCGGTGTCGTGGGGCGGGTTCTTTTCCCCCAGCACAAGGTCCCACTACAAAAAAAATTCGCACTCACGAATTCCTGGGTCACAAAAAGGTCGACCGAAGTCGAAAAAAGGAGGTAACCAACTAAGGGTTGGAGATTGTAGACGAAAAAGTACAAAATGGACCTGGGGAAGACAGACGGACTAAAGGGGATTTCGTCGTTACCTGACGATTCTTATGGTCCACAAATAAGAGTGGGAAATCCAGATGGAGGTGGTGCCCCTCGCACCCTCCCAACCGGATCAAAATCCAAACGTAGACTTGGCCATGTGTTTCCCATTTGAGTGAAAAACTCATACAAAAGCACTTTGTATGACTCTTTCCCTCAAATGAGAAGCACAATTGTAACCGATTTATGCTATAGCGTTATGCAATGAAATCACATAACCCTATATCATAAAAGGGCACGCGAGCGGAAGGCCACACTACCCGGCAAGAGCCCCTGTTAAGCGACAAAAACGGTGGAGCGCGCCCGATGGGTAGCCCATACCAGCGAAAAAGCCTGCCATCGATGCGGGACCTATTCCCGGTCAGGTAGAGCGAATGGAAAGATCGACGCTTCCCCTTTAACACTCCATTTAATTACTACAATTCTTCTAATAATGTAATGTACAATTCTTCAAATACTTTTGATAATAGACAATGATGTTAAACATTATTTTTGATATATACATTATTAATAAATATTCTCAAAATTTAATCTTTTTATTTCCCTCCTAAATTTATTCATTATATATGTATCTATTTTCATTGAGATCACATTGAAATGTATCTTTAACAATTGTTTCAATTTATTACCCTTCAAATTATCTTCTCCGATATGCTTTGAAAATAATTTTAGTTTATTTATTTTGTTTGCTTCAAATAAACTATCTATTCCCAGGCAGGAGATAAACTGTATTCATTCGATTGATTGAAAATTAACTAATGGCAAAAAAAAACTGGACCTGAGGGAAATAAACATGAAAAAATTACGATTGATCGTTCGAATCGATTTTTCACCACTTTATTTAATCTCCTCATTTTATATTCCACCTATGAAAAAATCGCAATTACACTACTTCCACTAGTATCAGTAGTATGTTTTACTTAAGTTATGCGAAAAATTCAAAATTTCTTTTTTTTTTAGATCGTCAGGTGAAGGCACATTTACTTTTGTCTGACAGAAAAATATGTTGGCCAATCAATTGATGTTGGATATTAAAGTAAAGTGCGTTTGAAGTCGTTGTACGATATTAAAATCGTCCCGAAAAACTACAATAAGAGATGATGAAATAGTTGACTACGGGTTTGGGTGGGCGATTGACTTTACTAATCAAAAAAAAATAATTTGTAGCTTCTCCACAATGGCTTGAATAGTTTTATCAATTGTATGTATTTAAAGGTAAAGTGACTGATACTAATTTCTTGTAGTTGCCTTAGTAATTTTATCATATGGATAAACATTAATCAGAGTTTTCTATTTAAGCCATTAAATGATATTATCTTGATAAAGTGATTTACAGTATTGCCTTTCCTTCGCTGACGCCTGAAGCGCATTCACGCTGTGGCGCGGGGCGAACACCAGTCGCTCTCGCAGCTCCGCCCTGATCCCCTCCCAGAAGAGACTGAGAAACTCAGACTCTGGCATGGGGACCATCAGACGTTCCAACAGGCAGCACAGGACTTCGTAATACTCATCTACGTCCTCCTGTGCCTGTTGGCGTCTGTCTTGAATCCGCTGCTTCAGGATGTCGTCTCCTTCGGCTAGATTGAACCCCCGCAATGCTGCACGTCTGATCGTTTCCCAATCAAAGGTGGGAAACGTGTCTACAAAACGCCAGAACCACCGAAGAACTCTCCCAGTAAAGAGCATCTGAGTACAGCGTGTAACGGCTCTCATGTTCCCTCCTGGCCCGTAAACACTAGGTTCCAGCTAGCCACTGTATGTGCTATCTTGGATGGTGGGATAGCACATGGCGAACGATTACGTTCGTAGCTGGACTGTCCGGGTGCGGCCTCTTCACGATGAGCCGGCCTGCCCGTTCGGCGAGCTCCTGGCTGGGCTGATATTGGTAAGCCCCAGTTATACCAGGACATCGAGCCGCGGTCTTGAGCTACCTGTTCGAACAATTCTCGCCCACGGCTCCAGGCCTTCGTATGATTCGCAAAGTCGGGACAAATCAGAGACTGCTGTCATTGATTTTTGCCAGCATTTTTCAATGACGTGTGATCTGACCTTCGCCCATGCTCCAGATAAATGACATACGGTGTGTTTTAAGTTTATTCTCTTAGTTATTTTTTTCGTTGTCCGATTCCTCAGAACCTACAATTTGGGCCAAGAAGCTTTTTTTTGTAAAAAATGTTTGTCAAGCTAATCACTTTTTGGTCCATAGGTTGTATGATTGCAGTGCAGTTCGATGGGAAGCACATTACGGATATCATACCGTCATCACTTTCAAGCTGGCCATCTTTCGGATGGCATGGAGCATTATCAAACAGTAAAAGTGCTTTTGGTGGAAGTCTCTGAGCACTTAGGAATCTGCGGAACCAGTCGTCGAATAAACATCTCGTCATCCAAGCGTAGCCACTGTTTCTCTACACCACAGGAAGATCTCCAGCATTTTTGAATGACCTGGGATTCTTGGCTTTTCCTATCACTAGGATCTTAACTTCATGCGTTCCGGTTACATTTGTACACGCTAGAAAAGTTATCCTCTCCTTAATAGTTTTCCGTCCAGGTGCTGAAGTTTCCTGGAAATTTACCAAAGTTTTTTCTGGAAGAAGCTTCCAGAACAGGCTAAACTCATCTGCGTTATATATCTGTTCTGGCTTCAACTTCAATTCCTTGATTTTGGAATGGAACTTTTCAACAAATTGGTCAATGGCAGCTGCATTGTTTGACAGCTTTTCTCTACAAATTTTGAGGCGGATCCCGTGTCGCTTTTTAAATTTTATGAAGCAACCGCTGCTTGCATTGAATCCATTCGAATTCTCTCGAATTTTGTTGTGAAAAAATTTTGCCTTTTCCGTCAGCAATTCCGCAGACATCAGTATGTTTTTTGATCTTATTCCAAAAACCACTTATACAGCGCAGCCTGCATTTTCGGAAATTCAGACTGGCGCATCGTTTTCCGTTTATCGGATCCAAATTCAGCATTAGCCACAAATTTTTTGAATTTGTTTTAGTTTTTCATAATACGGCTAATTGTCGATTTGTTGACGCCGTATTTGAAACATAAAGCGGCAATAGATGAACCACTTTCGAAATCTGTTATAACTTGCGCTTTATATTTAAATGATAAGAACTTATGTGCTTTTGTACCCGACATTTTCAAATAAACCACACGAGCGACGTAAGAAAACGAAATTTAAATGAAAATCACATGAACATACCACTTGACAGGCACGCGTATTGGGAGATCTACCGGTAAATACTATTCTGCCACTAGACTTCCAATAAATATCTTGTGAGTGTAAACAACAGGGTAAGAAATCTTAAAGTAACAAGCTTGCTTTGATTTCGTCTCTGAAATTGCAACAAAAGTGTTTTGGTGGTCGGAAAATATGTTAGGCTAATTGCAACAAGAGTGTTTTGGCGGTCGGAAAATATATTAGGCAAATTATCTAACGTGTAGGAGGTATAGAAATGGGTGTTTCTAGAACACGTGCGTTTTTTGTGCAGATTTCCAGCTTCGATTTCTCACTGTGGCCACAGTTTTTATTTGTTCATTTCATCTTGGAGCTGGCTTTGTGTAGTTTCCGTAAAGTGTAAATATGTAGTACTTTACATGAAAATAATAATTTTTATGGCATCTAGAAGACATAGACATGAATTTCCCTGAAATAACGTCAATTTCCTTGGCAGATCTCTGGCTTTGATTGTTCACTGTGGCCACAATTTCTATGCGATTGCTAAAATTTTGGTCTCATTTTTTAGCTGATGAGCTGTTCTTTACAACATCAGTTTGATACAGTCTCCGATTCTCGATAAGAGGAATACTTGTATACCAATTTGTAGTAATCGAGCAGTCACACTAGCAAACTGCTCGAAAACCTTCTTATCTCCTTCACCCATAGCAGTGCGCAAAGGCTTTCAAACAACAATCAAGCTACTGCAACTAGTCAAAGCCATGTTACTGATGAATCAGCGCAAAACGTGAATAAGTTCTCAACATCGCCAAACCTACATCACAATAAAAGTTTGCTAGTGCCTCTACCTGACTATCTAGCAACTGACGCAGAGGTGAAATCTAAATTATATAAATGTGATTTTTGTGGAAAGACACACGGTAGGCAATTGAAGAAAGCATCAACGCATGCACCCGAATATGCGACCTTTCGAATGCGGCCACTGATAGATCATTTAAGAGGCCAAGTGCTTTAAATATTCATCAAGCATTGCACGTAAATCCGGAACTCTTTAAATGTAACGAATGTGGCAAATCATTCACGCGAGCTGTTGCTCTGAAAAATCATCAAGCCTTGCACTCAAATTCAAATTTGTTTAAATGCGATGAATGCGGAAGGACTTGTGTATCGAGATTTTATATAAAGAAACATATGATGATTCACACGGACACCCGTCCTTTTAAATGTGAGAAATGTGGGAAAGTACTCAAAGAAGAAAAGTCAAAGTGAAAACGTATTGGAGCAATGGAACTCAACATTGACGATAGTAGATCTTACAGAAAATTCATCCTAGTGTCTCCCATCATAGGTTATCGTTAAAATGACTGACCTGGAAGCAGAGGAAACAGAAAGACAAAATTGAAAAGCAATTGCATGGGTAACTGGAAAGTGCAATTGAAGGCAGGAATGGGCCGCTAGTCGAGTTTTTAGACAGGGAAAAAAAATTCAACGTGCGGAATAAATACGGGGAAGTCTGCTTTGAATCGCGATAGCGATCACGTCGGGGAGAAAATTTCTGGCGCGAGGTAGTTTGGATTCCGGCTGCTTTTTGTAAACGGGAAATAAAAAAAAACGTCTTATAGCCGCGGACGCTTGCGAAAGAGATTGCAGACGGGGGAGCGAACGCGCAGATCGTTAATGGAAGTTGTGTATTGATTCGACCGCGGGGATCTTGTTGTGTCAGTTCGCCAACCGTATACGTATATTCCTCTGTGTATCATAGCATGAAGAAGTTTTTGCAATCATATCTATAGGAATAAAATAACGCGGATTGCGGTATTGCTCGGTTGAAATGAGCGAGTGAAAATTTTCATATTAGAAATTCATCTGACTTGTGATTCATGTGTTCGTGCGCGAGGGAGCGAGTGCGCCGAATCGCTGAACGGGACCACGGCTAGGGAGATGCTTCTCGTGGTTCGGTGGGATAGGGTGGATTCTGCGGTGCGGAGCAACGATTGTTTGCGTACAGGTTCTCAATAAAAACTTTTTACGGATCAATTATCGAAGAGAAATCCTCCACCGTCACGTTAGAATGATTGCGATTGGTACTACCTGGTGAAATTCCTTCCGCTCACGTGCCCGTTTTATGGCTTATTTGTGGGCCATAAGAATCGTCGGGTAACGACGAAGTCTCCCCAAGTCCGTCTGTTTTGACTCGTTTCGACTTGTTCTCGGAACAAGCAATTTTTCCCTTCAGTAGTTACCACCTTTGTTCGACTTCTGTCGACCTTTTTCTGAGACCCAAGAATTCGTGAATGCGAAATTCTTTAGTAGTGGTTCCTTGTGCTGGGGGAATGTACCCGCCCCACGACACCGCAACGCTAGCCTGCCAGCGCATTCACGCGTCCCCAGACAAGGCAACTCTCGGCTGATATTACCATCCTCTTTCGCCGAAGCAACAGACCATCGCTGCAGTCCTGTACGGACATTTTGCATACCTACCTATCACTACAAATTATCTTATTAAAGCTTATACCCACACCCTAATAAGTTCTTGCACAATTGAAGAACAATACGAGCCCTTACGCCGAATTCCAAAAAAAAACCTGGAATAAAAAATGGCATACATAGCCAGATTCACAGTCACATAAAACAAAATATTCGATCCCGAACCGATTTCTTTGGATGGTATGTATTGTTTCCAGGACAATCTTCCTTTCCACAATAATAAGGATTCGGACAACACAAATATCCATCTTTCGTGTGTACATAAAATTTTAAAGTTGTTTGCGGTGATATCCAAAATATTTTTAATTTTAATAAGCTTGTTTGATGACATGGTAATGTCGAGATGTTGATTATTTTCAAAATAAAGGAATTTGTAGAGTATTTGAAAACGATCTGCAGACATAATCTTTCCGAAGAATGGATGGCTAATGCATTCTCTTTTGGAGAAATACATTTGTATCGTTGGCTTTTTCACAATTCCTTGCAAAATATTGTCGCGTGTTCCGGTTCGCGGCCGATAATTTTTAATGATCTTCCGGGAAAGTGAAAACACACGATCTTTTAAATTAAGTTAAAAGAGTTTGTTTACTACGAATGCACAATAATTGACTTCACTATTATACAAATAATTAAAATGGTATTCACTTGTCTATAAATTTATATTCCAACTGTCTGTATCACAAAAATCACTTCACTATCAATCAATATCGCCTTTAATTCGCACTCTACACTTATCGCAGTTTTAATATCGCGATGTTCCTCACCCCATTCATTCAGCTCGGCTTTATATAGGGCCTCTAGTCATTCAATCCATTTCTCGTACATTGGTGAATGTTCTGACGAAAACTACCTGGAATATTCGAGCAATTCTGAATAGCCGCAGTGGCCTCCCTTTCAGATATTGATCATGGATCTACTTGGTCGATTCTTGTGCTTTCGAGTACATTCGTTTATTGATCATGATGTTATTAAAGCTGCGACAACAATTGCAACAGTAGCTCGCAGAATTGTTTGGACATGTAACAATATGTAGCGCTATAAAATACCTTATCTCGTTTTTGTTAGTTGGTTGCCATTTTCTTATCCTTGGATTCGTTTCCTTGACTTTTTTAGTAATTATACTGCCGTCTAAAATTGTTTCCAGATACCACAAGCACTGGTTAAGGCATCTTGTTGGCACACTTTCCTTATGCTCAGGGTTTGGGGTGAATCCTCTAATACCCCTTTGAAAATTCTATTCAACATTAAGCTCTTCGTTTTCCTTCTCGCTTGTTTACCTTCGGTCTCGAAATTTTCAGATTCATTCTGATCAGTTTCGAAGCCGTAATCGCTGCCTTCATCGATTAACTCCTCTGATGATGATGATGTTGTAGATAATAAAAATGGATGCAGATGCGTTCGTTTCCCCGCAGGTGGAATAATCAAGATAAACTGAACTGAAAAAAAATTCTATATTGCTTCGATCTATATTAGGTATTCTTACTTTTAAACGATGAGAATAGTCTGTGGACTCACAAGCTAAAAATATCTTTCACTAATTGCACACTACTCTTAGGATGCTATAGTAGAACTGAATGCTTAAAAAATTTTCCTCTGTATTTTGCTACTATCAGCTTTATTTAAACATGTGGCTTTGATTTTCCCGAAACCTAATAATTACATTGAACATCACTCAGTCCCCTGAGAAAGAACTAAATTACGCTAAGACTTTACCAAAGAATACGCAACGCACATTATTCTTTGGGAATATTTCGTTATTTTGAAAGGTATGCACCTCCATAAAATACTACATATATAAAAATTGTTTAGGATTGTAAAGGAAATTCCCGTAAAAATGGTTTAAACGAAAATCAGTAAATATATTTAGTATATGTGGATTAATCTTTGAAATTAAGCAATGCAATAATACAAAAACCCCAAGTAAATGCATAAAATATTGATTCCGGTACGTTAAGTCTATTTTGTCAAGTGTAATGATTTTCACATCTCGTTCCTGCGTTCGAGATTTCCCGAAGGAAATCTGAACCGACCTCTCATCGGTTAAAGTGTTATGGGCTCTTTAATTCGAACACACTTTTACTTAACGTTAAAAACTTTTATTCCCTTTTGTAGTGGAAGTAGGTATGGAAGTGTCCGTGTAGGACTGCGGCGATGGTCTGCTGCCTCGGCGAAAGAGGATGTTCATATCAGCCGAGATTGGCTTTGTCTGGGGACGCGTGAATGCGCTGGCAGGCTAGCGCTGCGGTGGCGTGGGGCGGGTTCATTCCCCCCAGCACAAAGACCCACTACAAAAGAATTTCGCATTCACGAATTCTCGGGTCGCAAAAGAAAGGTCGACCGAAGTCGATAAATGTAGGTAACTAACGAAGCAGAAAATTGCTTGCTGAGAGAACAAGTTGAAACGGGTAAAAACAGACGGACTTGTGGAGACTTCGTCGTTACCCGACGATTCTCATGGCCCACAAATAAGAGTGGGGCAATCGGATGGATGTGGTGCCCCCTCGCACCCGCCCAACTGGATCAAGATCCAAATGTTGACGTGGCCATATAAATGGTGATTCATAGCAAGTGTACACATTTTTGTCGAAAAAAAAACATAGTTTTTGTGAAGATTGAGCTGTAATATTTATTTATTATGAAAATTTGGTCCCTTACGATTAAGTATGAAACATTACTTCGGGCATATGTGCACCTCGTGCTGCTTTACAGACTATCAAACGATGATTGTAATTTTCGATGACATTTTCGCACATTTCCGGCGTTATTATTATTGTTTTTTAATGCTTCAGTAGTCTGGGGAGCATCAGCGTAAACACGACCCTTCAGAAATCCCCAAAGGAAAAAGTCACAAGGAGCCAAATCACACGATCTCGCCGGCCAATTTATGGGTCCATTTCGTGAAATTATTCGATTTCCAAACTTGGTCTTCAATAAATCGATTGTTTCGCGTGATGTGTGACATGTAGCGCCGCGCCGTCTTGTTGAAACCAAATGTCTCTCAAATCCATTTCAGCCAATTCTGGCCAAAAAAAAAAATGTTCCAACATGCTTCGATAGCGCAAAGAATTCACGGTAACCGCATTTCCCTCATCGTTTTCAAAGAAATACAGACCAATGACTCCACCCCAACAAAAACCACACCAAATAGTGACTTTTTCGGGATACTGGGTTACTTGTTGAATTTCCATTGGGTTTGTATCGCTCCAAAAACGACAGTTTTGTTTATTCACATACCCATCCAAATGAAAATGTGCCTCATCGCTGAAGATCAATGATTGAGAAAAATTCCCATTTTCCTCCAGCTGTTGAAGGTTCCAATCGATGAAACGTCGTCTCATCTCATGATCCAATGGCGTCAGACGTTGGGTTAACTTGATTTTATATGCATGAAGTTTCAAATTGCGAGTTAAAATTCGTTGCAAAATTAAATAAGAAACATTTAACTGCTGTGATCGACGACGCAAAGACACTTTCGGGTTCTCCCAAACATGACGGCTTATAGCTTGAATTTTTTCAGGTGTGCGGACTGTGGGCTTATGAGGGACTTTTTTTGGTCCAACAGAGTATGGTTCTACTCGAAATAATTCTTTATTCTTGAAATAACCCGCGAGCTTGTTCGATTATGTGGACCAAAAAATTCACGTAGAGCGCGAAATGTTTGCACTGGCGATTCATTATTTTTGTAAAAAGTTTTAACAATAATAAAATGTTCGGCTGATGTGTATGACGCCATGGCTAGAATTTCCCGTTTGAGCGGAAAACTCATACAAACATACTTTGCATGAGCCCTCCCATCAACGAGAAATATAGATGTGACCGATTTATGTCATAGAATTATGTGATTGGGTCACATAAAAAGGGCATGTGAGCGGAAAACCACTCAACGTGGCAAGAGCCCCTGAAAACAACAAAATAAGTGGAGCGCGGCCGATGGCTAGCCCATTTTCAGTTAACCGCCTACCATCGTGGCGGGTCCTATACCCGGTCAGAGGGGCAGAATGGAAAGACCGAAGGGTATATTTTAACAATTCATTTTATTATTCGGATAACTCAATTCTTGGAAACTAAAACAAATCACTGAAATTGTAATTCAACAGATTTGTATGTGTTATTTAGAAGGGAAGTTAATATTAATAATAACAGCACTGTTAAATAAAATTCATCCTGCAATATAAATAAATTATTTGTAGCTGCAATTGCTATTATAGTATGACCAATATTGCATGAAACAAATTTAGCAAAAGAACAAATTTAAATTATGGAATATAAATTATTTGTAGCTGCAATTGCTATTATAGTATAACCAATATGGTATGAAACAAATTTAGAAAATTAACAAATTTAAAGAAAAGAAATGAAACTAAAAGGGTGCGTACCCATACTCCTCGACGAGCGCTCGTAGGTGGGGTGGGTAAATCCGTAATTATTTCCGCTAATGATATGTAAATCCTGGATTTATAAACAATCATTGAAAAAAAAGGTTAAAGATGAAATTTGAATTTTGAATTGGCTGTTTTTTTTAACACAATAGAACACAAAAAATCAGCTGTTCAGAACTACAGTAGGCAAGATCTGAACGAAGGCCGTTTGTATTCAACTGTTTGCGATCCACAAATAGGTGACGCAATAAGTTCCGAATTTTTCGCTTCTATAATCAGCGGTGCCTCCACTTCGAGCGGGATTGCCACCACTTTTCTTGGGTCGTTTTCACTAGACGATTATTCTACAATCTCGCGTACAAATTTCAAAAAATCTCTTACGCGACAACGCTATCGATTTTCGTTTTCCGCGTTTTATTTTTTTACTCTCGGAATTATTACAAGCTTGAAAATAATTCAACAGATGCGACGTCTCTCTGTCCATACGTTTTTCTTTCCTTCTATTCTCCGACGTGATCCCGGTGGCGATCCGAAACGGAATCCTCTCTTTTATCCCGCACGGTGAATTCTTTTTTCCGTCTCCAAACTCGACTAGCGGCCCATTCCCGTCTTAAATTCCACTTTCCCGTTAGTTTCAATTATGCAAGTCCCCTTCGCGCGTAAGCCTTGCCATATTGTGGGGGAAGTAGGTGACGATGGTTGTTTGGTAACAATCGGTTGCTGCGAAACTACAGGCAAGTTTTAAATGGGATTCGCGTTCCCACCACTTTACGATCACTGCAATCGTGCCTGCAAATTCATTTTTTCATACTTTGCGATAATATTGCACGTGAAGCAATATGTGTTGTAGTCGGATCTACTTTTGCATTCAAACGATTTCGCAGATCTATTGTCAGTTGAGTGGTTTAATCATTTAGCTGTGATTTTCGCTTCGCTTTCAATTTTTCTAACATTAAATACATGTACCGCTCATGGTATTTGTTTCCTATGTAACAAAAACGATTAATTCCACATCTAATGGTTTTCTTTTAAATCTCGTTTTAATTAGTAAGCGTTTTGCGACACGATGGATCATCAATGAAAATAATCTCTTTTTATTTTACTTTTCATATCTGGTGCAACATTATTTATACTGCATAGATTTTTCAAATATTGAAATTCGATTACTGTTCAAATGTATATTTGTTTTATAGCAAGTATATTCTATCGCTTTATTTATTCGTGTATTCTTGTTCACATTAAGTCTTTGATATCTTCACATTTTACGTAAATTAAAACTATCACAATTTGATTAACATATGAATATCCTTTCGGTATGTAATCAACAAAAATTATACATATTTACGAAGGTTTGCACCAGATTGAAATGAATACGAAACAAACGAATTGATATCAAGAGTTCACAGTTTGCTTAACATGATGATTACATTGTTTTGAAGATTCTATTGAAATGTATGTATTTCCTAGAAAATTACCCTTACTCTTATTTCCACATTTTTCAACTCGATTTCATTTGAAACTTAACGTGGTTAGAATTTTAGTTTATATTTTTGTGTATATAATTATCTAATATCTGAACAGGGCACTCGGTGTGATCAAAAGTTATGCTTCAATACAATTTTCTTTTAGTTTTGATTGATTGGACTTTCCAATTATTACTTTTGATAGGAGGGTTTTCGAGCAGTTTACTTGTATGACTGCTCGATTATTACACATATTCATTTGATGAAAGCCACTCGCTAGGTCAAGGGTAGTAAAATACTTTGAATGTCCCAATCGATCTAATATTTCTGTGATATTAGGGATTGGGAAGGCGTCTAATTCGGTAACATTGTTTAGTTTCCGATAATCGATTAAGACTCTCCATTTTGTTTTGCCGGAGGAGTTTTGTTTTTTCGGTACGGCCCAAAGTGGAGCTGACCATGGGCTATTTGATGGCTGTATTATATTTTGATCGAGCATTTTCTTGATTTGCTCGTCAACTTCATTTTTAATGTACCTTGGGGTACTGTTACGCGCGAGAGTGTTAGAATTAAAAAAAAAATTTTAATATTTTACACTTTATTAATATTAGATTTATTCTCTAACACTATTGACTTAATTGAATTACAATTAGCGCGCACGAGCTTATTTCCACGACCAGATAATTCAGACTAGGCGCGAGTTGTAAAGCAATTAGGATATTTAATACTTCAGACTGCTGACGGCGCAGTCTCAACTCGTTTACTTGTTTGGTGAGAAAATTTTCATTCTCATAAAAATTTTCCCATATTCATCAAAATGCGCAAGTTAATGCAGACGCTGACTAAGCGGTCACGTTGCATGAACTTGCGATCAAATCTATGGAAACGTGGAGTTAGCACGCGCGTAACACCTTCCCCCTATGTATAAGGTTGTCCTCAACCTTTCACAAATATCGTGTTCTTAAACGTTCATTTTCATTTTCTGAATTTATGCTAGCATTTTCAAAAATTGTAATTTTTTCGTCTTCCTTTTTGTTCTTGAAAACTATGGTATTTTTCCCAAAATTTATTTATTTATTTATTCAGTCGCCAAACAAGGCCTATTTTAAATTAAAATACAAATCAAATTTAACTGAAGTAAAATACCAATACGATAATACAATCTTAATTATGTAGTCGATGAATTGAGGATTTTTAATATTTTGGATTTAAAACAGGACTTGGAAGTGGTTGGGGAATACAGATCGCGAAACTTATTAAATGCCTTACAGCATCTGTTAACCGGCTCATTGTCTGCATAATTGGTGTGGTGTGTACTCATGGTCAACATGGGAATGTGTCTCGTGACTCTAATAGGATCGTAAAAGTGCATCTTGTCTGACAAAACAGTAACTTGAATATTGTACCTTATTACGTCGAAAGGTAGACATGCAGACAAAGCGACTCTTCTGGAAGCGAGTGATGTCAGGTTTAATGTTCGAAGTCGATCCTCATAAGACGGTAGGTTGTGAAAAGAAGTCGGGTCGTACAGAGATCTTAAGGCAAAGAGTGAAAATTGTTTTTGTACAGACTCAAGCCTACGGCTATAGATGTCGTATATAGGGTCCCAGACTATGCAGCCGTATTCGAAAATAGGACGGACTAGCGAGGCGAACAAGGATTTGTGGCCAAAATATTCATGAATTCTTTCGCCCTCCGTTTAATAAAATCCAGCATCTTATCAGCTTTGCACAAAATTTCATCGTAGTGAAGGTTGAATCTGAGTTTGGCGTCTAATACTACGCCAAAGTCTACAACTTTATCAACTCTTCGCAGTTGTGTGTCGTTAATTTCATAGTTATATGTGTCAACATTCCTTTTTCTTAAAAAGCTTATCACGTAACATTTTTCCAGATTAAGTTCAAGATGGTTCATATCGACCATTGGTGGAGGGCGGTTAGTTTGGATTGAAGAAAAGCTACATCAGTTAAAGATTGTATACTGTGATATAGTTTGAGGTCGTCAGCATAAAAAAGGTGCGAAATATCAGACAGCGCTTCCGAAAGATGTGAGATGAAAATATTGAAGAGAAGTGGACCGAGATGACTGCCCTGAGGAATCCCAGAGGCGACATTGATCTCACGCGGCAACTGCCCTTGAAACTTGACAAATTGTGTGCGGCCTTTCAAATAAGACTGAATCCAGCTTAGTATTGAACCTGATGTGCCGAAGCTACGGAGTTTTTTCAACAAAATTCCATGGTTCACTCTATCAAATGCTTTGCTAAAATCTGTGTATATGCCATCAATCTGATTTCCTTGCTCCATTCTACAAAGAATATCTGACGTCAAAGTGATTAGATTAGTGGTAGTAGATCTGTTTTTACGGAAACCATGTTGCTCTTCATTAAGAAATGGTTCGATAATGGGAGAAATTTTAGTACAAATAATTTTTTCAAACAGTTTTCGCATAGCAGATAAGATAGCAATGTCCCTGTAGTTCACCACAAGCCGTTTTTCACCTTTTTTATGTATTGGTGTTGTAAAAGATGGCTTCCAAATTGTAGGAAAGATACCACTAGATATGGATTTATTGAAAATAATGAAGAGGGGTCTAGTCAGTTCACTTTTGCAGAGGGCCAAAAAACAGGGTGGAATCAGATCTAGGCCAGGTCCTTTATTTAAATCAAGATCCTCGATAGCTTGGAGAATTTCATCTTCTGAAATCGACATGTTCTCTATAAGGGTTCCAGACGATTGTTCCGGAGGCTCTAGGTTTAGTGGAGTAGCAGAGTTCGAGTAAACATGCTGAAAGTGGTCTGCGAAATACTCGCAGATCTGTTCTACACAAGATGATGTCGAGTCTTTGTATGTCATATTTGAAGGATAGCCATGAGTTGTTAGCTAGACGGACAAAAGGATTTGAAAATTAGGAATATGGAGGAGTCAGCCAACGATAGTGCTCAACAAAAGCTTGGGCGCCATGTTAGCTAGACGGACAAAAGGATTTGAAAATTAGGAATATGGAGGAGTCAGCCAACGATAGTGCTCAACAAAAGCTGGGCGCCATGTTAGCTAGACGGACAAAAGGATTTGAAAATTAGGAATATGGAGGAGTCAGCCAACGATGGTGCTCAACAAAATTTGGGCGCCATGTTAGCAAAACTAAAAGTAACCAAAATTCACAAGAAAATTCGGGCTATTGATAATAAAATAAAGGTAATATTGCATTACTACTTCCACTTCTGGCTTCTTCCGTTTCCAGTTACTGCTTCCAGAAGTGGCTTCATGCGTAGTATGAAGATCGGATGCTAAAAAAATTTAAAGCTACATTTTTGTTATGAAAGACCCGATGGGTCACCTTCGCAGCGAAAAAGGAAAGAAAAGAAACGTCTAGCCAATAAGCTGCATGATGGCAGCTGAAATAGTAGAAGGTTGCCGGCTAGGCTCACCTGCGACGGTCGGGGTTTATTACCACATTAAATACCGTAAGAAAGGAAAGACGGAGAAAGAGACGACCTTCGTGCAGTCACCATGAGGATGCCCGCACTCCACCAATCTTGCCTCAATGAAACATGTTAATTTTTAATACTGTACATAATTTAATTTTATTTATTATATAATGTGGCTATATATATATGAAAATATTAAATCAAATTAAAAATACTATGATGAAATCAAGCAAAAGGATCCCAACGATTTTTTTTCTTTTAATACGGACAAAATATTTCGTTCGTGCCCTCTTTGTTCAGAGATATTTTTAGGCGATTATTTTCATTTGTGTATTATTTATGTTAATTGTTTATAGCTTATTAGCAAACTTCAATTTTTTTGTCATTTTTTTCACTTTCATGTATTTAATTCCAAACTACTTAATTTTTTTTTTTTTTTTGTTTTTCTGCAAATAGATCATTTTACGCAGCCCTTTCGCCTTGACTACCGCTTATCGATTACTCGTCCAATGAGGATGAATTGTAAATAATTTGTTATCAGCCGTTAAAATAAATAACCTTCAACATGCATGTTTGGCCCTAAACCCTCATCATTCATTTTTTTCAAATTCAGAAACCAAATTACTAATGCTGGATTATTTGCTGCAATATTTCTTTATGATCTTGAAGCTTTCATAAATTGTACATGAACATATATACATTTCTACAGAATTAATTTTAACTAATCGATATTATATATAACAAAACCAGAATATGTGTTCATTCTTCCGACAAAGTTTTCAATATCTCTATGTTTTTGAGTATTTACAATGTATAAAATTCAAGTCCAATTCTCTAAATTCTATTCACACCTTTTGATAGAATGCTTCAATTTCAAGGTGACATAATAAGCAAAATATACTAACACCGTAGAAAGAAATGTAACAACATGAATCAACGTAATTACTCTAGATATGTTATCTTCGACATAGATGACACACAACTTGTGTTAACAATTCATTTTTATTTACCTTTTTAAAATCATTGCTTCTCTTCCAAGAATTTCTAACGCTTTAAATGCGTTAGGCACCAACGAAAACTTTCCACCATTTAATTTTCTGTTCGACTCATTTTGTTTTAATTTAGTTCGAGAACTTTACACTTGAAGAACAGATAGTTAATTCCTTGAACTGTCGAACTTTTTAATCTCCTACGACCGGCTCCAAATCTCAGATCTCTCCCAACGTTACGATCGTCCGAAAAAATAAACTCCCGAGGACACGATCGTCATCTCCGACTCTCCAGCCAGCAACCGCCTGTCCAATTCGCAATGGAAAATTCTCTCTCCCTCCAAATTTCCCAAGCCGATTTGGACGAGAGAGAAAACTTCCCAAGCCATTCTTCTGTTTCCCTTTTATCTTTATTCGGGAATGTTTTGAGAAAACCTCAATCAGCATTGAAGTGTGTCGCCATGGCCAACATTCAGTGTTGCCAGTTAGCATGAAAATATTTTTAGCTAGTAAAATTTTTATTTCAGGGAAAATTTTATTTCAAAATTTGCATTTTTATTTCTTGAGGATTCTGTTTATAGCTAAAATCGTAACAGAGTTTTACGCTTGATTTTTACGAAATCAAAAAACTTTTTTGGATTGGAAATAGTTTCCTCCGCTACAACGTTAACGTACGATTGATATGCCTCTTGGGATTTTAGTTTGAATTCGAAAGCAATCTCGTTATACTTACTCTTGATCTCATCGCTGGCATCATTATTGCGTTTAAGGAGCTTGTAAAGTTTATTTCTCTCGTTGCGTAAATGCCGGAGATCTCTTCCTAGCCATGGCTCTGAAGTCTTGTCTTTTTTTATTTTAGGTATATATGATTCAACGGCGTCAAAGATGATACTATAAAAGGTGGATAATGCTGTATCCAAGTCTAACGTTGACAAAGTGTCATTCCAATTTACTCGGGATAAACGACAATTGATTTGATCGTAATTGCCATTACGAAAGTCATATACAATAGTGGAATTGTACGATATAGAATTGGAAGTATCGGAAGTGGACAATTCAACGGTAAAAGCGGAGTGATGAACTGAATTAGAAAACAGATGCTCGTTGTCATCAGTTGAACTGACCACTACTCCGTCGTAAGAGTTAGAGAAAATAAGATCTAGCCATCTGCCATTTTGGTTGGGTATAGGAGCTACCTGCTGCAAATCGTTACTATAAAAGGTGCTCATGAGATCGAAATCATTACTATTTAGGCGATTGATAGGAAGAAGGAGGCCGTCTTGTTCATCGACCACAAACTTTAAGTTTGGACGATTAAAGTCACCTGTAATCATAATCTTATCTTCTTCATTTGTAATTGCACCAATTTCAGCAATAATTTGAGAAACGTCGTCGTAGACAGTATCGCTAGAATTTGGGGGGATATAAAAAACGCCAATATATAAATAAGATCTTCCCAACTTTATTTTAACCACTTTATGCTGGAATAATTTGTATTGCGTGGAATTTACTAGCTCACTAATAAAGGAGTTGTGTACTGCAATTAAAACACCACCTCCTCGTGATTGTCCTGTGCTGTGACGATCTCTATCGTCTGTATATATTCCAGTCACTATTAAGGATCTCTTCGTTAATGTGAGAATCATTCAACCATGTTTCAGAAAGGGTTAGGATATTAAAATGGCACGACTTTGCGTCAAGAAAAAGTTTGTTTAACTTACTACGAATGCCACCACAGTTATGGTAAAATAATTTTAAAATCTTCTGCTTATTGGGGACGAAAAAATTTATGGTGCTGTTCCCTTACCCTTTGCAATGACGAGATATGATTTGAACTAACATGTGATGCGTAGGTTTTGTGATCTTTTTTTCCCTGGTTAACGGTGATACCTAGTTCTTCATGGTAGGAAAAATACAGAAGCCGGAGAGCGTCCAGATCAATTGGAAGACCTTCTCTCTTAATCACGATTTTCAGACTTGTTTTCGTTTTTCCATCTATGCAAGTGGTTTCTGATGCCTTGTGCATATATGACAGGTAGAGCCGAACCGATGCGTAAATTTTATTATGTCTAAGTCGAGATATTAAATATCTTTATTCGAGGTCAGCACCCGAAACTATAGTGGCCTTGACTGTAGGCGGCAACAGCGGGTCTAAAAAGGATTGGTTGTTATTAGTAGGAGCAAGTGATATGGGCTATAAAATTGATCCGGACGAATTTGGAATTAAATCCTGTATAGTAGAAGATTTATAGTTTAAAGAGGAAGCTGCTTCTAGATTTGTGCAGTAGACGCCTCCGCGTCTATGACAGTTGACCAGCACTAACGCTAAAAGAGTGAAGTTTTGGGTCGACAACCGAAGTGCTACAGTTATCCGAAGCGTTGAAGGCATTCAAGCGTTTCGAAGGAGAAAATAGGGATTGAGGTTTAGGATTCATGTTAGAAGTTGCTATCGGACCATTAGTAAGGGTAATGGGCTTACATACATACTTAGCGCTACTTATTTTTTTACTGTCCTTGGAGCCAGGGCTCGCGATTTGATCAATCCATTTCTTGAAAACCATGTCGCACGAGGAACAAATACCATTCTTCTTCTTCAAACTCTTGAAAAGCCAGGCATATCGTGTTGGAATCAAAACTTTGAAGCCATGTCTTGGCTGATTGCGGGAAGGTAGCTGCTCAACTCTGCATCCTCTGATTAGAAGGTCAATTTCAATTTTTTTTCGAATTGTGGCCTCATTACAAATCCTTCTACTTCCTTTTACATAGAAAGTGCAGGTTTGCCTCTTGGTTTGAATCTGCAAGTCTTTTGATGCGATTATCCCACTCTTCTGTTGACCAGAAGGTTCCAAGTTTGTAGATGAACTTGGGGCTTTTTGGACTTGGTGATAGTGGACTTGGCTGTGTATCAGTTAAACGGTGAACATGCGGCGCGTTGATTTCGGGAAATATTGCGGTTTTTTGAGTTACCGAAAAGCCTTGCACTGTTTCTTCCGAAGAGGCGAATCGTTTATCTAGAACTTCGATTTTCGCTAATACCTCAGAGAGGAGTGTGCTATTTTGTTGTTGCGCTGGTATCTTCATCAATAGATTTTCCAGTAATTCTTTCATGCTGTCTTTGTTCAAGTCTTCAGTGCTCGGAAGATGAAGATTGGAAATTAGGTTTCTCATCGAAGTGAGGCGTTTGTCAACTGATTGAAGAGCTCTTGTGATGTTGTTATTGCTACTTGATAGCGTCGAAGCAAGATCATCAAAGCAAGTAGCCATTTCCACAAAGCTTTCATCGTTTGCTCGGGACTTTGAGTTCTGGCGGGCAATCAATTGATCTTTTTCATTGATGAGGACATCAATTCGATCAGTTATTTGATCATAAACAGCTTTAAATTTCTCCTCAACGTTTTGGCAGTCCGAGCAGATGAAATGCGACTCCAAATAGGGATGAAATCAATCCCTTGGAGCATCCATACACGCACCATGCAATTTTCTCTTGCAAAAACTTTTACATATCACATATTTAAATGTGTGATCAAATCAAGTATTTAAATGTGTGATCAAATGCGACACAATTGGCGAGATCGCATTTGAAATTCATTTTCTTTTTTAAATAATAGTTGAGTTCTGGCAATTCAAAGTCAAGGTTGTATGACTGTTTATTTAATTGCTCAATACTAAAACCAACACTCAATTATCACAAATTGCAGATTCAGCACAAATCAATAGAATCAATAAATTAATTAAAAGCAGATTCGTCACGAAATTAAAAAGCGGTAAAATGTGCTTACGGTTCAAATATAAATATAACTTTCATTAAAAGCACTATGGTCAGTCGATCACAGAAATGGGGTCACTGGTACAAAACGTCGATATTGAGTTTATGGCACAATTGGGACACGATTGCTATAACTTTAAAATATAAATACTTGGACCTATTTATAAATAAAGACACAAAGTTAACACTATCTTATTTTATACTTAGCACTATTTAGATTTAATTAATGAAAATGTTCAGAATTGGTTGCGGAGCAAATATAAAACATGTCCACGAATTTACTTTATTCTTTCGGTTAAAACATTCTTTGAAAAATATGATACATAAGTTACCATTAGCACATTTGTAAATTAAAAATCCTAGTATTAAAAGGACAAGTATTGACAGTGGATACAATTGAATTCAAATCCTACAAATTCTAAAATTACTTATACTTTTACAATCGATGTCATCAAATGATACATACAATTCTTTGTTTTTATTGATAATCAAATATTTCTTCAGGCCATTTATTTGGATTATTGAATTTTTATTTATGTACGGGAACCCAATTACTTCGTGTTGTTCGAAATCGTCGTTTGTTACTTTGTCGAGCGAAATTTTTACGTACATATTTTTGTTTTTAACGAACGCGGTCAAGTGCAAATCCTTAGCTAAGTCCCGATAATTCGATATTATTGGTGTTAAAGCCAATGATTCAATTTGTTTCACTTTACTTAATTCTTCAACAAGCTGAGATAGTTCAAGGATATAAGGATGTAGGACTCCAGATTGGATAAAAAGTAAACTGTCGCGAAGTATTTCGATCTCTAAATCGATTACTTCTACTTTATGATTAATTTTTCCATATAATTCTTCATAATAAAGTTCTAAAGTTGTAAAGTTTCCTGCTCATTGGTAATATTATTGATTCTTTTAAGCTCATCCGCAATTTCGTCAATTTTCATTCCGATGGAGCTTTGCTCTGTGGATATAATTTTCGATTGTTTATTGATCTCATTCATAAGATAAGTATTTTTAATCATTCCTTTACTTATGTTGAATTCGTTTCTCTCAATGGAATCAACGGCGGCTTTGAATTGGTCAAAGTCATAAGAATCCATGGTACCGAAAGAACTTTTAAAGAACTTCCTACCCAATTGGCTAATCCTCTACGTAACCGAATATTAGGTGAAAATTCTAGTAATCCGTGAATAGTATTTAAATTATGGTTCAAACGTTTAGCTTGTAGTTCACCATTCAATTTTAAGTTTTTACACGCTGCAAGGTTGTCAACACATATATCGTTAATATTTTTTGTTAGTTTCCGTATGTTTTCTGTTTGAACATCTAATTCCGTTAGATCTATAACCTTAATTACATGAATTTTTTCAGTTGCAAATTTTATGTCCGAAATATAATTAAAGTAGACACCCGGATAACGTATTTCCTTAACAGATATATCTCCCGATACTAGTGATCCAAGTCCTGCGATGAGGATGATCGCCCATTTGGTCCTGGAATATATAGTTTTATGTCACTAACGTTAAACCAACTTTTTAATCTATTATTTATTTGTACAGATTTCTTTGAGACTTGTAAAATTTTAAAAGAACCAACCCATTGGTTCATTACATCTTTAGATTTCTTTTGACGAATCAAAACTTCGTCGTCCACCTTATAATTATAAATGTTTCCTCTTTGATCTAACATACTATTACAAGTATGCAACCACCCTGCCTGTGTTGGCGTGGTGATCGCACCTCATCACACTTTGATACATAGGGGGAGAAAGCGCTGTCCTTAAAAATAAGAAGAACCTTTATTTTCCGTTTTATTATAGCAAATCTTTATTTTCCTCTTTAACAATACGTTAATTTGCACGCACAAATGCAAGTTTCCATTAATTAAACAAATTCAATCTAAAAACATTAATTCTCGACATTCTCTACTTTAAAAGTATCCAAGTTGATAAACTGTTGATGGCACGTGCGGTTGATGACCATTACTGATGATAGCGAACCTCGTATCATCGTTCGCATACAGTGGTGCACGCGGATGAAATCTGGAACCAGAGCTTCACCGACTCCGAGCACTCCGTTTCCCGTGGATGCCTTCACTGTTTACGTAAGAAAAAAAAATCAAAAAGGTCGTAAAGCGAAAGACTATTTCTATACGTTGGCTTGGGCCTAAACAAACTCCGTTTCAGCTCATTAAAGATTATTTCCGAAATTTAATCTACAGTTGGTAGTGAAAGATTATTACTTTACGCTAAATAACCATAAAATGGCTAAACCAGAGTTTCACCGGCTTAGGCCTAAAGAAACTCAGTTTTAGCTCATTAGAGATTATTTTTCGAACTCTATTTAAACATGAGTTGGCTAAAACCAGAGTTTCACCGGCTTAGGTCTTAAGAAACTCAGGTTTAGCTCGTTCTACTTACCTTCAGTTTGATGGTTGAGGATGGCGTTGCTTTGCGGCGAACCGTCTCGACTGACTCTTCTTGAGTCTTGCGTTGATACTCCCCTCTTTTTCCAATTCGCCACTAGCTTAAATACAAACAAATTTCTGAGCAATTTGTATTCGCATACGCTATTGATTGTTATCGTAACATTATTTCCCCTGTTGAAATAAGGGATCCAATTCCTGGGAGAGGAATTGGATAGCGTAGCTTTTGCGGATTATATTAATGTCTGAAGTATACGTCCTATTTACAGCAACTGTTAACTCCGACGCCTCCTGTCCCTTATATACTATTAATATTCTTAATTAACATTGAAACATTACTCTATTAAAATTTTCTTTTCATATTTTCTAACTACTATATGACCGGTTATCAATTTTAAGCTAATTGCTCAAGTCTGCTCAAGGGTAAGAAGTTAATTCTGTTACTCTACGTTTAATAAAAGTATTAAATACCGATAATACTCTAAGTATCTTGCTCTACAATAAAAACTCTAAAATGAAACGGCAATTTTCATTATAAATTATTATGTCATTTGACTACATTGATTAAAATTCTTCCCTTCCTCACGATGGTTGGGTGTTTACAAACCATTCAACTCTCCGTTGTATGTTTGCTTGTAAGAAACCAATTACAAGCGTGTTTAATGTTTCACATGAAAACTTTCAACGACTGGATTGGTTTCGCTTCCTAATTCATTTCGCTTTTAACCTTCTTTTTATTATTATTTTTTTTTTTTTGAATTTCTTAGTTTTAGTTACTTTACAGTTATGAATTAACAAGATAATATCTCTTTAAAAACAACTTACTCTCATTACAATCCTGTTTTATCAATAATTCTCCAGCATTTTTAACAATGATACTTCTTTCACCTTACAACTCTACTTGCGGTTTATTATTTTGCATTATCTTACAACTACTTTCCAAAACTAGAATCCATTTGGGATGCTGCTATATTACGAGTCCTTTTGTTAATCAGAACGAATTCATTACTCGTTTCCAATACTTGAACACCCTTTTATTTAATTAAACTTTAACTTAATCCCTCTACATATTTGTTGTGTATAAATATATATCTTTTATGTACAGATTCGGGTTTTATTATTTTGTTGATGAAACTTTATATGCGATGGGATTTAAGTTACATGTATAATATGCTATATATATGATAAAACTCCGCTTTAGTGGTTTACACTTACAAAAAATTAGATCAAAATCTAAATCTATCTGAAATTATACAATGTTTTTCTTTTTTTTTTGTTAAATGCAATTTTACAATCAAAACAAACTCATAGCGGTTTTCCTATTTTTTGTTCGTGGACTTCTTCTTGTATGTTACGTACATTTTTAAATTCACTAGTGAACAAATTCTTCAACGCTTATTTAAGTGCGATTTAAAATTACAAACTACTATGTATATATGTCTTTTCTTTTTTTTGTCATCTTCCGTGATTTTTTTTTTCTTTTGCTTTTACTGTTAGTTAGACTAATTGGAAAGATCGGGTGGGATTGTTAGTAATGGAGGTTGCAATGCCTTGGTTAGTCGATGGGAGTCGACTTTCGGGAGACTTTTTGGGTTGGGTTTCGTTAACTGTAAGGACGGGAATGTGCCGTTGGTCTGTTTGAGGACTATTTATTTGTAAGGTTATAGGTTTTCCCGGTGCGGTCTGCTCTGCTTGGCCAAGTATGTAAAAATTATTGAGCTAGAGATTGCAGTCAAGCTAATTGAGACTGTGGAAAGGTGTGAATGCTTTTGGGAAGACTTATTAAATTTTATTTGCCCAAGATGGGTATAAATTTCATTCAACCCCCGTGCACTAGCTTGAAATTGATATTCTTTTGCTTTAGTTGTAATAAGGTGCAATTTGTTGGTTTTTGGGCTTACACTGAGGGTAGCAAGATCTAAGTCCAATATCCTTGAGTCTATGTCCAGGAAGTAATGAGGCAGAATAACGTCGAACTTGTGAGTGCTCTCCGCTTCGTAATGTAGGAACATTTCGTTGATTTGAATAGTACAGGGAGTGTTAAGAGTTAGGATACCCTGACCAACCAGCTTGCTTGTAATGATGACTGTACTGCAATGGACATGAATCCTCCAGGAAATAAATCCAGCTGTCATGTTTACTCAATTTTGTTCATGAATTCGTTATGCTAGTGCTGATGTGGAGAGGGAGTTTATTCCGTAATTTGAGAGGGTTGTGTAAAAGAGAGATTACGTCATTTGTAGCCGGTAGTGATTGGATGATTGGTGTGGTTGAAGGTGCTACATACAGATCACCTGATTGGGGGTGTTTTATTTTCTTGTGATTCGAAGCATCAGTCAGAAGCAAGAATAGTTGGGTGCTAATATTACTAGCGATGTCTCGGAAGATATCAGCAGGAGTGAATTGTTTGCTTTGATGGGAAAAAGATGGATTTGGTAAAGCTTCATAACTGGTAATTCGAATAGCGGCAGTTTGATGACCACCACCAGTTTAGTTTTAATCTTGAAATGCTGCAGACTGTAGTTTGTGAAAGAATTTGCTCACAAAAATCAGGGCATTTATTGCCCGGTTTGGTATATACCTCGTGCAGTTTTTTATTAGAAATTAAGAGAGGATGAATTTGATTATCTTGAATAGAAACAACTATATCGATGATTGTCCGTTGGCGAGCATCAATTTCCAAGAGTTGTGCCAGTAAAGAGGTTAGAACCAAATTCCTACGTTCCGCTGCAAGAAGCTTGTCGGTCGTTATTGAAATGTTCTTGATCTGCATTCCTAGCTCTGTTTGCCTGCTCAGTACATCGGCCAATGATTTGTGAATCTCTTTCAAAGAACTGTTTACTATGCTGATCCTTTCTTTTTCCAATTTAACCAATTCCTTCTCCCTATCTTCCAATGTATCCAAAAGACTGTAAAGCTCCTTCTCATTTTCATCGTCCATCGTACCAAACAGAGCATGTAGAGACCGGCCTACTCCGTCGAAAAATGATCTCTTTGATCTCCCTTTCACAAGAGAGTCGAGTAGCGCTTGCGAACGAATTTTGAGATTCCCGACCAGGCTATGGACATGTCTTAGTTGCTCAGCGCAACCTTGGTTTCTACCAACACAGAGTGCTTTAACAAGGTGTTCGGCTCGCTCGGCCGCATTTATCTGATCCTGAATCTCGCCTAAATTGAGCTCCATCAAAATATTCCAAGAACTGTGGTAGCTTAAGAGTTCGCCGATGTTTTCAAACAGGATCCCTTGGTTGTCTAGTCTCTCGACGGAGTATGAAAGTTGTTCCGCGATGGCCCTTGGTAAAACGCCGATCAGGGATAAAGTGATGAAAAGAGTGGCCATTGCTATAAGCGGGGGAAGAGGAGAAAAGAAAAGAAATTAATATCGTTTAATCGAAGTAGTGCTTAAGTCTATTATTATGGACATTGACAATTTTTTTTCCAATCGCAATATTTGTATTCACCGGAGAAGCCACGCTCTTAACCTCGTATGGACCAATCCATACTTGTACTAGCTTGTGCTTACGACTTTCATTCTTTAACAAAACCTTGTCTCCATCATGGAAACAAACAGGTCTTACTTTATTATCGTAGTTAGCTTTGGATTTAATTTTACTTTCTAATGTATTCTGTCGTGCTAAAGCGTACATCTTTTGTAGTTTGTGCTTCAATAGTAAGTAGTAGTTTTCATGGTTGTACAAGGGTGCGGGTTCCCTTTTCAAACTTGACGGGACGTCAGAAGTGAAACCGTTAAGACAGTCCATTGGTGAAAGTGTTGTGCTGTCATGCTCACTGTTATTGTACACGAAAGCAGCAGTGCGCAGGTATTGATCCCAGACCTGCGGGTTATCATCCACCATGGATCGTAGATACTCTATAAGGGGTCTGTGAGCCCTTTCCAACGCTCCATTAGATTGGGGATGGTACGCTGTGGTCTGCATTTTCTTTTTGTTAAGCAGTTTGCATACTTGCTTAAATAGTTTCCCCACGAAATTAGCCCCCTGATCTGTTACGAGATGTGAGAGTCAGTATCCCCGGAATTCTGCTCTGTTGTGGGGATACAATGCTTTTTGTGTTGCCTAGAGCTTCCCCGCTGTCTGCCCGAGTAACACTCGGTATTGGCTCCTCTACTGAACCCGCTTGGGGTTGATCAACCGAATCCCATTGTTTCTCTGCCCGCGTTACCGCGTTTCACTGATACTTGCCGTCCGATTGTTCATCGGTATCTTAGGGAATCCTACTTAGGGCGTCAGCATTTGTATTGTACTTGCCTGGTTTGTATTCAATGTGATAATCGAATTCGGATAATTAATGGTGAAACCTTACCAACCGTGTAGTGGGATCTTTCACATTGAATACGCCTTTAAGGGGTTTATGATCCGTGTAGATGTAAATTGCCTCCCCTGTAGATAACATCGAAATTTTTTTACTGCCCACATCATAGCAAGTAATTCCCTTTCGATAGTAGAATAGTTGTGCTCGGCCTTGTTCAGGGTTCGACTAGCATAAGCTATTGGCTGGTCTTTGCCAATTTCTCCCTGGGACAAAACAGCTCCCAAAGCTTCACTACTTGCATCGGTAGTGAGATTAAATGGCTTAGAGAAATCAGGATAGGCCAGTAAAGGAGGTTCTACCAAAGACTTTTTTAAAGACTGAAATGCTTCCATGCATTTGTCGGTCCAGGTAAACCGAACATCTTTCCGTAACAGGTTCGTGAGAGGCTTAGCCACCTAAGAAAAATTAGGTATGAACTTGCGATAGTAATTTACTAAACCCAAAAACGACTGGAGCCTACGGACGGTTGTGGGTACCGGAAAATCGCGCACCGAGCTAGTTTTACTCGGGTCTGGCCGTGCACCAGTTTGAGAACATATGTGTCCCAAATACACTACTTCAGGACGGAGGAATTGGCACTTCTCTGGCTGAAGCTTTAGATTGTTCAGCCTCAGTCTTTCAAAAATCATTCTTAGCTTACAGATGTGGTCCTGTAAGTTTTTACCATAGAGAACGATGTCATCTAAATACACAAAGCAATCGAAACCTTGTAAACCCGTTAGGATGTAGTTCATCAGTCTTTGAAATGTGGCGGGTGCTCCCTTCAAACCGAAAGGCATCCGCTTGAACTCATAGTGTCCATAGTTCGTGCTGAATGCTGTTTTTTGTCCATCCTTGGGTTCGACCAGACCTTGATGATAACCACTAGCTAAATCCAGTGTGCTAAAATACCTTGAGTGGCCCAGTTGGTCAAGTATATCTTCTATGCGAGGTAATGGGAAAGCGTCACCTATTGTTTTTTCATTCAGTTTCCTGAAATCAACAACTACTCGCCACTTCTTTACTCTATCGGCTCCTGCCTTCTTGGGTACGACCAAAAGAGGGGAGTTCCAGGGACTCTTATTTGGTTGGACGATGTCGCTCTCCAACATTACCTTCAGTTGTTCGTTGATATTGTCCTTCTGTGGCTGACTCAGTCGGTATATTTTTTTATTTATCGGGGCCTGGTCAGTCAATAACGGAATTTCATGGGTGATTGCTTTCGTACAACTCAGCTTGTCTCCA
Organism: Odontomyia ornata; assembly: GCA_963969285.1. Taxonomy (NCBI): domain Eukaryota; kingdom Metazoa; phylum Arthropoda; class Insecta; order Diptera; family Stratiomyidae; genus Odontomyia; species Odontomyia ornata. Next base: position 227,274,066 of record OZ017742.1, on the reverse strand, counting down.
GGAAGAAAAAAAATACCGTTGAACTCCTGGCACAACTGAGTAATAGCCTTTCTTTCCTCCGGAGTACTATGTTCAAATAATGTGAGCTCCTGCTTCAACAACGCATTGCGCATCACATTCCCCGGAGAGTCGGAGTATAAGAACTTAAAAGCTTCTCCTTCCAAGTGATTGTTTGATAGACCCGCTATTGTCCCTGATGCTACATAGCCTACATGTTTAACTATAGAGCCTGAACTGGATTCAGGCTGACGTTCTACACCGCGCGAAACGTCTAGCCTACTAACGGAGTATCTATTCAATCTTTCTAACTTCAGACTAAGTTGGTTTAATGTGAACGGAGTCTCACCTGAGTTCAGTATACCCACCACAGGCCTCATTGGGTCAAGAAGAGCGTTTGCCAGGTATATGCCATCAGCAATGAATCCGCTGTACACAGCATTTCCTGACCTAGCTCAATAGGAAGTGCCACCACGTTTTGTGTTCGTGGGGGTAATGTAACAGCTTCTTTAAAAACGACCTCATAGGTTCCATCAGCGGTTTTTGTAACCCTTGAATTCTCTTTGGCAGGATTATGAGTCACAACATGATTCCGATCTGTTAAAAATGTCCCGTTATGCGTCGCTCCAAACGACAACGCGTCGACGTTATCAGACACCTCAGCCAAAACCTGTACGTGATGTGACCCTTCCGCCTCTACTTGGCTCTCAATAGGGATCGAGAAATCATTACTATTCACTTCCGTGCGAGGAAACGTGAGTGATTTACTTGGACCTTCGACATTACAGTTCCTTGAGAGGAAGTCGTTTCCCAAAAGACCATCATTAAATAGTCCCTGAATATTCTCGACCACTTGAAAAGTACATGGAAGGCTAGTAGGGAGTTCGAAATTGCCTTCCGTTGTACCAAGGGTTTCACCCTCCCCAAACGAACTTTGCAAAGTGAGCTTACGCTGAACATTTATTGGGCACGTGTCCCTAATAGCTGACTCGAATTGTGTTTACTTGATTGGCAATATTCGCAATAGTATAATCTTTCATATCGAATTTCATTCGGTTTCGATGGGCCATTTCCGGTAGTTGGCATTTTAAAATCTATGAAAGCTATTAGATTTAATTAGATTTCGAAGAAATATGGAATGTTTGATTTATTGCGATTTCTAAAAGTTCTCGGTATCGATTTCAATTTTAGGATTTATCTGCGAGAGTTTATTTAGATTATATGGTTCATAGGAATGAGATCTTTTATCAATAACTATGAGTTATGATGAAATTGCTATTATAGGTGAGTACGAAGTGCATAGATTTTATTGGGTATGCATGATAGGTTAGTTAAGGGACTGGTGATCCATAACAAAGCTCGTCTTGTGTTTATGAATTGTTCGATCGGGAAATTTTTCTGATTCGGGAACACAGTATAGGGTAATTGATCACGTTCGTGCATTTTTAGTTTGTTGGTTATAGTACAACTTGAGGTATGGGTCGTTCCCTGGTATTTAATGAAACAGCAGTAGAAAATTCAAATATTTATTTCCTTCTAGGTCAAGTGAATTCATTCATTATTTCTTTGAATTACATTCAACTCCCGATTATCCAGGCTTATGACCGCGATAGCAAAGACACGAAAAACCCAAAATTGCGGTTAAAACTGTTATGGGCTCTTTTGAAATTAAACACAGTCTTCCAAAACTTTACAACTTTATTTCACACTTGCACTTGTTCTTTAAAATTTACTGTTTACAGCTTTTGCAAATTTATGCTTTGGTACTGCTGGACTTACTTATTTGCGACTGTACTAGCTTCATGATTTTGGATTGCGAAGGCATCTGAGAATTTTTTAAGATCACCCTGAAGGGTGAGGATGAATCTATTTCCTTGCTCTACGATCGGTAATGGATCTACAATATCTAAGCTGATCTGTTCAAAAGGAGAGTCTGCAGTGGATGTTATTTCCATTGGAGCTTTAGTAAGTTTTCTAGAGGGTTTATTCAATTGACTAGAGGCGCAGTTTTTGATGTGGGTTTTGATGTCTCTCTTCATATTTGTAATATTGTTTAATTTTATTATATGTTTTGTGACCACCAGTTGGCGCATCGTGAAATTGACTCAGAATTTCAGGGACTTGTTCTGTTGTCGGTGTGATTATTTTATTGTGGTATACAGGTATTTTATTGTGATATACAGGTATATTAACTAAACTGTATAATAACACGCAGTTTATTATAATTGAATTGGTTTATGGGGTCTACCGGATTTGGGATATTTATCTCATGAACTTTGTCTCTAATAAATCGTTTCTTTAGATTGAGGGTACAGTGAAAGAAATGTTTGTATGATGGTTTCTCGAAGAACACCCAGAAAAAAATCTTTGTAAAATTGTAGCTTTTACAGCAAATTCGACCTTTTTTAGCTGTCAATATCGACCCTACAACAAATGATTTACTTTTTACAGTGAAATTTAAAATCAAACAAAAGCTCAGCTATGCTTGAAAATTTTTTCTTGCACACAAAACAGGCAAACATTATTGTATATGACATCAGTTCTCGAGTGGATTTTTTTTCAAATTACTTATAAGTCGGTTTACAACGGCATCAGTCTTGGAATATTGATTTTCTATTACGCAAATATAAGATTGAATGGAAATCCAAACTTTTTCACAAGGCTTTGGATATTTCAAATTTAATACAAAAAAGAGCTTAAAGCAAGTATCTAGACACTTAATGATATTTTTAAACTTTAAGTGAACACCATCTATATAAATAAAACATTCTTTGATTAAGGTTATACTTTCACCTACCGCTACAATAATCGGTTGAAAGCCAATCTTGTAATTCGAGCACTTTGATTGCTGCTCCTCTATCAATCGCTGCAGATCGTTTAAGACGGGGCAATGCAGAATAAAAAACTCCTCCGCATCATTCCTTCGGATTACTGTTGACGGGGGTAGAACAGAGTTCAGCAAATAAAAAATTACAACACTTTTTGAATCTGAAATAGGGAATCAGTTAAATATATGGTATTAATATGAGTATAAAGTACTCTCACCTACCGGTAAAGAGTTAAAGCTGCTTAAAACTTCATTGTAGCTCTTGCTTTTTATTGTTTCATCTGATGTGTAATATTTTAAAAGCTGATCTTCGATCAAAGAATATTTTGAAAAAAAAATTATTTGTTGATGAGGGAAACAAATATTTGAAATCAATATCAATCTGTGATAAAAATGAAGAAAGTAAAAATGTAGTTTATTTTTCAAGGTAATTTACCAAACCGGGTGAATCAAAATGTTTGTAGAGAGGCCAGTTACTCAAAATTTGAGTTATATTTTGATCGGCGCACCTTTTGAGCTCATCAAGACGTATTTTGGCTGTTTTTTCCCACTTTTCTTTTATATCTGACCACGGTCTTTCATTAAATTTTAGGAAATCCCTGATTTCTGCGTATTCGGAGTGGATTAATGAATCTGTGCACAAATTTTCTTCAAAATTTGGGAGGTCAGTGAAAGTACGTTGATGAGTGCTAAGTTCCCGGGTTTTTTCGCTTTTGATTGTAGTATGCGTTGTACAGCATTCCTTTTGGGTGAGCATACTTCGACGGTGCCGTGACAAAATAAGTTTCCTAGACAAGTAAGATTTTAAATAAAATACAATCAGTTCAATAAAATCATTATACCGAAACTTTACCTGACTCTCTTGCGGGAAGCATTTATGAATATCTTCCGCTATAGACTGTAGTTCAAGAGATCGTAGTCGTCTACCAACAAATTATGTCTAAAAAATTCAATAATCAAGTGAACGATTTGTTTTTGATGATGCTTGTTTATACATTTGTGTTTTTCATGCCATTCCAGAATCGCGTTCCCACTTAGTGAAAGCTTCAAAATATCCTTCACTGACTATAAAATCGTAAAATATCAGATGTTTTCAAAAATCAATTCTCCGTTTACCTTTAAGCCTTCTCGCAAAGATGATGCTGATAGTTCACTCTGCAGATGGTGGAAATAATGATGGATATATCTGAAGCTGAAAAGGTATTTTATGCAAATTGTTCTCAATGGCTTACCTGAAAACTTGTCGACAATGACGAAGAGGTTGATTGTTGATCGTTTTGTTTATGGAGCCAGTTATGAATCGATAAATCCAATGATGACGTTGATGCTGTATTAGAAACTGGCGCCTGGAATTAAACGAATTTGCTATTTTGCCCATTTCGTCGTTATCTATATTTTTACTCACTCCGGACTCCTGTTTCCATTTAATTCTTCTTCTAATTCGAGTTGAAGGCCTAGCTCCGATGGTGGGAAGATTTTATCTAAATGCTCAGGTTTGAGAAGTTGCAGACTTCTTTTCGTTAAGCCTCGACCTATAAAATATTTATTGAAAATTTGATTTATGAAAAGTGAAGACTATCTTTCAAAAATATAAAGTTTGCACAATTCGTTTGTATATGAGCTAAAAAGTACACTCAAACACATAATTTCAACCAAGCATAAACATTTCATGTTAAATCTCTACAATTTTTCGGAAAACCACAAAATAAAAAGAAGGTTGCACTATGTTCAAAAGTATCACTAAAAATATTGATTTGCGCATAATTAATGAGCATATCACTCGAAATAAAACTCACCTGCTAAATAGGGCACCACAGACTTTGAGACGTTACATTTTTCAACTATCTCGAACACTTCACTGTCAATTATCGCATCTTCGGTTGTTTCACAGTTCATTTTTGTCCAAATTCCGAAAACTACACGGGAAAATACACTTACAGTCTTCCACAAAAGTCAAGGTACAGTGATAAATATCATGAAAATTGTTTGATATTTTTATTTAAAAAACCTATAGTGATAAAATTTTCTTGGTATTACTTCAACTATAATCATTACACTTTAAATTCATGTAAAACAAAACGAAAATTCCGTCGTATTAATACATTATTACATATGATGTGTTGGAAAGTCAATGAATGAAGTCCACAAAAGTCATGGTACACCTAAAGAAACATGATACAAATTGTAATTATAGTCTTGCATATTTATTTGAATTATACTTTTCTTAATATTTTGTCGGATATCCTTTCATCTGAATTACTGACTTCAGTCTTTTAGGCATAGAATATGCCAATTTTTTAGTAAATTCGCTGCTGATTCTGGCCCACTCCTCCAATATAACATCCTTAAGCTGCGCCTTGCTTGATATCACTCTTTTTCGGATTTTTGTGTCAAGCTCATTCCAAAGATGCTCTATAGGTTTCAAATCAGGGCTTTGAGGCGGTGTAGCAAGCATGCGAGTATTGTACAATAGCCACATTCGAACTTTATGCGCAGTGTTCTTAGGGTCATTGTCCTGTTGGAACAAGAAATCTTCTCGCATACCTAATTTGGCTGCACTTTTTTTCATGTTGTTTCGTAGAATCTCTAAATAAGAGTTCTGATCCATAGTATTTTCGATGAATGTCAGATTTCCAACTCCAGCAGCAGCCATGCAACCCCAAACCATAACACCACCGCCTCCATGTTTTACTGTTTTAATAGTGTTCTTGGGATTAAATGCTTCTCCTATTTTTCGCCAGACCCTCTTATGCCCATTTACACCAAATATACAAAATTTAGACTCATCCGAAAGTAAAACATTATCCCAAAACGTTATTGGTTTGTCAATATATGCTTTTGCAAATGTTATTCTTTTTTGTTTGTTTATGGAACTTACAAGAGGTTTTCTTCTAGGCGTACGAGATGAAAATCCAGCTTCTACGACAGCTCTACGCACAGTTTCTGCGCTAACCTCCTTCTTATCATTAATTCCAAGAACATCGCAGATTTTTCTACAGCTTAGAAATGGATCTTGTTTTACCATTCGCGAAATTTTTCTCTTGTCCTTTGCACTTAGTTTAGATGGACGACCTGTTCGGGGCACATTTTCCACTCTTTTTTCCTTCTTAAATCGATTTATCACTTTTTGAATGGTTGACCGACTTCGCAACACTAGTTCAGCTATTTCAGAATATGATTTGCTCTGATTTGAATGCAGATTAATAATTATTTCACGCTCCTTAATACTCAACTCCTTTCGACTCATTTTTTAAAAATTTTATTAAATAAAAGATACACCACGAATACGGACGCGATATTAAAGACAGCGGCCTACGGTTGTTAACTCACTCTGATAATATGAACTTGGGGGATTCCCCTTTTTACAAATAACAGGGCATTTTCTGCAACTGTACCAAGACTTTTGTGGAGTAGAAAAGAGACATTGCCTACAAAAAATTAGTGTCTTCAATGATCATTATTGCCGAATACCTTTAAATTTATGAAAACTTAAATTCAACAGAACTCGTATTATTACCATTTCATAATTTTTGGTTTTCAAATAAAAATATTGATTCAGTAATACAATTTTCAGTTACCGATTCTCTGTACCTTGACTTTTGTGGAAGACTGTATTACTTTGAAAAACACGCAGCAAATGCAAACAATTACCACTTTCAGATGCTAGATGATAGCTACGACGCGATAAAACCTGTTTAGCCAACAAACAAGGTACATGCTACCTGCGTTTCAACAGAACACGCTTCAGCATACTTAACGATCATCCAAATTTTATCTTTCTTACCCACGCACTCGTTTTCGCCACCCCGTCCTTGCATCCCGTCGCAGAAAAAACGAGGATAAATTGGTGAACACATACGCAACTCAACTCACGAAATGTAAAAGCGCGTACACAAAGTACTTCGACACAATTTTGACACACGCGACGGAAATAACGAAAGTAAATCGTTGCCAGTTTTACAGCATTTACTGTAAATTGTTGTCAATTTTACAATTAATGCAATAACTTTTACAACCTAATGATGTACTTTTAACAGCATTTTTTTACAATTTGTTGTAGACATTACAGGGAAATTTACAGTCAAAACTACCATAAAATATGTCAATCTAAATGATTTAACTGTTGATTTGACAAAAATCTGTAAATTTTACCTAAAAAACGTAGAATTAAGCGAAACGTGAAATTTACAACCATTTGTTGTAGATATAATAACATTTTTTTTCTGGGTGAAAGAATGTTTAAGGAAACAATGATAAATTGCTTGCTTAAAAACTGTTGTTGATTTTTCTACATTAAATAAGTCGTAACTTTTACTGAGAAACTTCTATCAAGGAACAAAGAAGAATGTGGATTCTGTTCATCCCTATCAATTGATGTAAAGTATGCTGCGTGAGACTTAGTTGTGTCTATAGCACTATTCAAGTCGTTATATTCGAAAATTTTGGGAGTCATGGAATTGTAATAAAATTTGATATAGTCCTGGAATGTGTCGTCCACTTCAGTATGTAGGACGAGAAGGTCAATAGAATCTATTTCGATTCTTGAAAGAGCGTCAGCGTTTGAATTCACTCTGCCCTGTTTATAGACTATATCATTTCAATTTTAAGCCACTTTTCCTAATTCGTTCAAAAATGTTGAAATGTTGCGGGAGCATTCTTGAGTCCAAAGGGCATCCTCAAATACTCGTAACGCCCCAAGGGAGTGGTGAATGCAGTTTTGGATCGGTCCTCTGGTCGCATGTTTATATGGTGAAAACCACTCGCTAGATCCAGAGTCATGTAATATTTGGAATTACCCAGTTGATCCAATATTTCTGTAATATTGGGAATTGGGAACACGTCAAATTCAGTAACATTGTTTAGTTTCCTGTAGTCTATGACTACCCTCCATTTGATTTTACCAGACGAGTCTTGTTTTTTAGGAACAACCCAAAGGGGAGCTGACCATGGGCTGTTTGAGGGTTAGATTATATTTTGGTCCAACATCTTTTTGATTTGCTCGTTGACTTCGTTTTTATGAATTTCAGGGTACCTGTATGTTTTGGCAGAAATAAGTTTAGATTCTGTTAAGTTGATTTCGTGTTCGCACAAGTTTGTACTGGTTAATAGATCTCCTTCAAGATAAAATATATCCGAGAATTCGTTGGTAATTTCCTTAATGGATTTGATTCCTTCAGGATTTAGATGCTCGAGCCTTAGGGATCTTTCGAGTAAGAGTTTGCGATTTTGAGATTTACGAGGTGTGTTCAAAAAATATCGCGAATTTTGTTTTTTTTTCAAAAATTATTTATTTATTCATGAATATCTATTTTGTCCCCTTCAAAGTAATCCCCATGAGATATTATACACTTGTGCCAACGGTTTTTCCAATCTTCGAAGCTCTTCAAAAAATCATTTTTTTAAATCTTGTTCAGCTCCTCCTTCGATGCCGTCTTTATCTCGTCAAGTGTAGCGTAACGTCGTCCTTTCATGGGCCTCTTCAGTTTAGGAAACAAGAAAAAGTCACAGGGGGCCAGATCTGGGGAATACGGTGGCTGCGGCATCATTAGTGTGTTGTTTTTGGCCAAAAAGTCGCGCACAAGCAACGATGTGTGAGCAGGGGCGTTATCGTGGTGCAAAAGCCAATTTTTGTTCTCTCACAAATCCGGGCGTTTCTGGCCGATTGCTTCGCGCAAATTGCGCATAACTTGCAGGTAATATTCCTTATTGACCTTTCTTCCCTGTGGCAAGAACTCATGATGCACCACGCCCCTGCAATCGAAGAAAACTGTCAGCAAAACTTTCACATTCGACCGAACTTGGCGCGCTTTTTTCGGTCTTGGTTCATGCGGCAGCTGTCATTGAGATGATTTAGCTTTGGTTTCCACGTCATAACCATAAACCCACGATTCGTCACCAGTTATGACCCTCTGGAGCAAATTTGGTTCGTCGCGGACAGAGTTTAACATCTCAATTAGCAATGTTCATGCGTTGCTGTTTTTGGTCGCAATTGAGCAATTTTGGTACGAATTTCGCGGCGACCCGTCTCATGCCCAAATCGTTGATAAAAATCGAATAGCACGAGCCAATCGATATGTTTAGGTCCTCAGCAACTTCTCTAACGGTGATTCGACGATTGGCCAATACCATTTTCTCCACTTCATTAATTTTTTCGTCTGTTGTTGAAGTGCTCGGGCGTCCGGCACGCTCTTCGCCGTTCACATTTTCTCGGCTTTCTAAAAACATTTTGTACCACCGATAAACGTTGCTTCGGTCCAAGGTAGCTTCTCCGTATGCCACAGTCAACATTCGGAATGCATCCGCGCACTTAATTTCGTTTTTCACACAAAATTTGATACACGTTCTTTGATCCATTTTTTTGAATAAGTAAAAATCGAAGACGATTGAAAACACGTGCAAGTAAAGCAGCTATCACCAATTAAGTGAACATTCAAAATGGCCGAGCTTGTCGGCATAAGTGACAGACATGAGTACCAACATAACGCCACAAAAAAATCGAAATTCGAATATACGTAACCCGCGAAAATTCAAAATTCGCGGTGCTTTTTGAACACACCTCGTAGATTGATTTTCTGTTACATTTTCCAACTGTTTGATATGGAGATTTAAATATTGACTTGAGTTGGTTTTATTTTGATTTAGGGGGTCGATATTCATTGCTTCAAGACAGATTTCGGGTGTTAAGATTTCTTGATCCTGTTCATTTATATTTAAGATTGAGACGAGCGCTCGTTGATTATTGTCAATAGAAATACGAGCTTTACCCAAAAAGATTCCCGGAGATAGTTCCCTACGACTCACGATACCCTCTAGAACTTCGAGGTTTTTCACTTGGATTTTGACGAAGTATATTGAACGAGATTTGATTTTCAGCTTTAGTGGATTTGCTTGTCTGTTATAAAACTTTAGATTTGGTGGTAATCTATCAAATTCTAGCTGTGAGTTTTTCGAAGTTTCTGATTTCAAAAATTGTGGGGGATCAAAGTAGGAACCTGCTGAAGATTCGTCGTTGATCTCGTAGATGTTTTCGGGACGTTTGCAGACTTCAATTCTCACTTCTTCGCTTCTAACTGTTAGAAGCTTCCGTGAGAAGTCTATAATGCAGTCATGCTTGCATAGGAAATCGCATCCCAACAACCCATCAACGGGTATATTGGAGTTGTCGGCGACGATGGAAAGCTCATGGATTAGGTCTTGCCGTGTAAACCTCAAACTTATCTGGGAAGAACCTACTGCTGAGGCGGTTCCACATGTACCCTGAAAGCTAGTGATGTTTTCCGTGTTTACTAGAGTTTCTCCTTTAACGATTGAAATAGTTGCACCGGAATCAATTAGGAATTTAAAATGCGACTTTCTAGAGTTAGGGCTGATAACGGTCAGATACGGCATCACCATAATAAAATAACTGAGGTATATTTACTCTGTTTTCAGAATTTCTGATATAGTCCAAACACCTGGGTTCGGAGTCGCTACCCCTTTTTTTGAATAATGACTTTGTTGGTTAGACTGAGAGGTTTTTGTTTTGTTATTGTTGTATTCCCGTTTTCTGCACTCTTGGATAACGTGGCCTTTCTTTTTGCAGTAATTGCAAATTTTTTTATTTGCCACATACACCTGTTGAGGAGAATTTTGTTTATTTTTATGGTAGCATTCAGAAGCGTTATGATTTCTACGCTTGCATATGCTACAAAATTTACCTTTATTCGCGGGTGATGGGTTAACAGATTTAGTTTTTATGAGATTTGATAATTTTTCCTCTTCAATGGCTACTTGCATAGCCTCCGTCAGATTTTTTACGTTTCTTGCACGGAGTATGCTGCTAATAGCTGGGTCGATGTTTAAGATAAAAGTATGCAGGATAAGGTCGTCCATTGCAGCAATACGACCTTTCAATTCTCCCTCATCCTCAATGGATTGTTTCACACAAACGATCAAATTTTTCGCGGCTGTTTCGAGTCTGACTATGTATTGCGAGATCGTTTCATTTGCGGATTGCTTGCATTGTTGCAATTCTATAAGGAGATGGTTGTAATGCTTCTTATCACCGTATAGAAGCTTGAAGAAGTCACAAAGCTCACTCCAATCACCAAAGGTATGATTGGAAACGGCTAATTCTGCTTTACCTTCTAATTGGATAATCGCATAGCCCAAAAGAACAGGTTCCTGTTCAGGACATGCCAACTTAAACGCGCGATTGGACCCGGTTATATACGCATTTAGTTTGTCCCTGTCGCCATCGAAGGGTTTTATAAATTTTAACAGGATTGATTAAGTAATCCTTTCGGCCCGCAAAATTTCAAAAACACTACTCGCGTTACTTCGGCTTGATCGGCCGGCCTCCCCGGTTTCGATTCCAGTGGAACTTGCATGCGCCATTACACTTTTTTTCTTATCAAGAGCAACAACTCAATTCTAATTATTCAAAAATTTGCACAAAATATGATATTTCTTCTTTTAAAATTCTGAATATATATATATATATATATATATATATATATATATATATATATATATATATATATATATATATATATATGTATAGAAAGATAATAAAGCAAGTGTATATGTTTCCTTTTCCTTTAACAAAGACCTGTAATTTTGACTCACGTTTTCAAATCCTGGATCGTGTAGCAGTTGTCTGAAGATTCGTTGAACTTTTGTTGCACAAATTTGCTCTGTGATGCACTTTTCGTTTCTGGCTGCGATTGCGTTGTGATGCACTGTTCTTCTTTGAAATTCGAGCCTTAAACACTTCCTAATTGAGGATGGTTGTTGCGTACTGATGCACTGTTCACGTTCGAAACTTATACACTTCCTGGCTCAGGATCGTTGTCGCGTCGTGATACGCTTGTTGATGTCTGAAACTTATACACTTCCTGGTTGAGGATCGTTGTTGCGTAGTGATGCGCTTGTTGATGTTCGAAACTTTTTCTTTTGTGTTGGTACAGTTTTCACGGCTAAGCTGTTTGACACTGATTTCACTTGATGAGCGTCAAGACAAGATCGGATCGATATCTCGTGGTTCACCAAAACTTCTTTGAGTCAGCACAATAGACTGCCAATCACCTCTGAACAAAATGCACTTCGCTTCTGTGAAGAATGGAAAAGAAGTCTTAGCTTTAGATGCGTTCAATTCACTAGATGACTTTCGCTGCAGTCATCCCACTTCTGACACCAATTTATTTCCCTGTTATGGGCTCTTTTGAAATTAAACACAATCTTCCAAAACTTTACAACTTTATTTCACACTTGCACTTGTTCTTTACAATTTACTATTTACAGTTTTTGCAAATTTATGCTTTGGTACTACTGGACTTACTGACAAGCTTAACTAATTTACCAAACCCTTTTATACATCATCTTATTGTTTATAATATGCAAAGATTTATTTGGCTCACATGCAAATTCCATTCTTCTTACAATTCGCGAATTCGATCCGGGATTGATAGCTTCAAAGCTTATTTACATTTTGGTCACAGATTCAATTAGATTTATTGTTTACTCTTGGGATTGGATGAACTATTGCGACCCCTATCACAATTAAGCGAATTGTGTTTATTCGATTTGCAATAGTCGCAAAAAAACAATCTCTCATATTGAATTTCATTTAATTTAGATGGGATATTTCCGGTAGTTAGCATCGTTAGGATTTCTGAAAGTCATCAGCAAAAATCTTTAATTAGATTTCTAAGAAATGTGATTTGATTAACTTGATATATTTCGGTATCGACTTCAATTTTATCGTTTGAGCAAATTGATAGATTTGCTGATGAAAGGAATTTTAATTGAGGATGATGAAGTCATCGCGATAAGTGAGCACGGCGTGTTTTATTTTACAGGGCTTGCATAATAAGAGAGTGTAGGGACATATGGTCCATAACAAAACAAACGCATTTGATACATATATTAACTATTGCTATAAAGACGGTTTATTACATGAATTACAAAGTAAAACATTTTGCATAAATGAGTACTAAATGTCGAAAAGAGTTATGGTCTGAAACCCAAATTTTACAGGAGAAGAAAAAACGTCTGCACAGTCCACTATTTAACTCGCCACAAGCGGTTGATAGTCGAATATTTTTGTCCTTCGATAGTTTGCTGCGATGCGAACGGAACTACCGATGAGGAGTTTACACCTTTCACGTCAGGCCGTTTAATTACGTTCGTGAGAAATAGTGAGATACACATATAAAATTCTTTGTAGCCGGAAACTTAAGGCACGCTTTGTCGTTTTGTAAAGTCGAATGGTTTAGTCCGCGACGGATGTATTGAAAGATGAATTCATCTGTCAATCAAGCACTGTTACCTTCGGTGGACATGTGAAAATGGTAGTCCAACACGGGGTCACCAAATTTCCTTACATCTGCGGCCATACGTACATGAAAATCGGCTTCGTTGTCGCGATCGAGAAAAGTTTGTAGGAACACCCTTTAGTTTGGCCTATATCTCGAAAATAACTAAATTATCGTCCCACCCGTACGCGGACATTAATTTTACTATACGATTAACGAAGGCACTCGAAGATAAAGGGGTATTCGTTCGTGGATCGAAGTTGGGTATAAGATCTATTATATTGCTCGCGCTATGAAAACTAGAACGAGAATCCATTCACTCGCCAGCGAACAAATTCGATGTTGCGTTTTCAAGCAGAGGTGTTGATGTTTGAACGGGAAGTTGTTTCTTGCTCAATAAACGGACGTCGGCATTTAATTTCTCGACTACGGCTGCAAGATTCGCGATTGTTTGGTGCATTTGCAACACCACCGTCGCTTCCATTTCGATCTGGTAATTTCTGATTGCCGCAGTGAAACGTAATACAAGGGCTCGTTGTGTCAAGTCCACGCGTTCTCAACTGTATCTTCAACAAAGCGACGGTTAACAAATCGATCTTGACTGGTGACATGGTTGACTGAAGAATCGATGCTCGAAAACACTCGGTAGCATCAAGAGTGAAGTAAACAAAAACGCTCGGATTTATTTCTAAAGAAACGAGCCAACCTTTGCTGAATTCGTTGGCGTAATTAAAATTTCCGTAATTGTTATTAGAAATTCGGTGGAGTATCCAGAAAAGGTGAATGGTGGCGTGCGAGGAATTCGACAGTTAGGGTGGCGCGTGTGTACACTATTGCAAGTTGTGCAACGATGATGCACAAATGGGTGGTGACGACCGTAGGTTCAAATGGCAAATAACAGACAGGCGGCGACGGTGTGTGTAGACGGCACCACACACAAACGAGTAGCGGCGTACGAAGAATTCAACAACACCGTGGCGTGTGTATGCACTGTCACAAAGCGTGTAACGACGATGCACAAACCGGTGGGGGTGGCGTGAAGAACTTGATTCCGATAAGTCTCAATAATTTTATCAACATTAGACGACCAATATGGTAGAGAAAATTTACTTAACCGGATGTCTCTCTTGACAGCTGATCTTCCTTGTTGGGCACAAAAACCCGAGATTATTAAACACACTAGCGAAAACGCCACAACCAGCATTTCACCAACCAAGATAGCATTCAAAAAGTCGAAGTTGTAGGGATTTTAAGATTTCAACTTATCCGTTAAGGACTTCAGTGGTGTTCTGCTACCTCAGAGATCGAAATCAGTACTCAGCTAGATTGGCCTGGCCTGGGGACGCGTGCTAGTGTTGCGGTGTCGTGGGGCCGAGTTCTTTTCCCACAGCGCGAAGGCCCACTACGAAATATTTTCGCATCCACGATTAAAAACGTGACCGGAGTCAATAAGTCGAACTGGTTGGCCGGTGTTAGAGGTGGCAATGGCCGAAACAACCAACCAAAAAGGATTACAGACCTAAAACGCGACGTCGAATAACGAATTAGCGCGCGAGTTATAGGTATTCGGTTATAGTTTGATAAAAAAAAGACAAATTTAACAATTCGAATTTAATTTTATTCCGACTTAACTCGTTTACAATTAAAATTGAATTGAACTTAGAATTTTCGAAAAGTGAACTATTGTTGGATAAAAATGCAAATCTAACTACACGTGCCGGAAGGGCTACCTGAGTTGCTAGTCAGCGTCTTCTGCGATCATGTATCGTCTGGTATTCCAGGTGTCATCCGAGGTCTTCAAGGTGAATACGCTAGAATGCGCTATTACGTGAATTGTGTGTGGGAACCGTCCGTAACTCGCGCGATACTTCAGTCGATTTTGTCCTCGCTGAGGATGATCATGGCCAACAAATAAGAGTGGGGCATCCAGGTGGTGGCGGTGCTTCCACGCATCCCTCCCAACCGGATCGAAATCCAAAAAGAATGCTGCCTTGGCCCAATCGGGTGTGGAAGGCCAAGCAGTCCCGCGAGAGATCTTTCAACAATTAAAAAGGGGTGAGCTCACCCGATGGCTAACTCATGACCGGAGGGGCCAGCCAACGTGGCGGGTCCCATACCTGGTCGGGGTTCCAGATAGAAAAACCAAAATATTTCTTCTTTTAGCTATTCATTTTTTTTCGTTAAAATTGGTTAAATATTCTTTTAAGTTATAATAGCATTCGTTAAAATTCAATAAATGTTCATTCTTTGCTAATATCAACATCCAACAAAAGTATTTTTTTGAATTGAACAGAGAAACTGGTATACAGACGATAAACATCCCTGCCTTACATTATCATAAAAAAGATTTTTCCTAATTCAATCAATATTTGTTTCTTCAAAATTCGTTAAATTTTTTTCGTTGCTTTTAGGATGCAAAAGAGATAAAGTAAAAGTACTTACCCACTCCCTCGACGAGCGCTCGTGATTGGTGGGGGTAAGTGAATAGCGTGTAGTAATCGAGGAGGTATGGCTCAAGAAGCCAACGTTGGATCACACCAAAATGTACACGGTTATCGTCGAACTATATTTGTGATATCCGTACCGGGACTAAACGAATGGGCTACATCACATGAAATCAATATTAGCCCCCTTTTGGATGAATCTTTAATGCAAGACCATGATCTCATAGAGAGTGCTGAGGTAATTCAAAAAGATTTGCATATAATCTTGACTCAGTGTTTATTTGGCGATACTGTGGCAGCTGAATTTCTCTTGTCGAATTTGATTTCAAATGTAATTATTAGAACAGATCTTCAAACGCTTGGACGATTCAGTCTAAATATTTGCGGCATCCCATCCAGTAGTCTGCCTAGTAATACAATGTCTCTATACGACATTATTCAATTATTATTACCCGCAAGCCACTACTTCCCGATGACACTGGCCAATATGAACATACATCAATTTCTCCCCAAAAAAGACTATAAAACAAATAAGCTCGTCAGTGGACTGTTACAACTGGCACCTCAAACGCATTTAATTCCTGATGAAACACGTCTTGAACCCTACGAATTCGCATAAATATTAAAGCATGTGTTCGGTACAATATCACGGTTTAATAGTTTCTTCTATTATTTACATTTTTCCCATAAAATATGATTCGAAACGTGTACTGTATCGCGAAAACCCTTTCGAAGCGCCGGTTCGCAACAGCTGTTAAAGTAGCAAGGCCGGAAAGTTCGCGCGGTGTTCCTCGGATTACCTGCAAACGAGCAGAATTCAATTTGTTTTCAAACGATAACATACCAGAAAACGCAAAGTTTGGTGAAATACCTCTTGCTAGCAATGGTTGGCGACATCACAAATCGAAAGGAGACCATTTCACTATTAATGCCCTCACATCAGAACGTGAATATCTAACAGAAGAGCTGACGGAGACATTGGAACGTATTGGGGTGACCGAAGCATTGATGAGCAATATCAATAAAGAATTGGAAATCGAAAAGTTTACGACTGTACAAGCAGAATCGTTTCCTCTTATAGCAGATATGAATCATGTTTTACATGCAGCCGAAATTGAATGCAATTCGCAAATATCTCACGGCTGCAAAACTTTTAAATTTTAATATCGATCCTATTACGACGACAATAATTGAAGAGGATCAAGAGAAAGCCCAAGAGAAAAGTTCTACTCTCATCGCCACGTCGCGCAGTTACACAAACGCTTAGCAAATAAATTCATTCAAAGAGATATTATTGAGCGGAGGAATAGCGGTGGCGAT
The DNA here is from genome assembly GCA_963969285.1 of Odontomyia ornata. Taxonomy (NCBI): domain Eukaryota; kingdom Metazoa; phylum Arthropoda; class Insecta; order Diptera; family Stratiomyidae; genus Odontomyia; species Odontomyia ornata. Next base: position 227,257,183 of record OZ017742.1, on the reverse strand, counting down.
AGCGGGAGTAGGACCGGTTGGGGTTGCTGGTGCTGTCGCGAAGAGATGGGGAGTGCTAGTTGAGCAGTCGTTGAAGTCGGTCGGGTTTCGGTTCCGCCTAAGGTTGTCCATAACTTTTCATTTGATATCCGTCGGAGTAGCCACCAAGTAACGGGAAATCATTTAAGCTTATCCCAGAGGAAGTGCTTTATGTTTGTTGGAAATTTTTTTTACGTGCAATGATATATTGGCAAGCGACGTGGAAATTACTTTGAATAACAGCCCGAGTGCAAAACTAGGTGATTTGAATAATAAAAAGTGTTTTGAGAAGAAAATATTAAGTGCAAGATATTTTTTGAATTTTATCCGAGTGATATGAAATTTTATTCCGGTCTGACTTGAGTTCAGCTTTGAATGTTTCTAAATAAAACCAGTGTTGACCGTTGTCATCGAGATTTCTTGTGACAGTTTAATATAACAGTGTGCCACTGCGGTTGATATCTATCTTAACCCAAGATTACACGTTTCCCTTCCTCGCCTGCTCAGTGTTTGCGGGAAATTCGCAATACCTTCGGGAAGTTTTGAAAAATGATGACACAGCTGGGAACCGAATCCCATGGCTGGTATACGAAATTTATCCCCAATTTCAGTAATACTTATACGAATCGCAGTGCGATCGTCAAAAGCTAACCGCCAGGTTCTATAAAACGGAACTGTCAAAACTACATCCTTCCGCTACAACGGCCGGTAATTAGTAGTTGAACAATTTATTCGATTGACATTTGATTTGTTCACTTGATCAGAATAAACCATAAGGGATTGAGAGTTGAGTTACGGTGTTTTGAAGTGAATTTTCCGCGTGGGAAATTGCAATTTTGAATTGTTTAAACATCAAACAGCGACACAGTGCAATAATTTACACTGCCCTAATTTTAATTGATTGAAAATTTGTGACTTTCCTAGCATTTCGGCTAATTAATTTCCCCGTGAACCTAAACTAGTTAAAAGCAATTTTGTAGCAATTTTCCACTTATTCGTGTATTGTGCAGCACGTTTCCTATTTCACACGCGTTTGTGCATTTTGATCGGCGCCAAAAGATTTTCCGTCTTGCCTACACTCGAATTTCGAAGTGTTTATGTTTCGTGTGGGTGCAAAAATAGAGCCACGTGCATCTTATTGGATTTGATTCTAACCTGGCGTGTCCGAGAGAAAGGAGGATATTTTTGCGTAGTATTTAGTAATCGAGGAAAAATAATTTTTTTTATAAACCGTATTGAAAACGACCTAAATAAATTTTAAATTTAAAAATTAATGAACGTTTCAGAGGACACCCGCACACCCTTTTTGGTATATATATTTTTTTTACAAGTAATCTTTCTTTGAAAAATTTTGAGGTTGATATATTTATTACACGTAATCTTTATTTGAAAAATTTTGAGGTTGTTATATTTATTACACGTAATCTTTATTTGAAAAATTTTGAGGTTGATTTTTGTTAGTTTCGTTAGTTTGCCCAACAACTTTCATTATCCGTAAAGTAAAATTATAAATTTGTTAAATTAAACGGAGAACAATGTGTATCAATTTTAGTGGAGATTTAAATTAAATACAATGGAGTACTAATGTTAACCCCAAATCGGTCTTTTCTTTCCTTCCCCTCTGACCGGGTATAGGACCCGGTACGGTGGTAGGCTCCCCTCATGAGCCAGCCGCCGGGTACAGGTTAATTCAATGTAATCTTTCTGTTGACCTCGCGGGTTGAGTGGCCCAAGCAGAGTGCCTCTTTATGGCATAGAGTTATGCATTCAAATTGTATAATTCTATGGCATAAATTGGTCACCGGGGTACTCCCCTTCTGATGGGAAAGCTCATGCAATTCAAGTTGTATGAGTTTTCCACTCAGAAGAGGAATACCTGGCCACTGCAACAGCATATATATGGATTTATTCCGGTTGGGTGGGTGCGAAGGGGCTCCACCATCACCCGTTTGCCCCTCTTTCATTTGTGGGCCATGAACTTCGTCGGGTAATGACGAGGTTACCCCAAGTCCGCCTTTCTTTTCAGGTTCCACTTGTTCTCGTAACAAGCTCTAATTCCCTCTGAGTAGTTATCTACAATTTTTGCGACTTCGGTTGCCTCTGGATCTCCAGCAGTCAAATTCGTGAGTGCGAAATTTTTTTGTAGTGGGTCCTCGTGCTGGGGAAATGAACCCGCCCCACGACACCGCAATGCTAGCCTGCCAGCGCATTCACGCGTCTCCAGACGAGGGCATTCTCGGCAGATACCGACACCTTATTCTGCCGAGGCAGCAGACCATCGCTGCAGTCCTTTACGGACATATTGAAACTCTTTTTATTCACTTCAAGCGGAAGGATTAAATTCAATCGGAACTTCACAATCCGCTATTCACCGCGATGAAATTCGAACGATGGAACCGCGAGATAATCGGCGACCAAGAATTGATTTGACTTACCCGATGGATTGTCGGTGAACTCACGATTCCTCCAGGCTGCGTAGCCAACTAGCGGGAGAATAAGGGGAGAATGGTAAAAGGAAGGATGGATATGTTGGTGCCGCGGATGCCTGGTTTGGATGATGTGTTTTTTAGTGAAAAATTGATGAGCATCGAAGTAGAACTGGTTCATATGAGGATGTCTGGTGGTCTCTCTGTCTCGCGCGATTCCCGAAAACAACTCACGAGATTCTACACAAATTATTTTCTCCTTTTATTTTCTTTTACGGTATTCTGACATGTGCCGAACAATATTAGAAACTGTCCGTTCACTTCCGGCGAATTAAAAGTTGTAAGGAAGGCGTTGAGTACAAGTGACATCTATTGTCGGGCACAACAAAGTTATTTAAACTAAATTGGAAAATGAATCATGGCGATTATTATGAATAAAATTAAAAGAAGAAAAAGGGACGTGTGTTGCATCATGATAAGGTGAGGATTCACGTCCTCGGTCTCGCCCGAACAGTAAGAATGCCTGAAACCCCAATATTACAGCTGGAAATTTCTCGGTCGATATGAACCATGAATTCTATTAGCGGACTAATGTACACGATTAGAGTGATGTTATATCAACTGGTGACACACACAGCAAATTAATAAATTTACGATTCGAATGAATTTTAATTATTTCACATTTACGACTCTCTTGGAAGCTGCATTAATACACAAGGTTTCTTAATTTGCGTTGCTCACGATGACCGGTCCGAAAATTCTCTCTTCCGCACAGCGATGCCTTCGATACAATAATACAGCGTCCAAAACCTTAATCCCTGTCATGCCGTAGAAATTAGCGCACTTTCCACTCCTCTCTGCTGCTACAGTTACAAATCCTATTGTATTTCAGTCGTTTCCACTGTTTGTTTTAATTTAATTCGCAAGGGAGCCAGATTAATCCATTACTTTTCCGTTCTTTGTAGATGCTCTGATAGAAAAAAATAGGGAAAACGCTAAGTCGTGGGCCGTATTAGATACCGTAGGCGTAGGTTTTATGCGACTCCTAAACCAACTCACACCCGATATCACGTTCCGGGTTAACTCTTCCGGGATTTCGCAATTGCACTCACGTTTGGGTTTATTCGAAGATTTTCGGTCTTGTGACGGTGATTGACAACGAATTTCACTTGTCCACGCAATTTGGGGCTAAATCAAAACACCTGGGATCTTAAAAATTTGTCACGATAATTATCATTTTCGAGCGGTTTGCACGTCGCGCGATTCCATTTCACCTGAATTGCCTGGCAACCAAATCCGTCCAACGCAAAAATTCCTTTCCTCACAGAATCGAACGAGAAACACCTTAAAATTCGTCCGGAAGCCATTTTTCCTTCGCTCTTTATTGCCACCGTTCTATTTATTCCTTTTCTTCTTAAATTTTCTTTACAATTTCTGCCGAACCGTCGCCGTTCGCGATCAATCAGCTACTCCCGTTGTCGCCAATCGCCAAGCTAATCTCGCAATTTCTCTCGCGCCGCGATGGCAGATATTTACGGGGAATTTCAAGGATGTTCTTCTTCCGTAATTGCAACAAAAATCACCGCTCGATGCGAGGCAAAGACGGCACCCACCCCACTGACGATTGCTCTTCGACTCCATGCGTCGAGGAACATCGCAACCCTTCACACCCATCTTTTGATGCAAGCCTCAAGGTAGGTTGCATACGATATTTTTTTACATGTGTGGGTGCACACAATTAATGGATACGAATAAACAGAATTGCTTCTTGGTGGTTGTTTATGTTTTAGCTATTATCATCATGCGGTTTTATTGGTAAATTTGAATTCGTTTCCAATGTAAAGAAACAATAATTGGAAATGCGTAATAACATATCGTAGTTTTTCTTTGGTATCACGTTGATTTGGAATAAAATCTGTGTGCGAGGCATTTATTAGTTCTGGATTATTTAAAAAAGAAGACATTAGGTATTTAGAGAAGAAAAATTCCACGCTGAATAATCATTAATGTCTACTTGTCGCCGCCTATCGCAATATGCGTTTAATCGAACTGTCTTCCTTTTTCTAGTAAGAATTTCAATTTTCTGGATCACCGTGCTGTAGAGGTGACGGAGATAAGAAAATTTTAGAGCAGTTGATAGGGTAACTGCTCTATTACTACACCGGGACTTTGCCAATTTGATTGGCTTTAATACAATTCAAGATGTTAAAGAATTGCAATATGCAAACTTGATCGTTGCATGAGAATCGTATTGTCGTGTGTTATGGTTCGCGGCCGATAATTTAAATGTTCCGGGGAAGTTAAAACGCACTGTCTTTTAAAAAAATTTAAAAGAGTTTATTTAATAAAAATGTACAATCATTAATTTAACTATTTCACAAACCGCATTGAAATCTAACTTTCACTGTCTATCAATTTTTATTTCAACTGTTTTACTAAAATCACTTCGCAGTCAATCAATATCGCCTTTAGTTCGCGCTCCACACTTTTCGCAGTCTTTCTATTGCGGTTTTACTATATCCCTCATTCATTCAGCTCGGCTTCATATAGGGTCTCTAATCATTCAATCCATTTCTCGTACATAGTCGAACTACCTGGAATATTCGAGCAATTTCGGGTTCCTTTGATCTTGATGTTTCGACTTCTCCACCTTCTGCGCCTTGTTCCGCATGGGAGGGCTCACCCGAATCCAAATGCACGCCTTCCGATTCAATCGCGTCATGCTAGCGTGCAATTAGTGTGGCCTTTGTACCTTGCGTAGCCAGATCTCGCTGTTCCAACTCTTCCTTAAGTTCCGAAATGGTCAATTCATTAATTTTTGAATTTAGATTTAGGCTTCGTGACATTTTTACTATTTCGGTTTTGTTTTTTTTTTTTTGTTCACCAGTTTCCCGTTACGTTTCACTATTGTGCATTTTAAAAAAATGTTCTTAAGTTTTCACTTTCACATTTTTCAATCCCAATTCTGACACTGTCGCGTGTTATGGTTCGCGGCCAATAATTTAAATGTTCCGGGAAAGTGAAAACGCACTGTCTTTTAAATTAAGTTAAAAGAGTTTATTTACTAAAAACGCACAATCATTAATTTAACTATTTCGCAAATCGCATTGAGATCTAACTTTCACTGTCTATTAATTTTTATTTCAACTGTCTATTACTAAAATCACTTCACAATCAATCAATAGTGCCTTTAATTCGCGCTCCACACTTATTGCAGTTTTACTATCGCGGTTTTACTATATCCCCCATTCATTCAGCTCGGCTTTATATAGGGTCTCTAGGCATTCAATTCATTTCTCGTACATTGGCAAACTACCTGGAATATTCGAGCGATTTCGGGTTCCTTTGATCTTGATGTTTCTATTTCTCCACCTTCTGCGCCTTTTTCCGCATCTGAGGGCTCACCCAAATCCAGATGCACGCCTTCCGATTCAATCGCGTCACGCAACCGTGCAATCAGTGTGGCCTTTGTACCTTGCGTCGCCAGATCTCGCTGTTCCAACTCTTCCTTAAGCTCCGACATAGTCAATTCATTAATTTTTGAATTTAGGCTTCGTGGCATTTTTATTATTTCGGTTTTTTTGCTCACCAGTTTCCCATTACGTTTCTTAAGTTTTCACTTTCAAAATTTTCAATCCCAATCCCAAAATGAATTGAATGCCTCACTGTCGCGAGTTATGGTTCGCGGCCAATAATTTAACTGTTCCGGGAAAGTGAAAACGCACTGTCTTTTAAATTAAGTTAAAAGAGTTTATTTACTAAAAATGCACAATCATTAATTTAACTATTACACTAATCGCATTTTAATCTAACTTTCACTGTATCAATTTTTATTTCAACTGTCTATTACTAAAATCACTTCACAATCAATTAATATCGCCTTTAATTCGCGCTCCACACTGTAGTGAATAACAATTTTCAAAAAGTCCGTAAAGGACTGCAGCGATGTTCTGCTGCCTCGGCAGAAGAAGATGACAGTACCTGCCGAGAATGCCCTCGTCTGGAGACGCGTGAATGCGCTGGCAGGCTAGCATTGCGGTGTCGTGGGGCGGTTTCATTTCCCCAGCACGAGGAGATGACGGTTCCGAACTGCTCAGATTATGGGCAACTATGTTCCTGTACTGAACTATCACCAGCACCGGCACTAATTCCCAAACGTGGGTTATCTGTCAAGTCTCCTTCCTCACTCAATCACAACTGCCGCTGTCAAAAGTATTCCATCGTACCAGATCAATCTCAAATCGTACCAGTTCGATCGCAAATTGTTCTAGTTCAATCTGAAATTGTTCCAGTTCAATCTGCAATCGTACCAGTTCGATCGTTTCAATTGATCTGGGACATTTTATGCTTGAGTTTTTCTTTAACCCTTTAACTGCTCGATTACTACAACACATCGCAGTATCGCGGTTTTTTACTATCGCGGTTTTTTAACTATCGCGGTTTTACTATATCCCCCATTCATTCAAATCGGCTTTTTGTAGGGTCTCTAGTCATTCAATCCATTTCTGGTACTTTGGCGAACTACCTGGAATATTCGAGCAATTCTGAATGGCTGCAGTGACGTCACTTTCAGATATTGGTCATGCTTGGTCGATTATTGTGCTTTCGAGTACATTCGTTTGTTGATCATGATGTTATTGATAGTTGCGGCAGTAGCTCGCAGAAATGTTTGGACAATAACAATATATACAGTACAGTACGCGGTACAGTACTGACATTGTAAATCAGGTGTAAAATTTGAAAATTATGAAAGTGACATCTGGATATCGTTCCTGGTCCTGTACGCTATGTACTACAACCCATTTCCCTGACGTTGTGATTACCTTACGATTTCAGTACATTACGTGTCCATGATAACTTCATTATTTGACGATAATGCTGGTGGTTTTGATTTGGTTTCCAAAGAAGATTCAATTTTTGTCGCTAGTGTGTATTTTGGAATTTTATTGGGTTTTGTTGGAAACATGCTGACTCACTGGAAAGTATGGAATAGCAGTATCAGTAAAAGTCGGTGTTTGCGCCAGGACTCTTTTGTCCTGGCCTCTTCCTGTCACTTATTTTTCCCAACAGCAATCTTTCAAAATAATTTGAGTTTAATTCAATTAATATTTCACTATTCAATATTGCGCGTTGCTTTTTGGGTAGTTCAGTACCGAGCGTGTCAATTACTATTAATTGTAATATTTTAATTAAAATGAATACTTTAGCCGTTACAAAATTTATTGCTTTCCATATTTATTAAATACAATGAATTATGAAATAAATGTTATGAGAAATTTTGAAAGAACGTGCAGCGGAGTAAATCACATACGATTTCAGTCAATAAAACGCGACGACCTGATGACGACTGACGATTCCCTTCCCACACCGAGCAAAAGGCGCCAGCAGTTCCCACGCACGAAAATGCTGACGCTTGAGCGTCCACAAGCATTCCATGCCCGGAAACCGCTGACGCCCGCGTCTGGTACGGGAAGGGAACTTTGGTTTCGCATTGCAATGCGTTCATGCGGCCACATCATGCATGCAAATGTGGTGTTTGTGTCTTCCGATCGTTTCGCTGACGCGTATAAATCAACAAAATGATCCGAACATCACGCGAAACTGCTGACGCCCGCGTCTCTGGCGATGCAAAATGTGGCCACATGAGACATGCATGCATCTATGATTTTAGCAACTAAGTCAAACAATATTAGTCACATAAGGTGACGAAATTAATTATCCACCTTTGCAAATACGATTTGTAAAATAAAATTTTCACTTAAGTCTAACGCCACTGATCGTGTGGACGGGCATTAACATCCACCCCCCGTTGAACGGTCTGTTCAACCTCTTCCAGTGTGTGGGGCAAGCTGTGACGTCTAGGCAGTGGCACTGGTCTCGGTCGTTGCGATCTTGGTTGGCAGCTTACATTTTTGGCCTTGCACCATAGGAAGGCGACAATAGCGAGAACTGCGACGAAGCTCAGAACATCAGAACATCATGCACATCCAGCTGCTCCCTCCAGGATAGATCCTGCTCCTTGAGTTGATTTCGCAGATCGTTGATCTCCGAAGTGTGCGTCCGGAAAGGTGTGGGCTCAAGGTGCTGTTGTACATGTCCCAGGTTGTGATCAGTGTAATAATAGGTCTTCGGCTGAGTCGTTTTGATTGAGGATTCATATATGCGGTGACCCTTGATAGTTACTGCATCGGATTTGAGCGTGCAGTCGGGAGTCAGCTGCAGAATTCCGAAGCCCTGCAGTGTCAGGATGGATGTGTTGCCACTGGACACAAGCTGGGCCACCACCGGTGTGGTGAAGGCATAGATCCACTCATTGGACTGTGGGATATTCGTCCACGAGAAGGATGTAAGCAGCTCAACTAGGTGACAGTTGGTCATCGTCGGCATTCCCCTTAGCAGCGTCACTTCGCAAGTGCTCATATTGGCGTCCTTGTGATACAATGGATGGGACTGTCGGCACAAGTGGGTGTTTGGCTCCATCCAGTTACAGGCAGCATAATCCATCTCGTTGAGCGGATAGTAGACGTCGCGATGTGGGCTGATGATCAGATAAGGAGCGGTTGGCTGTATAGCAACGAGATGGTTGCGTTTTGCCGTTGGAATTGGTAGGATTCGATAGAGCTCAAACGTTGATACATCGATGAGTGGCATCTTGAGCTCGAAAAGAATGAAGTTCGCATTTGCCTTGGCCTTGATAGATGTTAGCCCAAATAATTTCAGAAAGTCTTCTCGGCCAACAGGGAGACGCTGATTTTCCGGCAGGTGATCCCTGATGTCGGTCATTGCCGCATTAAGTTGCTGTTGAGACAACAGCAGAGGATTGAAGTTGCCATGCTGTGTGTCTGTGATTACGTCCAAGAGGCTGGATTGGATGCGCTGCAAATAGAGTGTTGCCAGGGTCATCTGGAAAGATAGAATTGAGATTAAATCTGGTACTCGGGCTGCGGTGCCTTCAAGTTGCGGACCCTTGACCTCGTTGGAGAGTTTTGTCAGTTCGTGCTCTATGGAGGCAAAACGTTTTTGAGCCATCTGTTCCGTTTGACCGAGGAGATTCAATGTCGAGTCGATGATTGACGTTTGGTTTTTGAGTAAGGAGTGCAGTTTGGTCTGATCTCCCTGCATCGTCTTAATGGTTGGAGCCATTTGATTAGCGTACTCTTCGTCCAGAACTCCGAACAACAATCTGGCCAGTCCACCCACTACGTTTATTGCGCCTCGCCTTGACCTGATCCTCAGCATCTGGTTTGCGCTAGAAAACTGATCGGTCAAGTGTCGGAACTGCTCATGCAGATGCGAGCAGTCGGCTGGTCGAGAATCACGATCACATAGTTGTTGCAGCCAAATCGTGCCGTTCTGCAGCGTGGCCAGCTCCGTCCAGTAGGCTTCTAGGTCATAGTAGACCAAGAGTTTCCACTCGCTTGTCGACAGGAAGGCATTTCCCAATGATTGAAAATGCAATCCTGGATGTGGTCCAGTTGATGACACCTTGATGGGGTTGGTTACTGTTAGAGGGCTCAGTAGGCAGACCAGCAGGAGCGATAGAAGAGGCGTCCTTCTGCTCCCGGATCGGAGCCCGGTGTGATAAGTATCGGGTGTGTCTGCTTGATGCGGTGCCTCAGGTTGGTTTTGAGTATTCGCTTCAGGCCCAGCTGCTTCAGGTATAGTGTTCTCTGTCACTGGTAGTGGCGCTAGACGATGAATGGGCCTTCTTACTACTCCAGTGGCTGTTTTTACGTCTGCAACTCTGACAAAGCCATCAGCCCCTTGATGCGTGTCAATGATTCGTCCCAGAGGCCATTTCATAGTTGGTAGGTTGTCGTCCTTGATGATGACGATGGTTCCCCGGGTAGCATTTGGTTGACCTTGTTGCCACTTAACGCGAAGTTGCAGTTGGTTCAAATATTCGCGGGACCATCGGCGCCAAAACTCGTTCTTCAAATGATTTATCCGCTTCCATCGGGTATGAAGTTCGCCTGCGACCGCCTCTGCCCGAGCATCCACCATGGCCGTGAGGGGCTACCGATAAGAAAATGGCCCGGAGTCAACGCCGCCAGGTCATTGGGATCGTCGGACATCGCAGTTAAAGGTCTGGAGTTGAGGATGGCCTCCGCCTGGACCACCAGGGTATGCAGTTCCTCGTACGTGAGTGTGGCTGATGAAGCGCCCCGGCGAATCAGGTTCTTGGCTGATTTGACGGCCGCCTCCCACAATCCACCAAAGGAGGGGGCGCGAGGTGGGATGAAGTGAAATTGTATTCCCCGTGTGCTGCAAGAGTCGGTCACCTTGTGTTGACCCTCGGCTGAATGAAGTGATGAAGACAGCTCGCGTAGTTGACGTTGCGCACCTACAAAATTGGTCGCATTGTCGCAATAGATGTCCTTGGAGAGACCTCGTCTCCCGATGAAACGCTTCAGAGCACCGATGAAGGCTTCTGTGCTGAGATCGCTCACCAACTCCAGATGGACGGCCTTGGTAGCGAAGCAGCAGAATATAGCGATGTATCCCTTCTGAGGCCGCACGCCTCTACCCCGGTAGTGTATCAGCATCGGCCCGCAAAAGTCGACGCCCGAACGGATGAAAGGGCGAGCCGCTTGCACGCGAGCACCTGGTAGATTTCCCATAACTTGATTGAACAGTTGTGGCCTTGCCTTAACACATCGCACGCATTTTTGAACAACTGCCCGGGCCAGTTGCTTCCCCCTGATGGGCCAAAAGCGTTGTCTCGTGGTAGCTAGCAGTGCCTGAGCTCCGAGGTGGCAATTATTGCGGTGAATATCCGTCATCAGTAGTCTAGTAAGTGGATTCGCAAACGGCAGCAACATAGGATGCTTGGCCTCGAAAGCGAGTTGTGACGCTTCTAGCCTCCCGCCAACGCGCAGGATTCCGTCCGAATCCAGGAAGGGAGTCAGACTCGATAGGGGGCTGTTTTTGCTGACCTGCCCGTGTAGTTGGATGTCTCGCCGATCCTCACGAAAATCGTGTTGCTGAATACATTTTACGATCACTCCGGTTGCTGTGGAGAGTTCGTGAGTTGTTACTGCACGGCTGCGCGCCCGAGAAGACTGGGAGCTTGTCCTGCAATGCGTTACAAAACGCAGCATATAAACAATCACCCGTTGAAGCCTTCCAAATGAGTTGCCGTGTTGAATTTCGTAAACAAAATGGTTGCTTGCACTAGCTGTTGTTATCATTGCAATCCTGATTTGTTTTCGCTCGACTTCGCAGGCCTCAGTGCCCTTGTATGGAGGCGGCCAGTCCGCCTCAGGTCCAGTCAAGAAGGAGGGCCCCTGTAACCAGAGCTTGCAGTCCCTTAGCGCAGCTGGCGCCAGGCCACGGGATAGGATGTCCGCAGAATTGTCGTGGGACGCCACATGACGCCACTGAGTTGGTCGTGACAATGTTTGGATGGTCGAAACACGACTGGCCACGGAAGTGCTGTAGGATGAAGCGGTTGAGTTAATCCACGCCAATGCGACCTCTGAATCGGACCAGAGAACGTGAAAAACATCCGGCAGACTGAGCGCTCTCTTGACTCGACTCGTCAATTCCGCTCCAAGCTTGGCGGCACACAACTCCAAACGCGGTACTGTCAACACCTTGATGGGGGCTACCCTGGATTTGGAACAGAGCAGTCGAACGTTGACTTGACCGCTCGGGGAAGTTGAGCGAACATAGATCACAGCGCCATACGCCCTCTCCGAGGCATCGCAGAAAGTGTGTAGCTGCAGCTGAATTGGTTTCTCGCAGGCGATAACGTGTCGGGGAAAGCGAACCCTTTGCAATGATGGTAGCTCACTGCGGAACTTGGCCCACTGTGTATGTATTTCGAGTGGCAAAGCTGCGTCCCAGTCTAATTCCAACCGCCATAGCGCCTGCAGGAACAATTTTGCGGTTACGATAACCGGCGCTAGGATACCCAATGGGTCGAACATTCGGGCGATGTCTGAAGCGATCGTCCGTTTTGTGAACTTGACCTCAGCGAGGTCCAAGTTAATGCCGATTTGGAAATCGTCCGTTTTCGGGAGCCAAATTACCCCCAAGGTTTTGATGTAGTCTTCCGACAAGCTACCAAAATCCAGCTGGACCTCCTGATCCTCGACACTGATTTGCTGTAGAAGATGCGGATGATTGGCACACCATTTGTGCAAATGCATCCTTGCACTGGTAAAAATCTGACGCAATTCCTCCTGTGTTCGGATTGCCTCCGTCAAGCTGTCTGCCCCTGTCATGACGTCGTCTATGTAACAATCATGCTGCAAGGCGCTGCTGCCTAAGGGTGCTCGATTTTGTTCGGCTTGTGCCAGAACCTGGAGGCATTTAGTGTACGGGGCACACGTTGTGTCGTACGTAATGGTCTTGAGTCGATAATATCGCAAAGGCTGGGTTGGACTTGTTCTCCAAATCACCAATTGAAAATTGCAATCGTCATGCTGAAGCCTTATTTGCCAATACATTTTGACAATGTCGGCAGTGAAAACGAAGCGTGGCAAACGGAAACGGATCAAAATCGCAAATAGATCATCCTGAATCGTGGGCCTGTATGTAGGATATTGTTCAGAGAAACGTTCGTTGATGTTCTGCTGGACGCGTCGAAAACCACCCTCAATTTAGTGGTACTACTACCTGGTTTCAGGACGCAATGGTGCGGCAAAAAATAATGTGCTTTCTTATTCGCTGACCATGTGATTTGCTCCATATGTCCCAGTCGTTGGTATTCGTCCATGAATTCGCAATACTGCCGTCTTAGGTCGGGGTTCTTCTCCAGTCTGCGCTCTATCGCCATGAATCTGCGTATGGCAACGTCCTGCGAGTCATCCAGCCCTTTGGGATCTTCCTTGAAGGGGAGCCGTACCAAGAACCGGCCATCGGATTCACGTTGAGTCGTCTGGGCGAAATGTACTTCGCACGCTCTTTCAGTCGCTGTGAGATTGTGTTGTGGATCCGATACCTCCTCAACCTCCCAGAATCGCTTGATAGCTTGAGTCAGCTGAGTCTCTTCCGTGAGGACTCCACACGTTACTGGTAGCCCTTGAGGTGTTACTACCTTTCCGGCAACAATCCAACCGAGGAGCGTGTTCTGGAGCACAGGGAGTTCAGGGCCCAACTTGATTTGCCCGATGGCAAGAACTTCGTAGAAATGCTCCGCACTCAGCAGCATGTCGATTCGCTCCGTTCGATGGAATTCAGGATCCACCAGCTTGATATTCCCAGGAATCTGCCATTCCGATGGGTCCAGACTCTGAGAAGGTTGAGGAGATATGATTTGATCGAGGACGTAGGCCTCCAACTGCGCGGCATATCCAGACACTCTGGATTTTAGGCCAAGCTCCACCTTACGATGCGCCTTCTCGATGTTTCCACCCACTCCCTCAATCAGTGCAAATTGCGGCGAAGCCGCTAGCCCTAGTTTCTTGATAATGCGCTCGGTTACTAGGTTGATTTGCGAGCCAGGGTCCAATACTGCTCGGCAGTCGGTCACTCTTCCATTGCTGGCAACCACCTTCACAACGGCTGTGCTCAACAGAAGATTTTTCCTCGCTCCAGGTTGCATGAGAGCCGTCAACGTGAGGGCGGGCGGCACAGGTGGTGGCTGAATGTCTGGCTTCTTGACTGTGGAGCCAGGCGTTGTCATCTTGGTCTGCTTGGAGATTTTGCTTCCCGTCATATGTAACAAGGTATTGTGTTTTCCGGAGCACTCCTTGCAGCTTCTTGCCGCGCAGCCGGAAGACTGGTGACCTTCTCGCAAGCAATTTACACATAGCTTCTTTAAACGTACAAGGTTTAGCCTTTTCACAGCGTTGTCTTGGAGAAACTCAGGGCAGTAGTATAGCGGGTGATCCTGCGAGCACCTTGGGCATCGCAATGCAGCCACGGCGGCCACGGTAGCTTTGGTAACCTTCTTGTGATTGCGGTCTGGGTCCTTAGGCGTACTGCCAAGCGCTTCGAGTGCCTGGAATCGCACTTGTAGGAAATCCAGTAAACCCTTCAAAGGTGGCAGCTCGCGCGGGTTAGCTAAAGATTGCTGATAAAGGGCATGTGTTGTCGAATCCAATTTTCGCAGCAAAATGTGCAGTAGCAATGGATCCCAATCCCTTGTGGATATTTGCAGGTTTTCCAGGCCTCTGAGACACTCTTGTGTGGTGTCATGCAGCGACTTTATGGCTACCGCTGACGGTTTTTCACTGGCCTGAGATGGCTGCCCCATTAATTTGTCGATGAGGGCCGACACCAAGAGTCGTCGATTGTCAAATCTCTCATTAAGTGTCTTCCAGGCAGTTTGATAATTTTCGTCTGACAACGCAAAGTTTCTGATCAAGGATCCAGCCTCTCCTGTAAGGTTAACCTTCAGATACCAAAGCTTCTGGCACGCGGACATCGGCTGGTTATGCACCATTTGCATAAACAAATCCCGGAAATGTCGCCAGTGGAGGTAATTTCCGTTGAAGGTGGGCAAAGCAATTTTTGGGAGCACCAAGCCTGGAGTCGCAGCAGGCGTAACAGACGAGGGCGGCATTTCGGTGGTGGCGTTGACCTTTACTTGCAAGCGAACAATGCAGTCCTGCACGTCCTCCTCCAACCGGATATGCTCTTCCAAATTAAAGCCCTGCGCTTCAGGATCCTCACAGGATTCATAGACTTGCTGATGAAGCTCATCCAATTGTTGCCAGCCTCGCTGCACCGCCTCCGCTCTAGCCTTACACCAAGTCTTCGTGTTTTCTGGCGGTTCTGGGCGAGCCATCGTCCTTCTCAGTGAATCTGCCGAGGCCCGATACCGTCGCAACTTGCATGTGAAAACTGCATTTTTCTGTACCGAAACCAGTGCGGCTGAAGGCTTGTCATTGCTATCGTGTGCTGATGAGGGTGGCTGCGACATTGGCAGTGCCGTGCCCTTTAGAGCGTTGATCCTTTCGAGGAAGTGCTTCTGAAAAGTGTCGTAATTTATCTTGGTCGTTTCATACGTTTCGCCCTTGAAGTAGTCGTGTTCCGGTGTGATTTCGGGTAAGGATCGAACTTCGGTGTCCTTGCGTTCGAATTCCTCCCAGGCAGTTTCTTAACGCCGAAGCCGCTCTTCATAGTAGCCGACATCTAGTTTGCGGCTGGCCGAATCCTTCTTATAGTTGGAGATTACGGCTTCTACAGCTCTGGCCAATACCTTCAGCTCCCGGAACACGACCTCCGTATCAACCATTTTATTTTACGCACGCACGACAGGCACGTTTACCGGCACAACACCACCACCACTTGACACTGGTAATCCAAATTCAGACGAGATTGCGAGTATTATCTCGCCGGGGCCTCCAAAATGTTTGCGCCAGGACTCTTTTGTCCTGGCCTCTTCCTGTCACTTATTTTTCCCAACAGCAATCTTTCAAAATAATTTGAGTTTAATTCAATTAATATTTCACTATTCAATATTGCACGTTGCTTCTTGGGTAGTTCAGTACCGAGCGTGTCAATTACTATTAATTGTAATATTTTAATGAAAATGAACACTTTAGCCGTTACAAAATTTATTGCTTTCTATATTTATTAAATACAATGAATTATGAAATAAATGTTATGAGAAATTTTGAAAGAACGTGCAGCGGAGTAAATCACATACGATTTCAGTCAATAAAACGCGACGACCTGATGACGACTGACGATTCCCTTCCCACACCGAGCAAAAGGCGCCAGCAGTTCCCACGCACGAAAATGCTGACGCTTGAGCGTCCACAAGCATTCCATGCCCGGAAACCGCTGACGCCCGCGTCTGGTACGGGAAAGGAACTTTGGTTTCGCATTGCAATGCGTTCATGCGGCCACATCATGCATGCAAATGTGGTGTTTGTGTCTTCCGATCGTTTCGCTGACGCGTATAAATCAACAAAATGATCCGAACATCACGCGAAACTGCTGACACCCGCGTCTCTGGCGATGCAAAATGTGGCCACATGAGACATGCATGCATCTATGATTTTAGCAACTAAGTCAAACAATATTAGTCACATAAGGTGACGAAATTAATTATCCACCTTTGCAAATACGATTTGTAAAATAAAATTTTCACTTAAGTCTAACGCCACTGATCGTGTGGACGGGCATTAACAGTCGGCATTTATCAAGTAGTAGAGCCATATATTTTTGGATAATTTGCGGATCTTTACTGCCATACATCTGCATCGCTATTACAGGTACCGGTCACAATACCAATGTCTGTGGAGTTAACTAGGGAAGTGAAATAAGGCAGAAGATTTGTGAAAACTTGGCATTCAATTATTGTTTCACTGTTAATCACTTTAATGGCCTTTACTTTGATTGCTTTGACTCCGTCTTGCGTTTCAGTGCAAAAGAAGTTATCAGGCAGGCATGGGCGAATGAGGAAATATCTTGTTCTATACATTTTATATTGCTCATCGTTAGTATCAGTTTTTAATCGTTTCAATGGCCCAATGTAACGATCCTTTTTGATTCTACCATGCTTTGAACGTTCGGCGTTTCTTTTGTACAATTGTTGAAGAATTTGGGTTGGTTTTCTGATTTTCTTCTTCAACTCTTGCATATGGTTCCCAAATGCGTATTCAGAGAATTTGTATAACGAGCCAATCTTCTTCACGTAATCCGATATGTTGTCACGGGACACTTTCACACGCGATCCTACAAGCAAGACCCCCGCGAGCTAAGGGTAACATTTATCACGCCAGCCAGACTGAAGAAGAATTGGTAACGTAACTTTTTGGAATTAAATATTTTCGATTGTAATTTCTTGGCACATGTGTAGTGAAAGAAGTACGAAATGTCCGTAAAGGACTGCAGCGATGGTCTGCTGCCTCGGCGGAAGAGGATGATAGTATCCGCCGAGATTGGCCTTGTTTGGGGACACGTGAATGCGCTGGCAGGCTAGCGTTGCGGTGTCGTGGGGCGGGTTCTTTCCCTTTAACACAAGGGCCCATTACAAAAATATTTCGCATTCACGAATTAACAAGTCAATATGCCGATCGACTGGTGTCGAGGCCGAGGTAACCTACGGACTGGCGGAGACCTTCGCCGTTACCGACGATTCTTTTGGACCACAAATAAGAGTGGGGCATCCAGATGGAGGTGGTGCCCCTCGCACCCTCCCAATCAGATCAAGATCCAAATGTAGACGTGGCCATGTGTTTCCCGTTTGAGTGAAAAACTCATACAAAAGCACTTTGTATAACTCTTTCCCTCAAATGAGAAGCACAAACGTGACCCATTTATGCTATAGCGTTATGCCATGAAATCACATAACCCTATATCATAAAAGGGCACGCGAGCGGAAGGCCACTCTACTCGGCAAGATTCCCTGCTAACAAAAGAAACGGAGGAGCGCGCCCGATGGCTAGCCCATATCAGGGGAAAAGCCTGCCGTCGATGCGGGTCCTATACGCGGTCAGGTATGAGGGAATGGAAAGACCGAGCTTTTTATGCTTAACTATTCATTATTTCATTATTCCGTTTATTTACAATTTTTCTTACAACTTCAGATATATCGAGCGTAGAGAAATCGTATCACACGCATAATAAACACGTTTATACTCGTATATGCAAGAACCTAACAGTCAAAAGTGTAGTGTATTTGCACCTTTTATCATTTCCCTCTTTTTTCAAATGGATTAAAATTTCATGTATGTCATAAGGGTGTGCAATACGTTTTCACCTAAATTATTGGATGAACTTAACGATTTACCATCGATTGGTGCTTTGCAAATTTAGCTTGGCACAAGTTTTAATAATAAAATAATCAAATATAAAAATTTTAATCAAATATATAAAAAAATTAATCAAACATAAAATTTAATCAAATATAAAAATTGTAATCAAATATAGAAAAAATGAATCAAATATAAAAAGAATTAATCAAATATAAAGCTTAAAAAGAAACAGGTACTCACCAACATCCTCGTCGGGCGCCCGTTGGTGATGTGGTGGTTTCACATTGATCGTTGCTATTAACTTCAAATAGGGATACAAGCTTAGAATGCACACATATAGCCCGCATAACTATTTATGCCAGGCACTATCTTAACAGTAAGGAAATATATTTTGACTATATTCGGGAGCTGATTTTTACACTTTGAGATGCTTTACCGAGTTTCAAATGTTTGAGATGATTTTGAGTTTTATATATTTTGGTGGGAAAGCAATGAGGACGTGGCAAACCGTTTAGTGAGTTAAAGTATCGGATTACAGCATGATAAACCTAATCATTAAACAGAAAACTGGATACCCTACGCTTTCTTGCCTCTTTCGTCACACAAGCTGAGAAGACTGCGTGCACAATGCTAAACGACTCGAAACCAAACTCCTTAAAGTAAGCCGCAAAGTACTGGCAAGCCGTTCCCGTTCCTCCCTATCCTCAGCTCTGATTGCGCCACATCAATTTCTCGGTCATAGAAAATTGTCAACTTTTCCAACTTAGTACTGCTGTATTTAGCCGTTAATGCAACATTATGATTTTCTTCATTGCCCAAAATTTTATCAAGAAATTTCAAAGGTATTGTTTTGAATGTGTTTTATCGTTCCGTCCGCAATCGAAAACAAGTCCTGATAGCAGTGTATTTGCCTCAAACGTCACTAAATGCTGGCTTCTTCCAGAGAACTGTTATATGCGTCACAAGTAACCGCTAAGTTAATTTTGGTGCCGACGAACATGGTTTTCGCTACAAGAAATGAACTCTTTGACACAAACCAAAAATACATTCCACCTCAGTATCTTTTCGAGCTGCTATAATTATGTCAATGACTTCTTCTAGTCTTAATTCGATTTCGTTTAATAGGAATTTAAGTATGTTTAAGTGTTGGATGATTTCAGTTTCGGAACTGAATTTATTTTGATCGGCTAGAAATGCATTGAATCTGTCGATGTTTTTATTCAGTTCTTTCTCTGAGAGTTGAAGTTGGGAAATTATATTGTTGAAATTAGTAATTGTTATGATTTAGTAAACACACGTCTCGAACGTTGAGACTGTTCATGCATTTGGAATCATTCAATTTTAAAATTTTACACAATTTCAATAACAAGGGTAACGCTGCCACTGGAAATCTGCCACGTCCGAAACGTCTCGCGCTCAGATCTTTCTTTTCTTGATCGTTCGTAGGCAACCTGTCCGGCGTGCTTGCGGTTTCGCGATCTTAAGTGGACTCCCTTGTTTGTTGCTAGTCGTCGTCTTACGGGACCACTCCAGAACTAGTCGACGTGCCTTCCATCCACTTTCCTTCTCATGGCGAAAGTGCGATCGTGGAAGAGCTCCGTTGGAAAGGAGATTGCCGTATCCAGATTTCAATTGCAATTTAAAATGATGAATATTATCTTAAATTTACAATTGAAATTTGGATCTACAATATGTTGCTTCTCGAGCAGTTTGCTCAGGCGACTGCTTGATTATTACCCGACGAGTCCGGACACTCTTAGTCTACTCGAAGGTGGCTGCTGGCTAGCTAGCTAGTTCGGAGAGGAGTTCTGTCGCGAGTCTTACGCATGCAGACTAAGTCCAAAATACAAAAACTCAGCCACCGGTCCACATGTCCGATTTAAAACGCGTCCAACAACTTGCATCGACTCCACTTTACATTCCATACTTTATTCCGGAGGAAACGAACAAAACAACCGCTGAAACAACATGCGCTCCCAATTATCACCGACGCGGTGTCCGAAATACACTACTCTAACTCAAACCGGAAAAAACCGACTCTAAGGAAAAACGCAAATTCATAATGTTGCACCGCGTACCGACTGCACGCAAATCCAACCATTCGCGGATTACTCACCTCTCACTCGCATTTCCTGCTAGAAAAGAACGGGTTTGCTGGAAAGGAAAGACTCGGTTAGCCTAGCAATTCATATTCTTTTTTATTTCTTGCATAGTACTACTTATTATCTGATATTTTAACAGAAAAACTAAAACTCTTGAAATTCAAATACATCTTTTAAATCTCATATCCAATTTTGTATATCTATTTGTTTAAACAAAATATTGAAAGCTAAATCAAATACTAACAGATATAATTTCCAAAACAAATGTATAATTTGTCTTCGTTAAAATTGTCAGCGGTATGACGTCAGCCAATTCAACACTACGTTTCAATTGCCGGAAAAAAAACCCCAAGAAATAATACTTACAAACATTTGTCAGCAGATTATTTACATACTTTCCTGATTAACTTATTTCAGAAATTATATTATAGTCTAAGATCCCGCTATACAACGACCTTCACCGAGATGCTTATTTAATGAGACGTATTTTTTATGTTATTAAATATGCCAATAAATATATCCTATATGGGTTGCCTAACAAATTTCAGTCCAGAGTATTTTTAATTAATAATTTAAAAAATTTTTTTTTTTAAACATTGCACCGGTGTGATTATTAAATAAATTTGATACCAATCGAAAGTTTGAAGCCCATAGAATATGCAAACGTTAGGTTGCCTATTTTTTTCCGGTCACAACCACGGGTTGCCAGGTGTAAACAGGTAAATCTATACTAGCATTTTGCAACGGTCTGATTATTGAATCAAACTTAGATAAACTGAAAGATTATTTCATAAGGAACACGGTGGTATAGGGTTGCCTGCGAAAAATCAGTCCCGAATTACGGTTGTCGAATTTTAAATAATAAAATATCGCTGCGAGTGAATGTGTGTGAGAGAGAGGTCCCACACCAACCATCCCATGCGGTAGAAAAGGACGCAGCGTAGCAGCTGTTTAAAGTCCGCCCATTTAAAGAAGGAGAGTGCGCATGCTATTTGTGCTTGGAAATGAAAAGGATAGCGATAGACTCGTATATGCTGTGCATTATTTTGGAGTAGTTAATTATTGATGTACAGAAATAGTTATTTAATTTTTTATTTTTTAATCAATTAATTATTTATCTATGTTTATTGTTTATGTGACACTAAAGTATATACACATCTTTAGTAAAAAAGACAGTTAGAGTAAAACATATATATTACTTATCTGGCAAATTTTATCTTTATTATTGGGAGCCGAAATAAAAAACAACAATTAAAAGAATACTTCTGTTTATTGAAAAAAATTTAAAATACAAAAATTTTTAAAATTATTCAGGTTCCGAGTCATCGGACATATAACTGTGATCTCCAACTTCTGAATCTTCTTCGTCATCACTCTCCGTTTCAGTTTTTTCGACAATGTCTTCTATTTTTAAAGGTGTATGATCCCCAATGAATCCTACTGGTTTTAAATATTCATCTAAGAACCAACCGCAGTTCTCAGGCTGAAGTTTCACGCATATTGGATCCGTTGCATTAAGCCACATGGAATTTACGAAAATAGTTCGTAAAATTTTCTGAGTTAATGATATCCAGCAAGGTGGTATGGAGTTGGAGTCGAAGCCTTTTATTTTTTTTAAAAAGTGCTCGCTGTCTTCTTTTGCAGAGTAATTCTTCAAAAAAATGCGATGTCTCGCATCATTCACACTGGTACAGTTCTTGATACCATACATACTAGACGTAAATTCTTGAACAGTCTTCATTTTTTCACCAATGAAAATATCAGCAGCATCTGTTAATGACGCAAAAACTGTTTGATATTTTTCATTTTTTGAAAATTGCTGAAAAGGTTTTACTTTCCCTTTGTTGTAAAATGCTGCCGTGTAATCGCAACCTGTAAATGCATGGAATGCTGGAAGACTTTGGCATAATTTAATTCCTAACTCCAACGCTAAATCGGTGCAATTAATACAATCAACAGTTTGATTATTACTCTTTTTTGTAGCTGAACTGGCAAGCCAAATTTCTGATCCGATAAGTTTGTGCATATTTCCTAACAAAATAATCAAAACGTCAGTATCAGAGGCTTTAATTAAAACTCTTGAGCCTGGTTCCGCTTTAGAAGCATGAAAAATAATCCTTGTATCTGCCTCTTCGTGATGACATTCATAATTAGTTTCTTCAGTTTTTTTTACGGAATTTTCCTGAACTTGATAAGAGTAACAATGATGGTCGACGGTTAAAAAAATTTTTTTGTTTTGGATTATCGTTACCAAACTGTCGTTTTGCCAATAATCAGCCAGAAACTGCACCAGAGCCTCTTTAAAGCGATAATTTTTCAGGCTTTGCAAAAAATTTTTTGGTCTAGTTTGCTGAGGTCCTGAAATTTTGTACGGAATATCGAATTCTTTTCTGCTTTCACGTTCGGAATCTTTGATTGACGGTGATAAGTAGCGATCAAAAATTAAATGTATTTCTGTCGCGTTTGTTGAACATATTTTTATGAGTATTGACTCGGCAATTTTATCAAAAGTTTGAGCTATAGCAGCTCCGATTATATGCAAGTAATAAAAACCATCTATTATTTCAACGTTGATATGAGTTGGCTCAACCATTTTAGTTTTGGATTTCAAAACCTTTGCTAACGTTGATTTTGAAGTTTTTAACATCTCTCCAGTACATGCAAAAAGAGCAGGGGGCAATGGTGCTAGTGGAAAAGTTAGGCAAAATTCGAGATTAATTTTTTTGTTTAGACTTATTGCCAAAAGTCGCCCAAATACATCTCGTTCCATTTTCAACAATACTTTCTTGTTCTTGTCTTTGGTACTCAAGACTTTAGTCATACATTGAGAAGCAAAATTGCAGATTTTGTTTCGTTTTATTGATTTATCGAATCTTCCGGGAGTTGAAGAGCATTCCGAGATAAAATTTAATTTTTGTTGAGAGCCTGCTGTTTTTACGTTCAGCAGAAAATCAGTAACTTCTTTCGATGCAGCTTTACCGGTTGAAATGTTGAATAATGTATCTTTGTCAATAGTGTCATCAAATGGATTCATCGTACATTTTATTGCTTCAATGATACTCTGAAGATTTTTCTTGTCTTTCTTAATTTTACTTCGTTGCAATGAGTGCGAAGTATCATCCTCTTTCGTTAATCCGATTTTTTGTTTGATAGATGTTAATATCTTCGTCCTCATGCTATGACTGAGTGCCCATCTTTGACGTGCAGATATTGAATCCGCAGCAAGGTTATCAGCCAATTGATTGCTAGCATCAGCATTGATGGTTTGCTCTAGCGTCAAGTCAACCGGTGATCGAGCGAAATTCGCTGCAGTTCGTCTAATTCCAAAGGCACCTCGACGAAATTCAGCCACCAAAGATGAATTATTAGTATACAAATTGATTAAATTGCTCAAATATAACAAGGACCATCTGGCATAATTGGGCTGGTTTAACGCAAAAAAAATATCAGCCATGTTGAAAATCGAGTCCACGTACAGTTCAAAGTTACTGGTGCGGATACTTCTGGAAAACCGATGGTATAAATTAATTAACTCACAGTACTGGTAATAAAATTGAGCAGTTTTCCCTTTTTCTCCGATTAAAGTCTGATTGCAGAATTCTTTATAACCGTTAACAATTCGACTCAATACATCTGGTAACTCGATAGTTTCGTTGGCGTCATAAGCAGTTTGATTTGATGCATTCTGTATTTGTGTTTGCAGCAGTTCATCCATCGCCTCAAGTGTAACATTAGTTGTCGATAAATACTGTTCAAAATGTAATATTTGTAATGCGGCAGCGGTTAGCGGATGTAAGCGCTTGCAGCGATTGAAGTGCTTGCTGTCCAAAAAGCTATTCATGGAGCCGCCGGCTAATACTTCAGCTTGCACCAGTATTTCCACTAATCCACTGGAGTCAATATATTTTCCGATGGCTCTAAAAAATGCCATCTCTGTGTGAAACGCTCCCAAGTTAACAAAAATTTTATTGTATAGCGGTTTTTCTTGTTCTTGAATTTGCATAGCCATTTTTGCTATCGCTAAATCATATGTCACAATAATTTCTGGCTGCTGACATTTTTCAGCGATTTCTTTAGCCATGTTTAATGTTTCATTGACTACTGCATACGACGTTGGTGATGAATTTATGGGAGGCAAATATTCAACTCTTTGCTTCTCACTGTGGTCTAAAGATATCATACAGTTATAACCCAACCACATAGGAACAGAATCAATTCTTGATAACGACATTATCCATAATAAATCTTTATCTGTAGCTATTTCTGTAGCACCTTTGCATAACTCGGTTGTATTGATAAACGAATCTACAGTAATCAGCTGCATACTTGCCTTAGGTTTCGAATAATATGGTCGAATTTCTCGTGATATTTCATTGAAACGCCTTCTCTTGCGGGTAGGCCCTTCTTCATTTGTGTTGTCCTTTACTTGAGGCGCTGGTGAAGTTGTAGCTTCACCGTCATCAAAATTATCAGTTCCATTACTAGAGAATTGATAAATAATGCCAACTGTGTCGTGCATAGTGTCCTTTCCAGAAGTTGTGTCAACGAAGCGGTCGAAATTATCGAACGCTACGTGGGTGCTGTGTCCATTTGCTGCAGTGATGCCTTTTGGTATAACTTTGTTATCTTGGATCGATGTATACGTCATTTCGGTTTCCAATTCTTCTGCCAAATTATATCCAATTGTATGGCCATACCTATTAAGTATCGTAATTACTTGCCTAGAGTTGGTTAAAGACTTGACTGCCAATCCAAGAGATAAACTTTTTGCGGGCTTACATGCACCCCTAGTGACAGCATAAATAACGTCACTACATATTGACGTTATTTTAGCTTTCAGTCCGTTCGAATCTTCATCAGAATGATTAGGTCCTTCAATAAGGTTTCGCATAAAATCTATTAATTGCTTAGGAATGTCACATTCTCCACGAATGACATCATCAGCAGTTACGTTGCGAGAAAGCGGATGAACATCTATATTTTTAATACAACTTCTCAAATAATATGCTACATTTTCAAACTCATAATCATTTCTTGTCTCCAAAAATTTAAAATTGTTAGCCATTACAGAAACGTCCATGTCTGTTTTGTACACAATTTTTTTGTTACGTATTCCCATTGACGCTTCAATCGTAATAAGATTACCAAATTTCTTCATTAACTTTTTTTGCAAGGTTTCACATCGGTAATCTTGAATATCATCGAAATCAATTTCATGATTTCCAAACTCTAGCAATAAAGCTTGGTATCTTAAAAATAATTGAGCCAAGTACATAACTTGGTTGTTTTCAATTATTTCTGTCTCAATAAAATTTGATATGGATTGAAAAGCCAACTGATGTAACTGTCGATATTTACTATACGTTGAATCGGTAGATTCTTCCGTGGACCGCTTATTTTTCGATTGATACAGTGCGTAACAAGGCAGATGGTACGCGATAGTTTGATGTTGAAGTTTGGAGAGAATCTCCGAATCGCTTAAATTTTCGGCGATATTTTTGATCTGTAGTGGTACTTTGTCACCTTTAGGGAAAGTAAGATTAACCAGCTTCTTTCCACATCTTTTTTGGCTGTGGTCACAAAAAAGACAAATAATTGTGCTTGATGTCGATGCTGTTGATGTCGTTGCTGTTGATGTCGATGCTGTTGATGTTGACTGCTCCTAAAAGAATTTAAATCATTCTTTGAGTAAAAATGGAAAAAAACAAATATAAATGAAAATACAAGTTCAATTAATAGATTTTCATGTCACTTTTTTAAAAAAGCTAAAAAAAAAAATAATTTTTTATTACCTTGTCAAAGCCCCCAGAAGTTTGAGGCAGGTCTTCAACATTACTCGTTTCATCCTCAGCAACTGTAGCACAGGAATCGACACTAGGATTCAACTGTTGTGGTTCTTCTTCAGTAGTAGATACATCGGTATGCTCCTAAAAAAAAAACAATTTTTGCGATTAAATGAAAATGTTTGATTATAAATTTTAAAAAATTTTTGATAAGAATATTTGATTTAAAACATCCTCATTTAATTATTCCAAAAAAAAAAAAAAGGAAATCAGAACATTTTCTTGTTCAATTTTCAACTACCGTTTTTTAAGTGAATTACAAAAAAAATATGTGTGTCGAAAATTAACAAAACCATAAGTGAGTTATTAGCAATTACTTCAACATGACAAAAATATAGAAGATGTATTAGCTTAGATAATTTTAAAGATTCAATTATTATGTACTTACTGTATATTCAGCGATAAATTTAAGAAATTCTTCGTTATATTTTTTATTCAAAACAGTCACTTTTTTGTAGCACGTGGTATGATAACCTACAAATTGGAGTGACGCACTGGGTAGCTCAACAAAATTGTATTTAAAATGTTTTTTTTTACGAAAAGCTAACTTTAATGCACAGTTTTTAAAAGTTTCATCATCAAAATCAATTATTCCGTCATCCGAATCACACAAAAAACACTTTTTGGCCATTTTTTCCAATAATAAATAGCAGCACGTTTTTTCACTTGTATCTATAGCGACAATCTACTCCAAAATAATGCACAGCATATACGAGTCTATCGCTATCCTATACGAGTCTATCGCTGCGTCCTTTTCTACCGCATGGGATGGTTGGTGTGGGACCTCTCTCTCACACACATTCACTCGCAGCGATATTTTATTATTTAAAATTCGACAACCGTAATTCGGGACTGATTTTTCGCAGGCAACCCTATACCACCGTGTTCCTTATGAAATAATCTTTCAGTTTATCTAAGTTTGATTCAATAATCAGACCGTTGCAAAATGCTAGTATAGATTTACCTGTTTACACCTGGCAACCCGTGGTTGTGACCGGAAAAAAATAGGCAACCTAACGTTTGCATATTCTATGGGCTTCAAACTTTCGATTGGTATCAAATTTATTTAATAATCACACCGGTGCAATGTTTAAAAAAAAAAATTTTTTAAATTATTAATTAAAAATACTCTGGACTGAAATTTGTTAGGCAACCCATATAGGATATATTTATTGGCATATTTAATAACATAAAAAATACGTCTCATTAAATAAGCATCTCGGTGAAGGTCGTTGTATAGCGGGATCCTATACTATTAGCATTATTTAATTAATTGAACTTCACACGAAATCTTACATTTAAATGTTCCTTAGTGTTTACTATTTATTCTCTTTTACACGTATCTTTTTGTATTAGAATTTTAATGCTTTATTGTTGACCATACGTTTTGGGTTTGATATGTTATAATGCTCTCAATTTTCGCCAGGCGAGTAGCTATATGTTTCGTACATTGTTCGGGCGCAATATTGCTCAAATGATTGTAACTTATCCGCCTCTTTTGGATTGATGGGGTTAGCTGGAGGATCAATAAAAATGTTTCGTTACATGCTCCTCAATCATCACCGACAACAATCGCAAAACCGTATCTTTTTCCAGCGCTTAAGGGTTCTGCTCCAGTCAGAAACACGTCCTTCAGAAGATCTTTGTCGATTTGGTGTTGTTCGTTTTCCCACCGTTTGCTAATCAACTCCCGGATAGTCTTGCTTCGCTATTAAAACCTCCCAGCACTTAATTCTTCGTGCCTACGCCCGAAAACTCGAATACATCAAATCACTAACAGTTGAATTCACGTTTCGACATTAGACCACACAAATTTCAACCTATTCGCAATTTTCCTGGAACCGGGATCCGAGCCAACGGAACTAAGAGGCAACGTGGTGCACACACACGTCAGTCGCGGTTCAGTGGCAACGATTAGATTAAAAGACGCAAAGACGCTCATAAGCTGTCGACGTCAGTGGCGTAGGACATATGGATCGGCTGATCGGCGTAGGGCACCAAGAGCGAGGCTATCACATAATTGTGGTTTTTACTACATTAATTTGATCTTTGATTAACAATTGTATTTCTGATTCATTCTGTTCAACTTTGTTTATGATTTCATTGTAATATTCTGCATCATTAGAGTCTATAGTACCAAATAAAAACATACGTTTTTACGATATTATCGTAGCCAGCTTGGGGGAAATACTTTGCATATGAGCGAGGAAAGCTTTACGCCCACATATTCGCCGCAGCTCTCAGTCGGCTGGCGAAAGCTTTTACATGATCGCTATTCTATAAGCTTGCTCATACATAGAGCTTCTCGCTTGTGGTTAATCGCTGCCGTGTACGCGTCATCCATATGTTGAAGCTTCACAGCTGCATATTGGCCGCAACGTACATGGCTATCATGTACTAGCGTTTACCCATGCCAACTCCTAAGTTGTTTATTCGCCGTAATGTACATCCATATGCTGAAGCTTCACAGCGGCATAATGGCCGCAACGTACATGGATATCATGTACTAGCGTTTACCCATTCTAACTCCTAAGTTGTTTATTCGCCGTAATGTACATCCATATGCTGAAGCTTCACAGCGGCATATTGGCCGCAACGTACATAGTTATCATGGTGTTGTTTATCTGCCGTAATGTACATTGGCGTCATTGGCTGACGCTTTTAGCGCTAAACGGTAGGCGGGAGTTCCACTCGCTCGTTCGTAACAAACTCTCACCACCGAATCAGAGAATGTCGACTACCAAAGTGCAATTCTCAGTGCTCATCTTCTCTGTACCTGTGCCAAGCGTTTTCGGTATACTTCCTTACTGAGAGCGTCGCCCCATACCTCTACTCCTTAACTCCTTCTGATTCTACAGCACTCATCAAGAGGCGTCTTCTTGATGGGCTGGGTTAGCCACGTTGGCCATAAGTCGAGCCAGGGATGATACTCCCGAAGCAGCTTTCTCAGCCGTTGCCCTGATTTTCTCAGAGAAACTTATCTTCGAGTGGATCAGTAGCCCCAGGTACTTCACCGCTAGCTTCCATTCGATTCGTATGTCTCCAATACTGATCATCCTCACTCTGGGGATTCTTTTTTTTATCAAGATGACCACTTCGGTTTTCTGCCGTGCTAAACTGAACCCACGAGCCGTCATCCAGTCTCATTCCCCGCATTAGGCTACCTAGCCTCAGCTGCGCTTGTTCAACGGTGCGTTCAGCGACCAGAGCCGCAACATCATCCGCATAGCCGATCAAGTGTCACTCATCTGGCATCTCCAGTGTCAGTAGCCCGTCGTAAGACACGTTCCACAGGTCTGGACGAAGGATAGATATCTGGGCAACACCCGATTTAACTTCCATCCTTCGTTGGCCCTATGTCGTGTCGTAAAGCAGGCTTCGGTCTTTCAGATAGTCCCTCAAAAGCCGCATTAGATATTCTGGAACTTGAAAAGGGGTTTCCAGCGTACCCAGAATATCCACCCATCTTGCATAGTTGAAGGCGTTCCTAACGTCGATTGTCACCAACAGGACGATCCGTTGCTTGGTGCAGCTACCTGCCTCTGCCTTTGGACCGCGCTCACCACCTCTGTAATTGCATCAATGGTAAAACGCTCTGCTCTAAACCCGTACTGCCGAGGAGACAGGTCCCCAGTAGCACGAATCGCGTTAGTGAGTCTTCCCTTGATGAGTTTCCTTAGCACTTTCCCAGCCGGGTCTAGCATGCATAACGGGCGGTATGCAGACGGCGAACCGGGATTGCCCTTCCTCTTGCTGATCAGCACGAGCCTCGCCACCTTCCATCGTACCGGGAACCCCCGTCCCGTATGCAAGCGTTGAATGTGCCTGAACAGCAAGTCAGGACAATGGTGATAGACTGCAACACCTCAACCGAAATACCAGGTTTACCTGGAGCCTTTCTCACTTTCAATGAAAGGACTGGCTCTTGCAAATCCGGCTGTGTGAAGAGTGAAGACTCGACTGTTGTTCCACCATGGACACCGTTAACACGAACGGGATGGGTGGGGAAGAGTACCCGTACCATTTCGTCCATCTTTTCCACATCATGTATGCAAGGTTTCCGTAGGGTACTAAGCTTCCGTATAACTAGCTTGTAGCCACGGCCCCACGGATCCTTGTTCACATTGTTCATTAGGTCTTGCCAGCAGCGAGCCTTGCTGTTGTAAATCAATTTACAAAGTCATTTTCTGGCAAACATATATTCTGCCACTCGGTGGCATGCCTCGTTAGGGTTCCACATACGTTGAGCTTCACGCCGAAGCTTTTGACAGTACCTTCGCTTTTGAGCGATTTCAGTTGACCACCAGTACACTAGCGGCTTGCCGTGCCGGGGTTTTGGACGGAGCATAGAAGCGTTGCAAGTAGTCGTAATGATATTCATAGTTGAGATCACCACGTCTTGAGCTGCCAGTCCTTCCGTCTCCTGCGAATCTCCCTGCAGCGAAGCACCTGCTGTAAGCACCTCCACGAACCTCTCGACGTCCATCCTTCTGATGTTCCATCCAATTGTAGAAAGTCGAGAGCACGAACTTTGGACCATGAATCGTCATTCTGCAACCTCTTGCCATGGCGCTTATCTTATGAGGTCTATTTCAAAATTAATTCCGATCAGTGGTGTAGTTTGGACGATCATACTAATGCCCATTTGTGAAAGCTCAAAAGCTTTCTAAAATTGGGGTGTACGTACATGAAATTCAAGTTAGTATTAAGTGTGTATTAAGAAACTTCAGTGATTTAAACGAGAAACGAAAGCTCGCCGTCTCCAGTGTATATCTCTATGGTTTGATGATTACTGCTGGATGAGATAGTTGTGTTACGCGGCTATGTATGGCCAATTAGCGTTGTGATGGTTATTGGTGTAAACAGTGGTGGTGTTTGGAGGATCATACTAAAGCTCATTCGTGAAACCCCAAAAAGCTTTCGAAAATTGGTGGATACGTACATGAAATTCATGTTAGTATTAGGTATTTATTAAGAAACCTCAGTGATTGATATAAGAAACGAAAGCTCGCCGTCTCCAGTGTATATCGCTTTGGTTTGATGATAACTGCTAGATGGGATAGTCGTGCTTTACGCGGTTATGTAAGGCCAATTAGCGTTGTGATGGTTATTGGCGTAAAACATTTCATTTTTTTTTTAATCTAAGAGTTTAAGCTATTTTTACTTGGTTTTAGGGTTAGTTTCGAAGGTGCTGAGGGTGCACAGTTTTGTCTTTGAATTTTGTTATCTGTATATGTATTTTTTTTTCTTTTTTTTATTTGGGGAGTTGGGAGGTGAATGTCATTTACGCACAAAGTGTGGGACTCTCATACTCGCAAGAAGGCAACTGGACCACCCACTAATTTCAACGATTTTCACCAAGAGTACCACGAAATTTCAAAAAAATCACTTCAGAATCAAGAATCTATCACGAGTGTTTTGGCCAATTATCAACTTCAAAGAATCTACGAAAATATGCTTTTCAACCAATCTACGAAAATCTATCTATTTCAAATTTTTATCCGATAAACTGACACTAATTGTCAAATTGACGACAGGGGCTTATGTCAAATCCAAATATCTCCTAATTTCACCCCCGTCAAAATCCCGATAACTCCCTTAAAAATACGAATTTCTAAAAACCCTCTTAATTTTAAGAAACCTTAACTATTTTGGGGGTCGGAAAATCGTTTAAAACCATCTGTTTTGCTCTAACTGGCCTCTGAGCAAAGTTAGCCAAAACCACCCATGAAAAATTCACAAATTTAATATTTTCACATTTTATCTACTCTATTTTCTCTTTTTTACCTACTAAACCCACTGTCGGCTCGAGCGAGGCTATAGTTGCCCTTTTGCCGAGGTCTTTCTTTACTGCGCCGCAGAATGCTTCCCTCTTGTCAGCCTCTGCTCCGAATTCGACCAGTATGGATTCCAGTGTCATCTTGCAGATTGTTAAGTAAAAGTTTCTTTTAGACCACTTGGAAAAGTATTGAGACACATTTCCGAAAATAGAGTATTCTTTGCGTTTACTGCGCTAGAATCTTTTTCGTGGGCATTTACGTTGTTAATCAAACATGACAATAATTCAACTACTACACTGTAAAATTTTTGAATGGTGTCAGAGTTATGTCGAAGGCTATGTAAGTCTTTATTTCGCGAGGTCTCGTAATGAAGGCTATAGTTATCTTTAATCACTTTCCACATTAAAGGAGTGTCATGCATGTTCAAGATCTCATTGGCTTCATCAATAATTTTATTCCCGATGCTTCTTAGTAAAAGTTTGTCATATTTTGTACCATTTGTAATTTCAGCTAAGAATTACATCAATATTGTTATTTAAATTGAAAAGTTGCGCAGGATTACCATCATATTTTGGTAGATCTCTTATGGCGTCATCATTATTACTTATCCTTAGCCTAAAGAATGGGAGTGTCGGATACGGTTTGAATTTGTATGGAGGGGGCATGAAATCCAAAATCACTGATTAACATCAATAAGATAGTTCGTAACTCGAGTAGTGATAATCCTTCGCTGAGTCTGCTACGGTGAATATACCTTTCTCATTTGCAGTTTTTGGAAAATATCTGAACCGTGGGCGATATTCCTCCGCGAATCCGGTAAACCTTGTAAAACGATTTTAATTTTTCTACGACGAACTTCGCCCATTACATAACCGACTGCGCCAATTATAATTTCCAAGCAGTTTGCCTCAATAAAAAAAAAATTTCGATTTAAATATTTATTATTCTTTCATCTTTGCTCTACAATGTTCTAAATACATTTCAACTCTTCATAGTTTAATCTGAAGTTTTATTAATAAATATAATTTCGCTGCAACATTGTTGCGATTTATTAATCGCAACAATGTTGACATTTGGATTTTGATTTCAAGTAACCAAAGTATTTACTAAGATAAATGCTATCGACCAAAGCAAAATACATTTTATATTGTGAGCGTTTTATTAACTTCGAAAATTAAAACACGTCTTTTCGCTTAGACGATCCGATCATAAGTCCCTTTATTCGCACAAATACACAACCATAATAGAAGTTTCGTAAAGTAGGAAACCAATACATAAGTGTTACATAATAATACAAGTAAACAAGAGTTGCCAGAATAGAAGTTTCGTAAAGCAGAAAATTAAAATTTTACTGGAAGGATGCTTACAATATCAGGTTACTTTCGGCGTCTCTTTCGTAAAATAATGGCCGTATTCACAGCTGATCAAAATCTCAGTTGACTGCCCTAGACACCGACATCACCCGTTTTTTTTGCTTTCTTTTGATAAGCTGAGTAGTGATATTTCTTCCCGACGCGAACTTTTCAAATTGCAACTCGCCGATTAAAAATGTTTTGCGTGTTTTATGGATCAAAATGTCAGGAAGTAAAGCTCTAAGTGTTTCGTTAGTAATACCAATCGGTATATTACATTACATTTCGCGGCACTAAATTTTTCAACTTTCTAACTTATGGGTCCAACTTTAGCGAATGATTTCGCATGTTTTTAATGCATGTAAGTTTGTGAACACATTTGTTTTTACTATAGCAATCCTTCTCACTGAAATTTAACAACTCAAATCTCACTCACTTGTCACGTCATTGACAACAGCAAAAGTACACAGCTGATATATTGCCACTAACTTAACTGATATAATTCCTCATCGATTTTACAAGTCCGGCAATTACATTACGAAGGTAACGCTAGGAATAAACAATACATCACCGTTTAAAGATGTTATACGATGCACTTGAATTTGAAAAGCTACGAATGTTTTTATCGATGTTGAAAAATAAATTGAATATTCGCCTGACAAGGTACATAGGCAAACTAAAAAAAATCACACCTATCCTACCTGCAGCAAACCTAATTGTGTATAGCAGGTATAGTTTCTTACTTAATATTGCCCCAACAGAAATAATTTTGATCTATATAGTATATCTGACGAACATATAATTCACATGCATTAGATATATATTTGTGATAAGTTTTGCACTTACATATATTGAAATTCACACTTATATCCATTATAGCCGAAATGTGTCTTTCGTGCCTCTATTATTTCTTTAAAATATAGATTTATATACTCTACAGATATAAATTTTGCTTGAATTTTTCATTTTTATGTTTAGGGAGGTATAAAATCATTATATATATCTGCAGCAGATACTATATACATACTGAACCGATTGATATATTTGCCATCTATAGTGCAGTGAGTTAGATGTGATTTAGTGTTTAATAATTAAATTGTCCGTCTGTAGTAAAATGGATATGTTTAAAAGTCCGTTAAGGACTGCAGCTATGGTCTACTGCCTCAGCGGAAGAGAATGTTGGGATCCGCTGAGATTGGTCTTGTCTGGGGGCGCGAGAATGCGCTGGCAGGCTAGCGTTGCGGTGTCGTGGGGCGGGCGGGTTCTTTCCCCCAGCACAGGGATCCACTACAAAAGAATTTCGCATCCACGAATTTCTGGGGTCAAATAAAATGTCGACCGAAGTCGAAACGGAAGTAATCAACTAAGGGTCGGAAATTGCTGATAAACTGGACCTGGGGAAGACAGGCGGACTTTAGGGGACTTCGTCGTTACCGATGATTCTTATGGCCCAGAAATAAGAGTGGGGCATGCAGATGGAGGTGGTGCCCCCTCGCACCCTCCTAACCGGATCACCCTCCCAACCGGAACGTCGACGTGGCCATATATGTAGTGAATAAGAGATGTTCAATAAGTCCGTGAAGGACGATGTTCTGCTGCCTCGGCAGAGGAAGGTGTTGATTCCTGCCGAGAATGCCCTCGTCCGGAGACGCGTGAATGCGCTGGCAGGCTAGCATTGCGGTGTCGTGGGGCGGGTTCGTTTCCCCGGCACGAGGACTCACTACAAAACATTTCGCATTCACGAATTGCTTGCAGAGATCAAGAGGACGACCGAAGTCGCAAATCTGTAGATAACCTCCACGAAGGAATTACAACTTGTTGCGAGAACAAGTACAACCTGACAAGAAAGACTAATTTGGGGGTGACCTCGTCTTTACCCAAATACATTCAGGGCCCACAAATGAAAGAGGGGCAACCGGGTGGTGGTGGAGCCCCTTCATGCCCACCCAACCGGAATAAATCCAATGTTAAACTGTTGAAGTGGCCAGGTATTCCTCTTCTGAGTGGAAAACTCATATAACTTGAATTATATGAACTTTCCCATCAGAAGGGGAGTACCCCGGTGACCAATTTATGTCATAGAATTATACAATTGAATTGCATAACTCTATGCCATAAAAAGGCACTTGGATTGGGCCACTCAACCCATAAGGTCTCCTGAAACAAAAGAAGGAATTATTCTGTACCCGGCGGCTGGCTCATATTTTGGGGTGGAAGCCTGCCACCGTACCGGGTCCTATACCCGATTGGAAAAGACCGGAAGGGAAAAGACCAATTTTTGTTTAACAATTCATCATTTTTTATTTTTATATAAATTCATAGAAAATTAATTAAGAACAAAGAAATTACAATGTAAGCTACAAATACTAAATGAGAAGGATGAGTGTGTGGAAAAAAGAAAGAGATCGTAAGGCTATGTTACTCAAATTAAACGAGTATCATAAAAAACACAGCTTAACATTTTAAATTGCACTCTACAATGGAGGAATGTATACTTGTACATAGCTCGCCTGGAGAAATGATAATGAACAAAAAAAAAACCACTGTTTATATAAAATACCGTAGGTGCTATAACAGTTAACGACTTTGCGAGTAATAGGATGATATAATACGATAAGATGCCTCTTGTGCTTTGATGGCAAACAAATATCGTTAATCGATTATTTTTTTTAAAGACAATGTTATGATTATGATGATAATAAAGCCGGTAAGTATTCAATTCAAATCTCTGTTGGATCTTGGATTTATATAAAGTAGGACTTAAGAATGAGTACAAAGTTAAATCGTCTGGATTCGCTTCACAATTTTCCGTAAGAATCTTCCCCACTATTTAACCGATTTCTTCACTTCTCACAGGTTTTTCCTGGCGTTTCTTTTAAATTTATCATTTATATTGTGCTGTTTATTAAACATTCAAATAGACTTTGTGTCGCTAGATGTAAGACGACATTAAGCATTAATTTATCACACAATTCAACAGAATTTATAAAACATAAACAGAAAACATCAACTTGTGCAATCATTCGTTATTGTAATGCTTTGTGCTTTGAAAAGGAGATTAATTTGATTCCACGAATTTTTCGAAGCGAACAGAGTCAAGCCTGAGACTGATATATGCGAATGCGAGAGTACGACTCCAATTGACTTGTAAGGAGTGTCGAGAAATTCGTAAGACACACTGTAACTGATCTGTCATTACTGCCTGATGGCACAATACGCTATAAAAGTATTTATGATGTGGGAACGAATCAATTTGACTTATAACAAAGTCAAGAAATTCGGAGAACGTTATATGAAAAATTTTAACTCAATCTGAATTGAACTTTAGAACATTTAAGTATTCGAGAGTAAATTTTTTTTTTTTTTTTTGTGTAGCTGAAACTCTCACAATTCTGTCATTTATATAAGTGAAATATTGATAATAATTAATTAAAATTTTAGATAGAAAAAAATTTAGATAAATATAGAATAATTAGTATAATATTATATATATAGAATAAATAGTGTAATATTATATATATAGAATAAATAGTATAATATTATATATATAGAAATTAAAAAGGGTACTTACAATACCTTTCCCTCGACGACGAGCGCTCGTTGACGATTTGTAGGTAAGCAAGTCCTGTAATTCATTTTTAAGCGTATTATTGTACCGGTTGTAATTTATGAGTCACGACTTCTTTCTTTTGGTAGTGTAGATTCGCATTCGTATAATAACTATTAGTACACGAGTAGGAAGGCATAAAATATATCCTTACCACTTAAAGCAATTGGTATAGCCGCCTTTTGAATAGGCGACGGTTCCTCCCAGCCCTTCTCGTTTCAAACAGAATTCTTCGAATTCATTTTCTCTGGGGTCTGTTACATCACTAGTCTTAGGTCTATTAGCCTTCGGAGGAATCCGCAATTTTGATTTCCAGCCCATGTCATCGTTTACGTTGTTATCATTGCTTAAACTTATACACTCATTCGAAAGAAAAAAGAAAGAAAAATAGTCCTTAGAAAAACTAATATTAAT
Source organism: Odontomyia ornata (assembly GCA_963969285.1). Taxonomy (NCBI): domain Eukaryota; kingdom Metazoa; phylum Arthropoda; class Insecta; order Diptera; family Stratiomyidae; genus Odontomyia; species Odontomyia ornata. The sequence goes on along the minus strand of OZ017742.1, from coordinate 227,219,982 downwards.
TTACTCACGGTTTCTTAATAAGACTCCCTCGCCAACCATTCACATCACTTCACCTCACACTTCACTGGCACTTTATCTTATCCGCCTTGCGTACGGAGCGGTTTATGGGAAACTGTTCACTGAAACATGTTCGAGGCAAACGCAATAACCTCGCTCGTACCATGTGGAAATAGAAGTGCCATCTATGTGTGAACATGCGGTGGTGATAATGCACACTCATTTCGGTTATTTTTTTAAAATTCTAAATTGCTTATTTTTTTTGTGTAGATTCGATTAAGTTTTCAATTGAAAGCAATTTATGTTTATAATTATTAGGCGTAATTAAGGGGGAAATAAATCGAAGAATAGGACAGGCACGCGTTAATTTCCGACAAACAAAACAATTTTTAATTAATATTATGGTTGGAATGGGTAACATTTGACAAATTTTGTGGGGTTTAAATGATACAATGATTTTATCGTTCCTATAATTTAAGGGGTTAACCGTTTCGTTCTAAGCATTTGCATACCGCGTTACACCGCAATTAGTTAAATTATATTCAAAAGATATTGAAATAAAATCACTACACATTAAAACAGTTTTATAATTTTGTTTCCCGGGTGTTAAGTACAAAAGAAATTTTTTCTTTACTTATTTTTCATGCGAAAAAAAAACGAGTGTTGCGATGAGGAAGGTGACTGAATGGTTACTCCTTGTTAAATTGAGTTGGTGCTGTGTGCCTGTGTCAGCGCTGCTTTTAGAGCCATAGCTCCTAGATTACTTCATATATTTCCCATTTGAGTGTAAAACTCATCCAAACATAATTCGCATGAATTTTCCCATCAAATGAGAAATATAGACGTGGCCTATTTATGTTATAGAATTATGTAATCGAATCACATAACTCTATACCATAAAAGGGCACGCGAGCGAAAGGCCACTTTAGCCGGCAAGAGCCCCTCTTAAACAACGAAAAACATAGGAGCGCGCCCGATGGCTAGCTCATGATATAGGAGGAGCCTGTCATCGTTGCGGGTCCCATACCCAGTCCGGTAAAACGGAATGGAAAGACCGAAAGGTTACGGTTGAACAATTCATGGTTTATTAAGTTTTCTAAGAAACAATACTTTCTAGTACAAAGCGTTAGTGACACAATTTTCATACTGATTATTTTATATAAAAATATACTCAATTCTTTACTATTGCATGACCATATACTCGTCTATAATATCGATCGCAATCACTTTGTAATCCCTTCATATAAACTTTTATACTTTATTTAATTTTTTTTTTAAATTGGTACTACTAATAAAATCTAAATTTAATCATTTATTAATTCATCAATAACAATAGCATTTTCTTTCATATTATCTTTTGTATATCATTGTTGTTTATTGCCACTGGTCAGACACATATTTAATTGAACAAGCTACGTTTAATACACTTTATGTTTTGTTCACTTATCATGTACAAGAAAGTTTAGCTGCTGCTAATTGAGTACAAATACCGATTCCCTTAATTAACAGTATATTTCTATGGATTTGACTTTGACATGTATTAATATAAACTTAAACTCTTATAAGCTGCTCGTCGTTGTATCGAGTGAAGTAGGTTGTCGTGAAGTAGATCGTTGGTTACTTTCTTCTGTGCTGTGCAATAGGTAGCGCTTGTGGTGCTACATATACTCCCTCCTGAGTGACGTTGACGATAAATGATGACAGCTAACTGATCCCTAAACGTCACGATTGCCACGCATGGGTGCATTCTCTTTGCCGGTGGATAAGTTCTCAGTGTAGTTGGTGGAGGGTTGATCGGCGGCAAGATATGCAGTGCATCACGATTTTAAGTTTGCATTTGAGAGACAGGAACTGTTTTGACGGACGATGACGCTGGTCGCAATGCTGTGGGTGGAAATGTAGTTGACGGCAGGATTCGAAGTTAATTTGGCGGTTAATTGTTCTGTGCAGCATGACGCAAGTCGAAAACAGAGGGTGTCATGACAGGTGATGGTTTTCTTTGTGTTTCATCGGCTAGGGTTGGTGATGGACACGCAATGGAAAACGAAGGCGGCGATTGATTCTCCGAGACACGCACATTTTGTGGGGATGCAGCTGGTGAGGATAATCGGGATTCGCAAGTGTGAGGCCGTGACTCGGAAGCTGTTTCCAGGAATGCAGGCTTGAGTCGTTCGGTAGATACTTTAACCACACGTCCATTGACATCGATCTCAAAAAGTTAATCCAAGATGAGATTTAATACTTTATGTGGGCCAGAGTAAGGTTGTGTCAGAGGCTTTTTAACAGCGTCGTTCCTTAAAAAAACGTGAGAGCTAGTGCGAAGATTTTTGTTGACAAATATTTGTCTCTGATTGCGATGTACTGGTTGTGTCTGACGAACGTGTCTCATTGTGGAGCGTAATTGTGTCAAGAACGTGTGCGGATCCGCTTCAGTTTGCGCAGGCGCCACTAGTTCACCGGGAAATATGAGAGTTGTACCGTACAGCATTTCTGCACAGGAAGCATCAATATCTTCTTTATACGTCCCGCGTAGACCCATGAGGACTGTAGACAGCACTGAAGGCCAATTAGGGTTCTCTTCATGGCACATAATTGAAGCTTTAAGAGAACGGTGCCAGCGCTCAACCATGCCATTCGATGCGGGATGATAAGGGGACGTTCTGTTTCTTTCACAACCCAAATACCGCGTTAGTGATTTGAAAAGTGCTGATTCAAACTGCGTGCCCTGATCCATCGTAATAGTATGTGGCACTCCAAAACGTGCGACCCAGTTATTAAAAAAGGCTTGGGCTCCCGAGTTAGCCGTTTGGTCAGCGAGCGGAATAGCTTCAGGCCATCTTGAGAAGCGGTCCACCATTGTAAAGCAATATCTATAACCTTGCGACGGGATAAGTGGGCCGACGATGTCGAGGTGTACGTGTTGGAATCGCTCTTCAGGCATTGTGAATGGCTGAACTAGATTTCTTTGATGTCGTCCTACTTTTGAGCGCTGGCACGGTATGCAACTGCGGGCCCAAAGGCGGGCATCCCTTTTCATGTTGGTCCATACAAATTTCTTAGCGATGGTTTTTACAGTGATGCGACCGCTTGGGTGCGAGGGCTTATGAAAAATGTCGAAAATTATCCTCCTTAAACCTGGTGGCACAAGAAAACGAGTTGGCGGCTGCGAGGTGTCCACGATTACCTTACAATTTGCGCGCGTTTCAATTTCGCTTAGCTTTAGTGACGTAGTATTGCTAACTAGGAGACGCTGAATTTCGTGGTCGTTTTGTTGTTTCCTCGCTAAGTCTTCCAGGTCAATGTTTGATGCAGTAGATATAGTTTCTAATCGTGAAAGTGCGTCCGCTACTTCGTTGCTGGGCCCCGGAATGTATCGTACATCTGTGCAGAATTCTGAGATGAAACTTAAATGACGCAACTGACGAAGAGATGCTTTCGCGGCCGGTTGATTGAACTCAAAGGTGAGTGGCTTATGGTCTGTGAGCACATGAAAATGCGTTCCCTCTAAATAGTGCCGGAAATGGCGAATACTGTCGTAAATGGCAAGGAGTTCATGACAGTTTTCTTTGGAAAAATGCGAGAGGCATCCACCAGTTATTTTGTCTTTGTTACTGCACTGCCCCTATAGCCACGTCTGAAGCGTCTGTTGATAATCTTAGAGGGATGTTTGGTTTGAAATGCACTAACATAGTGGCCTCAGCTATGCTATTTTTGCAACGGAGGAACGCGTCATCGGCTTCAGGTGTCGAAATAATTGAAGTTTTGTCGTTCTTTTTTGCGCCAGTGCAGAATTTGTTTAATGGCGCCTGGATATCTGCTGCACTTTTGACAAAACGGCGATAGTAATTTATAGTTCTAAGGACCCGGCGGAGCTCATTGATATTGGTAGGTTTGTTGAAATTAAGGATCGTTTTCACTCGCGATGGTGGTGGTTTGACACCTCTTGAGCTAATCAAGTATCCTAGATATTCAATCTCGCGCACTCCAAATTCACGTTTTGTTACATTAATTATGATACCATATTTTGCCAGACGTTCGAATAATTTAGTAAGGTGTTCTTCTGTATGCTGACTTTAAGATTCTGACGCCACCAGAATATCGTCGATGTAACACACGCAGAAGTCTATACCGCGGAGCACGCTGTCCATGAAACGCTGGAATGCCGCGGTTCGTTCCGTAATCCGAACGTCATGACAGTAAATTCGAAGAGGCCGAACGGAGTTGTTACAGCCGTTTTCGGGATATCGCTTTCCTCAATAGGAATCTGGTAAAATGCGTTGTAAAGGTCGATTTTCGAGAAAATTAGTTTGCCGTTAAGCTCGTCTGTAATATCAGGTACCTTGGCATTATTAAGACGCCGGTAGTCCCCACACGGCCGCCACGCACCATTTTTCTTTTTTACTGAGTGTAGAGGACTTGCCCAGCCGGCAAAACCCCTAATCCAAGGGAAATTTGAACTCTTCCTTGGCTGTCTGCAATTTTTCTTTAGTTAATTTCCGAGGACGTTCCGCTATGGAAATTTCGTAAGTATTGATGCAATGACGAACTTCATGTTTAATTGGACTCAGTGCCGTGGTGGGATTGGTGAGGGTCGGAAACTTCCTGAGCAATGCGCTATAATGCGTATTGCTGTTGACGGTGAATACCGAGTCGTGGAAATCCTTGTTGATGCGACCTCGACTTGATGAGTTAGCATCCGGGTCAACCAACCGTCGATTTCGTAAGTCCACCAATAAACCATAATGTTTGAGAAAGTCAGCCCCCAGGATTGGACGTGACACGTTGGCTACAAGAAATTTCCAATCGAATGATCGCCGAAAACCAAGTGACAAATAAAGCGTTATTTTGCCAAATGTGGTTATTGCAGTGCCATTAGCCGCAAGCAGTTTGAAAGAGGATTGTTTTTGAAAACTTCCTGCGAGCGATTTGGGAATGACGGACACATTCGTTCCCTTGTCAAAGAGGAAAATTAATCGCGTATCGTACCACTAGCCATCGCCTGTATAGCTAGTGGGTCAGTGCGTTTCCCGCCTTTGATGCCTGGAAGAAGCAAGGGGCATGGAAACGTTGGGTTGCGGACCCGAAACGCTTGTGATAATAACACATAATATTGGGTGATTTCTTTTGCGGATCCGTTTTAAACCTGCCTGCAACGCTTCCCGTTGCACTGCAACTTAAAATGCGATCCGCAGCGGCGGCCATCTTTTCCAGGCTTTGAGACTCCGCAATAACAAGTATGGAGCGAATATTCAGAGGAAGACGTTCTAACCACAAAGATTTGATTAATGACTCCGGCATGTCGACACCAGCAATAGACTGCATTTTTCGCAAAAGTTGAAACGGGCGTTGATCTTCCAAGTCAAGACGGTGCAGGAGCCGTGGCAGGCGTTCATGGTCCTGTCAACCGTAGACCGAGAGCAATCTCGTTTTGAGTGCGTCGTACTTGTTGGTTACCGGCAGGGTTTTCAAAATCTCGGCAACTTGGGCGATTATTTCCAATTCCAGCTCGGACACGACTTTGTCAAATCGCATGGCGTCGTTCGAAATTTTGCTGGCTCGGAATTGCGCCTCGACTCGAGCGAACCACAATTCCGGATTGCACGCGACTCCATCGATTCTGAATACCTCCGGTGGCGTTTGAACATCGGCGTTGATCTGGCTGTTGACATCGCTGTCAACCTCCTGAAACTCATCGTCGGACATTTTGTACGAGAAAAATGAAAAATTCACCTTAACGGGGTCACCAATTTAGCTGCTGCTAATTAAATATAAATACCGATTCCTTTAATTGACAGTATATTTCTATGGATTTGACTTTGACATCTATTAATATAAACTTAAACTCTGATAAGCTGCTCGTCGTTGTATCGAGTGAAGTAGATCGTTTGTTACTTTCTTCTGTGCTGTGCAACAGGTAGCACATGTGGTGCTACAAACGTATTAATCAGCAATATGAAGACGGAAGTTTTATTTTCTCTAGAAAATTCTTTCTGGAAAACTTCAGATTATGGTTTAAAAAATTCACGGCTCTTGGAAAAGAATGCAGTGTTATAATATCACTTGAAAGTAAATAGATGACACGGATACTATTTGAAAAAACTCGTTTTATCTTATTTATGTAGACTAAACACCAATGAAATATTGTTATTGAATGAGAATTACTATGTGTTTTCTTCTCGTTTCTGTAGTTCGTCGTAATGTAATTATGTTTTTTAAAACGTCTCTTTTAAGTAATTGGATTTGTATGAAGATAATTTGATTTAAGTTGACAGAATATTTATGGTGAATTTAGAATTTTCTTTAATTATTTTAATGTCTCTTTTATTCTATCATTAATTATAAATATTCCAAAACATCTAACGATCAAATTGACCTTGCCAAGTTACACAGGTATTTTCGTATTACACGATGATTATTGAACTAAAGCACCTATATAAATTCATTTTTCGCACTGTTATTGTACATTCTTAACTACTAATTCAGAAAAAAGGCTTATTGTAGTAACAAGGATCGCTACAATTTTCTTAACATGAGTTTTTAATAAAATTTTTAAATAGATGTCATAATCTGCTTTTAAGATTATTTACGCCGGTATGATATTTCAATCGAGAGAGACCAGTTCCTTAAGATTTCACCGTAATGTAATTAATCACTAACTTTCGCTAACGTTAATTGTTTCTAAAAAAATACTATATGCTTACGAATCATCTACCAAATCTGGTGGAATAAAAGATTAGCCATTTTAAGTTTACTCTCTTTAATATTACAAAACTAGTGGAATTGACGTCATTTCCTCTTGTGATATACTTCCGATATCGTTAAAATATTGTAGTAGATAAAATATTGTAGATTTTCGGTTTAACTTGTATCTAGGAAGCGCTCATTCAATAATTTAACATAAATAACTTTCATTCGCTATAAATACTTAAATGTATAAATCAAATTCTTCTAATGCTTACTATCTACTGATAAGCTCTTTCGGATATTTCAATCAATTATTATGAAAGATCATCTTCCTCGTGCAATTTACAATCCCTGTCAGCTGATGTAATCGTTCAGGCGAATATTCCCTATCTGAATTCACTCGTAAATATCTTTTTCTTCCACCCCGGATACGTCAAATTCACGTAGACGTCAATCCACCCGCTCAATTACATTCCATTCGCCAATCTAATACATCGTTGAGATGTACTAGATCAGCGTCTCATACTTTAAATTTTATGTGACAAATTTGAATTGTTTAAAAACTAAATTTGAACGAAGTAAAGAAAAATGAAGAGGATTTGAAATAGTAATAAAAGTTAAATCTCATAACGAATATAATTAAAGGATGACATTTAAATTTAATATAAAAGGAAAATTGATACAATATTTTTTACTATATCCCCCATTCATTCAGCTCGGCTTTATATAGAGTCCCTAGTCATTCAATCCATTTCTCGTACATTGGCGAATGTTCTGACGAGAACTACCTGGAATATTCGAGCAATTCTGAGTGGCCGCAGTGACGTCACTTTCGGATATTGATCATGAATCTACTTGGCCCATTCTTGTGCTTTCGGGTACATTCGCTTATGGATAATGATGTAAATAATCGTTGCGGAAACAATTGCGACAGTAGCTCGCAGAATTATTTGGACATGTAACAATATGATTTGTTATGTTCTTAATTTGAGTTGAAAGGATATTATTATTTATCAAAGTTTTCTCTATTTTCTCTGTAAGTTTTCGGTCATCTCCTATATCTTTTATAGATGTTCCTAAATTTGTTCTATCGTCAACGTCCATAGTACCAACTACGTATTTGAGTCCTTTGCCTAAGGCCCTCACCTTGCATCGCTGAGGCTTCGGCAACTTGGACCTTCTGCGACTGATCCCGATGGGCTTTGGATGTCTCCAACACCGTGTCCACCGACTCCTTGCCGCTTAGCTGTTCGCGGAAGTGTCGGCCAAAACGCTCTTAATTTTGCTTGGTTGGTTCGTACACTTCCTTTGCAAAATACGCGTGGGACGGGTCGACGTCCGGCAGTGATCTGGCGTGGCTGTCTGCGCCTTCAAACGCTTCCCAAGCCGGTTCTAAGCGCCGCAGTCGCTCCTCATAGTACCCGGCCTCTTGCTTCCTGCTGGGCGAATCCTTTTTGTAGTTAGAAATCACTTGCTCTAACTCCCGCGCTAATCGGTGGAGATCCTCCATAAGACGCTCTGTGGTGGGCATTAGGAAGGCGGATTCTCCGGAGGCACGGGTAACAAAATGGGGAACTCACGACTCGACACTGACACAATCCGCACCTCACTACCCTGTTTGCACACGCGAGTTGAATCTCGCCGGGGCCTCCAAATTTTTGCGTCAGAACTCTTTTGTCCTGGCCTCGTCGTGTCACTTATTTTTCTGTTTTTTGTTTAAAAGAGCGAAATCATTTAATTGGATTCAAAATTTTTTTTTTCTTTTAAATACATCGAAAACTGTAATACATGAGTTTAAAGTCGTATTAAAATATGTATATTAATATATTTGAAAAATGAATTATTTTTGTTCTCGCCGTCGCGAGTCGGATAAGACCCTCACCTTGCATCGCTGAGGCTTTGGCAACTCGGACCTTCTGAGACTGATCCCGATGGGCTTTGGATGTCTCCAACACCGTGTCCACAGGCTCCTTCTCGCTTAGCTGCTCACGGAAGTTCGGGCAAAACGCTCGTAATTTTGCTTGGCTGTTTCGTACACCTCCTTTGCAAAATACGCGTGGGACGGGTCGACGTCCGGCAGGGATCTGGCGTGGCTGTCTGCGCCTTTAAACGCTTCCCAAGCCGATTCTATGCGCCGCAGTCGCTCCTCATAGTACCCGGCCACCTGCTTCCTGCTGGGCGAATCCTTTTTGTAGTTAGAAATCACTTGCTCTAACTCCCGCGCTAATCGGTGGAGATCCTCCATAAGACGCTCTGTGGTGGGCATTAGGAAGGTGGATTCTCCGGAGGCGCGGGTAACAAAACGGGGAACTCACGACTCGACTCGACACTGACACAATCCGCACCTCACTACCCTGTTTGTACACGCGGGTTGAATCTCGCCGGGGCCTCCAAATGTTTGCCTCAGAACTCTTTTGTCATGGCCTCGTCGTGTCACTTATTTTTCTGTTTTTTTTTTTTTTTGTTTAAAAGAGCGAAATCATTTGATTGGATTAACAATTTTTTTTTCTTTTAAAAACATCTAAAACTGTAATACATGATGTTAATGAATACAATATATTAGTTTAAAGTCGTATTAAAACATGTGCTGTCGCGACGATCTGCTGACGACTGACTTGAAAGAACTCGCCAGACACCATACTCATGCTCATTCACGAGCGTCAGCAGATTTGCGCTTGCAAACGGATATGAAAACCATCTCGCATGCATGTAATACGCAAATCTGCTGACGCCTGCGAATGCGATTTATCTGCATTTGGTTTTATTCCTTCAGGTGTTAGTATATGTCCGAGATAATCTGTTTCTTTCGTAAAGAACTTGCACTTGTCGATTTGTATTTTTAGTGCATGTTTCTTTAGTGTTTGTAGTATTTTCCTAGTATTGTCTTCCATTTGTTGGAGTGATGTCGCAAATATTAAAATATTGTGGAGGTATACTACGCAAATTCTATTTATGTAAGGTTGTAATACCTCGTTCATCATTCTCTGAAACGTAGCAGGGGCATTCTTCAATCCAAAAGGCATTCGAACGAACTCGTAATGTCCTTGTTCGGTTGAGAAGGCAGTTTTATGTCGGTCATTTTCGTTGACTTGAATTTGATGGAATCCTTTAGCTACGTCAAGATTTGTGAAATATTGAGCTCTTCCTAATTTATCAAATAATGAGTCTATATTAGGTATTGGAAATTTATCTTCGATTGTCTCTCCGTTTAATTTACGATAATCAATTACAATACGTCATCTAGCTTTTCCAGAACTGGCCGTTCTCTTCGGTACAATCCAGATAGGTGCGTTATAAGGCGATGATGTAAGAGGGAATTATTCCTTGTTTCAGCATGTCCGCTGTTTGGATTTTAACTTCTTCGTCATGTAATTGAGGGAATCTATACGTTTTGGAGTACAAAGGTTTGTTACTTTTCGTAACAATCTCATGCTTTGTCTTTGTGTTGCAAGTTATGTTATCACCTTCTTTATAGAATGAATCCTCAAATTCCTTAAGGATGGATACTTCTCAAAGCTTTTGACTCCTCGTAATTTAATGCTTCAAATAATTTATTTAGTGAACAGCTTTTTGGTGCGATTTCGCATTGTGCATTTATTGCCGCAGGTGCAGCAACTTTTCATTATTTATTTCAAAATACCCTTCAGCAGAATGTATAGTAACGTTCAAGGGGTGAAGTATATTTTGGCCAATAACGGCTTTAAATATTTTATTTTGGAAGTTCATCAAATTCCATAAGATTTTATGGGATTGAGGTAATTTAAATTCAAGAGGCATATAAGTTTTAAGTTTTCGATTTACAGATAAGGTACCTCCGAGTCCGTAAATAGGGATAGGATTAGTGAGAGATATTCGGGAGAGATTTTTAAAACAGTTAGTGTCTAAACTTGATGTAGATGCTCCAGTATCTATGCGAGTAGGAATAATCTCGTCATCAATAGTTAAGTTTATTATTGGTAGAGAACTTCTGAGGCTTGTATTAGAAAATTTGTATCCATTGGTTCTGGATTCTGATTCCTATTTTGGCCACTTCCGTCCACTTCCATTTGTTCTTGTCTATAATACCTATTACCTCTAAAATAGTTGTTTCTGTATCTTCTATTACGATAATTATCTCGATTCTCACGATAATTATCTCCGTTGGTATTATTCTGTTGTTGGTTATTTTGGTTGATATTATTTTGATCACCAGTTCTGTTATTAGCATTAATATTATCATTATTATTTTTATGTTGCCTTCGGTTCTGTTTGTTATGTTTGTGATGGTAATTTGTATTTTCGTTGGTACTCTGTCTTAGTTCCCTCAGTTAATGATAAGCTTGATCTAATGTTTCAACATTCTTCGTTTCTAGAAGGAACATTTTATACTCTGGTATTGAACCATTAAATTTATTTAGGACTAGACTTTCATTTCTCTCGGGACTGAATTCTACATGTTTATTGCGAAGGGGGTCTTGCAAGAATTTTATTTTTAATTTATTTAGAAAATTACTTAATTTTACATATAAGTCATCAATATTTCCTGCACTTACCTTATGTATTTGATTGACCAAGTTGTTGTAAGTTTCTGTGACGCCATATGTTGATGTTAAAATATTCAATTTGGGTCTGTGAGTTTCTGGACTGTGTTCCATGCTGATCCTTGAATTTTATTGAAAATGAGCCTAAACAGGTACGCTCTTTGATCTCCGATTGGTACCAATGCTAATATGGTATTGACTTCCTTGATCCATGAATTCAGGGCGTATTCGTCATTATTCCCGGTATAATTTGGTAGTCTTCTAGCCTCCTTCAATAGTTCTTGAAACGGTAGGTGTACTAGTTCAGCTGCTTGTTGTTGTTCAGTCATATTGATTTTAATTCAGTGTTAGATTTTCGTTTCGGTGATTTGAGAGTATTGGTATTAATTTGACTATTTCTATTATTCCAGAAAGTAGTCAGTTGATATTAATTTTTTTGTTTTATTCGACAAAAAATTATTTTACTTTGTTATAATGTTGACTCTTTTTATCATTCCAAAAAGATTGTCAACGTAGTAAAATTTGTTTGTTTAATTTAATATTTCCGCTTTTCCGGTTTTATTATGATTGGCTCTTTCTATTATTCCAGAAAGTGTGCCAATTTATTTTATAAATGCTGTGAGTGTTAAAAAAAAAAGGGTTTTTAATTTTTCTTGATGTAAGTTCAAGAGTACTTTTCATATCACAAATGTTAATTTCGGTTCGTTTTCTAATGTCCTAGAGGTTCCTCCCTCGACGATCGGGATCGCCATCAGGTTAGTCATCATTTCGCTGGACATCAGGTGCTTGAATGTCGGTATTTACATCAGGTGGTTTCCTTTATCGACAGTGTTGCGCAGGAATGATCAAGAAGGAAACGAAACAGCGTTACGACAAAAAATAAAATAAAAAACGTGTCTACTTGTTGACGGTCAAAAACAGACTAGTTTATTGTGTACTGAACTGAAGAACATGAGATGACTACGTTATAGAATTCAAACAAAGAAAATAGATCAGAGAGAGTAGAGAACGCATACGTTAACACTCCCACTCGTTCCTTATCTCTCAAAAGAATACAAATTATTTTATATTTAAAGTATTACGTAGCTTCATAAAGGTTTCACGATTAAGTCCTTTGGTGAATAGATCTGCAAATTGGTCTGAACTACCAATCTGCTTAATCTTGATTTTGTTGTCAACAACCAATTGCCTCGAATTGTGAAATTTGACTTCTATGTGTTTCGTGCGACGGTGAAATACTGGATTCTCTATTAATTTCTTCGCTGCTACGTTATCAGTATACAAGATAGTTGGCTGTTGTTGCTTACAGCCTATAGATTCTAGAAGTAATCTAGCCCAAATTACTTCCTTTGCCGCATCGTGAATAGCTACGTACTCGGCTTCAGTTGTCGATGTCGCTACTATTGTTTGCTTCCGTGAAGACCATATCACGGGGCTGCCATTAACCGTTAAAACTACACCACTGACACTTTTCCTAGTGTCTAGGCATGCTGCATAATCAGCATCACCATATGCATCCAGTCTGCATACATCGTTGCCCCTAAATGACAGTCCGATGTCCAAAGTACCTCGTAAATACCGTAGGACACGTTTTTCTGCTTGCCAATGCTCCATTGATGGTCGTTCCAAGAATTTTGATAACGTAGAAACAGCGAATGTAATATCGGGGCGTGTACCAACAGATAAGTACATTAATGCACCAATTAGTTGTCGATAGGGTACATTTGCGACTTCTCCGGTATTTGCCACAAGTTTCGCATTGCTTTCGAATGGTGTTGAGATCGTCTTGCAGTCGGACATGCCAAATCGTTCCAAGATAAGTTTGGCATATGCTGACTGAGATATTCGAATAATAGAATCGGTCTCCTTTTGGATTATCTCAATGCCCAGATAGCAGGTTGCAATATTGCTTTTAATTTCGAATGTATTGCTCATTTTTAGCAGCAGATCTTCAACGTCAGACTCGAGTCGACCACATACAAGTCCGTCGTCGACATACAGCATCACCAACAAATCGCCACCTTTGCCAATGTATACACATGGGTCAGCAGATGACTGCATCAACCCAGATTGCTTCATAAAATGATCGAATTTGATATGCCATTGTCGAGAAGCTTGCTTTAAGCCATACAAGGCCTTCCGTAAAAGATGAACTTTGCCTGTTCCATCGTCAAAACCATCAATCTGCTTCACATACATATATTTCTTCTGCTAGTTCGCCATACAAGAACGCTGTTTTGACATCGATTTGGAATACTCAATACTTTTTGGCTGCAGCAACTGCTAACAAAGTACGAACTGATTCAAACCGTGCCACCGGTGAAAACGTATCATCGTAGTCGATTCCCTTACGCTGACCGCAACCACGCACAACTAAGCGTGCTTTGAAGCGATCAACAGTTCCATCAGGGTGTGTTTTGATACGATACACCCACCGTGTTGAGATAGCTTTCTTACCACTAGGCAATTCGACCAATTGCCCAAGAACACCATGATTGCTTAATGATTTCATCTCGTCTTTCACACAAAGCTCCCACTTGTAAGCATCGGCACAAGACCGAGCCTCTGATACGCTGTTAGGAATGACAGTATCTGCAATGAAAGCACAACCGGCATTTAGCAGTTCTGCCATATTTACGGAACGAACATGGGATCTTGTCCTTTTCGAAATCGGAGCTTCCTCAATAGATCGACTTCTCGTTCGAATCGGTGAAATATTCGGTAGATTATTGTCATCGTCAATCGCATCGTCAATATCATCAATGTTTGAGCCATCACTGACTCTGATTGGTTCGTTGATAATATCAACGGTTTCTGGCGTAGTTCGCTTCGCAACAGTTTCCGCATTTTCGCTCGTCACATATTGAGTTTTCCGTAAATGAGTATCTTCTTCTACAAATACGACGTCACGACAGGTAACTACTTTGTTAGTACCAGGACGCCACAATCGATAGCCTGTAGGCGCATACCCAACTAAACGCAAAATTTCCGCTTTTGGTTCTAGTTTCGACCGCTTCGATTCATCAATTAGAGCGTATGCCTTGCAACCAACTGTTCGTAATTTTTTAAGCTCTGGTTTTCGTCCGTACCATACTTCAAATGGTGTAAGACCGCGAAGACGATTGAGCGGTATCACGCAGCGTAAGTTAGCTTTACACAACATTGTGCGTGTCGATTCTAAACAAGTTCAATTTTGCCGTTCTGCACCACCATTCATCTGTGGACAATATGGCACTGAGTTTTCCATTTTGATCGAATGCCGTAAAAGTAAATCACGCATTGGTTTCCCCGTAAATTCACTCGCGTTGTCGCATCTGACCCGGCGAATATCATGTCCGACAGATTTAGAATTCAAGCGCGTCGACTACTCTGTCTTTTGTTTTTAAAGGTTCGGCAAAAACACTTCCACTATAATCATCAGTAAATAAGACCGCGAAACGATTTCCTCCCCAAGACGGCACTTTCATCGGACCGATAATATCGAAATGGATAAGTTCTGCGCACTTTGTTGCTCGCTTCTCATTTTTTACATATGGTAGGCGATGCATTTTGCCTAATATGCATGACTCACAAAATGTGTTTTCGTTCGCGTCGCAGGTAGAATTATCATTTTTACTGTCTTCTTGCCCTTCAACTTTAATGTTTCCGAACAAATTTCGTTTCAACATTTCACGAACCGCGCGATAATTCGGATGACCCAATCTTTCATGAAGTTGTCGAACACTTACAGACGCGACACATGCATTCGACGGTTGAACTTCTTCATAGTCCATTTCAAATAGGTTGTTGTTTACTTTCCAGGCACAGCCGACTATTTTACCATGTAATTTCAATACGGCTTTAGATCCTTCGGCTTCGTGTCTAGCACCCTTCTTCGAAATGAACGAACCTAACGACAGAAGTTTTCGTTTTAAGTGCGGTACATGATATACCTCTCTGATCGTTACGAGACCAGCCGACTTAGATACGAATTGTAGCGATCCCTTGCCAACTGCATAAATTATATGATCGTTTGCTACTGCGATAGGTTTCTCGTCTCTCCATAGCGGCACATAGTTGAACATGTTCGAGCAATCGTTTGTCATGTTGTATGACGCTCCGCTGTCTAATAGCCATTTAGAGTTGTTGTTGTGTGTGTTAGATGCATTGAATACAACATCTTCAGTGATTGCACATTTCGCATCCGCGCCGTTAGTATTCTTCTTGTTCTTTCGGCGATAACAATTTTAAGCCATGTGGCCAAGTTTGCCACATTCAAAGCATTTTATTGCTTTACGTTTAGGCTTACTTGCATACAATGCTTCGTTTGGTTCGACGTTGTTGGTACCTGCACTTGGTTGCAGTTGGTTTTCGATTATCTCTAATTGTTCACGCAACTTGTCAAAGGATAACGAAACTCCTGATGCGGCCGAAATCATGTACGTCTGCTTGAAAGTGGTGAATTTTGCAGGTAATTCGTTGATAACTTTGGCTACCATGTGTCCGTCGGTTATTTCATCGCCAGCTGTATGTAGCCTTTGTTTCAAAACGGACAATTCAGAGCAAAAGGCACCGACACTTTGGCCTTCTCCGAATTTCTTGCCCATAAATGCCTGAGCCAACAAATATTTATTTGTTTCGGTTTTCGCTTCGTACAGCGATTTGATTTTTACGAACATTTCTCTTGATGTCGTACACTCACGAATAACCGCGTGATCATTCGCGTTCAGGCCTGCTGATAATATGCGTCTCGCTTTTGCATCCCACATCTTCCATACTCGGGGATCAGCAGCTACTTGAGGCTTAATTACGACGCCATTAGCAACCTCGTCAACACCACACATTTCCAAAGACGCGTTGACTTCGAAAAGCCACTCTTCGTATGTCGCCTTGCTGAGTTTCGGAACAGAAATCTTTTCTTCTTGTCCAGCCATTATCAAATTTCAAAAAAAAGGTCTAACACAAAAGAAACCACAATGAAATACAAATGTCACTATGTCCGTAAAATACGATCCCGATTTTACACTTATTAAACTTTCGATTTTTGCACTAGAACTGGGCCCATAACCTGTTGCGCAGGAATGATCAAGAAAACAAAGGAAACGAAACAGCGTTACGACAAAGAATAAAATAAAAAAAACGTGTCTACTCGTTGACGGTCAAAAACACTAGTTTATTGTGTACTGAACTGAAGAACATGAGATGACTACGTTATAGAATTCAAACAAAGAAAATAGATCAGAGAGAGTAGAGAACGCATACATTAACAGATCCCACTTATGAAGCTTTATGAGGCACGATTTCGCTACAACCTCGAATTTTAAACAATTAAGAACAGCGGATTTCAAATGTGGTCTAGGGTGTGTGTCTTGGGTATGCGGGTGCCTGTATTAGGGTGGTATAGGTAGGTGCCTGAAGTAAGAAGGTGTGCGTCCGGAATAGGTGTGTATCTCTTGGATAATTGCCGGGGGAGGATGTTTGTCTTGGGTTTGTACGTGATTGTATTAGGATGGTATAGGTGGGTGTCTGAGACAAGACGCTGTGAGTCCGGGATAGGTATGGGTCTCTTGGATGATTGCCAGGGGAGGGTGTGGGCCTTAGGTATATGGATATGTGTATCAGTTTGGTATAGACAACTCATGACCGTATCAGACGGCTCAACTGATCGGTGATTGTGGATAACCCTCTTTGCATGATAAAGAGACCAGTCGATTATATGATACTAATACAAATATATTTGATAGCTATTAAAATGTACATATCTAGAGACATTTGTCCGTGATGTTTAATCATTTCACAGGTTGTGAGTAATGATGCAGCCTCAAGTCATCAAAACCATTCAAACCTCTTCTGAAAATGGATCAATGACAGATTTTTAGTCAGTTGGAGGTATCAACATTTTACTCAATTGTTCAATGATAGGGAAAAAATCGTTCCGGTCATAGCATATCCCGGATAATCCAAAAGTGTTGATCATGCATGAGAATACCAAGGTGATTCAATATACTTAATAAGTTCCACTATAAACCCTTAATACATCGACTAAACAACAGGCTGAATTAATTCATGTTAAGGCCCTAGCGATGGTTTGCATGAAGTAGAGGTCTATTCAACAAGTTTTTGCTTAACAAAATGATTCAAATGGCTGATCCATGGGATCATATGATTTTTGAGCATTTTGGATGACTTCATAAGTGTAGCAGCATAATTTCAATGCAATGGAACATTCTAGTAGGCAATAAGAGTCCCATAGGCCGCAAATGCTATGAAGACATGAAAACCTGGAGAACTGAAATCGAATTGCTGTAGAAAGAGGATCCTATAGATAAGATAGACAGAGTTCAAGAGAAAAACTGACGCACATTAAAAAGAATGGTGACGTGACTCATTCTTATGAAGAATGCATCAGTGTGAAATAAGATCAATTTAGTCTCGAGCAAATAACAATGGCTTCCTCCTAATCAAGTTTTGTTCACCAGAACAGCAACCTAGACGTGAAGATTCTTGTCTGACCCATGTATGCCTGCAAATAACTTGGAAGATGATGAACATGCAGTCTTGATAACCAATAGGCTTAAAGCAAATTGTAACAAGCATATAACATTTGAAGTAAGGTATAAAAATGCTGACTGAAACTGTATGGAAAGTAAGAAGAATTTTCTCATAAATAAATACTTACCAACCAACGCATAAATTTACCGAATGAAAGATAGCACGTTAGGTCAAACGCTTAACTTGTCAACTTAAGACCCCTACACAGATCGCTCAAGAGATAGCATTTCAACTAAAACGGATAGGACATCCGCTTAAAAGACAGCTACATAGACAGCATACCAGCTAAACAATCGGCTTTATCAGCTAAACGATTAGCTCAACAGACTGCATACCATCTAAATAGACAGGGCATCAGCTAAAAAGACAGCTTAATAGAAAGCTTACCAGGTTTACAGACGGGTTTATCAGCTAGACGGATAGCTCAGCAGACAGCATAGCAGCTAAACAAACCGGGTATCCGCTGAAAACACTGCTTAACAGAAAGCATTACCCATAAGATAGGCAGCTCATGAGCAAAAGCGACAGCTAAACAGACCACTAGGAACTGAGTAGGACCAAATATTCGAATGATTTCCTAGTGGACAAGGTATTGAAGACAAAAGGTGTCAAAATCTTTGTTAAATCATTATAATTTTCAAAAGACCATAGTTCATGTATTAATAAAATTGAGTTATTGTAACAAACATATTATAATAAAATTGCTTACATGATAATACAATATATTGTGTGTTTTCTTATGAACTAAAACTATGAATTTATCATATGATTACCCCAAGCTAAAGTATTATAAGAATTTGGAATCAAGAAACGCTTATCATCATCTCCAGAAAGACTTATTTTATTAACTAACCTAGTATAAATAAGGTGCTTATCACATCTAAATGTATACATTTTACTAAATAATTTTACTTTCGTATTCTCTACACATTTTATAAGTCTGATGGCTTAATTTCATTATTTACAACAGATTTTTTTATGCCTTTAATTTTTTTATACATGACTTATCCGTAACAATACAATAGGACTATGTTTTTGTTCCAATAAACTCTGCTATGGGATCTATGGTGCTTTCATCTTTAAATTTACCCAATACTTTTTGGTTAATTTGAGGAATATTATATACATTATTTTTAAGGTAATTGCTAGTATCAAATAAATTTATATTATTCTTAATATCATCATAAATGTCCTCAGTTTTTACGTCATAGATAAAAGAGTCTGTATCCATATTGTCGCCTGTTATGGTTCGCGGCCAATAATTTTTAATGTTCTTGGAAAGTGAAAACGCAATGTCTTTTAAATTAAATTAAAAATGCACAATCACTTATTTTACTATTTCACAATTTTAATTAAGATCTAACTTTCACTTGTCAATTAATTCCTATTACAACTGTCTTCTTAAAATCACTTCGCACTCAAACAATCAATCGCCTTTACTTCGCGTTCCACTATCTGTATAACGCAGTTTTCTATCGCGGTTGTAATGAATGATCTCCCCATTCATTCAGCTCGCCTTTATATAGAGTCTCCATCCGTTCAATGCATTTCTCGTACATTGGCGAATGTTCTGCCGAGAAGTATCTGGTATATTCGAGCAGATTAATGACTGGAGCAGTGACTCACTTCCAAATGTTGATCATGCTTGGTTGTTCTCGTGGTTTCGAGTAAATTCATTTTGTTGATGTTCTTAATGGTTGTGAAAACAAGTGCGACAGTAGCTCGCAGAATTCTTCGTACATGTAACAATATATAAATGTTGTGCCTGACTAATGTACATCAAGAATTGCCATGCCGATATAAATTGGCTTATCATATTTAACATTGATTCGAACCATTTGAATGAGAACTAAATCTTCGTTAATTACTTTACCACTATGAAAATTAGGTCGATTAATGTAGTAATAAGCTCCTTTCTTTTTTCCGACATTTTCCCAATGGGTTGAGACCTTAACACTTACATAATTATCTACATTTTCCATGGTTTTTCCAAAGACACTATTGTTCATTAATCTGTAGAAACCTTTTTCAAAATCATTTGTGGCCTTCGTACGCATTTCAGTATTTAAGTCTATATATTTTTTTAACCATGGTGATTGACTAAACTCTACTCCACGATGTTTTTTTAACTAATTTCAGTCCTGCACGTAAACACTTTAAATATCTATAGTGGATTATGTAATTACGTTTATTTGATTCGGTTGCGATCAGTTTCTTACATTTAGAGGTTTCAAGTGGTGCGATCCGACTTTCGGGGCAAAATGGAAGATCATTGTGTAGCTCATAGAGGTCTTCTGGATAATCTAAATAAACGGATAAAATTAACCCTTTAGAAGCAGTGTCCTCAACATTCAGAACATCTAAACATTGGATTTCCTCATTGCTTAGCCAGCGAAAACCATTGATGGGTAAATATTGACTCATTGCTCAACCGTATAGGTAATTTGCATCAATATACAGAATAAAGTTACTCTCAAGATCAGGGTTGTATGAAGTTATATATTTATTGTTTGCCTTTGAATATCTTTTAGTGCATTGACAGAGTCCTCCTCTAATTCCCTGCTTCACGAAATTGTACATATCTATATCTGTTAGCAATTCGAGCTCAACTTTAGTGCTTTTGAGCATGCTATCCCAGCTGAGTGAAGGGGCCGTAAAATAATGAGCTGGATCTAGTCCATAGATTTCCTGGCATACATTTCTAAATTCTTCAAATATATCTGTTAATAGGAGCACATCTGTTATTAAGTAAACATCTGAGTACTGACCCAGTGTCTGACAATTAAGCATGTTTACACTCTTCATCACTGATACCACTATTTTGTAGTGTACTGTGAAAGAATGATTTGGCGGGCAAGCATGTTTCATCAAGTTTGGTGAAGGAATCTATATACTCGTATGGGAAAACCCCCTTTCTTACCGTGAGGTTGAACAAACTATCGTCAGAATGATACCTTTTAGTCTCGAGAAATTTATCGGAACTTAAGTTCTTAGCTAGCTTATCTAAACTACAGCCCATGAAACGATAAGAATCAATAAATCTTAATGATATAGTTTCATCATCAACCCTCCTGTATTTGGAAAATCCAATATATTTTTCCTTATTTTTAAGGAATAACTTCAATGCTATCAGGATCTCCTCTAAAGCTCTAAAATATGAAATGAGCATCATATCCACTAAGATTATGGAAGACTATGGGTATGAACTTGGGAACTCTATATAGAATATTAGATTTGTTGCAAGCTGCACCTCTAAAGACTCCTGTCAAATGACAATGATCTCTTACTTTCCGGGTGTCAGAGTCAAACTTTTCATCACAAATATGGCAGGATATTGCGTTTAAAAACTCCTCTTCTTCCTCATCGGACAATTGCATGGGCTTGTTCACCTTTAAGATTCTAAATATACGTTTTACATATTCCTGCAACCTACTTAGGAAAACCTTAGGGCAATTTCTACCTCTGAAGATTTCTTATTTATTCAAGGATGCATCATAGCTGCACTTTATATAATATGCAACGCTATATGGTACATGACCACCTTACATATAAATACTAGCACATAGGGAAAAGGACGGGAAAGAAGAGGTCACATTGAGAAATGAAAAATAATTGTTATCTTAATACATTGTGACCATTTTTATTTCAATTTAAGAAAATACACAACAACAATTGGTGAAAGAAAATAATATTGTAAAACAAAATTAGCCTCTGAATTGTAAGCTGTTGAGAGATTTCGGCAAAAATTATTATGGAGAGAAATCGCAAAAAAAAAATTATTATAGAAAACTAAAATAGGTGCGTTACTCACCCCTATTGGTGCTGCTGAGCGCTCGGCAACTGAAGGGAGGGCACTGCAAAAAAAAATCACTGAAACAGATTAAATTCACGAACTTTACGTTATGTTTTCTTTTCTTTACGTTAACATAAAACCACAAAACAACAATATAAACTCTACTTGAAATTTTATAATTTACGCAGCCACTAATCCGCTGTACGGCAGTTTATCCCCCATTAAGTTGGACTAATTACTTCACGTATATTTCCAATTATTCCTCCAAATTCAATTCATCTACCAGGAGGGATCCGCCCACAGATATTATTCTTGCGTTTTTTCCTTTTTTATAGTTTAGGAGTACCGGCACTTGAGTATTCAGCTGTTATTAAAGCTAGCACTTGACATTTAATTTTTCTTTAACCGTTATTTTTTCTTAATCCAATCACTGTATCCACTTGGATTATCTTTTGATAAGAAGTTCATTAGCTGCACTACTACTTCAACTATAATACCTTGTTTTAATATTCCATTTCGAAAATATTCGATACTAATATTCACGACAAACTATAAACCTGTGAATTCTTCTTTTTCTTTCTTTTTCTTTTCTTTAATTCGCGATTTTTAATACACGTATGTCTTTTTTCTTCTGTTCACCTCCGCCTCAAACAGATTCAACCCTTTTTCACTGTCACTATTGTGAAACCAATCATTTATCCACTCCAAAATCAGACTCTATCCCAAAAAAAAAACTCCTTCTTCACAAAACCAAATCCGGCATTTCATTTTTATACGAATTCACTATTCCGCACCGCAAAGCACAATTCATTTTTATATTAACAGTCAAATACCCGCTACCAAAAATCAATTTTATTCCACTCCGAAAACTTCCTTGTCTTTTTCCCATCCGAAATCTGACTGCCTAAATCCCAACCACTTAATTTTCACCTTCATCCAATTCGTATTCCGCAATCCTCTTCATTTTTAAATTACCACATCTGGGTAACGTAATCGAAGTTCATTACACTTCGATTCCGCTACCCACACATCTTTTGGTCCGTATCGACAATCACAATAGTTTCCATTGACTTGCATATATGGCAATTTACATCCCCAAGAATCGCTTGATTGAATGTAAAGTGTCACACATACGAGTACATTACGAAAACTATTGATTTTGCCGATACCCCAAAAAAAGAGTGCTTCCGTGCGCCCGGGGGAACTTGAACTCAGGGTTCCAGCAGTCGCACGGTCGAAACTCGCGACGTAACCAATAGAGCTATGCCTTATCGATCTCCCATTCATCAGATTAGCAACTTCAATGATTATCTGGGCATGAGATTGATCTTTGGTTAGTAGGGAAGCGTGAATTAATTTTCGTTAGTAAGAAAAATAAAATTTGGTAATGGGAACTAGTGAATAGAATTTGTTAGTATGAAGGAAGGAATTAGGTTTTGTTAGTAAGAATGAATAGAATGAAATTTTGTTAGTGGGAATTAATGTAGGGAGTGTTGTTAGTGGGAAGATTAAACTTCTTATTATATTACTAGGGTGTTCTTATTGGAAATCAGGGAAAGGGTAGGATTGTGATGAGGTGGACATAAAAATTAAAGGGAAAAATAGGAAAAATGTTAATAAAATAAATAAATACACACAGGAAAAGGTGGGAATGCCCAAAGGAAAGTGACAATGTCACGGCGGCAATTTGAAGTTGCGAATGGGAGGAAGTTGGTACGCCGGAATTCGCAACAACCTTCCAAGTTCAAAATAGTTAAGTAGTGAGGGTAGGAGCTATCCCTCTCAGTTCTACTTTCAGCAGGATGAAGAGCAGAAACGATAGCCCAAGCAAAACATGCATCATCGGAATTTTTTACATTCACGCACGCCCTTTTCAACATTACCTCTTTTGGTAATGCTAAATAAGATCCTCTACGGAAGGGTGTATACTTATTTATGTTGACCTGTAAATAAAGTACTTGTTGGAATGCCCAGCCGCTATCCCTCTCTTGAAATTCCTCACTTTTTTCCAAGATAACAGCACAAAAATCTTTGTAAACATACTCAAGGTCGCAACCCCTGGTAATGATTACATTCTTCGAATTGAATGATTTTAAATCGCTTATATCATTTTGGCTAGTTAAATCAAATTTTATAAAAACAGCAAAAAGTTCTAAATTAACTTTTATAGCTGTGAGCTCTTGAAGTTGAGCACTAATAAGATCTTTGAAACAATGGCTCTCATTTTTTAAAAATTCTCCAGTACTTAGTTTCTCATTTTCGTTTATAATTTGGTACGTTGCTATTCGAGTAGCAAATGCTTGTGAAATTTTCTTCACTTTTTCCTGATCACCACTATTGACTTGGGATGCATTTTTTTATGCTCATTACTTTTCAAATTATTTCTTGAAAAATTGTTGACTAACAAATAGAAGCATAGAAGTGTGTTGAAGCGGGGTTTTTGTTCCTATGAAGCTGACAAAAATGTGTGAACCATTTGCTTCTTCCGTAGTATAAGTAGTATAAGGAGCCTAATAAAAATTTTGAATATTCTTTTTCAGTTGAATTTCCTACATAAGCGGATAGTCCGCAGATAGAGTGGCGAGGACCGAAAATTATTCGTGTCCACTACGCCGTGATTGCTTTGTATTTTCCTAAGAATCGCTGTTTTCAGTAAAATTTCCTAACCAAGCGGATAGTCCGCAGATAGAGTGGCGAGGACCGAAAATTATTCGTGTCCACTACGCCGTAATTACTATAGTTGCAAAAATAACTTCGCAAACTTAATTCCGATCTAAACTCAAGCGTTATTCAGTCGCAGAGACGAG
This sequence comes from Odontomyia ornata, assembly GCA_963969285.1. Taxonomy (NCBI): domain Eukaryota; kingdom Metazoa; phylum Arthropoda; class Insecta; order Diptera; family Stratiomyidae; genus Odontomyia; species Odontomyia ornata. The sequence goes on along the minus strand of OZ017742.1, from coordinate 227,195,650 downwards.
CTAGATCAGAATTGATTTCAATAATCCTTTAGCTTCCCTTTTATACTCTTCCAAAGCCATAAATTATAAATTAATAGCATGCTCCTGTCACGATTTAATGGCAACCTAGAATTACAAATCCCATCCTTAAACATCACCGCAGACGAAACATCATAAATTCTCACCAAAAAAATTATCATACACTCTGGATCATATACACTATGCTCTTTTCCATACGCCTAAAATATCAACGGCTACAAAAAAACCAAAGTGCTCCATAAATTATCATCCATAATGTTCTTATTTGTTAACACATTCCATACATACATTGTTTCTAACATCCGAAATTCTCATACCCAAATTTCCACATACAGCAAGTAACATGCATACACTACCCAATGCTCCCATCATTGGGATTACCACAAGTGACACCTCATAAATCATGCGCCCATAATCACCATGCGCTTATCTCACTTCTATTCCCATCAATATGATGCCCAATTATCACCTTATACAATTTCACCACAAGTACTAATAGCCTTTCCCTAACATGGAAAAGATCAACTCACTCCATATCACGTGTGAAAAACATCCTCAAGAATATATGTCACATATGGATGCATGCAAGTGCATGCGATAAGAAAAAAACGCTGCGGAAGGTACTTGAGATTGTAGGGGATCGTCCGTAGAATATAGACAGCCATGTAAATGATTTATGGATTCAAATATCTTGACCTTTTTACCACATGGACAAACTGATAAAAAAATATCATGGGAATATTTAGGAATTGACATCCGTATTCTCTTTGTATTTAGAAAAATTCAAATAATTACATGAATGAATGAATAAATAAAATTTATATGTAAGCTCTAAAGATTATTATTGTACAGCCCATACATATCCCGGACTCACACCTTCTTATCTCAGACACCCACCTATACCATCCTAATACAATCACCCACAAACCCAAGCCACACATCCTCCCCTGGCAATTATCCAAGTGATACACACCTATTCCGGACTCACACCTTCTTATCTCAGGCACCTACCTAAATCACCCTAATACAACCACCCACATACCCAAGACACACACCCTAGACCACGTTTGAAATTTATATGAAAAAAGTGGATTAGAACTGGCATTCTATAACTACTGCCGCTTGAGTCTTGCCGTCTGTCACTACAGATGTCATATGAAGACGGCGACACAACCGAACGCAGCCAATTCAATACAAGGAAATATAAAATGTGTATAGTCTGTTATGTCAAAGTTAAGTAAGCTGTGTGAAATTTAATTTTGTTACAATATTGAACTCTTGCAGCATTGCTACAATAGAGCCTCGGGGTAGCGCTGGGGGAACTCACCTTAAACTGCTGAGTACTCGTATATTGCTCGATATTTTCGTCGCTATCTTGAAGGCCAGATAGACGTTGAAATCTATTGGAGTTCCCTGATTTTGACAAAGTTCGCGCCATCTTGAACTCATATTTGAGGAGACTCCCAGCCGGGATGAATCCCAGTATCATTTCCTACTCTGGACAGGGGTAGTGTTTGCTGAGCTTTCATTACTATAAAAAGAACATGCATACTTATAGTGCCTAAAACACTTTTTCCTCTGCGATTAGACACTGCGAGCAAATTGAGCGATTACTTCGATGTGAAATGTTATGTAGTCACGAATTTAGCGCCCGCTCCGTTGTTGCTAGTGGAAATATTCATTGCTGTATCGATTTCCTAACTGCTTCACATCCAGCCACTTCTGCCAAACTCAACCCGAACACCACACGAATAATCCTCCCTGTAGTGATAGTAGGTATATTAAAGGTCCGTAAAGGACTGCAGCGATGGTCTGCTGCCTCGGCGGAATAGGATGATAGTGTCCGCCAGTTGGCCTTGTCTGGGGACGCGTGAATGCGCTGGCAGGCTAGCGTTGCGGTGTCGTGGGGCGGGTTCTTTCCCCCTAGCGCAAGGAGCCACTGCAAAAATATTTCGCATTCATGAATTAACAGGTCAGTATGACTGGTGTTTAGGCCGAGGTAACCTACTAAGGGCTGCTAAGTTTGTTCGAAAAACAAATTGTGCCGAGCAAAAACGGACGGACTCACAGAGACTTCGTCGTTACCCGACGATTCTTAGGGCCAACGAATAAGAGTGGGGCATCCAGATGGAGGTGGTGCCCCCTCGCACTCTCCTAACCGGATCAAGATCCAGACGTAGACGTGGTCATGTGTTTCCCGTTTGAGTGAAAAACTCATACAAAAGCACTTTGTATGACTCTTTCCTTCAAACGAGAAGCACAAACGTACCCAATTTATGCTATGGAGCTATGCAATGAAATCACATAACCCTATATCATAAAAGGGCACGCGAGCGGAAGGTCACTCTACCCGGCAAGAGCCCCTACTAAACAAAAAACCGCGCCCGATGACTAGCCCATATCAGTGAAAAAGCCTGCCATTGATTCGGGTCCTATACCCGGTCAGCTTTGATGAAAAGGAAAGATCGAAATTATGAATTTAAATCTCCATGTTTAATGGTCTGATCATTGTATAACTCTATTTAGACCATCTCGTATTTAAAAGTATATATGTTGCTGCACTTGTGGTTGAGACAGTTGTGGCTGTTGAACCCAATGGCATTGTCACTGCCCGATACCTCCCAACCACAGCAAAATACACATTCTCACACATATTACAATGAAACTGTCAAAAATATGGATGAGAAGTATTTACAAAAGAATGAAATTTGTTTTCTACCAAATAGGCGAACTCAGCTTGCGTTTGTACCTGCAATAACAATTATTCCACCAAATAACGATGAATTCCTATCACAAGAGGTTATGTTTTTTCCTTCCCTATCCACCTGCTGCGTCGGACTGCCACTTTGACAACCCGCGAAACAACAGACGTGGAATGAAGGAGTCGTCGCAACCGACGCGTGATGGAAAGCCACATCGCAGCAATGTGCATGTATTGGTCGCCAGTGGCGTAGGGCCGATTCATTACATACTTTTAATTTATTTCATTTGTAATAGTTTGCACGATTTTGTACACAATTATCACACTTTAACCGCCTCTTGTCCTTGTGTTTTCCTATGCTTTTGAAATTAAGTATACATTAAAAGAAATCGGCAAATGAAGAGGCAAGAACTTAATCGGTTTCATCAAAACAGGATTTACTTAAGTTGAACTCTATCATAATCGAAATGTCAATTTGGAACAACATAATTTTAATAAAAAACAAACCGGTACTCACCTACGTCCTCGTCGGGCGCCCGCTGGTGATGTGGTGGTTTCACATTGATCGTTGCTATTATTACTTCAAATAGGGAAACAAGTTCATAATGCACACTTATAGCCCGCATAACTATTTACTACATGCCAGACACTATCTTTACAGTAAAGAAATCTTTTTCTAGTATATTAGGGAGCTGATTTGTACACTTGGAGATGCTTTACCGCGTTTCAAACTCGTAAATATACTATCCGAAATAATCCGCAACTTTTTCTTTTACGCCGAGTAATTTCTTTTTCTTCCCGGCCGTTCTCCGCGTACTCGCCGTGTCGCGGTCGTAAGTCAACTCCACGATGCAAACTAATTCTATCTAAAACCTGTGGTGATAGTAAGTATGAACGGAGCTCCTTAATTTGGTTTTTGTATATTCGCGAATTATGAGAAACAGCAACCTTCGCACACACTCATACAGAAGGCGGTCGAGAAATGTTTGTCGTTTATTGGGTCGTGAAACCGTACAATTCACTGCACTGCAGTTGCCCTCATTTTTAATTAGATAGTAGAACTTCCCAACAAGTATCTTTCCTCTTTTTCACGTCGTGACTTGACCGTCGTGAAGGTGCATAGCAGACTCCCGCGCTATTGTCAATCCAGCCGAGTCTGCATCCCACAACGGTGGTTTTCTCCGCCCAAGCAGATTTTCCTCTTATCTTGTCCGTCGTCACCCGTATCGTCACGCTGTTACAGTGGATGAAGACGAGCCCCTTGCTCAGCCACTGTAGATTGCATTTGGCAATGCAATCTGTGGAATGCTGTATTATAGCAGCGTTCCCATACTCGAAATTCTATGTGCAGAATAAAACTTTTTAAAACAAAATTTAACTGAACTAAGTAAAGAAAATTTGACAAAAGTAAAGAAAGTGAGGTTTTCAAGTAGTAATATAAGTTAAATCTCATGACGAATAAAATTAAAGGGAAACATTTAAATTTTTATATAAAGGAAAATTGCTATGAAATAACATTTAATAAAATAATAACAAGAAACAATATTCTACAAATTACGATTATGAATAAAAATAATTACGTATTTTTTCACATCTGCCACAAAATTTCGAGTAGGAGACAGGAAGGTTTTCGAGCAGTTTGCTTGTTTAACTGCTCGATTCATACATCCCCTATGTATTAAAATGATACCAGAGACCAAAGAAAAATGGAGTTTTTGTACAATTTACCTAACCTCACGGACCGCACGAGCGCTAAATTACTTCACTTGCTTCAGACACCCCTTACAAACACGCACAAGAACGACAAAGGGTCCACGACCGCAGCGACAACTGTTAAGCAACTTTCATCCAGAACCGTATTTTAGCCTCGGTTCAATTTAGGAAACTTCGACGTCTATTGCTGGTTCAGGGACTGAGCACTGACGACGCCGTCAGGTGATGAGTAGTAGCAGATATCTGTCATTCCAATACTTTCCAGCTGATTGGAATGGTGTAGGAATGACCGATTTCTTCTCGGTATCGCTACGCGGGGTATGCAAAAAAGTTTGTTGCATATTACTGCCACCAAAACAACAGCGGATGAATTTTTCGTGTGATTTGCAGAGTTATCGAGTAGTTCGCGGGGAACTGCTCGATTAATACAGCTTGAATTTCTATACTGCAGCTGTTATTACAGATAACTGGAGCGTTATACTCCTCCGATAAAATTCACAAATATTAAATCGAAATGAAATAAATGACACTGTTGTTTCATTGATTAACCATAATTTGATTTCTTTTTCTTCGTAGCACTACAGCCCCTTTCGGGCCTTCACTTCCTACAAATAGCGCCTCTAACTGTCTCGGTCCATTGACCGTGTCCTCCAATTTCGAAATCCGAGCCGTGATGAACTGCTTCGGCGACCGAGTCAGACCAGCGTTTCCCCGGTTTCCCCACTGGTCTTCGGCCTTAGTATTTTTATTTGCTGCGATTCATTTATACTTAATTGATTCAAGAAAAAAATGTATTTATCATCACATTTGATTGACCTTTGCAAGTATAAGGTGATTGAATTACTCACAATATTTGTTATCGATCTGGCTATCAATTTTGCAAATGAATAATCAATGCCAATTTAAGCAAAATATAGCAAAGGAAGGTATTTGTTTTTTGTACTCTAAAGAAATAATGACCTTAATATGATGAGTTAAAGATTTAAATTTTAGTTTTTATGTTCCACTTTAACAATGAACTTATAATTCTGCCTGCTAAGAACCAACGGTTCTTCCAATGTGACCAGATTAGTTATCACGCGGAGTGGTCGTACCACGGGCTACTGTTGCTTGTGGCATTGATCAGCAGATTATTTGTTTGTAAATTCTGCAAACTAGGCTAATGATAATGGTGCTGATAACTAGAAACTTGGGCTAGAATCGATCATTGCTGTTTGCTGTGTAATGATTTTTACTCGTTCTCGTCCGTTCGAGACCGACCCCTCATCGGTTTTAGACGTGAAGTCTTGGCATGTGTCAACAGACTGTACCCATCAGGTCAACAAGTCTCGGCTGTTCACTGACAGAGATCAGTCATTTGCCACTTGTCAGCTGGTTAGTAAATTGTGGAAGGATGACAGATCTCTGCTAGGCATCGCTCCGAAATATCGGAGGTTATTACAACTGTCTCATGTATTGCCAGAAGGTAGTCGTCACCATCGGTCGAAGTTCTACCTCCTGATGCTAAATGCTCTGAATGAAGCTGTCATCATGTTCAAGGATCAACTGCCATGGTACGTACACAAATGTTGTATTGGTTTTGTCGAGCTGTTGTTGGATCTATGTTTTAACATATGTGTAATGGATGTCAACATAAGCCATAAGGCTACAAGGGCTAGTTGTTTTCACATTATACTCTTCACATGCATTATGTGCTGTGGACAAGATACCTTGATAAATCGGTTGTAGATTTTATTAAAGATACAGTTCGGATGGTCCCCAATACTCAGTAAGATTTCAACTGAGCAGTAAAGTTCAATGTTTTCAATCCTTTCGCAATTTCGAACTGTTCGGGAGTCAGCGAGATCTGGTCGTCACATCATACTCCAAGCTAATTCTGTGCGATTTTGAGAACTGAATAATTTTAAGCAGGTTGGTATGACAGTGAAATAAGTATATTAGCTTAAACGTCAAACGATGTTAAAACTGCCAAATATCGTAATTCCAATAGTTAGGATGGCCATGCGAGTTTTGCCCATTTTCTTTAGAACTACGGTTAGCGTGCTCCCTAGTTTATCCTGTATTCTTGACATAATATTCGTTACGGTTGCTGCCGACAATGCTTCCACAATGTTTCCTACTCCCGACTTGATTTTGTGAAATAGTTCATAGCAGATTTGAATGTGTCTTTGTCATTGTATTGTTTTGAAGACCAAACTCCTCATTGCTTTGTAAGGAAAAAATCATCAGTTGCCCTTTCTTAGTAACATTGTTTTTCATATGTCCATCTGGCAATTCAAATAAGTACTCTCCGATCAGAAAGCGTCCTGGAGTCACCGCATTAAGCTCGTACGGATTGGTATTCAGTGGTGTTAAGGGTTTCAAATTCTTGCAGGCTTCAATTTGTGCCAATCATGTGAACAAATGCGAACTCTTGATCAAGTCCCACTTCATGCTTTTCACTACTGCCTCCCAAATTCCTCCAAAGTGAAGGCTTCCTGGAGGAAAGAACTTCCAATTGATGTTAATGACAACAAGGTTTTCTTGAGTTTTGTTACTGTACGTAGATTTTCCCGATACCGTACGGCGTGACCACGGAGATTGCCGGCTTACCTGCAGAGACGGGTCATGGTGCGCCACGCGCTTACTTACTTGATGCTTATAGCACGAACTCTCGACCAGGGCCGTTCCAAAAAGAAAAACAGAAAAACGACAACTATCTGTAGTCAAGAAAACTTGTCACATAATCAAAAGAGCTCCTCGCTTAAAAAGAAAATCTAATCTAATCCGACTAATTCCCAAGAGAAAATAGCTCGCACCCCCCCACCCTTTGTGTCTACTTGGACGCAAGCACTGAATATTTTTGCGACCCGAAACCAACACGCGCTACCACGTAAGCCGAATAAACGAAATGCACGGGCTCCCATCTCGTTTCAGATTCGCTTGTTATTTTTTAATACCTCAAAACACTTCTTTTTTTCTTTATAATTACGATAAATACTCGATCATATAAAAGAACGTTAAAGAAAAATCCGCAATTTTTTAAAACAAGAATTTTTGTAATTTCTTACCCTTAACATTGGGGGCTCCTTGCTGCTGACACTCCAAGCACCCTCCGACAATGAGTTTTCTCAAACCAAATTCAGACTCGAAACACCAGCTTTCAGCAATTTACCACGATAAAAACGGTTCGCTGACAAAAGTATCAAACGTTTTCCGCTTACACTAAGACTTTCGCTAACCAGGATCACTATCGCACAAAGAACAGACCCGAGCGCGCCAATCCTCAATCTGATCCTTTCCGTCGTCCACGAAAGTTTCTTGTCCTTTAATATTTTCCCGAATTTCAATTCAGGTTGGTCCATAACTAGTTGGTCAGCAACCTTCGGCTTCCATTTGTTTTGTAACAAATCGATCAGTAACAATAGATTTCCCGATATTTTACATAAAGTTGCTCGCAACATTGATCGTAAACTGGTTCGAATTGAACTGGTCCGAATTGTCACTTGCGTAAGATGGTAAGTAACAACTAGTGCAAATTGCTCAAAGATGGTCGAGTACGTGTACTTCCTTTTCCGCTTGTTCCGATCGTGACGTTGTTTTTATGAATTTCCCGTGGACCATGGGTTAGCGCGAGACTTATCTTTACTGTGTGTGTCAGTTTCTGTGTGTATTTCGCTTGTCTAACATACGCTTCAGTGTAGCATGGATTATATTCCAGAGACTTAGTACAGTCAGCCATTACTTGATTCCATTTCTTTAGTATTTTATGAGCGGCTGCACGATTTTGAAAGGATATTGTCCGATCTATTTTTTTCTTTGTGGACGAACATGTTTTATTGCTTAACCCTAGTAATTAGTGGCTTCATCGTATTGTCCATTCCTGAAACACATGTTGCCTTCAATTTTGTATTGTAGAGCTTGAACTAGAGGCGTGAGTCTCTCCTTCTTTTCTATTGTTTGTTTCTCATTACGTGGTGAATCTTTCTCGCTAGCTGATGGTGGCGAATCTCCATTGGTTGAGATTGATTTATCTTCTAAATTTTTTAACACTTTTGCTTTTCCTGTTGAGTCTGTTGTACCTCCGGATTATGTTTTTGATTATTTTCTGTAGATTTAATAGCATATTCCGATTGCTATGGGCGTGTCGATAAGAAGAGCCAGCTTCCAATCGGGAAATGGTTCTAAGCCTGTACTGCCGGCCGTCATCATTGTAAGAAAAGTCGAAAGTAATTAGAGCTCCAAATTGTTCCAGAAGGCAATACACGGAGAGTAGATTGCGCCAAACTCTAGTTCAGCGTCTTAATAGTAGATAAGAATCAGCTCAGAATTCAACGACAGAATTTGTTTTATATCGCTTCCATTATCGTACTTGGCCATAGCCATCGCTCCTCTTATCTTCCGATTTTGTCAAACTATAGCTCTCATGGTTACATTCGTCGTTGCGACACTGTGTGCGCATGGTGATTACGTTGTATTTAATCTAGATTACAGAAGCTTTTATTAACTTAGCCTTGAACGGATTGAAGCCCTTTTAACCTTCCGAGCCTGCTTTCGATCAAAGATTCACTCTAAATAATCCGAAGTGTGGGTTGCAATATTCTTTTTTGTACTCCCCTTATTTCCCAAGTGCCAATTGTCAATCATCTTCTTAGAAGCTTCACGTAACAGCTTGTCAGCCCCTAAGAAATTAATGCCGTCACTTGTTAACGTATGGCACATACCTCTTCTTGCTATGAGTCTTCGAATTGCCGCGATACAAGTCTTCGCTGTCAAATTGCTAGCAAATTCAAGATGTACCGCCTTTGATGGTAAGCATACGAATACAACTATGTATGCCTTCGTGGACTTTGCCCCTCTACCAGTGCTTCATTTAATGGTAATGGGCACTGCAAAATCAATGCCGTGTTGAGCTAAAGGCTTTTCTGATCATACTCTTTCATGAGGTAGTATTCCCATTAGAGTTCCCTTTCCTTCTACCTTCACAGTTGTCAGGCATTTTGTCCTTGGTCGTACTTCTAAATTGGCCAAGGTGTTAAAATACCAGTATAACCTATGTACACTGGCATGAACTGGGCGGTCGCGTTGATATGTAGTCTATATACCATCAAGGCTCCCGAAGAAAGAGATCCCATGGCATGACACTTACCTGCTACTGCATCCATCCAAACTAGATCAACAAAGACAAGAGTTTATTTTAAAGGATTAATTTTATTTATCTTTTTATTGTCTTACACATTTAATTGAATTTACATTCACACTACTGTCATGTGTATCTATATTTCAATCTATTAAGCAATTTGAATTCAGATTCAAGTTCATTTCTTAAACTTGAATTCAAATCACAATTAAACTCAAATTACAATACTACAATTTAGCATCTTTCTTCACCTCAAACAATTTCCATGTAATGTGATTCTTACATTCATCCCTTCATAAATCATTGTCGCGCGCAGAACCATATGCACATGTTAATGTTTGTTTTCATGCAATCTGAGCTGCGACCTTTCCCGTCGTAACGACGCGTGTATGAAAGCAAACATTGGAACATTGCCCATATGGTTGATAAATGAATGAATGACCAACCATAAATTGGGTCAAGTATTTTCTTTCATTTTTATGAGGTGTGAGAAATAAAAAAAGGAATTTAGAACCATGACATTTTCTTAGGGTTTTTATGAGTAATAATTTAGGTTTGGATGAGTAATAATTTATGTTTGGATTTTGTTTAGTTTTGAGTTTTGTAAATCAATATGCATATTGGATTGTGAGAAACTTTTTGTAAATCGGTATGCATATTGAACCATAGGAATTTTAATGAGTAATAATTTAGGTAAGCACTTGAAATTAATGAGTAATAGGATTTTAGCATGTAGGAATTATATAAATAGGAAGAATCGAAGAAATTAAAATCATTATTGATTTGGAATTGAACGAGTTAGTTTCTCTCTGCGTAATTACGCTGTCCAAATCTTCGCAATATATTGTTGCGCAATAAATTTGATTTCACCATTATAGTAACCATGGCGCAAGTGGATCCAAGTGTTCCTCGCCAAGTTTCACTGCGGCTAGACCGCTTGGTTAGGTAAATAGTTAAAACATCCCGATCACCGCTTAAAACCTATTGCAGCGGAAACAAGGAGATACCCGATGGCAAATCATTACACTACAAACAACAATTACATTTTCATAGATTATTGTGATGTCGCTCGATGATCCGCGATCAACATTGAATGAATCGCTCCTGACTTTGATTTAGACTCGCTGTTCATTGGGTTTGGCGGAACTTATCGGATCGGGGTGGCCACACGACGTGAAACGCCGAAAGGTTGATTGAGGTTCACGGCTTAAGCCAACTCCTCACCCCTCACCATTTAGTTGATCACCAAACAACACCTCCGTCTAAAACTTAAATAGTGGATATTGCGTAATTACTTGCACGTTGTAGGGTTTTGTAGTAATTGGATAGCAGCAGGCTCCCCAGTAGACTCCAACACAAACTGAACAGCGAGTACTCGACCAGGTGTATATTTGCCGAATATGCGAATACCTGAGCTTCCATTCGCCGTCAGCTCTTCCCCCCTCTCATCTCGTTTATATGTAAATTGAGAGAGCCAACAAACGATATTCATCACATCGCATGATTCCTCAATAAACTTGGGAAGTAGGTATAGAAATGTCCGTAAAGGACTGGAGCGATAGTCTGCTGCCTCGGCGGAAGAGGATGATAGTATCCGACGAGATTGGCCTTGTCTGGGGACGCGTGAATGCGCTGGCAGGCTAGCGTTTTGGTGTCGTGGGGCGTGTTCTTTCCCCCTAGCACAAGGACCCACTACAAAAATATTTCGCATTCACGAATTAACAGTTCAACATTCCGATCGACTGGCTTCGAGGCCGAGGTAACCTACTAAGGGTTGAAATTGCTATGTTTAACGGACAATTTGGGGCGAGCAAAAACGGACGAACTGGCGGAGACCTCGTTTTTACCGATGATTCTTATGGCCCACAAAGAAGAGTGGGACATCCCGATGGAGGTGGTACTCCCTTGCGCCCTCCTAACCGGATCAAGATCCAAACGTAGACGTGGCCATGTGTTTCCCATTTGAGTGAAAAACTCATAGAAAAGCACTTTGTATGACTCTTTCCCTCAAACGAGAAGCACAAACGTAACTGATTTATGCTATAGCGTTATGCAATGAAATCACATAACCCTATATCATAAAAGGGCATGTGAGCGGAAGGCCACTCTACCCTATAAGAGCCCCTGCTTAACAAAAAAACGAAGGAGCGCGCCCGATGGCTAGCTCATATTCGCGGAAGAGCATGCCATCGATGCGGGTCCTATACCCGGTCGAGTTGAATAAAATGGAACGACCGATGTTATATGTTAACTTAACAATTCATGTTTTACTTTTTACCAGAGTTTAACATCACTAGACACGATATAGCAATGCAAACACACAACCAGAATTGTTTGCTTATGAACACCGAGAAAAAAACTTCATAACTCACTAATGTAAACTTCTTCAGTGGAACCAACGAGCCACGTTCATTATCGCGATTTCAAATCAGGAATCAAAGGAATTGCTCTGATAATTTAGATCCATTCCACTTAAATGCACCAAAATAACTCCCCCAAATTTTAATGTTGGTATTTGAATAACAAAATCTCAGTCATCCGTGCGATATACGCAAAACACACCGCACCGCGTCCAATGGTTGCCAATACACCACCTCCTTCCGTTATCCGTAACTAAGAGCGACGCAATAGAACGCGATAATAATAGGCATGATACCGTTCGCAACATACTCTGCCCAACATATTGTATGGCGAATTTCAATCGCAAATTACTTTCGGACTTTCAATTAGGGATATTTCACAGTCACATAGCCTTTACTTTGCTTTTCTTTAAAATTATCACTATTCCACAATTCCACAATATATTCTAACCAGTTAATCCTAAAGCACTGAAATCCCGTAATCCCAAAGAATAGGTCCACGCGAAGGCCGTTTTTATCAATCGTTCGCAATCTGCAACTTGTTACTACTCTTCGAAAAATCTCATCCGACAATATCACGCACATATTATAAAATTTCCAAATTCATCGCCATTCACTCATATTCCCCAGCGCCATACAAAATGCAAAATCAAAATCCGCCCGGCGTCGCCAACAAAAGAAAATCTCCCCCGACGTGATCGCTGTCGCGATTCAAAGCAGACTCCCCGATCCGTAAGCAAAGCTTGTCTTTCTTCTTTTTTCCCGTGTCGCTACCGGTAAAATTCCATCAGCTGCCCACTCAGCTGACCTCGAATGCATTTTTTCATGTAATGCACCGTTGGCCTGCACTAAATCAGTGTTTCTGCATCCTAAATTGTAATGGGTAGATTTAAATTTTTTAAAACCAAAATTTAATTGAAGTGGGGAATTTTTAAATGAACTAAAGAAATTTGAAATGAAGTAAAGAAATTTAAATGAAGTGAAGAAAATTTACATGAAGTAAAGAAATGAAAATTTTAAATAGTAATAAAAATTAAATTTCATGGAAAATATAATTAAAAGAAAACATTTAAATTTTAATATAGAGGAAAATTTGATAATTTTGAGTTACATTTAATATGAAAATAAGAAGAAAAATTATTCTAGAAATTACAATTACAATGGAAATAATTACATATTTTTTTAAATCTGCCATTACAATTTTGGATAGGAGATAGGAGGGTTTTCGAGCAGGTTTCTTGTATGACTGGTCGATTACTACACTGTGAAAAATTAATCGCTTTTAATCACTCAAATTATGATAAAATATTTTGTTATTAAGCTATTCAAAGGTTTTGTAAATATTGGTTACCAATAATGCATATATTTAGATTAAAGCAATTTAATCCATCAATGGTACCCATGTTTTCGGAAAATGGTAAGAAAATTTAATATAAAAATTTAATTAATAGGCAAGTTAAAGGGTACTTACCCTTCCTCCTCACGAGCGCTCGCTGACGCTGTGGTGGGTTGCTAATAAAGGCGAATTTCCTGTAATTTAAATATTTACGATGCCTGGTCTTAAAGCCACTACGTTTCATTAAAACTAATAAAATTGAAGGCTTGTTATATTGATGAACTCCAGCAAATACTTCGCTCTAATACATGTCCTTGGTCAAGCGTGCCAATCCAATTACGTTGATATCAATAAAATACAGTTTGGCTTCCGGATTGACGATTTAGACACTTCTCATTGATTCTGAACAAATACTTGATTTCAACCTATCGTGCGTGATATCCGTATCCAGACACGGTTTGTTGCAGATACGCCACGCTAAATAATAATCATAACAATTTGCTATTCATGTTTTTCTTCTCAAATTGTACATCATCGCGCAACCGAATCAACGACATATCAATAATGATCTCCGATAAAATTTGTTTAAATGTTTTTTGCGGTTCGCCATTGACTTCGGTTGAACCTTCCATCGGGATTGTTTTCAACACGACCGCCTTGCCGCGAACAGTTTTATTCATGAATACTTCACCACAGACACCTTCGCTAATTTCACGACAATCTCGCAAAACATTCTCCGAATAGACAAAGGAAAAAACTGACGGTTCAAATTGATTGAATCGGCGTAAGACACGATGTCGTGGACTTAATGATGATGATGGGAATCCGCGTCCATATCGAATATGTCTATTATCGGTGTAGTGAAGATTTTCGCCACTCATACAATGTAAAAGTCAATAGCGACACTATCTCTCGTTGATTTTGTAGCGTCGCAAACGGTACATCTCCTCCTCATTCTAACCATTGACATGCATCTTCTAATGCTTTCACTGCACATCTCTTTCGTATAGCCATTGCCTCTTCATTATCTGGCCTGAAAAATCCATGACTTGTTTTTGCCTCCCGACGATATTCTCCCAAATCAAAACTCTTATATTGATACCAATCCAGTTCAGCGATAGTGTCTTTTTTGGATGTATAAGTTTTCCCTGAAGCGGGCAGTCCAACCATCACGACGATATTTGGTGCCGTAACTTCCTCTATCATTCGCTCACCTGATTTATTTGATTCATTATTTCCCACAAAATTCCACAAATCCGCTTGATCCTCCCAAGAGCACAACACATTTGAACACGTTTAACTATAAGCTATTAGCACTTTTCTCACAAGATTTTACCGTACACGAAAACACCTTGTCACTCGTTAATTCAAATTAAATTTTTATTTCCTGATTTCCCTCATAATTTCGTACACAACCACTCGACCGCTCCTCGTGTACATGACCCGAAATCGTTCCCACTAACACCTTGACGATTCCGAATTGCATTTCCACATTTCGTTACTTTTCTTCATAGATTTATTTTTCTTAAACCATGAACAGGTTGATCTTAATTTGGATTTGCCCGGTAGCCTCCGATGATTCGTAACGTCCGCCCCGTTTCGCGATCACTAACAGCAGTCCTCACTTGTCGATTCGTCCAAAACTGCCCTTTTTTCTCGTCTAGCAACCGGTAAAAATCCAATCAGCTGAGTTCGATTAGCCCAGTTAGCTTGCCTTCCGTGATGTAATATACCGTTGGGGTGTATTAGATCAGTGTTCCCCAACCCGAAATTTTATGTGCAGATTTATAATTTTTCTTTTTTTTTAAACAAAATTTAACTGAAGTAAAGAAAATTTAACAGAAGTTAAAAAAAGGAAGTTTTTAAATAGGAATGGAAGTTAAATCTCATAACGAATAAAATTAAAGGGAAACATTTATATTTTAATATAAAGGAAAGTTGATATAAAATAACATTTAATAAAAATAATAAGAAGAAAAAGTATGCTACAAATTACGATTGCGAATAAAAATAATTACATTTTTCTTCAAATCTGCCACATAAAATTTTGAGAGGCAATAGGAAAGTTTTCGAGCAGTTTGCTTGTGTGACTGCTCGATTTATACACATGAGACGACTAGACTAAGTAGATTCTAAGCGGAATGATCAGACTGCGACCTCAAAAGGAAATATCAATAACGGCGATCCAGGAGAGACTATAGAGATATCTAATTAGCATTAGCAGCGGAATGCCAAATCATAGTGCCTCTATACAACGGTGCGTACAAAAGCTTCGAATATTAATTGAAGACTCCGATCAGAATTTAAAATATTTGGGATTGCTGGCAATGTCCAGGATTTTAAAAAACATCCTAAAAGTGTTCAAGCCCGCAAGGACCTTATTTTAGCTTGTCTAGATGACACAAATGAATCAATCCGATTATATACCTCCTGTATTACTGAAGCGTTTAGTGGTTTTCTCGTAGTTTGTCTTTTGTTTTCCGAAGATTTGACATTAACTAGCGTTTTATGTTGAGATTTTCAAAAACTTATTCCGTACAACGATGGAAACGGAAGGGGATTACGATATGCTCGAGTTGATCGCCTACAATTGTACTGATCTAAGTAAGAAGTTGGTATTGGCGAAAACGACTAAGGAAACTGAAGAAATATTGAGAAAATATTTAGAGAAAGCTGATTCGGAGACAAAACCCATTCCAGAATTTAAAGAAGATCTCGACTGGTTTAATGTAACTGAGCCGTTAACATTTACGGAATCGTCTAAAGGCAAAGTAGTTGTTCTGGACTTCTTCACATATTGTTGCATCAATTGTATGCATACTCGTATACTACCTGATTTAAAGAAACTCGAGAAAAAGTACAGCGTTGAAGATGTTTTGGTGGTTTTAGTTGTCCACAGTGCTGAATTCGACAATGGAAAAGATAGTGGCAACATTCTTTCTGTCGTGCAAAGGTATGATATTACACTTCCGGTAGTAAACAATTTAACCTCTTCTATGTGGATTGACTTTAAAATAAAATGTTGGCCCACGCTGGTTATTCTTGGTCCAAATGCCAACTCTATATTTGTGATAATGGCTGAAGGGCATTATGATAGACTAGAAAAATATGTTGGAGATGGCACTGAAATATTATTAAAGCCAAAGCAAAATATTGGGAAGATCACTTGTTCAAAGCCATCATTCGATATCGACTGTGCTGAATTATATGCTATCTCGAATTCAGGGAACCATCGTATACTCATTATCAATACTTCGGGTGATGTTCTGCAAAATATTGGAGGGAAAGAAAGTGGTTTTGTAGATGGTGATTGTAAAACTGGCCGTTTCAACTCACCCCAAGGAGTCACTTGCCTCAATGTTCACACATTGTTTGTGGCTGATACAGAAAACCATGCAGAAAGAAAAGTTGTCTTGAAAAACCAAAAAGTGGAGACAATCGTTGGTACGGGAGTTCAGGACAATGATCAAGTTGGAGGTAAAATAAGCAAGAACCAAGCAGTGTCCTCTTCTTACGACGTTGTGTGCCACAAAACAAGAGATATGCATATGTCATTCCATATGGACGTAAGTGCTGTTCCGAAAAAGGATATTCTACTCATTGCAATGGCTGGAACACATCAAATTTGGGCCTTATTTTTAGACGATGTCATATTTTGGAAATACAAGCAATACCAGGCAATGTCATGTGCTGCTATAGTAGAGACAGGACGCGAAGAAAATAGAAATAACTCTTATCCAACAAATGCATCGTTTGCGCAGCCTTCTGGATTAGCATTAGCCAGAGATTCAAAAGAATTGTATATTGCTTACAGTGAAAGTTCATGCGTACGAAAAATTTCACTTTGAGATGGAAAAGTGGCGCCAGTGGTGGGTGTTGATAGGAATCCCTTGAACTTATTTGTATTTGGTGACGTCGATGAAAACAATATGTAGCCAAGCTGCAACATCCACTTGGGGTAGCATTTAATCTGTACAATGGACACGTTTATGTAGCTGACACGTACAACCACAAAAGATCGATGTCTCACAAAATCTGGCAACGACTTGCAAAATCATCGACATGACAGGTGCTGAGTATCAATTTAACGAGCCGGGAGGACTGTGCCTTAATCCCAATGGGGAATACAATTCAAGTGATTGAACTGAAAACAATGACTACTTAACAATTGAAACTAAACTTTAACGTAAAAGCTGATGGTGACCGAGCTGATCATATTTTAATTCTAAGAATGTTAAAAATAAAACCAAATGGTGGCAAAATAAAACTATCGATTACTCTTAACTGTGTCGATGGTACAAAACTCACAGAAGATGTTCCGCAATCGTGGAATGTTTACTTACCGGGCGAGTCATATTTATTTGATCGACAAAATGGGACATTAAAACCTGGTGGCAAAATTGAAATTGATATCCATGCTCCCGCATCTAGTCCAGACACTTAAGATTTTGTTACTATTTATTGTAAACTGAATATTTGCAAAAATACTATATGTTTCTCGAAATTAATATCTCTCAGGATTCCAGTGCACTTCCATATTGACAGGATAGATTGTATTATTCAAGATATCAATGTTAATGTTTCAGATACAAAAGCTCAAATATGAAAAACAGAACAAATTGCTTTGCAAAGACAATTAACTGATGCGAACATAAAGGTAAACAATGCACTAGCAGAAATTGAAGAAAAACAAGAAAATGATGACAGTAGTCAAACGAAAGCTTCTGTGATGCCCGATGGTAGATGTGGAAGTTACAAGGCAGTGACGCATTGCCACATTGCCGGTTGCGAAGCTTAAGAAACATCGAAAGCTTGTTACACTATAGGGGACCCTGTCTTCCCGAGGCCATACAATACCCCGGAGTGCAAAGGAAAAGCTCTTTTCTCTCATCGATTTGGAGGGATTGGTTGAAGAAAAACGTCGAATAAACTTCAGGAAGCGGCTAGAAGGAATTGGCGGCAGGGCGAATTATTCAAGGAAGAAAAGGAATGGTACGAGCTGGACAGGAGGACGACGAGCAGTTTGTGGTTCGATTTTCAACTCGCCGAGGAATGACAGGAATCAAAGCCACTCATCGACCGAATTGCGGGCCCCGATCACGTGGAAACAAGGGTAGCGATAGGTAGTAAGTAGGGGAAAGTGGTATAAAATGATCCCCCTAAGCGAAAACAGGAAAAGTGCCTAGAAACAAATTTCATGAATTTGCTTATTTCCCTGGTAACCTTAATAGTTGATCTAAAATTTAGTATTCGTAAAACATGACTTTATTACTCAAATTCTTGTATGTAAGCAATTTTGTAAATGTCCTATAGGATCGTTTTATACATGATCCCTGACACGGGGTATTATGATTCCTGGGATCATTTGACCCGCAATTTTTTAAATTAAATTAATTTAAAACAGGCGTTTGTGAATAAATACCGTTTATTTTAATTACAGAAATAAATATTTTCCTTTGTAAATAAAACAAAAATAAATAGAATCACAATTCGTAAAATTAAAATTTTCATAACAGAAAAGACTAGTTCAAATTCCCAATCAAAATTGGAAAACATAATATCAATTTGTTTAGCTTAAATATAGTTCTTCTAAAATTATAGCTGCAGTTAGAGCCTTACGATTATTTTTGGCAGTTAATTTTCTTATGCAAAAATAAAAAAAAAAAGTTGAGTGTGTGGTTTACAAACTCAAATGTTTTCTACTCGAGCGAAAACGGTTTTCGACACAAAAGTCACACGTAAAGTCTTCGGCGTCATCGGGATCTACTCCTGCGCATGCATCATGCACTCACCTCAAACAATTACAGCATCTAATCCACCCTTCGCCTTTATTATCCTTGGAATATTTCTCATAGCAGAACAAACATTCCGTGTCATCTTTATCATCTTCCGAAGAAGATTGTAATATGTCCCTTTTCCTCATTCTATTTTTTCCCCCTTCTGATTCTCGTTTCCGGGTTTTTGCTCATTTTTTTGACTGTTGTATTCATCCGTTAAATTTCTTTTAATGTGATTGTCAATTTTTAGTTTTCTTTCTTCCTCCAAGACGTTTTTATACGGCGTGCTTGTAAGTATACGAACACTTTTGCCTCGTACCCTCTCAACTGTTGTCCTCATTCCTGCTATTTTCGGGAATGCTTGAAGTTCGCATGGTGGAATCCCGAACAATGTATATCGAACCGGTGATACAAAATGGCGCAACGATTCAATACCAGTAGCTGCTTGCAGTGGAAAAGATATATCTCAGCTTCTTCGTGCAACGGTGGGGTAATATGAAAAGGTACGTTGAGAGGCGAGTATGCTCCAGGTGATTTGGGACCTTGAATGGTTTCTGTTGCTAATCTAGGAGGCAAATATGGAGTATCTAGTCACGATGTTATTTTGTTTAAATTTTTTTCCGCTACTGTAATACAACGATGTGGCAATTGAATAGGTGATGTGTTGTTCGCAACTGCTTCAAGTGCTGTACTAGTAGACAGACGAGGCCCTAAAATTTCGATTTCATCTTGCGCAGTAGTTTCGGCCGCAAGATAATCTACATCACTGAAGATATCCGGGTTAAGGTGTACTATTCCGTATTTTTCAAATCCTTTGATGATATTTAAAGGAACAGCAGCTCGCATGTATGCTTCCGAAAAAATTTTGCTTATTTGAAAAGTAGAAACAACTCGTCCTGGATTATTGTTCATCCACTTTTCGAGCGCTTGATTATGGTACCCGCTCAGTGGATACATGACCGCAACGTCGGGTGGCTGCAGTTTGTGTGTGCAGTGCGGTGGTAGACATAAAATTGTGACGTTATTTTCTCGGGCTTTTAATATGACCTCTAAGTTCTTGGTATGAGATAGATGGCCGTCCAGTATCAGAAGAGCAGGATCTTTAGCAGAAGCTAAAAAGTGGTCAAGCCATTGTGCAAAAACTTCCATTTTCATCCAGCCTGATGAATTACAAGCATATATTGATTCCGGTGGTGCACCATCCATTAACTCAATTTTCATCCTTACTCTTCGAAAAATCATCATCGGTGGTACGAAGTATCCTCCAACTGATCCACAAATGACTGGAGTGGTGGTTTCACCTATTTCAGCAGACGTTATTCTTGCTACTTGCTTTCGACCTTTCATGGCAAAAATTTTGAAGTTTTTGCTTGGAACGGTATTCAAACTTGCCTCATCAACATTAAGTACACGATGAGGAGGAAATGAATGCTTTTCTTGAACCTTTTTTAAAATTCGAACATAACTTTCAATAACTGGCTTATTAAAAGCACGGGCACCTAATGTTGACTCCGGTGTGCGCATGGTGATATCGGGATGCCTTTTTCGGAATCCTCTTAACCAATCCTTATCAGCTCTGCCTGTCTTGCTAGAAAATGGATGTTTGATTTTGTTTCTCTCTGCTAATAGATATGCGAGCAAAAGTATATCTTTAGATGTTAATCCATACATTCTGGCTTACATGTCTTTAATATATTGGCAAATTTCAAGTTTCTGTTCATCACTGAAAACTTGCCGCCTGCTTCCCAAAACCTTGGCACTTCCAACCGCGTGCATATTCTACTATTTAGCTCGTTTTTTAAAGACATAATCGGTACGGTAAACTGCTTACTAGCCGTTTTATTTAGCAGTCCACGTTCAACGACGTCCAAAGCATCGGCCATGCAGATTTCACTCCAATTTTGGCGTGTTGTTTTTCTCATGTAGTTTCGCGGCATGGTTCTTGAAATATTAAAATTATTATATAGTTTACCAAATATCAACTCTGATTTTTGGAAATCAATTTTATCTAAATTATTTATATACAACTAACTCAACACAAAACTTAAACGAAATGAAACATATCAAATGTGGGTAAAATGATTCCTGGGATTATTTTACCCACCTATTAGGGGTTAGTTTTACCCCAAACGACCATGACTGCAAGACATCAAATTATAACCTCATGGCTGTGGATACAGCAATATAATATGGCCGAATAAATTTCTGAGTTAAACTAACAACTAACGTAAACACCACTATCACATCGCAAGCACGTACATTAAACTTTCACATTATTGAATTTTGCTTACCTTACATCCATCAAGAAAATTTTCACTTTATTGTGCTATTAATTTTTGTAACACTCACAACGGCATGAAAGTTTGACAGAATGCTGAACGAATGACAAAGAAAGCGGTTTTCATCCAAACTAATAGATGGTGCTGATAAAAACGATAAAACTTGGGGTAATCGTTTAACCTCGCGGGATGGTTTTGTACCACCATGAAAATTCTTTTTGAATTTTACATATATTTTGAATTTTACAAATATTTTGAATTTTATGAATATTTTGAATTTATATTTATTAACTTGCAATAAATTTGGTGAAATAAGTGCAAAAAAGAGCCTCAAGTGGAAAGTGTGAAGTCTGGCTCGCGAGTTTACTTGTGGAATTATTGTGACAGTGGTGTATTGTGTTATATGTTAATATGAAATGAGAAATTAATTTAAATAAAATACCTCCGTCGTCTAGCCCGATTTTACTCTGGCCAAATTGTGACGTGCACCAAAACTAATGCTTTTATGCAGCAAACAAGATCTAAGTTTGGCCGAAATATCCAGCCAAAGTATTTTTATGATCAATAAAAATCTTTCCCTTTTGTCTTTTAATAACACCAGCCTAAGATACACTTTGGCCGAACTCTTTATTATGAGACGGGTCAGAATTTACTGATCCCGAACCAATACATTACTTTTCCTTTTATACAAATTCTATTCGTAAATCTACTTCTCACGCCCTCATTATTCAACATTCAATTTGTGTGGTCATGACACACAAATCAATTAACACCTCGCATTCCCATTCATTATACTCATCATCCCTATGTATGAATGCAATTTATGACCTATTTTCTAGGTCATAAATTCCATCGTCTCAAGTGCATATGATTAGGACGCTTGCATGCACATGGCAATTCGAATGCGGAAGAAAAGTGAAAGTGAAAGAAATTGAACGTTGAGTAATGAGGTAGGTTTCACGTTACATATGTTCGTCGTCACATTAGTCTTTGCGATGTGTTTTGTTTTCATATTCCAATGCAATGGCTCATGAAAGTAATTTATGACCTTGCCATGGGATTGGAATATGATACGAAACGTATTTGTTACAAATTGAGTTCACATTCATTATGAATACAATTTGAGTATTTGTATTATGCATGAATGATTCATTAAATTGAGTTTATGCAACTTATGTATTGAGAATCATTATGGGAATCATTACAGGTGAGACTTTGGGGTGGTTGACGACCGCCGTGTGGAAGTATCCCCGAGTACCACCTGTGGGGTAAGAGCGCGAGGCGCGCTAAAGTACGGGGCGAAAGTTGGAAATTTTATCCTGGGTTGAGTAGGATTTAGTTTTCCTCGCAAATTAAATTGAAGGTGGTAATAATTTTCAAGTTTAGGCCGTTGCGAACCTCCCGACTCGGTCGCGTTCTGGCTTGGCGATTTCATTTGGGGCCCACTGGCACAGCTAGTGGCGCATGACCTCTCTTTGGTGGGCTTACCGGGTCCAAGGGCCCCAGTCGGAGGTCTCTGACGGAGTATCGGAAAATAGCGAGTGTATCAACGTGCAACAATGAATGCACGTTAAAAGTTAAATGCTCTTCGCCGTATATTGAGTAAAAGTTTACTACAAACGACTTTAAAATTTCTTGAGCAACATCGGCATTTTCGATACACTTACTAGGATCAGCGAGTAAATGAAAAGAAAGAAATGTTGATATGATTCTTCATCCAGGACATCTGCTAAAATTATCATACCCGTGTACAAAGCAAATTGCCTAAGTTCTGTAGACTTCCAGTACAGTAAATCTTCAATATCTCTAGAATTCCTGGAAAATTCATCTGTTATAAATCCTACCACAATTAATAGTTTGTGAGAAGCTATATCCAATTTAGCTTTGCTCAACCGTTTCTCATTGATGACTTTGTTTGAAAATAATAGTTAGAATTTTCCTGCATATGCCGAGATCAAGCAAGTACATGGGTTCGATTAGATCAGTTGAATACCAACGGAATGCAGGCAGTTTTCTCTGGGAGAAATTTTTAATCTATTGATGTAATCATTATCAGTGTACGCATCACCACTAAACGAAGAAAAGACGACCTTCCGATCTTTGTATTTTCCTATTTATGTGCACTTAGTCCATGCAGAAAGCGATGTATGTCCCTTTGTTTGGCATATAAAACAGCGAGCAGGTGTTCGCAACATATAGCATTAATCTGTATTCTGATCAATTTGTTTCCAATAAGTATTCTTTCATCTCGTAGGGTAAGGTATTCATCAGCGAAATCCTTCAAGTATTCGTTAGCATCGTTTGGCTTCTTACTTCCAGTATGAGCGCCAATCATGAGCCCATTACAGCCATCAACACTGGTTAGGAGACCATAGACATAACCCAGAAGATTTGCCAGTGAAAGTTCATCGATGCCAATATTGATAAAAATTGCATCCGGTAAACGTTGTGTATCGCACAATTCTTCCATTATACAATTCCAAAATAGACATATCCTCCAGGAAAAGCTGGTTTTGTTGCAAATACTCTTTTTGGTGTACTCAGCAAGGTTCTTGCAATTTTCTTTACTATTGGAAATCCTGCCTGCGACAAATCTTTCAACAATGCTGAGACTGCATTCTGCTTGATGTTATACACAACGCTCCTTTGGGCAATACAATCCTCTAATGATAAACTGTTTCCAATTTCAGTGTATGTTTTTTGAGACAAGTATTATAATAATTTTTTTAAATTTAGCTTCAAATGTGAATGAAAGGGAGATTCAAAGTATTGATGGCGAACAGCAAACGTCGAATGCCGAAGAACTATGGATTGCACGAAGTTCTATATCGTTTGAAGACAGGATCAGGAACTGGGCTTGTGGCGCAGCAATCAATCATACAAACATCAATAGTTTGTTAAAAATTCTATCAGAAGAGTGTCATTTCCCCTTTAGTGATGTTAGCTCTCTGCTTGGAACCCCAAAGTATACTGAACAACATTTTATTGAAACCATAGATATTGGCCAATGTATTCACTTTACAATGAAAGATTCGTTGCTAGCATGTATTCAAGCTAAAATGCACACAATACATAGTGATGAATGATATTACCCATTTTGAGATTTCCTTCAACATTGATGGAACACCTTCTTCTGCAGTTGAGGGGGGTGTATGCGAAAAAATTGTATCCATATTACTTGGGAAACCACATAAGCGAAAATCGGCTAGTAACCAAGTTATAAAAGACAACCAACGATTGGGAATACTGAAGAAATACTCTTGCTCTGAATATCAACGAAAAATTATAACTTTGAAATACGCACCACATTTCAAGGCCTCAGAATTTAGAGTATTTTTACTGTATTCAGCACCTATAGCGTTGAGAGGAATCATAAGTTCTGGTAGGTACAAGCAGATTTGCTTTTATACTTCGTGCGTCAATATCCTAAAGTATATGGCTTCGAATATATTACATACAACATTCACAGCTTAATTCATATGGCACAAGATGCATACAATTTAGGTCAATTAGCTGTAAATTCTTGCTATTGTTTGAAGCGTTTATAAAGGTTATGAAAAGACATGTTTATGTTTATAAAGGTTATGAAAAGACATGTGCACTCACACAATAGGCAACTAGAACAAATTAAGAACAGAATTATGGAAGCTCGAAACAACTACCAACAGCTTAAGATCAATATTTTGCTTTCCGATTAGCCAATTTTTACAAAAGAACAAGTACAAAGTTTGCAAACTGGAATCTTTTATTCTAAGAGCTTGAACCTCAAATGATAACTGTATTATGCTTAAATCTAATCAGGAGATATTAAGAGTAAAATGGTTTGAAAAAACTCATAAAATAAAGATTTACGGCCAAAAGTTCTGCAATGCGAAACCGTTGAGCAATGAGCCTCATGATTTAGCAGAGTTTGCAATGCTCATAGGAGCGTTTGATTCAGAAATTGTAAGCTACGAGATTTCAGAAGCAAAAGAAATACTATGCAAAATGTGCTGCTTTCCTTATAAAAATAATCTTCTCTTCGTACTCCGTTGATTCACATCATTAACGAAAGCTTCGTGTATCGAAAACTAAACAATTAGGTTTTTTAACTAAACGATTAAGCAAGCTAATGAGAAATCAACACCGAATTGAATGAACTGAATAGAATTTCGGAAAAAAAATTCAATTTGAAAAAACCGATAAGCATATAAAGTCTTCATCGTATTAAATGCGTAACTTTTATTCTTTATTCGAAAATAAATTCTCTTCTTAACATAATATAAGCCAAAGATGTAGCAAAAATAACGAAAGTATAAATAAAGTTTCAAAATTATTAATTAATTCACACGTGTCTATCATTATTGGGTTTGTTGGTGAGTTGACACATTACTCCGACCGTTTTCTGCACCACAGACCCTGTCGCAAGTCTGCTGGAAATAGCGTTGAACTTGCAACGTGACATTTCTTTCTGTCTCGTTGAAAATTGCTCCCAAGATTCCTGTTAATGATTAATATTACGTTTATTTGATATGGTTGTAAAGAAAACTTAATTTACCTATGACTGCTTTTATGTGATATAAGTTTTTCAATGGAAACTTTTTTGCTTCACGACCGGTGAATGAGACACATTTTTGTAGCTCCAAATCGTATACTCTCGTTAAAACTTTTAAATTTTCTTTGACAGCTCGGCCACCAAATTGTGCTATATACATCGCCCAAGATACAATACGACCGTATGAGGAATTACAAAATGTTCTCGTCATTGGTAATCCGATTCGAATCTTCTATTGAACTCTTGCAGCTCTTGCAAATTTTTTAATGGAAATTTGTTAATTTCCTCGAAAGAATTCGATTAATTCGGAAACCAGTACATTTATTTGCCACTTCTCCTAAAACGTCTTGCATCATATTTTTTATTTCTTCTTTGAATTGTATTAGCTCTTCTCTGACAATCGTGTGTATCATGTCATCGTCAACGTGGAATTGTTATTGCTGAAATGCTATTCACATTTTCATTTACCGTATGAGGTTCACCGACAACTTCCTCCGTAACTGATTAGAACAAATACAGAAAGAAATCATGTACAAAAAATTCAAAATTTCTGGGAAGTAATAGTAAACACTTGACGGTACAAACTGTATTGGGGAACTGGGAGCATATATATTTCCATCAGGAATGGATGGACACTCCGAGAAAACATCAGAGGCTCCTGTGCCTGACACACAACGTGATTTTACCGGAACAGCTGGTAGCACTTCATTACAGGAATCAGTTGATCCATCCTCCAACACCTTAGGCACTTTTCTTTTTTTTTTGTGAAAGATTTCAATGTTTTGTTGATGTCTGATGTATTACCGTCGCTCACATCCAAAAGCAACTCCTCCGCCATGAATGATTGATCATACGTATCTTAAAAGTTAAAAATATGTAAAAAAAAAAGTTTTCTAATATATAATAAATTATTACTACCATATTTTCTGCGGTTGATAGCTGAAACTTTATATGATTTCCAGCTTCCCGGAGGAACTTTATTTACCTTGATATAGTGCTTCATTAAATTTCTATTAAACTTTACCTATAATAATATATTATTTATATCACAGCACGCCTATTATTTAATCAAAATATCTCACATAACCATTAGAGACCCATGATATTGGCAAAGCTAGAATGGTATTAACATATTGAAATTTAAAAACTTGAAACATTTTACGGAGTTTTAATAAAACCGAACACTTAACTTGACCGAACACTTAAACTCGACTGAATATGTCAGAAGTTTACCGTATTGCTTAGGTATCAATTAAGTTCTGAATTTTAGTATTCGATTGTGTCCAATTTCAAGTACTGCGCTTTCAGATTTAGTACCGAATCACAATATTCTATAGGCTTGAAATTTCAGTACCGCTTATGTACCGATTGAGAACCGATTTTTAAGACTGCGTTTCCATCAATCTTTAGTATCGCTTAAGTGCCGATTGAATTTGGAGTTTCAGTACTGCATTGTTTCTGGTTTTCAGTGCTGCTTCAGTTTTGGTTGAGGTATGACTTTCGGTATTAGATTATTTCGAGTTTTCAGTACCCTTTAAGTTCTAATTTTGTAAGAAATAGCAGTATCGTATTAAGTGACTTGACCGGAATGATAATTGAAGTCCCAGTTTATAATAAATTCTGAATTCCAGTACTGCCCTTTGGATACTTAAAAAATCTATGCGGGACGAGCAACGATACCCCTGAATTCGCACGATTTCCAAAATACGCACTTAACACACACATAATTTGCACGATTTAAAATAAACACGGCGTTAAAATTCACACGGGAGCCTTGGTAAAGAACATTCACGAGCAACGGCAGCGAAACAAAGGGATGTTTACACATAATTTCACAATTTCACATGGGTCTTCAATAACAACTATTCTTTGGGATTGATGCAAGTTAATAATAACATGAGTCAGTTACTTAAAAAAATATCAATTCAGGGATGAACCCTGATCTTTATTTCTCGACACTAATTAGCAAACTGAATTCAAACTTAACATCATATCTAAACATAATTATGGCTAATAATTAGTGTTGTGTTAGCTACCTGTGCTTTCGATGTCGAGGAAATGTTGCAGACACGATGTCAGCAATTTTATGCACATGCATTCAGGTAAATTTGGATAGTTAAAACTTTCTTTCTGGGCACTTGCTAAGCCCTCCCCCTTTAAGTGCGATTATCCTCGATGGCATAGAAGTAGGGGAGATCATTGAACTTGACAGTTTTCGTGCTTGGGACTTCCGATTACCTGGGAAGTGTTGGAGGCTCGATTTGGAGTTCTTTTGCTGGTTCTTCTTTTGGCTTTGATGTTGGCGTTTGTATTACGACTTTGTTTTGGCTTGATTTTCCACCCCGGAAGTTTCGGACTATTGTACCCATGAAAAGCAATCCGATGAATGCAATGAGTCCATAGGAAGTAAAGGTGTTCACAGTTTTTTCAGCTTGCAAAGACTTGATTTTGTTTTTATTATGTATGTGAAGCTCTTGCATCTTTTCGAAGGATAATAATGCTCGGTATGTGTTTCTTGTAGGCAATGGTTGTAATATTACTGGTAATTCTTAGACCATTGTTGTCTCCCTTGAGATGAAGGTTTTCCCATCTACTGTTACGCTTGTGTTTCTGAATTTGATCAAAAATATCCCATTGAGGATGCTTGATGTTTCTTCTGCTGTAAGGGTACCTCGGAATTGGTTCAGCATGATTACACCTATTGATATCTCTTCTACAGATGGTATGTGTTGTGTAAAGATGCGCGTTCTTGCACGCGTTCTTGTTCCTCACTATGTGTGGATGTAGGTTTTAGTGGGATCAAGAATATTTAATCAAGTTTAAAAAAAACTACCTAGCCAAGCGGCTGGGCCGCAGATAAAATAGCGAGGACATAGTGTCCACTACGCTACTGTTACTAAGACTGCAAATGAGTATTAAATTCCTTTGCAGTCTAGACGTAAGCGCAACGATAAGTTATTGCGTAGACAATTATAACTTCGAATTCAAACAGCGTTATCACGCAGAGAAAAGTGCAAGTTGAAAGTCAAAAGTATAACTGTATTTTCTCTAAAATTCACAACGGTATTTATATCATTTTCTAGAAGTCATGCTCTACTTAAATTACTACACATACAAAAATATTAGTTCGTAAACCTACTTAAAATATTGGTCATAAATTTTCCTAAACCCAAAACCTACTTTCAACACTTCAATTTCAAAACATAATTCTTCGTTCATTTATTATTCATAAATTTTTACTCCACGACAAGTGTCAACATCCTCATTACATTCTTCACACCTTAAACAAACCCGAAACCACTTGACCTTATTCTTGACTTGGTCAGTTCACAAGCATATGCATTCACATTCCTTTAATTGTCTATCGAAACATAAGGACAATTTCACAGATGCGTCATTACGGCATAGCACGTCGTAATATCAGATCGCATGAATGAAAATGCATATACTTGTTTATCTTCAGCACGCGACTAGTATCGCATTACACAGAAAAGGTCTGTATGAAGAATGCAATGAACGATGCATTCGAATTCAAAATCAAGTGATCATGTTACAAAATAATTATTTGAACTTGACTTTGATTTTCATAAAATGTTTCTTACGATAAGAATTTTATGTGCGCGTTGAAATATAAGTTTGGGTTATATTTATTACAATTTGAATTGCTCGAAATAGATTCTTGCAATTAAAATTTATGTTCCTATGAAATGTATTTATACAAATATGTCAATTAGAATTTATGCTCATGTGAAATGTATTTATCTTTAAGTGAATATAAAAATATGTAGCGTTACAAAACACCCTAATCCTCTAGATGAGTGTTGATATATTGAAATTTTATACAATATATTAATACGAATCTAAAAAAAAAAAAAAAATTTTATATATATAGTTCACTTATACATAGAAATGCAATATGTCCCATACAATATTGTTACATGTTTTGTACAATTACACTATACGGTTCGCAATAAATTTAATTTCTTATTATTAACATTTATTGAATGATTACATTATATGGTTTTATTCTATTCTTGTGTATTGATTTTTGGAGTCCGTCTATATCAATTAAAACATTGCTATTTTCAACATTTATTACTTTATATGGACCTTTATAAGGGGGTTGGTGTTTTCTACGGTTCTCATTCTTTACTAATACAAGATCTCCAATATTTATGTGTATAGGGTTTGTACGACCTTGTTCTTTAACCCTCTTTGCTTTCAAATTTTCTATTATCTTCCTAGACTTTGAAATAGACATTTTTAATCTTACTTTGAGTTCATTAGCATAATCATCCAGATTGTAAATCTTTTCACCATCCTCAATTAAATCATTTGGAAGGTAAGGCAATTTGCCGAATACCAATTCATAAGGTGTATAATTGGTATCTATATGAGGTGTAGTGTTGTACGCAAAGGTGTAGTACGGAATCCATCTATCCCATTGCATTCGAATTCAAAATCAAGTGATCATGTTACAAAATAATTATTTGAACTTGACTTTGATTTTCATAAAATGTTTCTTACGATAAGAATTTTATGTGCGCGTTGAAATATAAGTTTGGGTTATATTTATTACAATTTGAATTGCTCGAAATAGATTCTTGCAATTAAAATTTATGTTCCTATGAAATGTATTTATACAAATATGTCAATTAGAATTTATGCTCATGTGAAATGTATTTATCTTTAAGTGAATATAAAAATATGTAGAGTTACACAACAGTTGATTGTTGATCTGTGCACAGGCAGCATCTAGACTTTTTGATAATTTGGGAATACAAGTATCGTTTCGTATATCAATCAAAGCGGCTGATTTACATATTGACAAATTATTAAGCGATTTAAAATTTCCCGTAATACCATAAATTTCGTCTTCATATTCAATGATTTAACTGTAAGCAACTTCACCCCCCAAGGCGGAACTGATCTGGTAATTCAAAGGGGTGCAACTGCTATCGTTGGGTTGTCGTCTCCGATTCCAGTGAAGCCGACGGGAACTGGCGTTCCCGGAGTACCCGAATCGCTTAGTAAAAATACTAGGATTGGAACTGGATCCGAAACATAGTGGCTTTGTGATTATTCGATAACAAGATCAACTCTTTGCTGCGAACCTCAACCCTGGAGGTATATTCAGGTACCACGGGCAGCTGATGAGCCTCCATCATGAAGATGGTCAGCTGATTGGTTCCGGCCCTTCGGGGAGTATCATGGTGGCTAGTGGTGCAAACAAAGTTGACGGCGTCAGATATAGCTAGGTCTCGGATCTACCAGTATCAAAGTTGAGAGTTTCCTCAATGTAAACTGGTACCGAACTTGGGGGCGAATGATTGGCGCTTAAACCAATCGCTGTCTAATGGTGACCGTGAGATTAGGCCTATAACAGGCAAGTGCTCATGTTAATCAAAACGACACATGTAAGCATTTTCACTAATAAAATTTTTCCTTTTTACTGGCTTTAGTAATAATGTTTGGTAAACTGTGCTTGTTGTCAAAGGTCGAGAATAGATGAACTTTCTGTCAAAATTTTGGCTTCGCAAAATCTAATGCTTCCTCGACTGTGGAATATGATAAAACTTCTCTATTTAAAATTTTCGTTGCTATTTTAATTTCAGAATTTGAAAGGATCAAAGAATTTACGATTCCTAGCTTAGCCCAGTGAATTGCAGTATTAATATTTTCTAATTCTTATTTAAGTAGTCTTATTCTAAATTGTACATCCAGTATTATGTCGCTATTTATTTGATTAGCAATTTTTGTATTTCATTGGTAACTTTCGTGATATTATTGATTCGTTCGTTTTGTAGCCGGTTAATGACGACTTGCCTGTTGTTGTTTGCGAGGACATTGGAGGTTATTTCTTTGATTGTTCTAAAATCCTCGTGGTTAGGATTCCCAGCAATCCATTTCAACGCGGTTCCGATAAAATTGAGTGACTTCCGTATTCTACGTGGTTTCAAATTTTCGGCGAGGGTTGGGATGTGTTGGACCTCGTGTGACAAATAAGGGGAAAGCAAATAATGTCGGATCGCTGGCAGGTTAAGGATGAGCTTGGTTTGTATGATAAGACTTTTATAATGATCTACTATATGTCTATCGCATGTATGAGTTTAAAATTTCCGTCCTGAATCTTTGCATGGCCTGTATGGAAGGTGATAATTTAAGAACTGGAATAGTCCAATATCAGAACTCTACTCTCGCTAATGCAGATTGCGGACCTGAAAAAGGATTTAATTCCTGATGTTACTCTTATGGACTACTTTGCCGGATTCGGTGACGATACAGGCATTGTTATTCTCTTTGGCTATTTCCTGCTTATATTTTGGTGTTAATTTCGAACCTTTCCTTTTGTTCTGTTTTACATAAATGACTTGTCCTACGCTATTATCTTTTATTGGCTGTCTATTCTTATTATCGTGATAAAGGTCTTTTTAGGGTTTTGTAAAATAATTTTACAAAACCCTTCTAAAATCGCGTCCTGTCTGTCCGTCTGTCCGTCTGTCTGTCCGTCCGTCCGTCCGTCCGTCCGTCCGTCCGTCCGTCCGTGTGTCACAGCAGTTTTTCTCAGAAACTACTTAAGCTAGAAGCATCAAATTTTGTATGTAGGTGTAAACTGGTGCTCTCTTCAAAGTTCAACTACAAAAAAATTTTATAAGGTATTTAAGGGGGGTCTCCCCATATAGGGGAGTGACCCCCCGAAAAAAAAATTTCATTGAAGGTAGCCGATATGGGTATCAAATGAAAGGTCTTGATAAGAACTTTTCAAAGCAGGTCTTAGTTTGGCAAAGTTTGCTTCGAGGGGCGCACAGGGAGGGGAAATACACGAAAAATTTGTGTCCCCCCCCCTCGCGATTGGACACCTGTGATCCGAAAAATCTGAGAAAAATCAGGATTGTACACCTTGGTGAGTACAACAACAACAAATACGTGAGAAGTCGCAGTTCACTCAACTTTGTTAGTAATAGTATGATTTATCGATTTTATGTTTTCTTGAATAAAATCTTAAGGGTACCCTTAAATTCAATGAAATTCAGTACACAGATGACTATTTATAAGATTGATTTACCCTGCAAGTTTCATAAAGATTGAATTAAATTTAGCGAAGTTATAGCGGTTTGAATTTTCCTGTATTACTATGGAACAATATGCGCTGCATGTATTACTATGGCAACATATGGCTATGGAACAATATGCGCTTTTTACCGACTCAGCCACTACAGTTTCGCTAGGATTTGCATGAAAATTTCAGGAATGATAGGTGTCATGTATATGTTTGAGAATCGGTTCAGCTAGTGGTATCAGTAATCGTAAAACAAAATAGTGGCTGTTTTAAATGCGAAGATTGAATAATTTTGAGTTATTTTTTCCCAACTTCAATGTTCAAGGTC
Source organism: Odontomyia ornata (assembly GCA_963969285.1). Classification (NCBI taxonomy): domain Eukaryota; kingdom Metazoa; phylum Arthropoda; class Insecta; order Diptera; family Stratiomyidae; genus Odontomyia; species Odontomyia ornata. The sequence continues at coordinate 227,162,425 of OZ017742.1, read as the reverse complement.
CATGCTTTGAACACTTGATTCAATTTAATGAATGACTGAAGATGAGCACGTACAATTATTACTCATAAGTGAAACAAGTCAAGGAGGCGGGAGAGAGCTCCTAGTAAAAGGGCTTTGTAACAACTCTAGGATTCAAAAAAATGGCCATGAATCGATGATAACAGTACAGGAGAGTGGCCCCTGAAAAAAAAATTCATCAAACGTAGCCGATATGAGTATGAAATGAAAGTTTTCATGGGAGCTTTTCAAAACAGTTCTTAAACTATCAGTTTCTGCTTCAGTGGGGCACAGGGGGGGAAATAAATGAAAAATGTGGTTTCCTTCCTCACGAATGGACATCTGAAATAATTATCAAGGGAGATATTTATGAGTATAACAATAACAAAAACCTCAAAAGTCTAAATTTGTTCAACTTTGCTAATAATAGTATGATCTTCAAATTTCATATTTTCTCCAATAAAATCGTCATTGACATGCTTTTTGACTTTATTCAATCTGGTGACTGCATTTTGAAAATTGAATACAAAACCCTTCTGACACGAGCGTAGGTCTGTTTACCCAACTTGTTCTTTTTAATTTCTCTATATTTGACAACCGAACGTTCTCAAAATCTTCGGAGTTTATTCTGGGAATACGCCCAAAGAAAAGTTTTACTGGCTTTTTGCCCGTAGTTGAATGGATGGTGAAGTTATACTCGTTAACAGCGCCTTGTAATAACTCCTCGAAGGTTCTCGGGGGTCTTTTCTTTTTAAGACACCTCATTGTCTCAACGAGCGTAGAATGCTAACGTTCGACCTGCCCGTTAGCTTCACTTTTATATGGAGGCGTTTTGTACACTCTGATCTGGAGCTCGTCTTCCATTAGAGATGTCAACGATGCTGATCTTGATGCGCTTTCGATGTCTATCACAGCGTTCTTGGGGACACAAAAAAAGAAAATTATGTCCGTTAAAGGTTGTTTAATGTCGACAACGGACTTAGAAGCGATTATTTTGGCCTGGACAAACTTAGTGAATTTATCCACGGCTGTCAGGACACGATATTTTTCGGTTGAGAAAAGAACAATGTGTATCGTATGTCCCGGATACGCTGGAATGGGTGTTGGACTCACGAAAGGTTTATTAGGATGCCTCTCATGCTTGCTTTCTTTGCATATTGCACAAAGCTTTATAAGATGTTTAATTTTTGCCGACATTTTGGAAAAATAAAACTTTTCCAGGAGTTGCAACCTATTTTCCTCGGCATTGCGATGAACTTGGAGGATCCTATCATCCTGCTCAGCCCCATTCGGGACATCTTCAACGAGCTTCCGGGTAAACCGTAAACAATAACAACGCTTGAATTGGGCCCATTACTTCTTCGTTGGCACAGATCCCGTTCACTATGTTAGGGTCGAGGTATCTCTTTAAGATGTTAATGAGGTCTGCTTCTGAATAGCATGGTTTAATTGAAATATGACGTAAATAGTTATCTTCGTCACCAATTCTCAGGTGTAGGTGATTACGGAACGAGTTAATGGGGGTCTCTAGTATTTCGATAAGACTGTAAGATGAACTATCATCACTATGCTCTGTAGGGGTTAGCGAGTTGGTCTGGGAAAGTTAAGGGGGTCTGAAAAGTGTATCTGCGACAGCATTTGCCTTGCCTGTCATGTACCTAAGTTCGTAATTATATTCTTCTAAGATGGCTTTCCATCTTTTCAATTTGGCGTTAATATACCTTAAAGAATGTTTCTGAGCGACTCCAATGCCCACTTTATTGCGTAATTTCCAACGACCTTTAAAAATTTAAGGGGACAGTTTTCAGCCCAAATGGAAGACGCGTAAGCTCAAATTTTCCGTTGTTTATGGAAAACGCTGTTTTCTCGATGTCGGACTCCCCAAAGGGGAATTTGATGAAATCCACTTTTAAATCTACCACCGAGAAATAGGTATTTTTGCCAAGATTAGCGAGGACATTAATTTCCGGGATAGGATACCTATCCATCTACCACCGAGAAATATGTATTTTTGCCAGGATTAGTGAGGACATTAATTTCCGGGATAGGATACCTATCCATAATTGCATTTAATTTGCGGTAATCTATCACCATCCGGTATTTCTTTTCGCCCGAAGCATCTTGCTTCTTCGGAACAATCCATACTGGCAAATTGTAGAGTGATTGGGATGGTCTAATGATTCCATCCTCGAGCAATTTATTAATCTGCTTCTCAACTTCATTTTTTAGGGCCATGGGATAAGGATAGGAGTAAACCGGCTCACTGTTAGTGGTACGCATTTCGCCTTTGACTGCCGTCGTGTAGGTCAGCTTTTCATTGGGCTCTGAGAACAAATTTGGGTAACTATGGATTATGCTCATCAGCATAGACGACTGCTCGCGGGTTACGTGGCTCGTTCTTATGCTGAGATTATTGATTGCTTCGGATAGATGTTGCTTCAAATGTATCCGTATATTCGTGTGGATAGTCATATAGTTTCCGCTTGTATGGATGACTGCGATCAGCTGTTTGAGAGTTTCGTTTCCAATTATCCCATCAAACCCTACAAGGGAAAATTGATTCAAATTGATCAAGTTGAGGATTGTCGTTAGAGTCTATATAGTTATTTCAGGTCTGTTCGCGTTCTTCGTTTGCTTGGGCTATACATTCTTCGTACTTTTCAAAAGAAGATTCGTCATTGTCATTGCATTCTGTGTAATAAACACGCTGCATTTGGTTCGGTACATGAGTCCCTTGAACGTTTGGACGTTTTGGGACCATTTGCTGATTTCGTGGTCTGTTCGAGTAATTCACAGCATGCATTTTTAGGAATTGATCCACGTCCATTGGTTCTGGTCCTCGAGGTGGCCTTGGAGGAGGATGCTGGACCTGACTTTGCTGCTGGTAACTCATGTTTCTGAATTGTGGCGTTTGCTGAGGTATTGGATAATAGAAAAGCTCCGGGAAGAACCTTTGTCTGGGAGCGGGGATAGGCGCAGGCTTTGAGAGACAGGGTAAGATCCTGCAAGGGGGTACCGGTGGTGCACTTTGGTGTTGAGTTCTGTGGGATGAAGCCTGTTGATTATTGGCGTGCTGCGTGCGGTAGTCGACAGTCTGTAATTTACGACATAGGTGAAGCGCATGCGGTCAATCAGCTGGTTCACGAATGCTTAATAACCGGGGCAGGTCACCTCTTAAACCCATCACGGAAATTTCTAAGGCTTTGTCCCTATAAGCTTGCGCCATTACATTAAGTGCATCCCGTGTTAATTCCATACAATCTAATTTAAGAATCAATGAAAGGTGGTGATACACAGACTGGTGAAATTCAGGTATTGTGTAAGGGCCTCTTAAGAGAGTCGTCATCTGATACTCTAACGTCCTGAGATCTCTCTTTTTCGCGTAATGAAGCGTAAGACACCTTTTCCAATTAAGGGGAGTATTATACGACTCAAGCACAATTTTATTTCTTATTACGTAGTGGATACCGTAATATTTTAAAGTGCCCCTCAAATGTTCGTAGATAGCGAGGATTCGATCAACGCTTTTTTTCCACGAGCTGAATTCTCCGGGCTGCCCAGAGAATTCTCTGAGGCTTTTAACCACGTCTGGGATTTTATCCATACCAGACAGGCTAGAGCCTCCTCCAATATTTATGGTCACATCACTTTCGGAGACGGCTCCAGTTATTAAGTCCATATTATTTTCGGGGCTTTAAGTACTCGCAAAGGGTGTATCGGCTGCAGGACTCACTGCAGGAGCTCCAGCATTTTCACTACGGTCTGCCAATCGGGCCGGCCGCACTAAATTGTTTGGGTTAGACATTCTCGCGAATTACAAAAACTTGAAACTGTCGATGGGATAGAAAATGTCGTGAGGCGTGAATATGGAAATTTCGTTAGTCGCGAATGAAAGTCTTAATTTCACTTAATTTGTAAAATTTCTGAAATACCCAATCCAAGGATGCAGGAAACAACAACAGCCAATTTGCACTTGGCTTTTAGTGAAAAGAGCAATATCGACAGTAAATACCGAACAATTTTTTTTATCCTTCACTAGTAAATACCAGGAAAGTACGTATGTACGAGTATTTCATATGTACAATATATAACAATTCACTTCATGTTAACTTGTCAAAAATGATTTTCATATATGTAGTTTTTGAGTGAAAATAATCAAATATTACAATGTAAAAGTTATGACTTCCTATACATTAAATAAAATAAAACTGCTTCCATGGCGTTGGAATGCTGGGTATCGGGCTGCTACTTCGCGGGAGTTAGGGTGACTATAAAGTTACCCTTTAAGAAAAACAAACTTTTAATTTTAAATCACTAGTTTATTTTGGCATAGCTTCCGCTAGCTTCCGAAAACTAACTACTTCAAACAATGTTGTACATTTCTATTTATTTGGCAAAAGTGCTTACGCCTTTAAATTATATTTCCATGAATAAGTCAATTTAACTTTAGCGAAAAGTGCAAATGAGAAGTCTAGGAATTATGTTACGTTATGAATAAAAGTAAAATTTGAAAAAGTGCAAACAGCATGTCTGGGATTTACGTTACATTGAAGGTTATGAGGCACGTGTTGGCTAGTTATGATGTTGTTAGGCGGGTAGTGCCGTAACTCCTCCCCCCTTAGTGTAAGGTGATCGCCAAAAGAACTGTGTCCATGCAGGTTCGTTGGCTTGAACTATTACAGGTGGAGTATTTTGCTGACGGATGAGCTTGGTGATGATCTTCCAAGAGGTGTAACAGATGACGATTGCAACGAGGATGATGCTTGTAGCTGCTGTGATGGCCGTATGCAGATCCTTGAATTCAGCGTTGGTTGCAAACTCCTTCGTAAGGCGAGTATGTGTGAGCTGGTAGCTTCCCAAACGTTTCAATTTGATTTCGTTCGTATTTACCGATTTGAAATTGATTTTTGTAAAAGCAGTTGGGTAAATATTGATTTCGTCCCAGAAGGTTGATACTTTAGCGTTTTAAGTAATTCCGTTTATTGTTATTTTGCATTCCCCGAAACGTATCAGGATAGTTCGTTTGGCTTGAAATTCTTTAGGTCCGCAAGTTGTATTGATTGTCGTCTCAGGAGCGTTAATAAGCAGTAGATGGTTTGGCTCCGGCTCGAAAATTTCCACGTCCTTTTCTCGTTCATACATGTGACATTCGGCAGGCTTATGATCCAGGATGTTGACTATGCATTTTGACTGTGAGACGTCTTCCCATTTAGAGGTTTGGCGGCAGTAAAAGGTTCCTTCGATGCTCTGCCATCTTGCGTCGAGTTCTTGGATGTGCTCTTGGCCAAGGATGACGTAAGGTTTGTTTGGAATTGTTTTTGTTTCGCTGATAGGTAATGGTATGCTGTGGAAAAGGGAATATGATTCCTTCGAAAGGATGGGAATTTTTATATTAAAGGTTATATTTGAATTATTAGAATAGGCCTGTAAGCTCAATAACTCGTATATGTGTTCAGTAGATATTACATTTATAGTATGCCTTGGTTTACAAATAGGCGGTATATTTCCGTTAGTTCTAGTGGATTAAATCATTTTTGAAATAATGTTTGGTTTTGCCAAATCGTTGCTTCGGAAATACCGGTTAAATGGTTATTGAGAAGATCGATATTAAAATTTATTTGATGTATATATTGGAAATACTTTATATTTCTACTGATTTTTTGATATTTCATTGATATATTTTAATTAATCAGTTATTGTTTTTTGTTGTTTATTTATGTGTGTGGTAATATTTTCGAATTGTTCGACCATTTGCCCATTAATTTGAATTTGTTCAGTAAATTTGGTTTCAAATTTGCCTTCCTTAGCTAAAATTTTATCTATTTCGTCATTTCTTCTAACTGCATCGTTTGCGTCGAAGATTCCAGTAATTCCTTTTATGATGGTACCTAACCCACTTATTAATCCTCTTTTGGTTCGTTTGTGGGGTAGTGTTGTAAGGAGTTTATTCTTTACTTCTTCAGCCTTTCTTTTTGTTAACATACTCCCAATGATTCTGTAAATTCCGTATTGTCAAAAGTTGCCAGTGAGTCGTATATCATGTCGAGATTTTCTCTGTATTTTTCAAGTTGTATTATATGTACGAGATTATTGTAAGATGTTATTAGACGTCCATTCCCCAGTTTTATTGGAAGCAATCCGTTCCTATTCGACAGATCCTGTTGGTCCATCTTCTGTCCGGTTACTAGGGTCAGTATGACCAATTGCCTGAAATTTACGTCTCTTCTTTATTTTAGATTTGTTAAGTTTTGATTCTTATCTGTAACAACTGTAGCATAATTATTTTCCGTAATTCTGTGTTTAGTAAATCTGCGATTTAATTTATTTCGTCTACACTCTCTCCTAAATACTACAGATCCCTCATTATAGTTTTCGGGCTCCTCTCAATTTTTGTTAAAGTTTTGTTAATGTTTTATTGATTTGTTCAAGTAGTAAACATTCTATCTCAGGGTAAAGCTGTGCTTGAAATTCTCGTAATTTTTCTAAATATTCATGACTACTAGTATGTTGTGTGTCCTTATTAAATTTGTATGTCCTACCATAAAATAGTTCAAATGGAGTGTGTTTTATAGCTGAATGGATAGCATCATTATACGTTATTATGACTGCATTCAAAATGTCCTCTGGATCTTTATCACGGTACTTGTCACGTATTATTCTATATGTCTCTGTGATTGTTGAGTTAAGTCTTTCTACCGGTATACCGGGATCTGGCATTTTTCACGATTATTGATGATTTTTGTAATTTAATTCTTCGTAAAGGGAAAGTAATAGTTTCTTGTGAGATGAACAAGAGTCTCTTTAAGTTCTCGATGGTTACTATTTAAATGGTATTCCGTTATTAGACTATCTTGTTCGTCGTCTTCAGAGATTTCTTCCAGCATTTCAATGCATCTGACGACTTTGAAACTATTGGACTGTGAAAAGTGGTTTGTGTAAGTATCCTGTACTATTTTGAAAATTTCGTCTGTGGTATGTATTGCGGTTAATCTATTGGGAGGGATAAATTTCTTGAAGATATCGACAAGAGTTGCTTCTGTGTATTGTCGCATTCAAATTATACGGCGTTGTTTGTTCCGAAACGGCATTTCCAAACTGGATTTAGGGATTCTAATAGTTTCCTCAAGTTTTAATTGAAGAGAAAATTCGTTCAGGGGACGTTCAGATATTGGTATTCCGGTATTCAGATCTTCTTATGCAGAGTGCACTGTGGAACCTCTAGTACTCTGTGTAGACGTCCCAATGGTATCGTTCACATTAATTTCAACATCACTGGCAGTGCTTTGTGTGATTTTTATGCGGCTTAAGGCGTCTGCATTACTGTTCTGACTACCCTTTTTGTAATATAGTTCATGGTCGTACTCCTCTAGTTTGAGTCTCCAAAGTATCAATCTCGAATTTGGATCTTTTAAATTTATCATCCACGTAAGTGGCTTGTGGTCTATCACAATCTTAAACTTCCTACCAAAGAGATACGGGCGGAAATATTTTGTGGCCCAAACGATGGCCAAGAGCTTATGGAGGTTGGTTGTAAGCTATGTGCGATCCTTGCGGCGAGCATGTGGACGCCACAGTAGTCCCTCCCAAGTGACATTTTCGATGACAATGTCACGATCGGAAAATGGCGTTGAAAAATGTCGTCAATGAGCCTGGTGCAATGGCGGGTTGCGTTGCACATGTTCAGAAGATGTACTTTCAATGTCGTGAATGTTGCTGATCGGGCATGCGGCCTGGTGTGAGGTCGGGCATGTGGCCTGGTGCGAGGTCGGGCATGCAACACTGTGCGAGGTTGGGCATGCGGCATGTTGGCAGCGCTATGGAACATGCGATCGAGGCGGTGTGACGTACACATGCGAACGCGGTGTCTGTTCGGGCATGCGTATGACTGGTGCGTGATCGGGCATGTCGGGATTGCATGTGGCGTGCTCGCAGCGCAATTGAACATTCGATCGAGGCGGTGTGACGTACACATGCAAACGCGGCGTCTGTTCGGGCATGCGTATGACTAGTGCGTGATCGGGCATGTCGAGATTGCATGCGGCGTGCTTGTGCTGACTCGTGAAGCTACGACCTGCGGCAATAGCAAAAAGATGGCGAGCACATGACTCGTGTAATAAAAACGTGAACTTGATATTCAAACAAAAACGGGGTCACCACTATGGGGATTGGTTATAAGCTATGTTCGGTCCTTTCGGTGAGCATGTGGACGCCACAAGCTCCATCTCAATTGTAGTATAGCTAATCTCAGAATCGGTCAACGTTCTACTCGCGTAGTAAATTGGCTTATCGCTACCGATTGGGCCTTGCGATCATACTGCACCAATTGCGAAGTTCCTTGCGTCTGTCGTAAGGACGAACGGTTTGCTAAAATCCGGGTGTTGGAGAAGGGGATCGTTCATGAGGATATCTTTGCAGAAGTTGAATGATTTTATGTAACGATCGTTTAGATCAATGCGTCGGCCTTTTTTTAAGCATTCTGTAAGTGGTTTGGTTAATTTCGCAAAGTCTCGGATGAATTTGCGATGATAACCGAGCAAGCCTAGGAAAGATTTTATCTCCTTTGTGATTCTTAGAACGGGGAAATCGATAATTGCTTGAACTTTATTAGGATTTGGTTTAATACCATCAGTTGTGACCAGATGACCGAGGAAAGCTATTTCCTTTTTCAGGAATACGGATTTATCAAGCTGGACCTTGAGATTTACGATGTGCTCATGTAATACTTTCTGGAGATTTTCGATGTGCTCTTGTAATGAAGTGAAGAATATTATTATGTCGTCTAAATAGACGAGGCAAACTGTGCCCTGCAGTTCTTTTAGCACATTATCCATCACTCTCTGAAACGTCGAGGGTGCATTTTTCAGCCCAATTGACATGCGCACATATTCGTAATGACCTGCTTCGACAGTGAAGGTCGTTTTCAGAACATCACGAGGGTCCATCTCCACTTGGTGGAACCCGCTCGCTAAATCCAGCTTCGAGAAGTACATTGATTTTCCTAATTTGTTGAGGATGTCATTGATATTCGGGAGAGGGTATCGATCCCCAATCGTCGTTTCATTCAATTACCTAAAGTCAATAACCAATCTCCATTTGTGTTTGCCACTCGCGTCTGGTTTTTTGGGGACAATCCAAACTGGAGAGCTCCTAGGCGAGTAACTGGGGCGAATTATGCCTTGATTCAACATATCAGAGATTTGATTACGGACTTCCTCCCTATGGTTGAAAGGATATCTATAGGAATTCGTATATATGGGTGATTCATCGGATGTTCCAATTCGATGCTTCACTTGATTTGTGAAGGCCAGATCTTCTCCTTCCCGAAAGAAAATGTCGTCGTATTCCCGACAGATTTTGAACAGTTCTTTCTGCTCTTCATTGTTTAAGTGCGATACTCGAAGTAGAGTAATGATATCATCACATGAAGCCGAAAATGATTCTTCGTTCTAATAGCATACATTTAAATTGTTAATTTGTTCATAACGATCTGAAAGATTTTCTACCATCAGGGGATGTTCAAGTAAAAGAATTTGTTCCTTCTGTGAAAGGTTAGAAACTTTAACGGGTTGCATACCAATTAATTGCAGTATAGATTCCTTCGGAAATTACCAAGTCAGAGAATATTTTGTTTGATCTGATGAAAACATCTCCGTTCTGTACATCAACGGGAAGCTTGACAATTGTTCCTGTTTCTGGTAAAATAATGTATTTGTTGGACATGAAATTTGGCTTGAATTTTAAGGGGAGTGTGGCATTATTACCTGGTTTCCTAAATCAACTTTAGCTCCGAGATTACTAAGAATATCCACTCCAAGTAATCCATCAAAATAGCCATGAAATTTGAATATTAAAAATCGTGAGTTACAAGGTTGCTTAAGTTCGGTAATGAAACTTCTTCTTTAACTTCATGTTTAGAGAGAACAGTGGTAATGCAAATGGACTTTATTGATTTTATGTCACGAGGATCAATATACTCGGGGTTAATAACTAACGAAGATGCTCCCATGTCAATTAGAAATCTCAATGGTCGACGAAAAGGGGATGAAATGTTAACATAGGGTAGGAAATTGCCATGATTATTGATATCTAGGTATCCGATTGGTTCGGGGAGGCAATCATAGGAAAATTTTCTTGATTTATTATTTCTTCTTCTGCGTCAGTAATTGGATGATAATTTTCATTCGGGTTAAAGTACAAGGAGGGATCTTCATCTTCGTAATAATATTGGGAGTAATAATGATATAGATTATAAGGGTTGTGTGCCGGATTACCACTTTCGGTATTCATTTCTTCAATATTCAAAAGGGATCCTTTTGGATTGTTTATGTAACCTGGTTGTCTGAGAGAGTATGAGTCCTGTTCTCCAGCGTTGAATAATTCCTCTGCTATGAAGTTCGGTGGTCCTGTTGAGCGGAAAAAGTTACTTCCTTGAGTTCTTTGTTGAGGTTGTTTCCTCCTGATTGTACCTGCTATTTCCAAAGGTTCCGGTTTTTGAGATGGTCCGTTGTTTGGTCTTTGTCGGAAGTTAGCGTGGTTATTTTGGAATGGTATTTGTCGTTGCATTAGTTGCGGGTTTCGTGTACTTGTACCAGCGTTTGCCATTGCACTATTTTTTGTATTAATTTCTCTTCCGTAATTAATGATTGGGTTGGTTAATTTAGTCAAACTACGCGATCTGAACAAACTACGTAAATCCAATAAAACCTTTGGGGATTTGATTGATGATGACTCGGGTCGTTTAAATTATTTTCACTCGCGGAAAACTTGGATTTAACACTTGAACTAATAAATTTATTTTCACTCAATTTAATCGAATTAGAATCACTTTCTCTACGAGTAGAAGAGTTGTTTTGCTTAAATAGCCTAGGGAACGTGTTATAGGGCTTATTGGATGATGATTTTGTTTTATGGAAAAGAGGCATTGACCAAGAACTTACTTGAAGATTATGGTTAGCTGGTCTCTCATTTTCGTCCTTAATTGTCTGCTCGAGTAGCGATATGCCTTCGCTGAGCCTGCTATGGCAACGATAATCCTTCGTCACTTGCATTACACACTTTACAGTTACCGAACCTTGGGCGGTCAACCTTCGCGAACCGATAATCCGTCGGGAACTTTACGGTTTTAAGTAACTTTCGACGAAATCGTCCCCCGCCTTTTACTTTTCCGACTGCGCCAGTTAGGTTAACTACAAATTTATCCTTTAAAAAAAAAAAACTTTTAATTTTAAATCACTGGTTTATTTTGGCATAGCTTCCGCTAGCTTCCGAAAATTAACTACTTCAAACAATGTTGTACATTTCTATTTATTTGGCAAAAGTGCTTACGCCTTTAAATTATATTTCCATGAATAAGTGAATTTAACTTTAGCGAAAAGTGTAAATGAGAAGTCTAGGAACTATGTTACGTTATGAATAAAAGTAAAATTTGAAAAAGTGCAAACAGAATGTCTGGGATTTACGTTACATTGAAGGTTATGAGGCACGTGTTGGCTAGTTATGATGTTGTTACGCAGATAGTGCCGTAACTTGGGCGAGGTGGTTATCATAATATCCTTTTTGTTCTCCTGGAACTACTGGGGGACCTTACCTTCGCACTGCACCGCGGGCTAATGATTTTAGCCAATTACTGTTGTATTTTCCGTTCCGCTTCTTTCTGGGATTCAGAATCTGGTGTTGATATGCGGATCACAACTTTCGAAAAAAAACGGGTTCGTAAAGATTGTTACTTTCACTACTTTCAATGAATATATTACAACTCCCGTTTTACCGATGTCGCCATAGCTACCCCACGTTGGGCGCCAGTTAATAATAACACGAGTCAGTTAGATGAACCCTGATCTTTATTCCTCGACAGTAACTAACAAACTGAATTCAAAGTTAATATCTAAACATAATTATGGTTAATAATTATTGCTGCGTTAGCTACCTGTGCTTTCGATGTCGACGAAATGTTGCAGACACGATGTCAGCAATTTTATGCACATGCATTCAGCTAAATTTGGCTAATTAAAACTTTCTTTTTTGACACGTGTTAAGTTGCAACACTGAAAATTTATTGATTCCTACCATCAATAATATCGGTTCGCTGTAAAGAAGTCGTAACGGTGAAACACCTGTTACTTTATTAATACTTATTCGGTGTAACACCTAATAAGTTCAAGGGTAACGAAATCTGCATTCATTGAACAGTTCAAGGAATATTAGCCAAACAATTAGCGTATCGCCAAGTGTAAAGCGTTAATATGCTCAAATGTTCAATGACTGTACTAAACGCACGATTTTCCCAAAATGCTCCCAGCAGCCTCACTGGAAGAAACCAGTTTTTTTTCGCTTGGAAAATCGAACTGAACATTTATTTTTCTCTTCAAGTTCTTAAATACTAACAAAATGCTTACCCAGGGTTACCAGATTGGTTGGTTCAAAACCCGGGACACTTTTAAAAGAGCTAAAAAAAGGTCTCCATCTTGTTCCATCGTGTCATCGTTATTGATTAAAATTGCTTACATAAGAGGAAAAACATATATCTGAATTATACGTAGATACTGTAGACCCTGATGTACATATATTAGTGTGTTGGGGAACTTGTATGTGTAAGAGATCTAGAAGCTTATGATCTCAGATTATTATATTATTTGAAATGAGGCAGGGGTCGAAAGAATAAAGACTTTATTATTGCAACAAGTTTGTTCATTTATTTTTGCACATTTTAATTAATCTAATTTATTGACTAATTTAAATAGCCATTCATGAGTCAGGTTGATTAACAATATTTATTAGTCACGAATGTTATGAATGATTTTTGAATTTTCGGGCTGAAGAAGATATTTGTAAAATTGTTTGCAGTCCATCTCGGTAAAATTGAATATAATAATCAAGATGTCGCGAGTTGTTTTCACCAAGAGTCGGTTGCGTTCATCAGTCCATTGGGATTTTATCAACGAAAAAATTCTTTCGCAATTGGCATTGTGCCCGGAAATAGAGAAAAAAAAATTCAGCTATTTTCAAAATTTCAGAAAAAGCTTCGCTCTTTGAATCGTTCGCGTGAAAGAATTGGCACATCTTGTCGTTACAAGATTCTCTGAAATAAAGGTCGTTATTTTCCTGCTTCTTTTGAATGTATCTCACAAGATTCATAGCCTGGTCAAAAAGTTTTGATTCATCAAAAACCACTCCTTTCTCTTGCAAATACAGCACGGACTTCTCAATGCAATCGAAGGTGAATGGAACATCGCGTTGAAAATCCATCCACTTGAATATCTGGAATGATTTGGAAAATGTTTTATAACTGTTCAACAAAAATTTAATGAATGCAATAAAAATTAAATACTCGAAATTCAGCAAGAGAGGCCGTCCAGATACTCCTCCGTCTCCACATAAACCATCAAAACTCTTTCTGTGAAATCGTCACATTTTCTGTCCTTTTTTTCTGAGCGCAATTTCGAAAGAATTGACTTGACGCCTAGTGGAAGAAATTCCGCTTCAATCCGATCCCTCAATGCTTGAGCTAAATCATCCACGATGCTCAAAATTTCAATGACGCTGATATCCTTTTTCTGTGACTTCTTCACATTATCGTCGAAAACTGACATTAATGAATGAACGAATAAAAGATAGCATTCTGCGAAATCATGTCTGAAAAACGCTTCAAGAATTGCTGGCGGTTTTTCTTGAGATAGAAAATAAACCTTCAAAGCAAGGAACATTTGTAGAATACGATGTACAACTGGCAGTAAACTCAGCCACCGGGTCTTGCTGTGATACAAAATCTCTCTGAAAGACACTTCAACAAATTCGCAAAACTCTTTCAACTCTTCTGTGCGAACAGTATAAAAAGAAAAATACTGATAAATTTGGAAGGCCAAAGTGTCTATATCAAATAACACAAAGCTTTCAAGACCATGTTGAACGCTGTTGTGAAGAATGTGCACCGAACAGCCAACTCCGAGGACATTGGAATTGATGTTCTCCTTCAAAAGAGCATGGATATTATTTTCTCCCCTCCGATGCAGACCCCCAAAATTCGAGTTGGTATTGTCAGCAGAAAAAGCTGTCAATTTGTTTTCAATCCTGAGCTGGCGAAGTGTATCTTCAAGAAGGGTCGCAATAGTGGCTGCTTTTTCATTTGTTGCCTCTTGCAGATCTAGCATTTTGACTTGAATTCCATTCTTCGTGTAATCAAAGTATTGGACAACTATAGGAAATAGTTTATGATGTCCATGATTACTGCCATCCGTGCTTATACCGATAAAGGGAACTTTCTGGAGATCCTGGTTAATAATGTCTTGTACGTGAGGTGAAATGACTTTGCATACGATGGCTTCAGTCTTCGTTCTGGCACAAATATTTTTGTTGCGATTGACGAATCATGAAAAATTTCACGTAACAAAGCAGCTGTGCAATCTTGAGAAAGAAAACTGTGATGGTGCCTCACAGTATGGTATGCTAGAGCTCCTTCAGCAGCGCATATTTTCTTATCCAATGGAGTGAATTTTGGTATAAGAAAATTAGACATCGATTTTGACGTGGATGCTGCTTGGGTAGACTTGCGGTGTTTATCACTTTTGACATGATTCTCTAGATCGTTGGCCCCTATTCAAAACAAAAAAAAAACAATATTCATTACAGTGTTATTTTCCGAACTTCATGATTTTTCGAGTTGAGGGGGAAATCCCGTGCACCAGATCAAAAAAATCATTTTTTTAATTTTTGTCTTAAACGAAAGCTCGATATCTTAAAACAGGTAATGTACGTCCTAGACCCGTAACTTGGCGCCTAAACAGCGAAATAAAATTAATATATCGCCCTCATAAATCAAAATATTAATGTCGTATAAGTCAACCATAAATTTTTTTCATATTGCAAAAGTAGCCTAATCAACCAAAAAAGTTACGGAATGACAATCCTTTTTTTTCATCTCCAAAAGCAGATAATAAAAAAATAGAATTTAAAAGTAAAAAATAAAGATGTAGAATTGTAAAAAAACTGGCACAAACCACCACTTGCAATCGAAATACTCGTGACACACAAATTGCAATGGGCTCTTGTATTGTCTGACGAAACTTTACTGAAGCAACTAAATTTCTTTGCAAGCTCGTCGCTGAACGTACTTTTTCTTTTCGGCATGTTAAAAAAATATAAATGTATATTTGTATTTCACATGCCTTGACGTGTCAAGAGAACAATGCTAATAATTAAATACTTCTGTGAAAGGACGTTAAAATGACAGCTCGACAGCTGACAAGACAACAGCCGACAATGGAAACCATCGACATGTATAAATGGACTGCTAGCGTGGGCTGCGCGACAATCACGCTTGTGGAAAGAGAAGGAGAGATGCATATATACGTTCCTGTCAAACCAATGAGAATTCGCCTATGGGATATCGCCCTCTCTTCATTGCGGGATGGATGCGCAGTAGCACAATAGTAGTCCATTTCTATATGTCGATGATGAAAACATAATAATATTGTACCTACCTTAATGAATTTTGCGCGCGCTAATATTTGAAACAAATCGAGGCTTTCACTGTCACACGCATTTGAATTGAATGAAATCACGACAGATGTCGTAGTATTGCAGCACGTTTCTAGTTTACAAAAAAATTTTGTTTTCTTTAGAAAAAAATCAGGTTTTTCGGAATCCGGGACATTTTGATGATTTTTGAAAAAAATCCGGGACGGAAGCCCGTATCCGGGACATGTCCCGGAAATCTGGGACGTCTGGTAACCCTGGCTTACCTAAACTAAAATAACACTTAAAGCAATTCTTCTCATGAGATATTACTTGGAGTAAACAATCCAAAGTCGCAAAATTCCGAATATAATATTTCACGCATTCATGATGTGAATGTAGAAAGTGCTGAATTGCATTTTAAGTAGACGAGAACGTACATATTATTCATGCAACAAAGTGTTGCACTGGTGACGAGAACGTTTGTTTATCTTAAGATTAAATTACGCGACGAGAAAATTACGATTTTGGATTGCTTGGACAATGACAAGATGTATGAAGTAGTAAAATTTGTATACATTGAAATGAAATGGTTTCAGATTATATTTTACTTGAACAATTTGAAATGTGAGATAGCTCTCTAAAAAATTCGTAACATTCTCCCCCCCTCCAACTATTTGTTCAATCTTGAACTTGAATCATGATTTCTGATGCTTGCTGCGATTGGGACCTACGTCTTGGTGCTGGAACAAGTGGTTGGCTAGAGCCCTTGATACGCAATCCGCAATATTTGACTACGATAACGGTGATTGCTGCTAAGATGACAAAGAGGCAGGTGTACGATACGCTGAATTGATGGAAATCATGGAGTGTTAATTTTAGCACGAGGGAATTTCTATGAACGATATCGAGGCGCTGGTTTAGTCTGCGGATGTCCTTAGAAATGTTCAATCTGTCATTAGGTACAAGTCGAATTTGATACCTTCCATCGTATATCGGGATGATCTCACTGACGTTGCGTGTTGGCAACACGGATGTTGAGTTCAACGTGATATGTCGGTTGACGCCTTCGATTGTGAGCTGACAGTATTTGTGAATACATCCTGGAAAGAGTGTAGAAGCTCTTGTTCCATTAAGCGGTGTTGAGTGATTTGATTGTTACAAATCACACTGATGACAATGCCGTGTCTTACTGCGTACATCCAATGATTCTCGATTTGCAAGCTCGTGAAGTAAGGGTCCCCAAGTATTGTCTTGACCCGACATTTTCATGAATTCGCAGTGTGGAGGAAGATGTTAATGTCGCATCCATTTGAAAAGACGTTGATATTGATGGGTGATTGTTTGATATTGCAAAAGAAGTTGGAGTTCTGTGCCTTATAACACTTTATTTCCAGCTCGAAGTCTGACGTTGGGTAATACTGATCATAATGTAAATTGATCAGCATGTATTGAGAGTCCGGCTGAATTACAGTGAAGGTGTTATTAGCCTCGAATCGGGGAACCGGTGTGTTTTTGAATAGTTCGAATTTCGCGTTTGTGATAAGTGGCATCCCTACCCGAAAAATGATTTCATCCTTGAACAGCCGGCCTTGAATGTTCATAATTCCGTAGAGTTCCACTAAATTGTCGGCATTCATTGGCGGACACAGGTGTGTGGATAAGTTTTCCCTGATAACTTGTATCTGTTTCTGCAATTGAGACGGACTCAGCAGTAGCGGACTCACTTTCCCATGATGAGTGTCAACCAAGACACTCAATAGCGCGTTTTGGATATGTTGGAAGTAAGATACGGCTAGAATCAAACGGATGGATAATGAATTGAAAATTTCGTGCAATCGCTGACTGTCGATCGCTTTGCTGATGACATTGACGGTATTTGTAGTAGTGTTGAGAACTTCATAAAAATCCTGTAATCTTCGGGAAGTGTCTTCGTGCGAGCTTTGGATTATGTTTACTGTCGCATTGATGATGGTGGTTTGATTTTTTATGAGGTTCATAAGCGACTGGTTGATTATATTTGACATCCTTTCAGCATAACTTGAATCTAAGACACCAAATAATGAGCTAGCCATGTTGCCGATGATGTCGAATGGTGATCTTCTTGCTCGCTTTTCCTTTGCCGAAAGTAGATAATTGTTCGTGGTTAACTCTGTAAGCGTGGCTCGCAGGTGAGATAATGTTTCTTCACATGATTCAGGATCTTGTAGCCGCGTGCAAAATGTGCATAGTTTAGCGGCAGCTTCGCAGATGGAGTTATACTCTGCCCAGAAAGGCTTCATTGAGTAGAATACCACTATGGTCCACTCATCTGCAATTAAAGATGCGGATCCGAGGCGCTCGAACAACAGTCCTGGATGATCTGTGAAGGGCGTGATGTTGATTGAAGCCTCTGTTGCCCTGGCTGGTAAGATAAAACATATTGCCAGCAGAGTTGTAAGAGCCCTTGATACCTTCTTCCGTTTTGAGCTAGTGGAGGGTCCCGGATCGTTGGTTCGTTTACTGGTTGAAGGTTCAGGTTCGTTCTGTTGCACTCGTACATCTGGACTTGGGCGTTGTGTGTCGGTAGTTGTTGTTTTTCAGCTTCGATAGGAAGAGGTGCTACCTTATGAATTGGCCGCTTGATTAGTCCAGATGCGGTTTTTAACTCGACCACCCGAACGAACCCGTCGGTTCCTCTTACGGTGTTGGCAATGGGCCCCATTGGCCAAGATAGTGGTGGTATATTGTCTTCCTTGACTATCACCATTGTCCCGTTTTTGATGATGTCGATTGACGATTTCCACTTGTGGCGTTGTTGGAGTTCACTCAAGTACTCTTTACTCCAACGATTCTCAAGTTCTTGCTTAATTCTGGTTAGCTCCTTCCATCTGTCACCCAGTGAAAGTGTGTTGATTTGTGCATAGGGATCAATGGTAGAATTAAGCGGATCTCCGATGAGCAAGTGGCCTGGGGGTGAGTGCTGTTAGATCGTTCGGGTCATCAGATAATGGTGTTACCGGTCGAGAAGTTAGTATTGCCTCCATTTCCACTACGAGGGTTGTAAGCTCTTCATAGGCCAACGGTCTGGATGATGCCCTTGCTTGGCTGATTTTCCTGCTGCTTCCCACAAACCTCCAAAGTGAGGCGCGCGAATTACATGTACCGAGCGTGTGGTTAATAAAAAAAACAATCAAATTTTAAATTGAATTGTTTATTAGTCGAGAGCTAGATTACAACTGAATTAAATTTCTTCCTTTACTTTAAAATCCAAAGTTACAATTGGAGCATTTTCGCGTGAATGCAAAAATGCTGAATTTAGAAAATGCAAAATTGTCTAAAGTTCTCAGACAATAATTTGATGAGAAAAATGCTGAATTTAGAATAAAGAAAATTGTATAAAGTTCTCTGACCGTAACTTGATGAGTTCTCAGCTCGTGTCGGATGTTCCCAAGGTGTTCGAGGTCGATCATGTTTTATGGGCCACGTGACAGGTGTGTCGGTTGTCGGTCGTAACACGCGCGGAGGAATGAATTTGAAATTTATCCTCTTACCAGAACAGAACTCCTGGATTTGCTATGTTGCTCCTGAACCGTGTATGATGGCTTTTAGTTCACTGAGCTGATTGTTTGCGCCGACGAAGTTCGTGGCATTATCACAATAGATAATGTTGCAATTGCCACGTCTTCCAAGGAATCTTTTGAGAGCCTGGATAAACGCGTCAGTCGTGAGGTTCTTCACCACTTCCAGGCGCACCGCCTTGGTAGCAAAGCAACAAAACAACGCGACGAAGCTTTCTGTGGCGGTCTGCTGCGAATCTCGGTTCGCACGTAAAAGGGGCCGCAAAAGTCAACACCGGATTTTATAAATGGGCGCGATGGTTGGACTTGATCGTTTGGCAGTTTGCTCATTATTTGTTGTTGTAGCTTTGGTTTTCTCGCACACAGAGAACGCATTTGTCGATTATAGTACTTGCAACAGTTTTTCCATGGATTGGCCAATAGTTTTGTCTGGTTAAGGATAATAGACCAGCTTGTCAGATGTGATTGTTGGCACATTGAATTAGCCTCATGATGAGCCTCGTGACGTGGTGTTTCTGAGGCAGAATAACAGGATGTTTTGCTTCAAATAATAGGCCTCCATTTCCACTACGAGGGTTGTAAGCTCTTCATAGGCCAACGGTCTGGATGATGCCCTTGCTTGGCTGATTTTCCTGCTGCTTCCCACAAACCTCCAAAGTGAGGCGCGCGAATTACATGTACCGAGCGTGTGGTTAATAAAAAAAACAATCAAATTTTAAATTGAATTGTTTATTAGTCGAGAGCTAGATTACAACTGAATTAAATTTCTTCCTTTACTTTAAAATCCAAAGTTACAATTGGAGCATTTTCGCGTGAATGCAAAAATGCTGAATTTAGAAAATGCAAAATTGTCTAAAGTTCTCAGACAATAATTTGATGAGAAAAATGCTGAATTTAGAATAAAGAAAATTGTATAAAGTTCTCTGACCGTAACTTGATGAGTTCTCAGCTCGTGTCGGATGTTCCCAAGGTGTTCGAGGTCGATCATGTTTTATGGGCCACGTGACAGGTGTGTCGGTTGTCGGTCGTAACACGCGCGGAGGAATGAATTTGAAATTTATCCTCTTACCAGAACAGAACTCCTGGATTTGCTATGTTGCTCCTGAACCGTGTATGATGGCTTTTAGTTCACTGAGCTGATTGTTTGCGCCGACGAAGTTCGTGGCATTATCACAATAGATAATGTTGCAATTGCCACGTCTTCCAAGGAATCTTTTGAGAGCCTGGATAAACGCGTCAGTCGTGAGGTTCTTCACCACTTCCAGGCGCACCGCCTTGGTAGCAAAGCAACAAAACAACGCGACGAAGCTTTCTGTGGCGGTCTGCTGCGAATCTCGGTTCGCACGTAAAAGGGGCCGCAAAAGTCAACACCGGATTTTATAAATGGGCGCGATGGTTGGACTTGATCGTTTGGCAGTTTGCTCATTATTTGTTGTTGTAGCTTTGGTTTTCTCGCACACAGAGAACGCATTTGTCGATTATAGTACTTGCAACAGTTTTTCCATGGATTGGCCAATAGTTTTGTCTGGTTAAGGATAATAGACCAGCTTGTCAGATGTGATTGTTGGCACATTGAATTAGCCTCATGATGAGCCTCGTGACGTGGTGTTTCTGAGGCAGAATAACAGGATGTTTTGCTTCAAATAATAGGCCTCCATTTCCACTACGAGGGTTGTAAGCTCTTCATAGGCCAACGGTCTGGATGATGCCCTTGCTTGGCTGATTTTCCTGCTGCTTCCCACAAACCTCCAAAGTGAGGCGCGCGAATTACATGTACCGAGCGTGTGGTTAATAAAAAAAACAATCAAATTTTAAATTGAATTGTTTATTAGTCGAGAGCTAGATTACAACTGAATTAAATTTCTTCCTTTACTTTAAAATCCAAAGTTACAATTGGAGCATTTTCGCGTGAATGCAAAAATGCTGAATTTAGAAAATGCAAAATTGTCTAAAGTTCTCAGACAATAATTTGATGAGAAAAATGCTGAATTTAGAATAAAGAAAATTGTATAAAGTTCTCTGACCGTAACTTGATGAGTTCTCAGCTCGTGTCGGATGTTCCCAAGGTGTTCGAGGTCGATCATGTTTTATGGGCCACGTGACAGGTGTGTCGGTTGTCGGTCGTAACACGCGCGGAGGAATGAATTTGAAATTTATCCTCTTACCAGAACAGAACTCCTGGATTTGCTATGTTGCTCCTGAACCGTGTATGATGGCTTTTAGTTCACTGAGCTGATTGTTTGCGCCGACGAAGTTCGTGGCATTATCACAATAGATAATGTTGCAATTGCCACGTCTTCCAAGGAATCTTTTGAGAGCCTGGATAAACGCGTCAGTCGTGAGGTTCTTCACCACTTCCAGGCGCACCGCCTTGGTAGCAAAGCAACAAAACAACGCGACGAAGCTTTCTGTGGCGGTCTGCTGCGAATCTCGGTTCGCACGTAAAAGGGGCCGCAAAAGTCAACACCGGATTTTATAAATGGGCGCGATGGTTGGACTTGATCGTTTGGCAGTTTGCTCATTATTTGTTGTTGTAGCTTTGGTTTTCTCGCACACAGAGAACGCATTTGTCGATTATAGTACTTGCAACAGTTTTTCCATGGATTGGCCAATAGTTTTGTCTGGTTAAGGATAATAGACCAGCTTGTCAGATGTGATTGTTGGCACATTGAATTAGCCTCATGATGAGCCTCGTGACGTGGTGTTTCTGAGGCAGAATAACAGGATGTTTTGCTTCAAATAATAGGCCTCCATTTCCACTACGAGGGTTGTAAGCTCTTCATAGGCCAACGGTCTGGATGATGCCCTTGCTTGGCTGATTTTCCTGCTGCTTCCCACAAACCTCCAAAGTGAGGCGCGCGAATTACATGTACCGAGCGTGTGGTTAATAAAAAAAACAATCAAATTTTAAATTGAATTGTTTATTAGTCGAGAGCTAGATTACAACTGAATTAAATTTCTTCCTTTACTTTAAAATCCAAAGTTACAATTGGAGCATTTTCGCGTGAATGCAAAAATGCTGAATTTAGAAAATGCAAAATTGTCTAAAGTTCTCAGACAATAATTTGATGAGAAAAATGCTGAATTTAGAATAAAGAAAATTGTATAAAGTTCTCTGACCGTAACTTGATGAGTTCTCAGCTCGTGTCGGATGTTCCCAAGGTGTTCGAGGTCGATCATGTTTTATGGGCCACGTGACAGGTGTGTCGGTTGTCGGTCGTAACACGCGCGGAGGAATGAATTTGAAATTTATCCTCTTACCAGAACAGAACTCCTGGATTTGCTATGTTGCTCCTGAACCGTGTATGATGGCTTTTAGTTCACTGAGCTGATTGTTTGCGCCGACGAAGTTCGTGGCATTATCACAATAGATAATGTTGCAATTGCCACGTCTTCCAAGGAATCTTTTGAGAGCCTGGATAAACGCGTCAGTCGTGAGGTTCTTCACCACTTCCAGGCGCACCGCCTTGGTAGCAAAGCAACAAAACAACGCGACGAAGCTTTCTGTGGCGGTCTGCTGCGAATCTCGGTTCGCACGTAAAAGGGGCCGCAAAAGTCAACACCGGATTTTATAAATGGGCGCGATGGTTGGACTTGATCGTTTGGCAGTTTGCTCATTATTTGTTGTTGTAGCTTTGGTTTTCTCGCACACAGAGAACGCATTTGTCGATTATAGTACTTGCAACAGTTTTTCCATGGATTGGCCAATAGTTTTGTCTGGTTAAGGATAATAGACCAGCTTGTCAGATGTGATTGTTGGCACATTGAATTAGCCTCATGATGAGCCTCGTGACGTGGTGTTTCTGAGGCAGAATAACAGGATGTTTTGCTTCAAATAATAGGTCTGAGTTTTGGAGCCGTCCACCGACTCTCATAATTCCATGCTCGTCAAGGAATGCACATAGCCCACTAATGCTGCTTGTTGAATTGATTCCCTTGTGTCTTCGCATTTGCTCCAAGTCCTGCGGAAACGCTTCCGCTTGAACTTCGTTGATGATGATGTTCATGGCATGCTCTAACTCTAGCACGAATAAGACTCCGAAGCGACCACATGTGGTTGGTTTGGAGTTGTTGATGAATCGAAGACTATAGGCCACGATTCGGTTTATTCGATGTATGCTGCTGATATGGGCTAGGGATGGCGCAAAGCCGTCATTTGCCGTTGCAGCTATCAAGGCTGTATCAGGGCGTCTTAGCTCCAAGGGAGTCTCCGTATCGATGGTTTTATTGGGCCAGTGGTGTTCTTGTCGATGAAGAAAATGGGGACCATAGAACCACTGCTGATGATTACTGAATGCTTCTGGCGCTACTCCCCTCGATATGAGATCAGCTGGATTTTTCTTGGATAGCACATGCTTCCACTGGGACTCCAATGTAAGCTCCTGTATGGCAGCAACTCGATTTGCCACAAACTTCTGGAGTGAAGAAGCTTGTGATCTCAAATATGACAGAACGATTTCCGAGTCATTCTAGAATTTGATTGGGTCGTTCCAGTTTAGATCCGTCTTCACCCGTTGGGCCAGGTCCATGCCCAATTTGGCGGCGCATAATTCCAGTCGTGGTAGTGTAATGGGCTTCAGTGGCGGTATTCTAGACTTAGCGCACAACAATCGAACTCTTATTGTGCCATCGATGAGGGATGACCGAATGTAAACTGCAGCGCCATACGCTCTTTCAGAAGCATCGCAAAAGACGTGGAGCTGTCTGTTCTTAGCACGGTTGTGTGCTGAAATATGCCGCAGGACTGCTATGTCGCACAGTGCTTTGAGGTTCTGTCGAAAATCGCGCCAATCAGCCAGGAGTTCGTCAGGAATAATGTCATCCCAATCAAGGTTCAGACGCCAGAGTCTTTGCAACATGAGCTTAGCAGCGACCGTGAGAGAGCCCATTAGACCCAAGGGATCAAATAGGTGCACGATGTCAGACAGAACTTGCCGCTTCGTGATGTTTACTGTGTCGATGTAGTTGACTGTAACCC
Source organism: Odontomyia ornata (assembly GCA_963969285.1). Lineage (NCBI taxonomy): Eukaryota > Metazoa > Arthropoda > Insecta > Diptera > Stratiomyidae > Odontomyia > Odontomyia ornata. The sequence goes on along the minus strand of OZ017742.1, from coordinate 227,138,440 downwards.
GAAGCTCATCTTCCTTTGGAAGCCACCTAAGTCCCAGTGCCTTTACTTGCGGATTGCTTTCATCGACTAAGTCCAGCCGCGCGGCCACTTTACCACTGGGAAGGTCCCTGGTAAATGCTTCATGATTTGCGCACTATTTTCGTAGCCTGAATCCACCCTGACTCAGAATTGCACGCAATTGCTTCTGAGTTTCTAACGCTTCACTCAGAGTGTCTGCTCCGAACATCGCATCATCCATGTACATATTTTGAAGGATCGCCGCTGATCCCAGTGGTTTGTTGACTTAGTCGTCCTGCGCGAATGGAGACACCGAATAGCAAGATACGGTGCTGTGGTAAGTCCGTATGTAATCGCGTTGAGTTGGTAGTATCGTAGAGCTTCTTGTGGATTTTCACGCCAGACAATCATTTGATACTGCCGGTTATCATTCGCCACCAGTATCTGCCGGTACATCTTTTCTATATCTGCGCTGCAAACATTTCAAGGAAGTCGAAAACGGAGCAAGACAGAAAAGATGTCCTCTTGGATCTTGGGCCCAATAAATAAGATGTCGTTGAGCGAGAGTCGAGATGAAGTTTTGGCGGATCCATCAAATACAACCCTGAGCTTCGTTGTTTCGCTATCTGATTTATAGACACAGTGATGCGGCAGGAAGCAATGCTCAGCCGGAAGATCAGTTATTTCGGACATATGTTCTAACTTTGTGAATTCTTGCATAAAGCTGACATACTGGTCTTTGAGATCCGGATTTCGGTTGAATTTTCTCTCAATGGCTAAAAACCTGCTTTGAGCCTGCTCTTTGGAATCACCCAAAACTGAAGGGTTTTCAGAGAAGGGGGGGAGCCTTACCACAAATCTTCCATCAGGATTTCGCTTGGTGTTCTCTCTAAAGTGGGCTTCACACTTCCTTTCTGCACTTGTTTGAGGTGGTGCTGAAGTTTCTACCGTCTCCACCTCCCAAAAGCGTTCGATTTGCTTGTTGAGTTCTAAAGCCTCTCGTGTGCCAATTAAACATGACCTGGAGTTACCTCGTGATGGTTTCGATAAATTTCCGGCTACTATCTAGCCAAAGGTTGTGTTTTGCAGCATGGGTAAGTCTTTGCCACGGTTAATACGACCATCGAGCTGTAGGTCGAAGCAGTGCTCCGCTCCTATGAGGACCTCAATAGGAGCCGGTTTGTGTAATTCAAGGTCCGCCAATTGTATGCCCGCGGGTATTTTCTATGTGGATATGTCCAGCTGTGATGCAGGCTGAACTATGGTAATCTTTGCTAGCACAAATGCGTCTAGGTCGAGTTTGCGCTTGGTGATTCGAGACTGCATTTGTACCTGCACTCTTGTTTGAGCGATACTTCGATTTGGGCCAATTCCTTGGATACTTATTGGATCAGGGACTCCAGTGATTGCAAGTCTTTTTGCTACCTTCTCAGTGATGAAGTTAAGCTGTGATCCGGTGTACAGCAGAGCATGACATTCAACTGCTCGACCATTCGCTGCTCTAAGTGTTACCATGATGGTTCCCAGTATGACATGGGCTGGGTCTTCCAAATTGGACTGAGATACAAGCGCAATCTTTGAGTCACCACTGGAGGGCTGGTTGGGTGACGTTTTGATGATGTTGTCCTTTGCCTTCCGTTGCTCGTCATCATTGTGAAGCAATGTGTAATGCTTTTGTTGGCATCTAGCGCAGACACCTCGAGTGCACTTCGCGGCTGTGTGGCCAGGTTTGAGGCAATTTCTCCACAAGTTGGCTCATTGAACGATTTCTTGTCGCCTTGGCACTGATTGTCGGACAAATTCCTTGCAGGCAAATATGGGATATGATTCTAGGCACGACGCACAATGCACCTTTTCTGGATTCGCAACTAAGACCGATGTTCTTGGCTTTGTAGTTGTCTTGGTTTCTGATGATTGTTTGCCCTTCATGGCTTCGATAGTCTGAAAGTGCGCCTCTTCCTTAGAGGCTGACATTTTCCAATGATCGTGGATTCTCCAATGTTTTTTCGTACAGCATGTGTGTTGTTCTGTCTAACTTTTCAAGATGATGTGCGAGATGATGGCATCCCAGTGCTCTATATTTACTCCAAGGTTCCGTAAACCTATGCGGCGTTCGTTGGTAGTATCATGTAGCCTTTTGATGCTGGTTGCTGAGTCCGCTTGAGTTGACTGTTGCAAAAGAAATTTGCTGAAAAATGCGTTACCCGGTCGTTATGGTTTCGTTGCTTGAGCAAAGACCATGCTACTTCATAATTCCTGTCACACACTGGTAGATGTTAGATCAATGTGCGAGCCTCCCCAGATAATTTACATACAAGATGAAACATCTTCTGTGCTGCACTTATGGGGCTGTTATGTATCAGCTGCTCGAACAAGTCCTTGAATTGAATCCAGTCGGTATAATCGCCCGAAAATGTTGGCAAGCTGATTGCTGGGAGTTTGGCGGTCTCAACTTGTTGACGATTGAACTGCGAAGTCTTTGGAGTGCTTTCTACATGCTGATAAAGCTTAATTATGACCATTTGTACTTCAGTGTCCACTTTGTTGTATGCTTCTTCGTCCTCGCTCTGTTCGTAATTTTCATAGCAAGCCATGCTGTTCTCGTCCAACAATTCCTTCTGCTTCTTAAGCAGTTCAGCCTTAAATCTGTAGAACTGCGGGGGTTGACGCGTTTCTAACTTTTCGTTTATTTCGGCAATCATATGCGTCGTCGATTTGATGAGCGCCTTTTGCCGTCGCAGAAGTTGTATCACCTCACTGGGCTTGTCGTTGGGGATCTCGTTCCCTGATCCTCGATTCAAAATGTCTTCCAAGGCTCGTTTGTATTTCTGGACGGCGCCTTCGACCTGCTCTGAGTATGAATTTGCGAAGTATGGATGCTCACTATGAGTCCCTGAAAATTCGTCCAATGTATTGTGATTCTTCTGGAAGTAGTTCCAGTTTTCTTCAAGGATTGTTAATTTCTTCTTGCAATAGTCCACCGTCTTCCTCTCCTGACTGTCCTTTTTAAAATTAGAATAGCCCTTTTCGATGGAGCTGCCCGGCTCCTTTTGTATTTTTGCCACTGCCTCCATGATGAATTATTGATCGCTGTACGTGGTCTCGCTATCACGTGGGGGTCACCAAAAGTTTATGTTCGCTGTAAAGAAGTCATAACGGTGAAACACCAATTATGTGGTCGTGGACCGAGCGGACGAAAAAATTAAAATTTCCACCGGGAATAATAAATAAGAACAACGGTTTTTTATTTAAATTGAATATCACTTTTTATTAGTACCACACGTTACAATGATCGTATCTTACGTTTACGCGACAACTGAGAGAGAAGTTACTTCTCATAGCAAATTTTATAATTTCATAATTGCTGACACCGCGACTGGCTTTTTAGCATTTTCTAGAAATGATTCTAATGTTTTCCAGGCAGTGTCAGTTTTACCTGAATCTCGGATTTCTGCATCTTGCAAATTAACTGCAGATGCATGGGAATGTTTTTTGTGTGTGGAATGTGGTGTATCATATGTAACTTCTCCCCCCTTTGACTTTGGATTCTCCTGAATCCTCTTTTCAATTTTAACAATTTGATTTTTCTGTTTCATGTAATACAATATTAGCAATACCATCAATATGAGTAATATAATAAATACTTAAGCTTGCATTAATGCCAAAATTAGTGATTTTACTAAATTGCAGTTCTTAAATTTTTTCTGTGTTTTGAATATTTTGGATAACAATGTCGTCTAAAGTCAATTTATCTGGGAAGTTTACATTCTTTATATTAGGATATGAAAATCTCTCATTGATTTTGTATATCGTGTTTGAAAAATATTGATTAAGAGCTGCAATTGAACAATTATTGAAATGTATGAGAAAGTTTCCTGTTACATTTACTTTTCTAGCACCGCATGTTTGATTTAAAATAAGATTTTTAGCGTTTTTGATTACAATTGTTTCTCTGTCAATTTCAAATATTTCCGTATTTGGATTTCTAACTAATTTACAATTATTTTTGTAGGCGCAATGCTTCGTTATTTTTTGTTCGTTAAAGTATTTATCACTTTCATATGTGTACAGAGTAATTTCTATTCTAAAAACTATTTCATTTGGGGAATCTATTTCTTTATTCTGTTCGTTTGTTATTGGCAGCACCATTTTGAGTTGGATATTTATGAACTTAGTCGGAATTTTAATAGCAAAAATGAAAACATTTTTATCAAATTTAAAGAATCCAACCCTTACAAATTGCAATTTGTTTACATCTTGTAGTAATCGAGTCGGTAAGGCTCAAAAAGCCAGCGTGCGAGAGTTCTGCACAAAGCGATTGAGTTATTGTTTGTTAAGGACAATTTTTCGTTCGTTACAGCTATAATGACGTCAAACTCAGTCTTAAAGCTGGACATTGAAGAAATCGAGTCGGACGAATTGCCGCTAAAACTATCACCATTAACCCATGCCGCACGGATGGGTCAGATACAGTCCGAACGTTGCCTAGGACCAGGTGGAGATGCTACACCTGAAAACACGAAAAATACACCTAATAACAAAATGAATGGAAATGGGAAGAATATGGAAAATGGACAAAAATCACCCTCAACAAAGTCAAATGAAAGTGATCCTCTATCATCTATGAAAATCAACAGAATGATTGATTACGAAATCTATGAGAAATACGGGCTTCTAAAGTTGCCGAGAAGCAGCGTCGTAACATGGTGCGTAAAGAGCTCGAAGAAAAACGTAAACAACTCCTGATCGCGCAAAACCAAAAGAACCTTCAAGGTAACAAAAATGCCACTGTGGAAGAATCCCCAAACGACATTAAATCAAAAATCGAACAATTAATCATCGAAGAAGCAGAAAATGTAGCGTCAGCTCTCACAGCTGAAAACGAGCGTAGAATGCATGAACAGAATGAGGAACACAGAAAGATAATTGAACAGATTAAAAATCAACATGCCCTTCGACAACATCACGCTCTATGCAAGTCAATAATTGACTGCCAAAATAAATTCGGTGCATGTTATGAAGAGTTCAGTAAGAAGATTCGTGCATCGAAACCTTCAGAACGTGAGAAGCTAAAACAGTCGACTATTGTTTTATTGGTGAAATATAATACTATTAGTGAAAAATTAAAAAAGTCCGCGGGGGCAGATTTAGTCGTTGCTGATTTACAACAAGCTGAGCAACTCTGTATTGACCTGGAGGCTTTGCGAAAACAATTTGAAACTGATGCGCTTGCAGATGGTGCGGAAACTGTTGTTGATTCGCCCGCAGCCGTATCGACTGCTAATCCACCACAAGCAAGCGTGACTTCAAGCCAAGTCCAAACTCAACAATCTATTCCACCAAAGAACCGACATACTGTTCAACCACAAAGTCAACAACAACAAGCGCCTCAGGATGCAAGTGTAAATGCTTCTAACACGAATATAAGTGGGGTCAACAATTTCATTTCGCCACAAAATCTAGCCTGTTATAATGATATTCTGGCATTTTATCAGAAAAAGTTGACGGGGTGAAACCGTTGCAAGCAGATGATTGAATGAAAAAGTATCGATCGAATTGCCAAAAGGCGATTAATATTCGAGTGAATGCTGTTTCCGCGGTGAATGCAGAGCACTTGCATGATAAATACGATAAGCTGTATGGATGAATCGCAGGGGGAAGATCGATAGCGATGGTGGGAGTGGGATTAGGACCGGTTGGTTGTTGCGGGTGCTGTTGCCGGGAGATTCGGGGAGCCGGCTCTGAATCGCGACAGCGATCACATGGTGGTGTGTGCTCTACAAGACGGATCGTGCGGACGTCAGATGCAGTGTTAGTGACTGGGTCCGGTTGTGATTTGCATCGGTATCTCTTGCTCGTACTGAAATCTAATCGAAATTTCGCGAAGAGTGTGCTGGCGACGCAAAGCGGACGACGACAATCGAGTTCACTTCCGTGCGAAAGGGTTTGAATGTGTGTATCACTACAAATCACATGTCCGAGAATGGTTCGCACCCAAATAGAAATTCCTTCGAATATCTTGATCGTTGGCTAATTACCCAGTGCAATTCACATATCTCAATCATATGTTACATGTTTATATTAGTTTTCGTACGTTTTCACGCATGCCGCAGGAATGATTTATTGAGTTGTAAGAAAAAACGAGTTCAAGAAAAAGTGTGCGGGAGTTTGGTTAGATCGTTTGCCAGTGTCTTTTTGTCGTCACTCGCGCGATAAAGCAAAAGGCGGGAATTAGAATGCAAAACGCACGAGAAAGTGAATCAACATCGTAAATTGTGCCCGTCCGTCTGTGGGTGGACTGTTATTTCGCTGTCCACATGGTGGAAGCAACTTTTGCGGTGTTTAGCAGTTATTCATAATTCGGTCATCGAGATTGTGTGGTGGTTGCGCAATTTCATGAACTCAACGGCACTCACTTGAGTGACCAAGACCTTGTTATATTGAATATTTTATACCTCACAGGATCCTCCCAGCCTTTTCCGGGATGTCCAGTTCTGGTACCTTGAGCACTACTCAGCACCGCTGGGGGACCCAGAGCCAGGCATTTTGAAAATTACAAATGACAAAATGAACAAGCGGAAAAATGAACAAGACAATTGTGAGCATGGAAAGCGAATTACGATTTCAAGCGAAGATTATGAAAAAGTAACCATGGAGAATACAAGGATTACGAAACAAAATGACGAATTAAAACTCCGGATACAGAGTTTAGAAGATATGGTCCGGACGTTGTCAAATGGGAACAAACAAAAAGCCAAGCCGCAGAATACGTCCGGCCAAGAAGAGCCGATACTCACTAAGAAGAATGAAAAACTGGAAACAACAAGCAAGACCAACGGGAAAGGAGTACCAATAAATAAAATGAAATCGCAAGATATGAGCAAGACAATCCATGATGCGGAAAATATCCTGAGCGCAGGAGGAGCGAACGACAGCGCCAATTATTATGCGGTGCTGTCTGCAATGCACGAGGAAATGGACGTCGAGATGGAGAGCAACGATAAGACAGGTAATATTGATAGCGATAATAATTTCATTAAATATTTAAAATTAAAAAATAAGCAAAAGGAGAAGAAGCCAACCGGTGTGTCTGCTGGTCCTCCTAATAAAATTAATGTGGTAAATGAAAAAGTTCCTCCAATAAACGTTTTTGGGCAGCGTGGAGGAGATATGGTTCGGTTATTGGCAGCCGAACATAAAATCAAAAACTTTGAAATTAAGAGAGTGACCGGTGATAAGCTCTCGATCAAGACAAAGACACTGGCTGACTTCAAACAGGCGAAAGATGCTCTTAATAGTGTCCAAGCTCCCCACTTTACATATACGCCAAAGGCGGAAAAAAATCAGACCTTCCTGTTGAAGGGCCTGGACTGTGGGGAGAATACAGTTGATCTCCTTGAGATGTTGCAGGAAGCAGCACCAGCTGTTAAGTTCATGTGTGTGAAAAATTTTGCTACAAGGAGATCAACTGTAGAAGGTAAAATATTACCATTTTATTTGGTACAAATTTCCAACGACAGCAGTCCGAGTGCCCTCCAACAGGTAAGGTACTTAAACTTTAGAGTTGTGAGGTGGGAACGCCTCCAAAAAACTGAGGTCAACCAGTGTTACAGGTGTCAACGATTCGGTCATTCGGCTGCCAATTGTGCAATGCACTATCGCTGTGTTAAGTGCAAAGATATCCACGCCCCCGGTGAATGCAAATTGGCTCAGGTGGAGCCAAAAGAAAAATTGTATTGTGTTAATTGCGGTACATTTGGTCATCCAGCATCATACCGAGGATGCCCTCGGTATCAAGATGCAAGAGCTAAATTTTCCCCAAAGCAAACCAAAGTAAATCAGAATCTGTTACCTCCCAACTTCATCAAACCCGGGGTATCATTTGCACTTGCTGCCAGAGGACCAGCAGACAACAATATAAATAAATTAAATAATGTAAGTGGCAATAATGAGCTGCTTCTTAAAATCTACCAGCAACTTGAATCGCTTTCAGATAGAATTAATAAGCAAGACCAAAAAATCAATTTCGTTTTTCAAAGTTTAGGTCAACATGCTCCAAAATAGTTTGTCATCCAGTCACATTCCCATGGATAGGATTCGTCTCATCTCGATCAACGTCAACTCCATTGTTACTTTACATCGGCGTGATTATCTCCTTGAATTCATTGTTAAGCAAAAGCCTGACATCATGCTTCTCACCGAAACCCACCTCAATTCATGGCACTCCATGGCATTCAAGGATTTTGAATTCGTAAGAAACGATAGGGTAATAGGTGATGGGGGAGGTGGCACCGGGATATTGGTTCGAAGACCCTATCGTTTCCAAAATATTGAAAAAGTCGAATTCAAAAGCTTTGAATCTCTTGAAGTGTCCGTTATCAAAATTTCACTGCCAGGTGGGGATAACCTCTTCGTTATCTCTGCCTATGCAACTGGTGGAACTGTTCTCAGGCTCAAGGAGGAACTCAATTCCTTGTTTGAAATACTCGAATTGAACAGGCTTCATAATTATTATATTCTTGCTGGTGACCTGAACGCCAAGCACACATCATGGCTGAACGCCACCAATAATCCAAGAGGTGTATTCCTGAAATCGTGGATAACAGAGAACCAGATTGAATACAGGTGCAATCTATATGGGTCGGAGTTCCCAACATACCCTAGGACAAATTCATATTTGGACCTCTGCATTGCTGACGCAAGACTCGAATTCAACTTTAATAGTCCTCAACGGAAACTGCAGGTGCTTCCTTATGATAGCGACCATAACGCAATCGTAATGGAAATCAATCATCAAAGGGATGATTTCTTCCTCATTCCAGTTCAACATGAAAATCATCGGTTGAACTTCAAAAAAACAGACTGGGGAAAGTTTCAAAAGAAGTTTAATCGGGAGTACCAGAAGCAATGTCCCCCTTCTGACGGCGGCAACTCTTGCTCAATGGTTCCTAATGACAGGAATTTAACTAACGATGAAATAGATGTCTATTTGTCGAAGTTAGAGAAGCTGACGTTGGAAACGATTGAGAAAGTAGTTCCCAAGATAAAACATCGAAACAATATGGAAGGATATGAAACACCAACCATCGCAAGGTTGAAAAGATTGAAAAGCCTTCTTCTCACACGCGTCAATAATATTTATCGACGATTTTTGGATTACAACCATCCCTCGTTGGCTTTGTTGAAATTACATCTGAAGAATGTCCGAAACTTAATCCGGTCATACTTCAGGAGTGAGGTCAGCAATCAATGGGCGGAAAAATTAAGGGGTATTAGCCCACAGGACCCAGACGGCGTGTTCACGAAAGTGAATAGCATATTCCGCAAGAAGTCTCGAGTGAAGGTATCGAATCTTGAAGTCACTAGTGATGAGATAAATCTTCTCGATAGGGCTGGTATCGAAATTGATAGTACGACTCCGGATAGAAATGGAAACAGGATCATTTGTGAAGGATTAGATAAACTTGCCCTGATTGGAACACATTTCGAATTGGTTCATCTACCAAACCTTGAGAGAGGGAATGAAATAGTTTCAGAGATCGTTGAAGCAAAAGTTTCCGACTTCAAGTCAAGCCTGAACGGCCAATCAATTCTTCATTTCAATGAAACATTAACATCTGACCTCATACCGAACTTGAATCTTATTGATTATTTTGTCAGCTATGAAGACTTGTGTTTCATATTTCGCAAAATAAACAACAAGAAATCATGTGGTACTGATGGTATTCCAAATGTAGTTCTCCGACATTTGCCTGAGGTTGCTATTAGGAACTATTGCATATTGTTCAACAACATGTTGAGCAATTCATATTTCCCAAATGAGTGGAAAAGGGCTAAGGTATTTCCGATCTTGAAGAAAGGAAAAGAATCTTCATGCCCCAAAAGCTATCGCCCAATCAGCTTGCTGCCTAACATCAGCAAGGTGTTTGAAGTGATACTCAATAGAGCATTAAACGCCCACATTGAGGAAAATGAGTTGATGCCGAATTGCCAATTTGGTTTTCGTGCCAGGCATTCGACCACACATGCAATAACGAAAGTAACCTCAGACATCTGTTGGAAACTAAATGATAAACAATGTGTTGGAGCATGTCTCATTGATATGGAGAAAGCCTTTGATACGGTATGGTTAGATGGACTAATTTTTAAACTCCTTCAGGACAAGTTCCCCAGACACCTTGTCGCCATGATGTGTAATATGTTATACGGGAAATCGTTTGTTGTAACTGATGGAAATCTGACAACAATGCACGAGTTCAAGGTCTTGAATGGTCTACAGCAGGGAACAGTTACTGCGCCTCTGCTCTTCTCAATATTCATTCGCAAGCTATTGAACGGCTTTGATTTTAACGTCTCGCCAACGCGATCATTGGTAGCGTTTGCTGATGATCTGATCATCTATACGGCAGACCGAAAAGCCACAATAGTTCAGAGCAATCTCCAAAAAATGTTCAATGATGTACAGCTGTACACTGACAATTGGCGAATGAAAATCAATGCGCAGAAGTGTGAAACAATCTTGTTTCGGACAACGCTGCAGGGGGTCAGTCAAGTCCTGAAACGTAATTGGAAAGATTTCCACATCATGGCTGGTGAGGGTAGTCTAGAACGGGTTCCACATAAATCCTGTGTTCGATACCTCGGTGTTTATCTCGATCAGTATCTGTACTATACTGAACATGTGAAAATCATGCTCAGTAAGGCACTTAAAGTAGTCATGGCCCTTCGAAAACTCTTTCATTCCAGATACATTGATCAAAAGGTCAAAATTATCTGTTACAAGACACTGGTTAGACCAGTTTTGACATATGGATGTCAGATCTGGTACAACCAGAGTGCTAGTACTATGGAAAAATTAAGAGTTTTCGAAAGGAAATGTCTTCGTGCGTGTACTGGTTTGTACAGAAAGCCTGAGACGGATTGGAAACATTATATATCGAATAGAAGAATTTATCAAACTGCTGAAGTGACTAGAGTCGATATTTTTATATTGAAACTTCTTCGGAATCATATCGCAAGATCTGTGACTGTGAGTGAAAACCCTTGGATTTCACAGCCGTTCCACCCTACAGACGGGTATATAGCGACTTGCCTCGCTACTGGCTTCATTCCTCCAGAAGCATTCGTGTATTTGGACATGAATCGATATGTTTTTGATTCTGACGGCGTCCCAGTCATATATCACATATATCGACGGGCCACCGATAAGAAGATAAAATATCCTCCGAACTTGAGTTCACGAGACCAACAATTCCAATGGAGATACTCATTTGCTAGATTCGTTGAGGCTGATCGAGTTGAGACGGGGCAATCTAGGTATTGGTGGCTGAATGACAATGTCTAAATTATTCGTGTTTATTTTCAGTTTTGGTGTTTTTCGTTATTTAGTTTTTGAGTTTCAGCTCATTATTGCTACATTTAGTGTTATTGTTATATATTTTTGTTAAAAATTAGGGATAGGTTAGGTTTATATTATGTTTATTATATTAGGTTAGAGATAAGGTAAAACGCTTAGGTTAGGAACATAGTTATAGATTTTTTTAGTATAAGATAAAGTTTTTGACTGCATTTATTAGAATTAAGTTAAAACATATTAGGTGTAGGATCAAAGTTCACTGTAGTGTTAAGATGATAAATAATTTTAGGATAGTGTTGGTTGGTTTTTTCTCCTTTTTCCAATTGAATTCTAAAAATATGTAATAATCCTAATTAATTGAATTTGCTATAGTTTTTTTTGATGAAATGTGTTAATGATAACGTATAAATTTAGTGAGCCATTTGGGCCATTAAGTTTTGTATTGATATCGTTTGGAATTTGCTTTATATTCTTTTAAAATTTATAACGATCAGTATTAAATAAAGCGCTTTTGACTTTGACTTTGACTTTGAGCACTACTCAGCCTCGCCACCTACAGCTTACCTTAACTGCCTCAAACTCTATTCATTTGCCAAAAGGAAACACCCAGTTCAAAGTTAATTAATATTTATTTGTTTTTTTTTCAATTGCTCGGACGCGCTTAGTTGCGCGTAGACGATCCTTCACCTCCTTCTTGATCTTGCGCCGCAGCTCCGTCGCCTTCTGCTGCCACTGGGTCCGCTCCGCTATTGTGGTCGAGATGCGTGCGAGCCGCCTGTATTCGTGAAGCTGCTGCCGTAACTGCTCCCGTCGACCGCCGCGCCTTCGCTCGTAGTTGACTTCTCGGACGGAGGTGTCCAGCGGCGCCTTCAATCTGGCCAAGTACTCCTCACGGGTGATGGGCCGTGGGCCTGCCCTGGCGTTTTCCCGGAGTGCCTCCTCCAGACTCTTCTTGGGTGAACGATGGCGTGCACCTGGGCTGCTTGCTGCGGTTACTCCGGCTGCCACCCGATAGGTCGGGATACACACGCTGGCGAGCGTTGGTCTTGCTGGGGTGCTCCTATTCTCCTGGGCACGGCTCCACTCTATACGCCTTGCTCGGCACGCTTCACCCGTGCGTCTGGCGATGTCTTCACGGACAGAGGATGCTCTCGTTCCACGAAAGCTTCCTCCTCCGCGCTCCGTCTCACTTGCTCGTATGGTGAAACTTTGCGGCGAATTGGCGGAATTGGAAAAATCAGGCGAGGAAAAGCTTTTGTTTAGCTTTTCTGTTCTCTCCACAGTGTCACTCCGCTGGAAGCACACCCCGAAGCTTCTCATGTACATAGTCGTCGTCGTCGCTAATGTTATGGCTTATGTAAAGCGAATTATGAAGTCTTTTCGCTTGCCGTTGGTCGACAAGTACATGTTTTAATGACAATGGGCGTATGTGCTTGACCGTATAACACTGGGCGGAGTGCGAATGCTTAAACGATTGTCGACATTTCCATATAGCATAACAATACTTCGCATTGGTTAATCACAATGTGAATGAGTTCGAATAATTACGGATGATAAATTTTGAATTTGACTTTGTTAAATGTTTCTAAAATTCCGGAATGTAAGCTTACCTGAACGTGGTAAAGCGAAATTTGTTTAACGGCTTCTAACTCCGTTTCAACGTATTGAGCCCTAAATGAGCATCGTATGAATTTAATTTGTTTATCATTCGAAGTCAAAGTCAAAGTCAAAAGCGCTTTATTTAATACTAATCGTTATAAATTTTAAAAGAATATAAAGCAAATTCCAAACAATAACAATCAAAAAAACTTAATGGCCCAAATGGCTCTCTAAATTTGTACGTTATCGTTAACTCATATCATCAAAAAAAAAACTATAGCAAATTCAATTGATTACGATTATTACATATTTTTAAAATTTAATTGGAAAAAGGAGAAAAAACCAACCAACACTATCCTAAAATTATTTATAATCAAAACACAACAGTGAAACTTTGATCCTACACCTAATATGTTGTAACTTATTTCTAATAAAAAAAAACCAAAAACTTTAACTTATACTAAAAAAATCAATAACAATGTTCCTAACCTAAGTGTTTAATCTTATCTCTAACGGAATATAGTAAACATTACATATACCTAACCTATACCTAATTTTTAACAAAAATAAACAACAACACTAAATGTAGCAATAATGAGCTGAAACTCAAAAACTAAATAACAAAGAACACCAAAACTGAAAATAAACACGAATAATTTAGACATTGTCATTCTTCCAACGGTTCCATTCTACTCAGAAAATCGGCTACACGATTTTCCTTTCCTTTGATATATTCGATGTGGAACTGATATTCGCCTAATTTCAATAACCACCTTTGGTGTCTTGGAGAGAGGTCCTTGCCTTTATACTTCGCTTGCAAATATTTGATTGGTTGGTGATCCGTAAGGATTTTAAATTTATTGCCATATAAGTATGGTCTGAAATATCCCACAGACCATATTATAGCTAAAAATTCTTTATCCGTCGCGGAATAGTTATGCTCGTGACAGTTTAGTGTTCTAGATGCAAAGCAAACAGGGTGACCCTCTTTTGAAAGAACGGCGCCTATTGCATAATTTGAGGCATCTGTTGTGAGCTGAAAAGGCTTGCTGAAATTTGGAAAACGCAAAATTGGGTGTGAGCTTATTGATGTCTTAAGTTTTTCGAATGCTTCGATATAATTCGGATCTTTTGTATTTATTTTGCAATCTTTTCTTAAAAATTTCGTCATAGGCTGTGCCACTTTGGCGTAATCTCGTATGAATTTACGATAATAGCCTGTCAGTCCTAAAAAGCTTTTAAGCTGTTTCTCGTTTCGAGGTAATTTTAATTCTTCGATAATTTTAATCTTTCCGTGGTTGGGTTTTATACCTTCTTTAGTAATAATATGTCCTAAAAAACTGGTTTCTCTTTGCATAAAATTGCAAATGTCGATTTGAACTTTGAGTCGATTTTCTTTAAAAACTTTAAAAATGTCTGTTATTGCATTAATATGCTCCTGTAATGAGGTACTAAATATGAGGACGTCATCTAGATAGACGGCGCAGGTTTTATTGATGAATTCTCGGAGCACCTCATTCATGAGTCTCTGGAACGTCGCTGGCGCGTTTTTCAGACCAAACGGCATTCTCACAAACTCGTAAAGACCATGGGGAGTTACAAAGGCCGTTTTACGCCTGTCCTCCTCCTTCACCACAATCTGATGATAGCCTTTGGCAAGGTCTATCGTCGAAAAATATTAAGCTCTACCAAGTTTGTCTAACAGAGGATATTTATCAGCTACAGTAACATCATTAAGTTTTCGGTAGTCAATCACTAACCGGACCTTTTTATTTTCTGAGTTGTCACTCTTTTTAGGAATTACAATCAATGGACTTGAGTATTTCGAACAGCTTTTTCGAATTATTCCTTGCGATTCCATCTCTTTTATCTGTCTGCGTATCTCCTCTTCATGCTTAGGGGGGCACCGGTAAGGTCTTGCGTTTATTTGAGCATCTGTGATTGTTTTAATTTCGTGCTCAATGGATGGAGTACCTGTTAATACAGTAGGCAAAAAAAGTCATCGGCCACTTGAATTTTTTTTATTTTTTGATGTTTTTTTTTTTAAATAAAAAAACGTAGATTTTAATAAAAATGCATTTCATTATTCATGCCAGGATGTATTCTTACAGATTAAATACATTTTTGAAGAAATCATTTTGATATGTTACGTCATAATATTATTTGTTTACAATAAGCTCCAAATTTGACGCAAAAAAAAGTCGTCGGCCGATATACGTTTTATAGTGTTTTAGCTCAAATTTTATGACAATAGCAGTATATTTGCAAATGATCAATATTTAGTTGGATAACCTTTAACTTGGAGAACTGCTTGCAGTCTTCTGGGCATAGAATTTACTAAATTACTAGTCACATCCGAAGAAATTCGGTTCCATTCATTTCGTATGACAGATTTTAGCTGATTGATATCGGAAATAGTGTGATATCGTATTTTTTTATTCAAATGGTCCCACAAATGTTCGATTGGGTTTAGATCTGGAGATTGAGCAGGCCATTCGAGAATATTCCGGACATTTTTGGACAGCCAGTTTTTCACACTATGCGCAGTGTGCTTTGGATCGTTGTCGTGCTGGAACAGAAAGTCTGACTTAATCTTCAATTGACGGGCACTTACTATTAAATTCTTCTGTAAAATGTCCTTGTAAACATATTGGTCCATTCTTCCATCGATGAAAACTAATTTGCCAATACCAGAATGGTAACCTTGCATTTTGACTTGAAAAGCTCGAATTTGCTCTCGTCTGACCAAATGACTTTGTTCCAGAATGTTTGCGGCTTATTTGTATGATCAATAGCGAATTTCATTCGCTTGGCTTTGTTCTTACTATTGACTAAGAACTTTCTGCGCGATACTCGGCCGTGGTACCCATGTTTATGTAAAACATTTCGAATCGTTTGTGGTGTAATGCTCACGTTAACTGATGCAGCAACGTTTGTTGCTATTTTCGGAGCAGAAACCCTTGGGTCTTTCTTTACTTCTCGAATTATAGCGTTGCGCACACGATCATTGACTTTAGGTGGCCGGCCGGATCTTATTTTATTGAGCACTGTACCAGTGGTCTCGAAGTGTTTGATGATGGAATTGACTGTTGATCGTGGTCTAGAAACTATTTGTGCAATTTCGCGCTCACTTTTACCATCGATGTAGAGATTCATGACTATTTGTCGTTCTTCGATTGTCGTTTCTTTTCTAGGAGCCATTTTTTCTTCGCTCTTGTGGATAGGGATCTCATTAAAAACACTCGCGTACACCAAAAGAAAAACTTTATTACACGAACGGTCCTCGCAAGAAAATATGATACGAAGTACAATGATTAGCCCGAGTGCACTAGAGCGTAAAGGATCGGATACAGATAGAATTCATCTGGAGCACGGTTGAACATTGACTGACTCATCCCGAGGTTTTGACTTGCTTTCATAGGAAATTCATTACGCTTTTGGATCATGTAATGATTTTTCTACCTTTTAATTCGAACGCGGAACCGACCTCTCATCGGTTCTAGACGTTAAGTCTGAGTAGTGCCAACGGATGGTACCAACAGGTCAACCAATCCGTGCACCGTAACCCATTCACGCGGTGGCTGCTTGTCGGCCAGCTAGTTCGGAGAGGATTTCGGTCGCGGGTCTCCGAATGGGTTACGCTCAATTACAATATTTCAGCCACCTGAACATGCCCGTTTTCCAAAACGCGTTATCAAAACAAACCATACGGAGAAGGAACCTACGTTACGTTACTCCGTATTTCTTCTTATCACCAGTCAAGAATACCAAAATCTAATTTCTATTTCACGTTCCCGAAGTTCCGACGCGGTACCGAAAAGTATACTACTCTAACTCAACCCGACGAAGACTACTCTAAATAAAATAACGAAACCATCAAAGGTACCGCGTACCGCGCGCGACGCGAAACCGACCTCAGCGGATTTGTCGAAACCCTACCCTCGCGACGGCATACCTACCCTACACTCTCTCTCTTCCCCCTGAAAAAAGAAGAACCGCTGAAAAGGAAAGTCGTGGTCTATATTCGGGAGCTCTGGGATCCATTCCCGAGTTCCTTGGAGGTGGGACCCATTGCTCGGATTGTCGGGAGGGGGGCATCGCCACACTGGGATTGGGCTCCCAGCCAAGCGGAGTTCTCACGCGACTGGGTGGTTGGCTCATAGGGAGATTCTGGAGCTTTCCCTCCAGGTTGCCGATCCTCTCCGACATATCCCTCATCAACGCCACGAGGGTGTCAATGGAGTGGGCGGAAGGCATGGGTGTCACCTCGGACACGACACTTGCGGCCGGAACTTCACCGCCTACGGCTCCTTGCAGGTCTAAAAGTGGTTGGGACTGTTCGGCCTCTGGAACTCCTTTCGCCACTGCTCCACGCGTTGGTAGGGGCGTTCCGAGGGGGACGTCTAGGGCGGTCCGCTCGATGGGTCGCCGACATAAGGGACACAGCTCGGACGTGAGGAGGAGCTGTTGGACACAGGCACGGTGGAATAGATGTCCACAATCCAATCGCACGCTGTGTACCCCCTCCACTACGTCCTCGAAACAGATCCCGCAGTTCGCGGGTTGGACCGTTTTGGATCTGGTCCAACGCTTGTCTGGGGTCCGCTTCGTTGCCATTTTTTTTTTTGTTTAATCTGGGTGGTGCTAATAGTACTTGAAAAATTAAAATATATAAAATATGATAACTCCTAAAACCTTAATATATAAATACAAAAGCTTAACACTAGATTAGTGGCCGATAGTGGCGAGCTATTTATAGAAAATAGAAAAAGGAAAAAAAAATTTATATGATACACACTTTCCTTTTCAGTGGTCGACTCCCTCAACGGGAACGAAGAGTGCGTGGTAATCTGCCGAAGAAAGGGTGCTTTCGGTCGATTTACGAAATTATATCCCCTAAACCCACATACATTACAAAAAACCGTCTCTAAACTACGTTAAAGTGACTCGACGAGACAAGTGGTTGAGCTACCGTAACGATTTTGTACGCGGTCAAAATTCCCGACGCGTGGAAGCATTCCGGGCTTCGCAACTCCAGCATACGCCACCGAACGTTGAACCGATACCACTCGTCTATCACGCATACGAAATAATTAGAATCCTTCCGCGACATAAAGGCAAGGTAGCCTTCTATTTTCTTGAGAGTCCATGCTGATAGGTAAACCCATCAGGCTGGCAGTTCCATCAAGAAAATAGAAGGTCCTTACAGGGTTTAACCTGGGACAACACATCGGAAGGATTCTGTCGCGAAAAAAAAAATCAAACAAAGGAGAGTGGAAGCTACAGACAGAATGAAGAACAGAAACGTGACATTGTAAATATGAGAAAAGGAAAGTGGTTACTGAATATTTCTCATTAATAGAAAACGAGTACCATTTTATTTCATAATATCACGTTCTTTGGTGCAGTAGGGTCATTTTACTTGCAGAAATAATTTATGATTAAATGACGCCTTTTAAAAGGAAATAGGATAGAGAAATCCACAGCATGGAACATTGCCTCACACATATTATGCATGTGATTATTATATACACATGTGTCATAGGGAACTTCATTAACATTAACCTGAAGGTTGAATACTTCTTAAAAACAGCTTTGACCACACCGGGGGGATTGTCATTTTATTCGTGGCACAATGTTCATTTGAAGATTATTACGGTGTAATGATACTTAGCTGGGCAATTAGGATCTTCCACAGCCTCCTACAACGGTAGATTAGGTGCATTGGCTTCCATTTGTAATGATTTTCCCAGCGATTCCCCACTTTGAGGTTGTGTCAGCGTTCCAATTTATGGGGCGATGAACTCTTAATAGTTTTAACCAAATCCAGGACCGCGCCAACATTCCGCCACCAACATTAGAAAACCTTGATATAAAAAAAAAACCTTAGACACTATAGATAATGTATTCATATATTATTTAATTTCAATGCACGAAACGAGCCAAGACTCAGCATTCTATATATGAACTATCTATGTTAGAGAAATCGATTGCTCAGATTGATCACAATTTCAATACTTGAGTTATCAATAATCATGAAAACTGATAAAAAAAAACCAAAAGCAAAGCTTACTTGTAAGGATTCATTTACTCGGCCCATTGTTGAGAGCGAGCGCTTTTCAAGAAACTTCATCCGTTTCTATATTTCACAGAAATTGTAATACTATCTTTAAGATTTATAAACACATCTATCGAAATTCTGCACCTTTTTCACGAAACTTCAACATTAAATGAGTATTTAGCAAAAAAAAAAACTACAAAAATCACTCAAATTGCCACAACTTTCTACTTCTTCTCCATGTGGCTGTCAAATCCAACCGGCTGTCACATCGGACAAAACAGATGTGTGTGGAATGGCACGCCACATGGCGGCAATGTGCCTCTCCATTTGTCGCCAGTGGCATAGTTTTTCGATGGCCACGGTGGAGGGGCATTTCCAGATGGATATGTCTCGAAATGTGTCGGGGTTTGGATTAATTTTATATTTCGAATATTTATATCCACAGATCTAAATATTTGGAAAGAAAAGAAATATTTTCTGCGCAACGATATCCGCACGACAGATGAAGTCCGCTGGCACTTCGAGGACATACCCATCTGGCCGGTTGCAAGGGTTCGGGATCGGAATCACTTCGATTCCCGGGCGTAGGCGTCACATTACAATCATTATAGACGGTTCTAGCTAATGATCCCGAATTTCCCGGGTGTGTCTCGAAGATTCTAGATAATGTTCTGGGAATGTCTCGAAGATTTCTTCCACGCAGATAAAGGAAACAATAACCGCCACACTCTTAAAAAGAACACGTTCCTCTGCAATCACGTATACTATCCATATACATTCAAAAATATAATGTATACTGTTTTAACAATTAAAAATGTTCAATTGTAACAGTTGGTTGCTATTGATGAGTCATCAAATTACAAGCCATAAGTAGAGTAACGGCATGTGGCCGATTACTTTTTTTGTGCCAGTCATGCACCTCGTTCGAAAAAAACAATTATATATTATACCAAATACAAATGATTTTGTAAAAACGTATAGAATCTGAAAGTGTACATTAAAATTTGAGTACATCAATGAGGTTCAACTTGAATATTATGTTTCTTAATGTAAAAACTACAAAAATGTAAAAAAATTGCTGGTGGCCGTTGACTTTTTTTGCCTACTGTATGTCTCCTTCTTTATAAAAAATACCTTCAAACTTTTTTATCAACTTTGTAATTTCCGTATATTCCTCTTCATTCATTCATTATTTTGGGTACTTTCTAATGAACAAATTTCATTTTGAGTGTATGGGGTATTTATGAATTTAATTATTTGTCCATTTAAGGAAATGGTTTTGTCTTCGACGTCAATTAAAGTTTCTAATATATTAAGAAGGTCCATACCAATTATGAATTGGTATTTTCTTCTCCATAAGGATTTAACTTTCCATCTAATTCTGGCTGCAGATGGTAGTTTAAATTCCCTAGGAGCAACTGTATGCACTTCATATTTTATTATATCTTTGCTTGTAATTGTACTAAATACAATGGGTTTAATTGGCACTTTCTTAAAATAATCAATTGCTTCATCAATTGTTGAAAATGATGAACCGGTATCAATAAGAGCGGTAAATTCGTTTTCATTTATCGTTATTTTTATCATGGGAAGAATGTTCGAAGCTAGTTTTGAAAAAACAGGGACTCGTTATTATTATTATTAGCTTCTAGAAAATTTTGATCTCTTTCGCATAGAAGGGGTTTGTATTTTCGTCAACAATGTCCGGAGAGAAATCAATTTCCATAGGTTCTGGCCTATTTGAAACGAAATTTTCATTTCTGGCAAACCTGTTTTGGCCCGATTGCGGACTTTGGCCAGAATTTCTGTTGAAAGTTTGGTTATTTGGTTCTGGATAAGAATTATTACTTCGTTGTCCAGAATTTGTATTGGAACGGATTAGTCCGTCGAAATTTTTTGTTAAGTTCCGATATTGACCCGAGTAGTTGTTTGATTGGTTATTAGTTAAGTTTGTGTTTCGGTTCTGTCTATTCTCGTTAGACTTTTTAGATTGTCCCGGTCTACTAGATTGTTCAATATCAGAATATCGATTATTTTTATTACTGTTTTAATTTTTATCGCGATCACTCCCGAACTTTCTCTTTTCACAATCACTTTTCACTTTTCGGTACTCATATCGTATATTTGAATTTTCGAAACGCCTACTTGTCATAATATTGATTATATTATCAATATCATGTATTTCTATTATTTTATCCAGAAGGATTCCCAGCGTCATTTCTTTAGCAGTGTTGACGAGAATCGCGTCAACATTACCAAGATCCACGTACGGGGAATCCTTGTAGTAAATACATAACTCGTCTTTTTTGTATTTAATTTTTTGGAAACTTAATGCTAGATCACTTACTGTGTTAATTCTAAGATCGCTGATCATCCGATAAATTTCATATGGCTCTGTATCGGGTTTGTAGCGTAGTTGTAGTGCTTTTTTGATGGCGTTCCAATCGTTTGGCTCCCTTATATTGATCACAACGTCCTTCGCTGCTCCTTGGATCTTCTCAAAAAAGATTTGCCGTGTTGCTACTCGTTTTAATTCCGGATATTCGATACCGTTGAGATAGAATTCGGTGCTGCTGATGAAGGAGTTGATTGAGACATCCCCTGTCCCAGTAAATGTTGTCATGTGCCGTATCTCTTCCATGATTTTGAGATATCGTCATTTGATAAATGTGTAGTGAATAAGAGTTTTCAATAAAGTCCGTGAAGGACTGCAGCGATGTTCTGCTGCCTCGGCAGAGGAAGGTGTCGGTTTCTGCCGAGAATTCCCTCGTCTGGAGACGCGTGAATGCGCTGGCAGGCTAGCATTGCGGTGTCGTGGGGCGGGTTCGTTTCCCCAGCACGAGGACCCACTACAAAAAAATTTCGCATTCACGAATTTCATACATAGATCAAAAGAAAACGACCGAAGTCGCAACATTGTAGATAACCTCACCGAAGGAGACGTACTTGTTACTAGAACAAGTGAAACCTGAGAAGAAAGGCGAACTTGGGGTTGACATCGTCATTACCCAACGAAGTTCATGGCCCACAAATGAAAGAGGGGCAACCGGGTGGTGGTGGAGCCCCTTCATACCCACCCAACCGGAATAAATCCAATGATAGCTTGTTGAAGTGGCCAGGTATTCCTCTTCTGAGTGGAAAACTCATACAATTTGAATTGTATGAACTTTCCCATCAGAAGGGGAGTACCCCGGTGAACAATTTATGTCATAGAATTATACAATTGAATTGCATAAATCTATGCCATAAAAAGGCACTCTGTTTGGGCCACTCAACCCATGATGTCACCTGAAACAGAAAGGATTATTAATTACCCGGTGGCTGGCTCATGTTTTGGGGTTGAAGCCTGCCACCGTACCGGGTCCTATACTCGGTTAGAGAAATCGGAAGGGAAAGACCGATTTTTACCAAATTTTAGCCACTTGAACTGCGCGATTTTCATGCGGTTTCTCATAAGTTGAAAATGGCGGAGACGAACCATCAAGCAACGAAACAGTAGTGGAAAATCGGCGAAAAGTTTCGTTCAATAGTGACATCTATGTGTGGAAATGAATTAAAATTGCGATTTTTAGTAGTTCTTTTTAAATTAAGCGATGTTAATACCCAAATTTAGTTACTGTATATTTTGAATAAAATAAATAAAAAAAATTAAAATTGCTCCTACTTTAGTCGTTCTATTAAAACATAGATGTACACTGCCAACGAATATACGAACATCACACAATTTATACACATGTAAATTATTGGTTTAGCGATTCCAAGTGTATCAGACACTAATTGATAGTGGCACTCAATTACTACAAATGGCTTCGGTCAAACGGCTAATTTGATCGTCTCTACTGCTGTTGTTAATCAGTAGTTGTACTGCTGCTGCAAGTTGCCCGTATTCCGTCCCTTTTGCGAGAAGCTTCTGTTCTAATTCGTAGATCTTTGCTTCCATCATTAATTCTGTTCTTATTACGGTGAAAATAGCGTACCGCTTCTCACTTCTGTTTTGCATGCACTATCACACTTTTAATTAGTTCATTTGAGTTTATGTACCTTTTGTTAATAGCAAGTGATCCGGCAGCCTCACCGGAGCTTAAAAGGCTTGATTTCGCTGTTCTTGCTTGAAATAATTAATTTTAAAGGGAATAGTTTAATGCTGTTATTTTAAATCGCTGGTTATTACCGATTCGCGATTTCACTTTGCCGATATATTTTTGTATCGACCGAATAGTAAAACGGTTTTTAATTCGCATTACTTTTATTTCACCGACTGCGCCAATTATGTGGTCGTGGGCCGAGCGGACGAAAAAATAAAAATTTACACCGGGGAATAATAAATAAGAACAACGGTTTTTTATTTAAATTGAATATCACTTTTTATTAGTAGCACACGTTACAATGATCGTATCTTACGGTTACGCGACAACTGAGAGAGAAGTTACTTCTCATAGCAAATTTTATAATTTCATAATTGCTGACACCGCGACTGGCTTTTTAGCATTTTCTAGAAATGATTCTAATGTTTTCCAGGCGGTGTCAGTTTTACCTGAATCTCGGACTTCTGCATCTTGCAAATTAACTGCAGATGCATGGGAATGTTTTTTGTGTGTGGAATGTGGTGTATCATATGTAACTCACCTGTTACTTTATTAATACTTATTCGGTGTAACACCTAATAAGTTCCAGGGTAACGAAATCTGCATTCATTGAACAGTTCAAGGAATATGAGCCAAACAATTAGCGTATCGCCAGGTGTAAAACGTTAATATGCTCAAATGTTCAATGACTGCACTGAACGCACGATTTTCCTAAAACGCTCCCAGCAGCCTCACTGGAAGAAAACTAAAAGGCTTTTTTTGCTTGAAAAATCGAACTGAATGTTTATTTTTCTCTTCAAGTTCTTAAATACTAACAAAATGCTTACCTAAACTGAAATAACACTTAAAGCAATTCTTCTCACGAGATATTACTTGGAGTAAACAATCCAAAGTCACAAAATTCCGAATATAATATTTCACGCATTCATGATGTGAATGTAGAAAGTGCTGAATTGCATTTTAAGTGGACAAGAACGTACATATTATTCTTGCAACAAAGTGTTGCACTGGTGACGAGAACGTTTGCTTATCTTAGGGTTAAATTACGCGACGAGAAAATTATGATTTTGGGTTGCTTGGACATAGATAAGATGTATGAAGCAGTAAAATTTGTATACATTGAAATGAAATGGTTTCAGATTATATTTTACTTGAACAATTTGAAATGTGAAAAATTTGAAATGTGAGATAGCTCTCGAAAAATTTGTAACAATATCATCATTACACAATGACGATATTATTGATGGAAGGTATCGATAAATTTTCAATGTTGCTTCAATCCCAAAGGAAATTTGTTATTGAAGACTTACTGATACACGTGGGAACATAACCAAATGAGTAATCAAACGAGACTATTGCAACCCACAACACGTGGACACACTTTGAAATAGCCCACTATCTCATATTAGGAACTCTAACTAGGTAACCTTACCATATTAAGACGTAATGATATGTGTTCAAGTAGTCTAACCTACGCTTGAGAAATTATTGTTCAAATTATTTCAATAACACACAAAAATTCAAGATTCCTTTTGAACGGGAAAAATCAACGTAAACTTTCCTCGTGTGATAGAAAAACATAACCAAGCCCAAGTGCAGAATTTCTTATAAGAATATTCAAACTAATATATTTAAAAACAGCTTTTCAAACAATTTACTAACTTTCATATTTCTTATTATTCTCATGCTGCTCAATTACTGTGGACAAACGTAAGTAGGTTTAATAGATGGACTTTATCGAAAAAGATCCTATCACTATCCATTCTTATAATTGTAAATTCGAAATATAGCGCGCGATATAGTGATATTTACGAAATCGAATTATACATTGTATTTATTATGTAAAAAGTTGTATTACTAGCTAGCTAATAAGTAAAAAAATAGATTGCAAGTGAATTATAGCGAATCACTTTATAATGTTCATAAAAAATTAATATTAACAAAGCGAAATTATTAATAGTAATGATATTATCAAGTGTAAGGATCTAACATGTAAGAACTAGTGATTTAAAAAGTAATAAAATGAACAATTAATAAACTATGCGAAAAATTCATGACGTTCATAGCTAAAGTCAAATCTGCCTAATATTCTTATAAGAAACAAAAACAATAGTGAAGATTGAAAATGCATTCCAATTTCCATTTAAACTAGAATACAAACCGAAAAGATTTTTTCCCGAGCATGGATGCAAGATTTAGTCATTGTGTCGTACTTAAATGTTGAAAAACTCGTGGGTAGAATTTTATTCAAAACGATTCGAGAGGAGATACATTTTGAATAAAACAAATGAACAAGAATGAATAAACTAGTCTTAGATTATCTACACTTCCAATTACAGAAACTACTGACGAATATTTGTAACGTTGCCAACACATATGGATATTTGTGCATGGTTCATGAATATTTGTGATGAGTGAATAAATGGGCTTAAATATATTTCTAGTAAATTTTTAAATTTTTCCTTATCGCTCAGTTCGCTACAGACTTACCAGCTAACTCAAAACTATTTGTCTACATCTCAATCTATTTACTTAAATTTTTAATTCCAAGATTGATTGCGTGCATTGTTTCAAAGCTCGTTTATTGATTCCCCCCGCCTTGGTTTTATGGAGGATATGAGGAAATAAATGATGATTATAGATTTAAAAAACTCATTAATTCAAAGTCTTGTTTCATAGCTAGATTAATCGCTAGCCCTAAATGTAGAATATCGAGAAAAATGACTTTTATAAATCGAGTATGTAATAAACGAGACAAAGTGCTTACTCTGTACAACGAGTTCTAAACAATTTTTCACATCGCTGTAATCTTCAATGCCAATAAGATAATAACTTGAAAAAAAACCGTTTTGCTAGAAAATATCGTTACAACTATACTAATTGTTACTTTTTCTGTTGATAATAAATTAAAAATGGTTGTTAACTACTATATATCTTCCAATTGCATTAATTATTTGGCAATGTTCCTGTTGTGCCAATTTGTTTACTTTTTCTCTACCAAGAACAAGTTCATGAAAAAAATACTTCCTCCACTCGTGAGAAAATGAAATGCTTCCATTAATTTTAAAAAATTTAACGTTTCATGTTATGTCGAATTTGTAAGCTTACAAACTTCTAGAAAATTCATTGACGACAACTTTTCAAACGATAAAATTGCCTTAAGACAGCTTTAAACTGTTTTTGTAACATTCAACCGCGAATGGCTAAAAGGGATAACTATCGTAAATGAGCACTCATCAAATAAAGGCCTACCAAAATTAAAAAATAATTAAAAAAACTCCTTATTTTCTCAAATGAATCGGAAATAGAAACAATCAGATCCCAGTGTCGTTTGTTAGTATAGCCACTGTCAAAGAGTATTTGATTTTGTAAATAGTTTAAGTAGATGTAATACTAAAATCAATAGCAATACTGACGCAAAGATTCACCTCGTGTTGAGTTGGATTAGACAGAAAATTCACCGAATGTATTGTGTAAAGGAATCGTTGGTTAGTGACACTATGAAACGTTCAATAGAAAATGAAAGTCTTTTGCATAAAAATCATTAGTATAAAAGTTACTAAAGACTGCATCTAACATTAAAATCATATTAAATAGTTATAATGTAATCTTTAAATGTGTATTATGTTTATTAACACTCGTGGTATAGCATAAAATTGTGAAATAATTTTACATAACGATATAAACTAAAATAATTGTAATCCAATGATGAAATGAAAGCCAATTACAACAGCTAAGAAAAATAAAAAAATCGTTTTCATTGAAACATGAATATTGATAAAGATTTTGCAGCAAAGGACATTACCATAACGCAATTGAGCAACTAGATTAAATGATTACTCTCGCCTAGTTTCTTTTGGATCTTATCTTTGTAATGATTTTCGTTTAAAATCGCTCGAACGAAATCGGAACCAACCTCTCATCGGTTCTAGACGTGAAGTCTGAGTCGTGCCAACGAATAGTACCAACCGGTCAACCAGTCCGTGCACCCGTAATCCATTTCGCAGCGGCTGCTTGTCGGCCAGCTAGTTCGGAGTGGATTTCGGTCACAGGTCTTTAAAATGGATTACGCTCAATTACGTGGTTTCAGCCACCATCAAGTGCCCGTTTCAAACGTGTCAAAATTCCAAACATACGGAAACGAAACCTATCTCTACGTTATTCCGTATTTCTTTCATTCTTTCAGCCAACAACAAAAAAACTAGATTCAATTTCGCGTTCCCGAATTTCACCGACGCGGTACCGAAAAATATTCTGCTCTAACTCGAATCAGACTACTCTAATAAAAACGCAACCCAACTTATGGTACCGCATGGCGAGCGTGACGCGAAACCGCCATCCGTAGATTTTTACAACCCTACCCTCATCACGGCATACTTACCGTGTGTTCTCACTCCCGCTGAAAGAGAAGGGTATGCTGGAAAGGAAAGTCTGGTCATACTTTACCAATCCATGTTATTTGACCACTCCAACATGAATATTTATATAATTACATCTGCACGAACTATTGTAGCAGCAGTCATTTGGTCGATGGTCACAATTCCCACCACGACGGACACAAGCTCGCTTATCAGCTGGTACTGCATTCAATTCCATATCATCCACGTAGTTTCCAACATATACATTGTCACTTTCCCTTTCAGAGTCGGCCCAATTTGAATCACCTTTGGAAGGATCTAGCATCCATGGAGCATTATTCGCTAATTTATTTGTACGTCACTATAATGAAAATCTCGCCACTCACTTCCCATTTTCCAGCCTGTTTGAGGAGATACGAGAGCAGTGGATTAGAATTTCGCCGACCGGTGACGAGGGGTGTTGGCTTGGGGTACCGGGAGCTGCTGCTGGTGGACATGAAGATAATTATCATCAGACGCAACGTCAACTACAACAACGGGATACGTTGGAATCAAAGCATCATACCTGCTTGATTTTGCCGCAAGAATCCACGCGAGCGATAACGGCTGGTGCACGGGACGGTTCAGCTTATATTTTATAATGCTTGAAAGTTTGGTATGAGCTACCCTCGGATGTATTGTTTGCTGCTATCAAGTTGGTTGATCAATTCCTCACTCGTATGACCGTGAAATCGAAACATATGGCCTGCGTTAGTGTAGCATCATTTTATTTGGCCATCAAACAATTGCAATTGGAGCCGATCACTTTTGATGATTTAGCAACAATCTCACACGTGGTTGCACTGCCCGCGATTTAGAACGTATTGTTACACCCCCTTTTTAATTCCACGGGAGCCGCTATGGCCCCAGGGAAATTAGGGTACTCCGGCGGGGCTTATGGACCCGGTTTAGCTCGTCCGGAGACGGGCGTGGGACGCCACTCGCTTGTCCCTCAAGGCCTCAATAAGCCGCCAAGCGAGAATGCGGCTTGCCGGAATAACCAACGTTACGATTCGCCCGAACCCTACCTACCGAGCACACACTGGCTACCACACAATCTTTACACTTTCACACTCTTGCCGCTCTTATGCGACCCTCCTACACTCCTCTCGAACTCTAACCCTATCCGCTATCGGAATCACCACACCACCCCCGAACACTTTTATACAACACCGATTTCACTTTTTTTATGAATATTACACCTCGGCTTGCCACTCAAGCCGCACCCGTCACAATCTGTAACACAGAAAATTTTTACCTTTTTTTTTTACTTTTCCCCTAAAGACGTAAATTTCATCAATCAAATACGGTTTAATAGAATTTCAAATCATTGTACAAATAAACATCTGATTTACGTTAATTAAAAGGAACTTACTTCTAATCGTACCTACAAGGGGCCCCTTCGCTATCTGCATCCGTTGGTGCACTTTTATTTTACTTCGACGTCTGGGCTCTGATTGTCGCTTCTCGTCGCTTCGCACTTGCTGCTTGGTATGTTCTTCGCGCTTGCCGCTTCTCGTCGCTTCGCACTTGATACTTGGTATTTTCTTCGCACTTGCCGCTTCCCAGCACATCTGCTTCACCACACGATTGCTTTTCATCCCTCACGCTGCCGCTTCCAAGCACATCTGTTTTGCCACACCCGAGAAGAAAGAAAAAGAGGAGGTGCGTCATTCTTCGCCCGCTTTTATAATCTCCTCCTAACGGACAATGTCCCGCTCTTCGACCGAATACCATTGTCTCCGGTCATCCACCTCTTCAGCGTGGTAGTTTCTCTCTGCCGCCAACCGGTTTCCGCTCCGCTCTGGTGGTGGTTACTCCAAGTGCGGCTGAATTGGCTGAACATGATTCACTGACAGTTTGGCATGTCAGTGGTGTTTGTTTACTTTTGTTTTGAGGAGGAACTTTTATTTCGGGAAATCGTGTGGCGATTCTGATCTATAATTCTTCCCGGAATCCGCCCCGAATTCGTGCTTTTCATGTGTCACAATGGTTTGTCGGTTTTCTGTAATTCTCCCGGGGAAGTGCTTGTGTTCCGAGGTGAGAGATATAGTCTTCAGGTGTGTATGTTTATATTTAAGGTGCTGTGCAATATTTTTATTTCCTTTTTGCAACGTCGGTGCTCGACGGTTTGGGAATTCATTCAGGTGAATTTTGTGAGTTTATCTACGTAAGTTAGAAAAACAGGATTGAAAATGATTAATGTCGCTCCCACAATTGATGATTTGTCTGGACTAATTAAAGATGTTTCGGCTATGTATAAAGAAACAGTCTCGGTTATGGCAACGAAAATGATGGCTCATCCCGTGTATTGGAAACCGTATGAAAGGTCGGCAGCAGACTTTGAACTCGGAGCACCATTAGGACGTGGAAAGATTTGGACGTGTTTACATTGCGCGGGAAGTTAACACTCGCTTCATGGTTGCAATGAAAATTATGTTCAAGTCGGAACTCTGCAAAGGACGAGTAGAGCGGCAGCTTCGCCGTGAAATTGAAATTCAATCCCGATTAAAGCATCCAAATATTCTGCGCTTGTATACATGGTTCCATGATGAAAAGAGAATCTATCTAGCTCTTGAACTAGCTACTCAGGGTGAATTGTATAAATATCTCCCATGCATCGTTTCGGTGAACATCGAACACATATCAAGTGGCAGATGCTTTCAACTGTTGTCACATGAACAATGGTATCCATCGTGATTCAAAGCCAGAGAACATTTTATTGACTTCTGATGATAATGTTAAATTGGCAGATTTTCACTTGTTTTTTCAAGAAATTGTTGATTCCGTTTCGGGCTGTGATTTTCTTGTTGTAGTGACATATTTCGTACTGATTTTGGTATAAATTTACGAAGCTGGCTTTGATCACAGTTGATTTACCGTGCGCTACATGCCCGATAGTGCCAATATTGATGGTTTCCTGGCGAGCAATTACCTCGGCAAAAGTGGCGTCGACTTGGTGATATCCAGCTGTGATAGATCCTGCTTTTGCAGATTCGAATTACCGATAGTCTGCCCTTCGCCTGATGACAATTCTGGTTGTTTAAAGTTACAAATATTCGTACTTAGCCTAATGTTGTGAGTACAATTTGGAGTGGCAAACAAACCCTAGTCGAGTGCGGCTTAGGTTTCTGAATTCACCGAGTCACGCGAATGCTACGATAGTGTTCGGGATGAGGTAATGATGATGCCCTTCTGTTTTATCCGTAACAGTATGGCTCGCGTCATTGAGAATAAACTGACGTAGGATGGGAAGTCGTCAAAACTGACGTGAGATAGGAAGCCATATGGTAGCAATGTGCATATGTATTGGTCGCCACTAGCGCAGGGCCGATTCATTACATCTTCCCGCCTATTAGAACAAGCAATTTTATATCACTTTTTTTGAAAATTCAATCCTTAAACCCTTTTTTGTCCGTAACATACTAGCATTGCTTCTACATTGGGCTCCAAGGGTAGTTTTATCATTATCGAATTAACCGGTCCTAGTCTCTTTGTTTTCATCAGCTATTTGTAATGATTTTAACCCCATTCATTCGTCCGTGATTTATTTATTTATTTGACCAAACAAGGTATACATTTTTACATTCTATTAAAATACATATCACTGTTTTTTTATTTTTTTACAATATAAATTTGCATTTGATGTGAAGGATTTGGAACCAAGGAACTTCGATAAATTGGATTTAAATTGGGATCTAGATATGGTTGGGGAATAAAGATGGCTCATCTTGTTGAAAATTTTGACACACCTATTTATCGGCTCATTATCACCATAGATAATATGATGTTTACTTTCTACGAGCAAAGGTGAATGTCTTGTAAATCTTACTGGCTCGTTTAAGGTTATTTTTTCGATTAGATGTTGGACTTTAACGTTCTTCTAAGGACATCAAATGCGAAGCAAGAGCATAATGTGGTTCTAGGGGAGGCAAATGGTGTCATATTGAGAAGGGATAGCCGGTTGTCGTATGATGGCAAATTATGGAAATTTTTTGGATCATAGAGGGATCTCAGAGCAACCAGTAGGAATTGTTTCTGAACGGACTGAAACCTCTCTGAGTGAACATTAAAGACCGGATTCCAAACGACACAAGCGTATTGCAGAATTGGGCGCACTAATGTATAACGTTTTCGTTACCCACAAGTTCTTAAATTCTTACGCGCGTCGTTTGATAAAACCTAAAAGCTTATTCGCTTTACAGAGAACCTCATCGTAGTGCAAATTAAAGCGGAGTTTCTTATCCAAGTAAACACCAAGGACTGCTACACTATCAACTCTGTAAAGCTTTGTATCATTGAGGTAATAATCAGATAATAAAATTGTACTTTTCCGAGAAAAACTTATCACCTGGCATTTCTCAAAATTCAAATATAGAAGATTTTTGTTAGACCAGAGTATTTATTTTGTCCCGCAGGAACAAAGAATCACTTTGGGATGCTATCATATGATATAATTTGAGATCATCCGTATAAAATAAGTGTGGTATGTCGGATAGCACTTCAGAAAGGTCCGCTATAAAAATGTTGAAGAGAAGAGGTCCGAGATGACTGCCTTGAGGAACACCGGAATAGACATGAATTCCGTTTGACACATATCCCTGAAATTCAACGGTTTGAGTCCGATTTTTGAGATACAAGTCCAGCCAATGAAGTAGGGAACCAGTGATTCCAAATTTATTCATGTTATGAGACGAAATCGTATGATTGACACGGTCAAAAGCCTTACTAAAGTCAGTATAAATTGCGTCGACCTGGTGTCCATTTTCCATTGCACAAAGGATGCTAGAGACCAAAACTGTTAAGTTGGTGGTTGTGGATCGATTCTTTCTGAAGCCAAGCTGTTGGTCATTGAGACGCTGTTCATAAAAGGTGATATTTTGGAACATATTATTTTTTCAAATAACATTGGGGTAGTGGATAATATGGCAATCCCTCTATAATTTTCAACGGCTCCTTTGCTTTTGTTTTTCTGGATTGGAGTTATGTAGGAAGATTTCCAGTATGCTGGGAACACGCCGTTTGATAGCGATTTGTTAAAAATGATGCAAAGAGGTAAACAAATTGTTCTCTGCATTGAAATAAAAAATATGGAAGAAGTAAATCAGGGCCAGGTCTTTTTTTTTAAATACCTCCATTCCCTACCACTCTCTCCATCACACTTTTTTCGTCGCACAACGCTCGTGCGATCTGCACTTCACATTTCGTCGCTTCGTCTAGTGTGACACCCTGACAATGTTTATAACATCGGTATACCTGTAAGGGTGCACACAAAAATATGTGGTCATTCTATTAATCTTTTCTTGTCCAATTCGTGATCAGCTCTCAGAGATAAAAAAAAATTATAAATTCGACGCAGTAAAAAAAACTCTGAGTTATAAAAAAGCTGTCTCTTCAAGCATCTCGACGATAGGATTTCAAAAATGCCCTAAGATGCAATGTTGAACTTTACTGGACTGAATTTCAAACGTTATTAATTAAATATTCTTTAAGCCTTTTCTTAAAGACTATAAGTGAGTTTGCTTCCTTAACTGAATCAGGAAGATTGTTGTATATTTGCAGCGTATCATTTGTAGCATCGTTTTTCAGACGGTCCGTTCTTGCAAAAGGTATTACGAATTGATTTCTAGCATTGTGCTGATTCTTTTGTGATACTTTAATAAATTGAGATTGTGATGACGATTTTGATTGTAAACATTTGAAAATAAACTTGGCTTTCTCCATTTCAATGATTTGAGGAAAGGTTAATACTTTCGCTGATTGGTACACTAATCTGGTTTGATGGAGCATCGGAAGATTTAGAATCTTTTTATACGCTTTGGTGATCATTCTAGAGATGATATTAAGATGCTGCTTTGATGACTGGCTCCAAATTACTACTCCATAATGTAGTTTCGACAGCATTTAGGATCATCTGCTTGATGTTTTTTGGAAAAATTTCATATCTTCTAAGTAGTCCGACAATAGGAGCTAATTGCCTCCTTAAGTTATTAATGTGTGATAACCATGT
The DNA here is from genome assembly GCA_963969285.1 of Odontomyia ornata. Taxonomy (NCBI): domain Eukaryota; kingdom Metazoa; phylum Arthropoda; class Insecta; order Diptera; family Stratiomyidae; genus Odontomyia; species Odontomyia ornata. The sequence goes on along the minus strand of OZ017742.1, from coordinate 227,104,935 downwards.
AAGTCTATGGTCAATGATAAGTCCAAGATACTTGATTTCCGTTACTCTTTCTAGTTTTTCCTCATTAATTTTTATGTCCATGTCAATGTCACCTTTATTCTTTTGCTTGAAAATGACGAATTTTGTTTTTGAAGTATTCAGTGCAAGTTTACTATCAATCAGCCACGAATGATATGTTTTTCCTCCTCATTAATGGTGTTTTCGAGGTAATCTCTTTCGTGTCCCGAGTAAAGTAGTACTGTATCATCTGCGTATAGTGCATAATGTCCTTTAAGTCCACATGTATTCAAACTATTAGTGTATAACAAAATAAGGTTGGTCCAAATATCGAGCTTTGCGGAACGGCCGATTTCATACGAGCAGCGTCGGTCAAAACTTTATTAACTGCTGTTCTCTGCGATCTGCCTTTCAAGTAATTTCTAAATAGCTGATTTGCATTGCCTTGAATACCATATAATTCCATTTTCCGAAGTAGAAGATCATAATCCACCGTATCAAAAGCTTTTTTCAGATCCACAAAAATCGCAGCAGCATAATCTCCTTTATCCAGGCCTGTATTGACGAAATGCGTTACTGAAAGGAGGGCATCAAAAGTTCCTCTATTTTTCTGGAATGCAAATTGTTGTAAATTTAAAATTGAGTTTCCCGAAATGAAAGATGTTAAAAGGGCGATCGGGCGGTAGTTGTTTGCATCCATTCGGTCTCCTCCCTTGAAAATTGGGACTATTTTAGCTAGTTTCCCTTCCTCTGGAAACGTTCCTTTCCTAATGTACTCATTAAGGTAAGTTGCAATATAATCAGCTATCAGTTCTTTAATGAGTTTTATTTCATCCATGGTTATGTTTTCAATCCCGGGTGCTGTATTTTTCTTAATTGCCTCAATGATGTTTATAAGTTCAGATTTGTTTGTTGGATGCATATGAAATGAGGACTTTGGCAAAGTAATTGTTGGACTAAAATTTCTTGTTGTGTTTGTCCGGATTTCATTGGCAATCTTTTAATCAATAGTCGAAAAAAATTTTTGAGTGTACTTGCAGTTTTAAATGCATTTAATTGTGTAGTTGAGCTCTCTAATCTGATAGAAGATTCTTGGGCTACTGAGTGACGCGGTGAGTTACTTTTAACTTCGTTTATTACGTCCCATATTTCATGTGGATTGTCAGCCGCTGCATCCAGTGTTTTGGAATAGTACAAAGCTTTCGCTTCTTTCACAGCGCATTTGGGCAATTTGTTTGCTTTGTTATACATGAACTTTAGTGACTGATCGTTCATATTCCGTTTGTAGTCCATATATGCCTTCCGATTGTTCTTGCTCGACTCTATCACTTTTTGAGTTATACATGAATGCTGACGACATCTAATTTTTTTCTCTTTAGTCGCGTTGTCTTTAGCTTCTGCTATAATCTTTGAAAGTTCCATTAGATTTGTAGGTCTCCGTTGTTCCAATAATCGTTGTATGTAAGGTTTGAAGAGCTCCTTGTTCAAGTATCGGAAAGCTTTGTAAGCAGGCCTCTGTTTATGAGCGCTTATGCCTTGAATGTTTATTTTTAAAACACGATGATCTAGCTCTTGCCAATCCTCATATACAGGGTCTGAATAATAAGTAACTGGACTGACCTCAGGAAATTTTTTATTGGCAAAATATGTAGAATTTTTCTTTATAAATCTTCAAAGTAGTCCCCATTGGATTCGATAACACGCTGATACTGGATTTTTCAATTTCCGAACGCTCCCTGGAAGTCGGCAACCTCGATGCTGTCTAGAGCCCTCGTCGTAGCACGTTGAACGTTTTCCAGAGTCCCGAACCGCGTCCCCTTAAGGTGTCTCTTGATCTTGGGGAGCAGAAAGAAGTCCGCTGGTGCCATATCCGGGCTGTAAGAACTCTGGTTCGGTTTGCAGGCGATCAAGGATCTCCAAACCGAACGCAGCATGACGCTCCTTTTGCTCATCAGTCAGGTGTTTGGGTACCAGCTTCGCGCAGATCTTCCTCATGCCCTGATCGTTCTTAATTATGTTGTGAACGGTCATCTTATCAACTCCAACCTCATCTGCGATAGCCCGAATGCCCAGACGACGATCACCGTTCAACATATCACGCACTTTTTGCACATTTGTGTCCGTGTGACTCGTTGATGGAGGACCGACGCGCTGTTTGTCATGGACGTCATGGCGGCCCTCCCGGAAGTTTCTCTGCCACTGAAACACTTGAGTTCTGGACAGAGCATCCTCACCGTAAGCCTTTTGAATCATTTGAAGAGTTTCCATGGCCGTTTTCTTGAGTTTGACACAAAATTTGATGCTAACACGTTGCTCGATCGTACGCTCCATTTTTATTCCGACGACGTAACTGAACACGCACTCCACTCTCGCTCGATGCTATCTCTCCAAGCGCTTGGAGGCAACTGCTGCAGTCCGGTTCCCTTTACCTAGACCCATCACCACCACAACAGCACCAGATATCGGTTAGCAGACGCTTTGACGGTGCGGGGCAGACTCAGTCCGGTTACTTATTATACAGACCCTGTATGAAATTAATTTGCGCATTCAGACGGTTGGGGTTGTAGAAAGTACGAATTTTTATTTTTTCCTGCGTAGTTTATTTCGATTATTATAATGCAGTATTTATCAAGTGTGACGGATTTAGTAATGAAGTTTATTGTATTTTTTACATAAATAGCTGTGCCACCACCTCTTCCAGGTCTACAGGAGAATACCAAATTATAGCCTACGATATTAAAATACTTTGCTTCTTCTGGGTAAATCCATACTTCATTTAGAACCATCACATCTGTCTCGTGATTTTGCTGTCGATAAATCTGAATATCACTCAGTTTGTTCCGTATGCTTCTTATATTAGCATATAATATCGTTAGTTTTGTGCCACTTGATCGATTTGTATTGCTTAAAAATCATTTGGAATCGTAGTCAATGCTCCTCCTATCAATTGTTATCCTACGCTGGTATTTTTAGCACTCTGTAGAGACTGCTCTGTGGGAATGATCAACATTCTTACTATTTCCCGCAAATTTGCAATATTTTTCTTATGATCTTTTGCAGTCCTTCAATTGATGCTTTCCCCCACACCTAGCACATATTTGCTCCCCTTCGCATATCCCCGTTTTATGATTAAACTTTTGGCACTTATAACATCTTGTCACATTGTAGTCTTCCTTTACGAAGTAGGACCCGTAATCGATGTTTATATACCTATTTACCAGTCTTTTATACATACATCCATTCACCTGAAGAATGTGGAACCACTTTCCATTCTTTGTGCGTCTGGCGTGAACTAATTCCATTTTCTCGTTTTTCCCAATATTGGGGTTTAAGGACAGCATTTCATCTCTTAATTCCTCACCAGAAAATTGCTTCTCAAGACCATTGATGACCAGCCTGGGCTGACGAGATTTTGTCTCCGTGACTTCATATTCGTCTTGTAGATTATCTTTTGTAATTTTGAAGAGCGATGTCGTATTGTTATTTGTGGACGATTTTATAATAGCACCACCATTACGGATAGGCCGGAACAGTTGGAGGGGATTCTACATTTAGATGGCTTAATCTTCGACTTAAAATCGGATAGCGTTTTTTCCAAGGATGAATGTTTTTTGGGCTGAATTATAATCCCTTTTTGTGGTGTTGAATGTGCACGACGTTCAGTTTGAAAAGTAAAAATACTTTTCGTGATGTCCGCATAGGAAGGTTTTCGCCGGCTTCATTTTTATCGATTAAAGCGGTTACAGTTGTCTTTAATTCAACTATATGGTTTTCCATTTGATGAAAGAGGCGATCTTCTTTCGATTTCTGGTGTTGGTTCGTACAAGAGGGACACATCCACATAAAATCTTCGGTGATGTCCATAATTTTTTGATATCGCTCCTCACTCATCTTAATGCACTTAAAGTGAAATCACTTATTACAAATTCCATCACAGCCCATTCCTCGATGATTATCCTCCACTGGCTTTCTGCATTTTCCACATTTAGACTCAGTTGCAGGTGTTGGCATATTTGTTTATTTTTTATTACTTAGTTTATTTGTGTATTAATCGATTTTATTTTGAATTTTATTTTTATTTTGATTAGTAAGTGAAAGGATAAAAATTTTTAGATAAAAAATATATTATAAGAAAATATTATATGTAAATTATAAGAAGAAAAAATAACGAGCTTATTTGTAAAGCTAAAATTTTTTTTTATAACTTAATGCCGCAAAGAACTTTTGCTACTAGAGAAACAAATATTTTATCTAAAGAAAATATTTTGTAAATATTAAAAAATGTATCTAAATCAGTCTTTTTGTTACACAAAAAATTATGATTGCGATTGATTGAACTCTCGCTACACGAGAATCTCACTAATCCTAAACAATCGAAATCCGTTAATGGAAAACAGAGAAGAAAAATGAATTGTAAAAATTATCACTAATTCACTTATCTGCTTAAACGTTATTGCTCTCTCAGCTGCAATGCTCCTAAGCACTTTAATAAATCACATCAGCTGATAAAAAACAATCACTGAACTTAAAATTTCAATTTATCTCCAAGATCCGAAAAGTTCTCCTGTCACTTATTTGCATGCAACAAACCACCAAAGATACTCCATGATTAAAATCAAGAGTTTCAATTGCGTCGAATATGTCACCCTCTGAAACTGAAATTTCTTACAGTACAGGCCCACAAATTTGTGTCTAGTGATGAAAAATTATGGAAATTGTTTGCTGAACAGTAAACTGATTGAAAATGGTCTGTAAAATAATTACTGATTTCTTCAGGGAGAGTAGAACTGCAGTCTTTAAAGGTCATTTGTTCAGGATAGTCATGAGCTTTGCGCTTGATGTTCACAAATTCAAAAAATTTCTTGGGTTCTTTGATTATGTTTTCACCTATAACATTAACATATACTTCATAGGCCTCGCGCGACTTCAATTGAAATTCTTTTGACAGTTCATCATGCTCTCTTTTAATTTCGTCAATCACATCAGATCTACTTTGCATAATTTTATACAGTTTATTTCTTCTGTTCCTTAAAGATCGAAGATCACCATCCAGCCAGGGCTCTGATAATTTGTCCTTTTTCTTGATTTTAGGAACATGTCTTCCAACGGCGTCAAGGATGTAGTGATAGAATAAATTTACTGCATCATTTATATCTAACGTTGAAAGCATGGCAGTCCAGTCTACTCGTATATTAAAAATATGGTTTCGAATGGTCTCGTAATCAGCATTGCGAAAATCAAACACAATCAAGTTATTGTACGAAAGAGTGTTTGTAGTTTGAGAAAAGATTTTCCACCTCACTGGCTGGATTAACTACCACATCGCCATAAGCATTGGTGAAGATAATATCTAGCCAATTACCATTGCAATTGGGTGTCGGAGCTACTTACTGTAAATCATTGCCATAAAATGTAGAAACAAGGTTGTAATCACTGTCGTCCAGAAGATTGACTGGCAGGAGGCGATTATCAAGCTCGTCGACTATAAACGTTAAATTGGGTCTATTAAAGTCTCCAAGTATAATAATTTTATCTTCTTCATTAGAAAGGCCAGCAAGTGAAGAAATAACTCCATATGCATCATTGTAAACGACCTCATTGGACTTTGGAGGAATATAAAATGCAACAATGTGCAAGTCAAATTTTTTAAGTTTGATTCGAACTATTCTATGCTCGAAATATTTATATGTGGTCGTAGCGACGAGATCACTCAATATCGAGTTGTGTACAGCGATTAGGACTCCACCACCTCGTGACAACCCGGCACTTTGATAGTCTCAGTTATATTTATGCACCGTGATTGTGCATAAATGTACTTCTTTTTTTCTATAAATGAAAGTAAAGAAGATTTTATGTTTGTTAATATATATATATTTCTTTAAATGGATCAAGCGTCTGCTTCGACGGAGTAATACTTACTTACTTGTTACATGAAATCCTAAACTATTTATACTTAAAGGAGGTTACAATCTTTTATTTGGGTTTTTTCAAAACAAAACATTTCTCACTTATCCTAGAAATTTACTTATCCTAGAAATTTCCAAATTCGTAAGTGTTAACCTCTATAAAAGTTTATTGCCATTTTCCAATACATTACATGGTTAGTCTGGCCCTTAATCTATGTGTGCTGTTTGAGACGCCGACGACCTCATAAAGTAATAAAAATAGAAAAGGGATAATTGTGTGATGGTCGGCTGATGTGGTACAGGATGTATGTAACTTCTCGACCATTCCGATATATAGTCCAACTAACATCGAGAATCTTTTTATTTCGAAAGGAGTTATTCAACCAAATTTCCGTTAGAGCAAGGACAGTAAAAGGGCATGATTTATTGTCAAGAAAAAGTTTGCTGAGTTTACTTCTCATACCACTGCAGTTATGGCTGAACATTTTGATGCATTTGGCGGAAGTATTTTTATTGCGGACGAAAAAATTTGTGATGCTGTTCTCGTGTCCTTTGAAGCGAAGATATATGATTTGAGCTTACATGTGAAGCGTAGGTCTCAAGATCTTTTTGTGCTTGTCCTGGATTGATACCTTGTTGCTCGTGATATTTAAAATATAATTTGCAAAAGCATCTAATTCTATAGGAAGACCTTCTCTTTGTATCGATACTTTAAGATTGGTCTTCGTTTTACCATCAATGCATATTGTATCTGGCGCTTTATGCATGTAGGCCAGTTAGAGTGGAACAAGCTCATATATTTTATGCTCTCGCAGTCTTGATAAGAGATCCCTACTTTCAAGATCGTTACTAGAGTTAATTGTTGCTTTTAAAGCTGGAGGTAAGAGAGGGTCTAAAAAAGACTCCTTTTCGGCTAACGAGTTATTTGATGTGCTAGGTAACTGAATTAATCCTTGTGTGGATGAAATTTGAAGACCATCACTTACGAAATTGGGATGTTTGGGGAGCGGTTTCATAGTCTTCAGTTCAGGAGTGGAAATAGAATTCTCATGTGAACAACCAACACTACCTCTCGGTTGGTCACTATGACAAACAGTACTGTTTGCCACTAGACTACCATCTGAAGGATCTGAAGGATTTACAGTTTTATTAGTAATCTTTGAGTGAATTTTGCAAGTCATGTTAGTGCTAGTATTTTAATCATTAGTGGAAGCTATTATTATTCATAGATTTACTTGGTTGATCCTTGTTGTAAACAGGCTTATGTGATTCCCACTTTTTGAAGAACATTCCATTCCAGTTGGCAGTACCGTTTTCAGATTGATGTTTGGAGAAAAGCCAGGCAAACTTATGTGGGATGGAAGCCTTGATCGAACGCTTACGCTTATTCCCCTTTAATACGTCCTCAACTCTGCAACCTTTGAGCATGAAACTATTCTCCAAAAACTTTCGAACTCCAGCGGTGCTAATATTTTTTGGTGCTTTTTGTAGGAAGAATGATTCATAATTTGCTTCAGTAGCTTTTTTGGCGTTAACTGCTTCTAACTTTTGGAGCCTTACATTCCATTCATCCACTGACCAAAACGTGCCTAGCTTGAAGATGCGTTTTACGATTTCTGGAGCTTGAGTTGATGCTTTCGGTTCTGGACATCTAGAATTTAGACCGTTTGCATCACTCTCCACTGGAAATGTGTGGTGCACTTCACGCTGCTCGTGTAATTTATTTTCTAGTGAATCACACATTTTCTCAATATTTGCCAGTTTTGTTAACATTTCCGATTGTTGCAATGAATCTTTTTGCTCGGATAGTTTTTTGGTGATGTTTGTTAACATATCACTCAACATTTCTATATAGTAATCTTCTTTACGGCAATCTTCTTTGCGGCAGTCTTCCTTGCACGATGGTTGCATGGTTGCAATATGCTCCTTCAAAGGGATCAACCGGTTATCGAACATCTCAAGAGCTTTAAATATTTTCTTATCGCTCTTTGATAGGTTAGTGGCTAGTTCCTCGAAGCTACTAGCCATTTCAACAAAGCTCTCATCATTCGCTCGAGATTTCGATTGCTACCGCGCGATGAATTGATCCTTCGCTTCCATTAGATTATCGATGTGATCAATAATTCGGTCATACATGTATTTCATTTTATGCTCAAAATTTTGACAATCACAGCAAATGAAATGTTCCTCTAGATAAGGATAATACCAGTCCCTCAGTGCATCCATGCAGGCGCCGTGCAGTTTGCGGTTGCAAAAGCCTTTGCAGATCACATATTTGAAGGTATTGTCGAACGCGATGCAATTAAATAGGTTGCACTTAACACTCATATTGATGGTTTGTTTGTGTATCTCACTTTAATATTTAATGGGGAAGGTCAGTAATTTATTTAAACGCACAAACATATATTCACATTCACATTAGCTATGTCAGTACAAACAAAAGAAAATAATCGCACAGCTAATGAAAAATTGCAGAATCCATAAGTTGGTTTGATAATCGAAATGCATATACACTCACTGGAAAGTTAATTACGTCCATAAGTTGAATGTATAATTAGGTCACAAATGCACAAAAGAATTTCAAGAATGGTCAAGAATGTAAAAGTTATTTGTAACAAATAACACTTATATTATTATATTATCCTAAGGAAATCCAAATCTACCTCTCAACGATTTGATGACGTTAAGTCTAGAGACGTGCCAACGAATCGTACCCTTAGGGCGTTACCAAGCAATATATCATAAATTGCTGTCCCGGGATAGTTTTATATTGCAAGTGATTACAACATCCATCTAGCTGTGCCGATTTGTATAATCTATTGGAATTAATACATCGTGTCTGTGACACCATCCTGACGTGAAATTCAATATGTTCTGCATGATTGTCACTCTGTGTAACACAACAGCAATTTGAATAAGCCAATTTTTACGAAGTTTAAGTTGTTAGGCTACCTGCATCGTTCTCGAGCGCTCGACGGACCATGTGGGTAAGTACTCCTTTTATTAAATAGCAAAAATTTTTGTGATATTTGTTGAATTTTGATGAGCTCAATTTTTATAATGGTTAAATTTCTTTTATTAAATAGCAAACATTTTTGTGAAAGTAGTTGAATTATGATGAATCGAATTTTTATAATATTAAATTTTTTATTAATAACAAAAATCTTTGTGATAGTAGTTGAATTTTTGGTAATTGGCAAAATTTTTCGATACTACTAAATTTTCGAGAATAGTTGAATTTTGATGAGCCGAATTTATTTATAATAGTCAATTTTTTTCCTTAATAGCTAATATTCTTTGCAAATAATTTAACTTTTTTTTTGAAATAGTTGATTGGTATGATGAACAGATGTATTAATGAACGTACATTAGTTCAGAAGAATGAAAAATAATAAATTTCCGATGTCGTTTCTGAAAAATTAATTATAAATAGTTTCCTGTGCATTAAGTTGAAAGTACTTTAATATGAAAATTTGGTATAGTTTGTCTGGTCTATAAAGGAAAGGAATAAAATGCACAGATAAGTCATTTATAACACATGGTCTTTCCTTTCTTTCTGTACTGACCGGGTATAGGACCCGGTACGACGACTTCGCGGGTTGAGTGGCCCGAGCAAGGTGCCTCTTTATGGCATAGGGCTATGTAATCGAATTGCATAATTCTATGGCATAAATTGGTCACCGGGGTACTTCTCCTCTGATGGGAAGGCTCATGCAAGTTATGTTGTATGAGTTTTCCACTCAGAAGAGGAATACCTGGCCACTGCAACATTTATGGATTTTGATCCGGTTGGGCGGGTGCGCGGGGGCTCCATCACCACCCGGTTGCCCCTCTCTTATTTGTGGGCCATGAGCCTCGTCGGGTAAAGGCCAGGTTACCCTAAGTCCGCCCATTTTTTACTTGTTTCACTTCTCTGAACAAGTTAGTTTCTCTCTGAATGGTTGCCTACAATTTTTGCGACTTCGGTCGCCTTTATTTTTGTGACCCCAGAAATTCGTGAATGCGAAATTCTTTTGTAGTGGGTCCTTGTGCTGGGGGAATGAACCCGCCCCACGACACCGCAATGCTAGCCTGCCAGCGCATTCACGCGTCCCCAGACAAGGGCATTCTCGGCGGATATCTTCACCTTCCTCTGCCGAGACAGCAGACCATCGCTGCAGTCCTTCACGGACTTTGAAACCTACATATTCACTACAATATATATATATATATATATATGTATATATATATATATATATATATATATATATATATATATATATATATATATATATATATATATATATATATATATATATATATATTGTCGCGTGTTATTGGTTCGCGGCCAATAATTTTAATGTTCCGGGAAAGTGAAAACGCAATGTCTTTTAATTTAAGTTAAAAGAATTTATTTAATTACAAAAATGCCCAATAAACAATTTAACAATTTAACACTTTCACTTATTTTAATTTTCACTATGAAAAAAATCTAACACTTGTCCATAAATTTCTTATCGCAATTGTCTTCTAAATCACTTCGCACTCAAACAATCAATCGTCTTTACTTCGCGTTCCACTATATCGCAGTTTTCTATCGCGGTTGTAATGAATGATCCCCCCATTCATTCAGCTCGCCTTTATATAGGGTCTCTACCTATTCACCCATTTCTCGTACGTTGGCGAATGTTCTACCGAGAGGTACCTGGTAGATTCGAGCAAATTAATGAATGGAGTGACGTCACTTGCAGATGTTGATCATGCTTCTTGGGTTCTCGTGGGTTCGAGTAAATTCATTTGTTGACGTTCTTAATGATTATGAAAACAATTGCGACAGCAGCTCGCAGAATTATTTGTACATGTAATTATTTGTACATGTAACACTGCCCCCACCTCAGTTCTTTTCGCCCCGAAAAGATGTGTCACTATTTGTAGTCAATTCTCCCTGGGTGTAATATGGGGCAAGACGGTCCAGATGCACGATTTTCATTTTAGCTCTCGGCTTACAATGTTCCTGTATTCGGTATACGACGTCGTTGATTCGCTTTGTAACTCGGTATGGTCCCTCCCAATTATGTTGCAACTTTGGAGACCTACCCTTTCGCCGTTGCGGGTTATAAAGCCACACCAAGTCATCTTGCTGGAAGCCAGTAGAATTAGCCTTTAGATCATACCTGTTCTTCATGCGGTCAGTAGCCGATTCGAGGTGTTTTCGCACTGTCCGATGTATCTGGTTCAACCGTTGTCTTAGATCACTTGCGTACTCCGAGACCGTTTGGGGTTTCTCAGGGGGTGTTCCGAACTTTATATCGGCTGGCAAACGAATAGTCTTTCCAAAAATGACTTTGGCTGGGGTTTGGCCCGTCGATGCATGTTCAACAGCTCTATACGCCATCAAAAAAAGTGGGATATGTCGGTCCCAGTCCCTTTGGTTCTCGTCAACCATTTTGGCCAGGTGTTTATTGAGCGTGCCGTTGAAACGTTCGACCATTCCATCGGATTGGGGATGCAGCGGTGTTGTCCTCGTTTTCCATATTCCCAGTAGTTCACACATTTCGCCAAAAACTAGTGACTCAAAGTTTCGGCCTTGATCTGAATGTAATTCGCAAGGTACGCCGTACCTACTGACCCAATTTAACACTAGCTGTTCGGCTACAGTAGTTGCTTCCTGGTTGGGAATGGGGTAGACCTCAGGCCACTTGCTGAAATAATCGGCTACAACCAGCATATATCGATTTCCCCAATCGGATTCAGGAAAGGGTCCTGCGATGTCAACAGCAATCCTTTCGAATGGCACGCCTACGTTATAGGTTTGCATTTGTCCTCTCAGTCGTCGCTTTGGGCCTTTGACGGAAGCGCAAATTGTGCATCTGCGACACCAGTCCTCTACGTCTTCTCGAGCGTGGAGCCAGTAGAACCTTTCCCGCAATTTCGCTAAGGTCTTGTTAACACCAAGATGGCCTCCCGAGGATCCTTCATGCATTTCCTTAATCACATCGTGGATTCGGCTTTTGGGTAGTATAGTTTGCATCCTATAGGAGCTGCGATCCGCCGTTTCCCATTTCCGCTTGAGTACGCCACCCTCCACCTGAAGGGAGTTCCATTGTGCCCAATAGCTTTTCAGGGTTGCGCCATGCATCGAAACGTCCTTCCACTCCGGTCGCCCAGTCGTCTCCTTCCATACGGGCAATGGTCCGATGTCTTCATCGGCTAGCAGGGCATTTCGAATCTCCTCCGATGACCAACCTTCATCGAATTCGGCCGTTATCAGTCGCAGATCAACGGGCGGTTCCTTTTCCTCAATCCGTCGGCAATGCTTGCAGTTAGCTGGACATGGATGACGAGATAGGGCGTCAGCAATTCCATGAACTCTGCCCTTGTGAAGCAGTTGGGGCCTCACTAGGTCTGGTCGGATCGTCGATCGGGTTGCACCAGTGTCGTTTGTTAGGGTGCATTGTTCTTCACCAACTTGACCAGGAAGACATCTGTCTGCTTCTCCACGATGTTGCCTTGGCACGGTGCTGGGGATGTCGATACTCTTAGCCAACGTTCGCCCCACGAAGTTGGCCCTTGCAGTTTGATGGGCCTCCATTCTAGGCTCCTGGCACGGTCTGGATCTCCACCACCCTGGACAATAGCTCGGTCTTCTTCCCTTCTTGCAGTCTCTTTGCAGGTGCCCTTTTTCCCCGCAATTCCAACATCTAGGCGCACCATTCACCTGCAGCTCTCGCTCAATTCTCACGCGCTCACACCTGCAATTATCTGCCAGTACCTCGCGAACCCGGGCAGTGGTACGGGTCACATTTTTGGCTGCCTCAAAATTTAAACTATAAGCCAATGCATCCTTGACTGTTTGCTTTTGAGCTAACCGCACGGCTTGTTGTAATTCCTTGTCCTTTAAGGCGCTGATGAATGCTTCTGCTGCTACGTCATCTCAATGTTCTGGGTCGTACGCTGGGTAAGCCAAAAGTGCCAGTCGCTCAATGTCTTGTGCTAGCTGCTGCAAGGTTTCGCCAGACTTCTGCATCCGATGCCATAGCTGTGCCCGGTAAATCTGCTTCAGATGATCGTCTCCGTAACGCATGTCCAGCGCATTCATTATAGCAACCGGGTTTGAATGCAGCTCAACGGGGATAGTCTGCAAAAGCTCGGCAGCTGGGCCTCTTAGAGCAAGAATTAACGCAGTTGCTCGTTCCTGCTCATTCCAGTGATTTATCCTAGCGGCTGCTTCAAACTGGATTTTGTAAATACTCCAGACCGTTTGCCCATCGAATATTGGTGCTTGCACATTTCTAGATGAGCTTCGCGCTGCGGTTATAATTGGGGCTGGTGAGGCGGTTATTACTGCCTTCGCTGCTTCCAAGTCCTTTTTCACTTTTTCCATCTCATGGTTCATTCTTTCTTCGACCTGGCTGACCTTTTCCTCGACCTGGTAAACCTTTTCTTCGACCTGGTCAACCTTTTCCTCGACGCCTTTAATTTGTTTGTTCAGATGACCGAGCTCCGCTTTTATTTCGGTGGACTGTTTTTGAAAATCTGCCTTGATTTCGATCGCTTGTTGATCCAGCTTCACTGATTGTTCATTAAGCTTCGCTGATTGTTGATTAAGCTTCGCTGATTGTTCATTAAGCTTCGCTGATTGTTCATTAAGCTTCACAGTTAAATTAGATGACTGTTGTCGCTGCTCTTGCTGCATCAGCATTAACATTTGCAATATCGCATTTTCTGGCTCCTTTGATTTGGGTGTTTCTTCTTCTCCACCTTCTGCGCCTTGTTCCGCATCTGAGGGCTCACCCGCATCCAGATTCACGCCTTCCGACTCGATCGCATCACGCAAGCGTGCAATCAGTATGGCTTTTGTACCTTGTGTGGCCAGGTTTCGCTGTTCCAACTCCTCCTTGAGCTCCGATATGGTCAATTGATCAATTTTTAGATGTAAGTTTCCTGGCATTTTTATTGTTTCTTTAAATTTTACTATTGTGCACTATAAAAATGTTCAAATTTTCACTTTCAAATTTTTTCTTTCGCACTTCTTGACACCATTGTCGCGTGTTATTGGTTCGCGGCCAATAATTTTAATGTTCCGGGAAAGTGAAAACGCAATGTCTTTTAATTTAAGTTAAAAGAATTTATTTAATTACAAAAATGCACAATAAACAATTTAACAATTTAACACTTTCACTTATTTTAATTTTCACTATGAAAAAAATCTAACACTTGTCCATAAATTTCTTATCGCAATTGTCTTCTAAATCACTTCGCACTCAAACAATCAATCGTCTTTACTTCGCGTTCCACTATATCGGAGTTTTCTATCGCGGTTGTAATGAATGATCCCCCCCATTCATTCAGCTCGCCTTTATATAGGGTCTCTACCTATTCACCCATTTCTCGTACGTTGGCGAATGTTCTACCGAGAGGTACCTGGTAGATTCGAGCAAATTAATGAATGGAGTGACGTCACTTGCAGATGTTGATCATGCTTCTTGGGTTCTCGTGGGCTCGAGTAAATTCATTTGTTGACGTTCTTAATGATTATGAAAACAATTGCGACAGCAGCTCGCAGAATTATTTGTACATGTAATTATTTGTACATGTAACAATATATATATATATATATATATATATATATATATATATATATATATATATATATATATATATATATATATATATATATATATATGTATATTGACAATTTATTTGATAATTTATATTCTGTCTTTCTAAAGACAAATTCGTACAAAAATGATGGAAAAATATAAGAGCTTGTTTTTCCTGAGAAATACGAAAGCAAAAATCTACGAAATTAGGTCAAGTTAATAAGAAGACAAGAAAATACAAACATTTCGATCAACTTTTATTTCTTCTCCCAAGCATGGAGACTCGTGAAACGACTGGAAACCTAGGTCCGTAACAGGAAGGTGATTTCGATGAAGATAGTGGAGATGCTCATGAAGATGTACCACAGCGAATTTAACATTCCAAAAAGAAAAATTAAAAAATTACACTCGTTACGAAGAAAATCTTCTGGAAATTTTAAATAGCAAAAGAGTTAATGAAAGCAAATTGATCGAGGCTTTGACAAAAAATAAAACTGAATACAATGACGATGAGAAGGAAAAACTTTTTGCACTTTCTTTGGTTCTATTGGTAAATGCAGTTCCGAAAGAGAAATAACTAGGAGTGCAAATTAAGATTTTGGAAATTTTCCAGTATGTTCAAAAACAAAGCTCGCATAGAAAGTTGCATTTTCCAACTTATCTCAACAACCGGGCCCATCTGGGTTACAAATGTTGAGTCACAGGTGAAGCACAAAACGAAATTATTCCCCCCTTCATATATTAAATACAAGTCAATATGCCTACGTGAGACCTATATATTCTCTCTCCCTACCATCCCAAATCCCCAAAACCATGGCTATTCAGCTAGAGGCACTTCTTCATTGTCACTGCCTCCTATGGGTCCTCAAAATGCACAGATGACATCCATACCTTCTATCTCGCTAGCACCGCCAAGTTCCCAAAACCTGGCATATTGTTCTAATATACCATCTCCCGTAGATCCTTCAGCCGCCTCAGCTACACGGAACAGTATTCAATCATATGTTTCACACTTTTCTCCTGATGAAAATTCCAAAATATACGACATTTGCCAGAATTACAATATAAATACTGAGAATCCTTAAAATTATTTGTGATTTGTTTAATTATTCGCTGCTTTGAATTTGTTTTATTTCAGTTTCTTTCTCAATAATAATTATATAGTTAAAATTATTAGTGAGTTTCATTCCCTAAATTCTGTTTATTTTCCTACTACATTTAATAAATTATGATGCACTGTGTATATGCAAATAAAATTATTTATAATTATTATTTGCTTACCTTAAAGTTAGTTTCTTCTGCTGGAACCGACATCCTCATGTTCGTATTTTTGTATCTTAACGCGGGTAAAAGGTGCACTCATTCATAAAAACTTTGAACACTCATAAAAAATATTTTAAAAATTTCTTTGGGTGTTGTCGTAGTCTATGAAACATGGTGTGAAACTTTCTATTGATTAGCCGGTTACAACACAGAGGGTGCATCACGTATTCTTTTTTACGATATTTTCTTTTACGTCTATTGAGTTCGTAGATAATAACCGTTTGCTCCAAATCCATGTTGACAAATGACAACTGCATTTCACAAACTATTTGTGACTGTCACTTTCCGTAAGTGCATTACACCTTTTTGAGGCGACATGACAGCGACAAAAACTTTTTTGTCACTGTGAAAAAAGTCACCCGTGCACGAATTATAGTTTATCATTAAATAAAACCAAGAATCTTTAATATCGAATAGAAATTTATCTTTATTTCCGCACTCTATCGATGTCAAATTCTAACTCAGCCGTACAAAGCTTTACATTCATTAATATTCGATAAAAATGCTGATCCAAAAGATGCAATAAAGCAGACGTTAGTTTAATGACAGACAATGTCAAGTGAATAGATTGGAAGTCAGCATATTTACAAACAGAAGTTTAATTACTGAAAATGATGCAGCGGATTAACATTAACATAAAAATGGGTAGTCAGCAATGTATGGAGTCGATGAACGCTACTATGTTGCCATAACTCCTCCCCCCATAGTTGGTAGCGACGGCCAGGTGATCCGTATTTTCGGAGGCTCATTGGCAGGAGCTATGATCGCCTGATTGTCCCGGTAGAGGTGCGTCACCTTGCGTCACTAAGCCTCACCGGTAGCAATCCATTTCTTTTAATTAGGTCCTGTACGTCCATCTTCTGCGCGAGGATCGTTGGGAGGAGAAACTTGAAATTTTCATTTTCGTTTGATTTTGGATTTGTGTTGTTTCTGATTATTGGTTTTTATTACTATTACAAAGGTATTTTTCTTAATTTTGTGTTTTGTAAATCTACGGGCCATTTGATTTCTTTGACACTCCCTCCTGAAAACTATGGAAACCTCGTAAACGCTTTCAGGAACCTCTGTAGCTTCATTTAATTTCTCAGTTATTTTAAGAACTTGGTTTTCTAGTTGTTCCTTAATTTCAGGGAATAGTCTAGATTAGAATTCTCTTAATTTTTCGAGATATTCATGTGCACTGGATTCCTGCAGGCTGTCATTAAATCTGTAAGTTCTGCCAAAGAAGATTTGGTATAGGGTATATTTTGTAGAAGAATCTATTGCATTGTTTTATGTAATAATTGTTTCATTTAGTATATCGGCATGGTCTTTGTCTTGTTGTTTGTTATGTATGATTAATTCCATCCGGAATCCTCACTCTGCTCAATGCTTCTGAGTTATTATTTTGTGTTCCCTTCTTATAGACTATATCATAGTCGTATTCTTCCAATCTCAACCTCCATGGGACAAGCCTAGAATTCGGGTCCCTCAGACTCGTTATCCATGTCAGCGGTTTGTGATCCGTGACTATTTTAAACTTTCTACCAAACAGGTATGGTCTGAAATATTTTGCCGCCCATACAATGGCTAAAAGTTCCTTTTCAATAGTGGAATGGTTGATTTCTGAGTCCGTCAATGTTCTGCTTGCGTAGTATATCACCCTATCACTTCCAATAGGACCCTGTGATAAAATAGCCCCGATTGCGAAATCGCTCGCCTCAGTCGTCATTCATAAGTATTTCTCTACATTCGTCAAAACATCTGACGTAAGAGTCATTTAATTCTATTGTTTTGCCTTTTTTCAAGTATTGAGTCATGGGCTTAGTAAGCTTTGCGAAATCTTTTATAAATTTGAGGTAGTAACCAAGAAGACCGAGGAAGGGTTTAATTGCCTTTTGTGTTCTCGGAATACGGAAAGATCTAATAGCATCAACTTTATCGGGGTTGGGATTCACTCCCGCAGTAGTGACCAGGTGGCCCAGAAACGATATTTCCTTACTCATGAATTCAGACTTGCCGATCCGCACCCTTTTGAAAAACGCTTCTGAGAAGGGATGTAGAAAAAACTATTATATCGTCAAGATATACCAAGCAAATGGATCCCTGAAGTTCCTTGAGTACATTATCCATAACTCTCTGGAAAATGGACGGAGCATTTTTCAATCCAAATGGCATGCGAACGAACTCGTAACGTCCATTTTCAACCGTGAAGGCAGTTTTGCTGATGTCTTCGGGGCTCATCTCAATCTAGCCACTAGCCAAGTCCAAGGTGAAATAATACATCGATTTACCAAGTTTATCGAGAATGTCGGTTATATTCGGCAAGGGATACCAACCCGTAATTGTCTTTGCTTTCAACTTACGGTTGTCGATGACCAATCTCCATATCTATCTGCCGCTAGCGTCAGCCTTTTTTGGCACAATCCATACAGGGGAGCTCCAAGGAGAGTAGCTGGGTTAAATAATACCCTGATAGAGCAGATCGCTTATTTGTTTTCGTACCTCCTCGTCATGTACGAAAGGATACCTGTAAGATTTGGTGTAAATGGGCACATTAACGGTAGTTTTAATGTGATGCTTGACTTGATTTGTGAAGCCAAGTGTTTGACTCTCCCTGAAAAAAATGTCATCGAACTCTCTGCAGACTTTCAAAAGCTGTTTTCGTTTTTCACCGTTTACGTGTGATAGTTGAAGCAATTCGGATATATTGCCCGATGCAGCGTACTCTCATCACAGCTGATATCAAAGTTGTTAACCTGCCAATAAGAGGCAAGACACTCCACCTTCAAAGGCTGCCCGATGAGCAACACCTCATCAGAATCCGATCCGTTTATTACCTCAACAAGCGTTAACCAGTCCTAATAAACGTAAATGCCTTCGGGGAGTGCCACGTTAGGGGTAAGCAGCGTCTGTCTAATGTAGACTTCACCGTTCTCGACGTCCACAGGCAACTAGGCTATTGCCTTGCTTTTTCCTGAAACCACCTTTTTCGCCGAAGAAAAATATGGATTGAATTGGAGCCTAAATACTGAACAGTTAGTCACCAGCAACTTGTTAGCCGTATCAACCTTAGAACCGAGATCACTCAATGCATCTATTCCCAAAAGTCCATCAAAATAGCTATGAAATTTGAATACAAGGAACTGTGTTTCACCCGGTTAATTGAATTTAACGAAATTAGGGAGTATTACTTTTTCGTCAATTTTATGTCTGGCTAGAACAATTGTAATATAAGTTGGATAAGCTTTAACAATAAATGGAGGGGGTATAAACTCTGGGTTAATGAAGGCTGAAGAAGCACCGGTATCGATTAAAATTTTAAGTGGTCGTCCAAAAGGGGACAAAATCTCAATATAAGGTTAAACCTGGCCATTTGCATTCAAGTCTATGTACCCGATGGGTTTGTCCAGGTATTTGAATGAAAATTTGCGTCATCCCGAACTAGAATTTCATTTTTTTAAAGATTTCCTA
Organism: Odontomyia ornata; assembly: GCA_963969285.1. Taxonomy (NCBI): domain Eukaryota; kingdom Metazoa; phylum Arthropoda; class Insecta; order Diptera; family Stratiomyidae; genus Odontomyia; species Odontomyia ornata. The sequence continues at coordinate 227,085,674 of OZ017742.1, read as the reverse complement.
AATAGATTGTGGACCGTCATCAAAGTCCTGTGAAGCCCGACGCGGATCGTAAGACAAATCACCATCCAAGTCAGGCTCAAAAGAACAACCGTAAGATGCTGAGTTCTCAGGTGGATAATCTTCATCAAACAGATATTTAGGCATGTGTGCTTCGCTTGTACCAAATGCACTTTCAATATTGTGGAACCCTCGATTGTTCTGAAATCCATTTGCTAGTAAAAATGATTGGCGATTTCTTTTAGTGAAATCGCTTCCCAATTCCATGGGTTCCGGCCTTGACAAATTTGAGACGTTTGGGAGTCTCGCTGTAAATGGTCTTTGTTCAAAATTAAAATTTTGGTCTTACTGATTTTGTCGGGAAAATTGGGTTGGTACATATGGCCGCCGAAACTGAAGGTTATTATGTTGTAAATTATTTGTTCTAAAAGATTGTGGATCATATTCGGATAAGTGTGTGGAATCCGATTCAAAGTGTTCATCTGGAAACACAAGGCGTTGATATTGAAAGTTTGGTGGTTTAAAATTAAAACTTGGTAACCTTGACTCTGTCACGCCGAATGGTTTCCACAAAAGATCAAATGGGTTAACAGGCCGGGTCAACTTCGGCTGCTCAAACCATAGAATAGAAGTATAGAAGAATGTATAGAAGATCATGAGGTTTCATTGCTCGAATAATTGAGCCAATAGGCTTCTTCAGTCCCGACAGGAAAGTGTTGACACATTTCCGACAATAACCTTGTTTTTGCAGATATGACGCTTTCCTTTTCATAAATATTCATGTGATTGTTCATACTGGAAAGGATTCCAATAACTTCACTATAAAAACTCTGCACTGAATCACTTTTTTGTTTCAGACCGTGTAGGTGTTTGATAAGGGATGGATAATATAAGATTTTCTCTAATACTTTTCCACTCGAGAGGAGTCCCATACATATTGAGGACCTCATTTGCAGAAGCAACCACTTTATTCCTGATTGCTCGTAGGAGTGCCATTCGTAGGCTGGATCAGGTCCAAAATTTCATCCACGTTGTCGAGAAAATCGAAAAGGAATTTTTCTTAATTTCTGCACTCTATCGATTTGAAACTCAAACTCAGCCACATAAAGCTTTACATTCATTAATATTCGATAAAAATGCTGACTCAAAAGATGCAATAAAGCAGACGTTAGTTTAATGATTTGGACAATGTCAAGTAAATACATTGGAAGTCAGAATATTTACAAACAGAAGTTTAATTACTGAAACTGATATAGGAAATAGGAAGTAACCAATGTATGGAGCCGATGAACGCTACTATGTTGCATGAACGCTACTATGTTACCATAACTTGCGCTAGCCCTTAAGATAAACGATTCCTGGTTGGCCAGCTAGTTCTGCCGTGGGTCGGACCGTTGCACAGTGGTCCGCGGACCTTATTGAGGCGGCCATAATTAATTATATAGCCGATTACGGTCTATTTTTTTACTGGAAACGCTTTTTAATTCAAGGTTTTATAGTAAAATAAAATAAACACAAATTTTCAGATGAACTTTAATAACCAAATAAATGATTAAAAATTAAAAATACGAGTTCAAATTTAAATTCTTAACAACACATAATTAGCTAATAAATTTATAACATTGGTAGACATTTGGTTTCTTTTTTCTCGACAATTTCCTCCTGGAAATGATCAATGAATCTTAGTTAAGCAAAAGCCTGTTTATGAGATCTGTGTTTGTGCTCATCCTAGACAGTTTTCTTATCTGGTTGAGTCGAAACGCTTTTATATTTTTATTCGTTGATTTTGCACCCTCTTCGGATAGTTCACCAATAGAAACTGATGCGGACTCAATTACTATGACCTTATGCACGGATGCAAGTAAGGGATGCCATGGATATGCTGTCATAAGCTGCTTAGCTGTCTGTCTCTACGGCAAATTTATTTATTGTATACAGTAAAAGCTCTCATAAGGGCATACTCACGGTTCGAAGAATTTTGTCCGCTTAAGGAAGGTGTCCGTATATAAGTACCTAACATATAGAAATATAAAAGAAAACGTAATTAAACGACTAACGTGCTCTTACTTTTGTTTTTTTAAATATATACGAGTACATGCATGGATATTATCATTTTGACAAAAAAAAAATTATTTCTTAAAAAAAACTAGTATTTTTGACTGCTTTGTTTTTTTCAGGTTTTCTCGGAAAGAAACAATTTTGAAATTGTTATTCAACACTTTTTAAATATTCGAACCCAACAAAAGCTTCCTTTGAAAAATTGTTTCGGTTTCCAATGGCCCCTAAGTCACTGGCGTAAGAGTTGATTGGACCACGATCTTCATTTCTTATTTCGTCATTGTTATCTGATACTTTATCTAAAATATCATCTACATCTGAACCCGCTATATTAATTTCGGCTTCTTCATTTTCATTTGCTTCCTCTTCAATTGATAAAGTGTGATCCAAATTTATGAAGTCTTCATCCAATTGATCAGGTGATTCAATTACATTAAAGTTCCTCCAAAAATCTACTAGGATTGCTAAAGGGATATCATCTTCTGCATCATTTTCCATCAGGTCAACTTGTTGAACTAAAGATTTTTTAAAACCTGCTTTGGCGAAGCATTTTTATAAGGTATCTGGAGTTACCCTGCCCCATGTGTTTTTAATAAAGTAGATAGCTTCCAAAACGTTAATGGATTTTGAAAGTTGTGAGGCGGAGGAATGTTTCGGAACTAAACCACGATAGAAGAACTTGAAATTTTGAATAATTCCCTGGTCCATGGGCTGACAAACAGATGTATGTTAGAAGGTAAAAATATTATTTTAATGTTTTCCGAATTCAGATCTGTTGGATGCGATCCAGCTTTGTCCAAAAAAAGCATAATTTTACTTTTGAAGTCCCATTCTCCTGTCCATTTCTTGAAGCCAGCCTGTCATTATATGAGAAGTCCTTGTCACCCACGTCTTCTTATTAAAAGTCGACGTAGCAGGCAAACTATTAACTGCAACATTTTTCATTGCTCATGGTCGAGCAACTTTCCCAATAACTAAAAATCCCCGTTGGCAGCACCAGCCGGAAAGGTAAATTTCTCGTATGTAGAGTAAGGTTTCGAAAAAGAAATTGGCTTATCTACTATTGAACTTCTTACTGCAATTTTTGTAGCACTACATGGGTATTTATTAACAGAAAGGATCTGCCGCCGTTTGTATTTGGAGACCCTTCATAGAGGCGCAAATATTTTGCTAATTAAATTGAGTTGCACACGTATGGATCACATATTGAAAATCGGCGTGTAATAAATTGTTATCAACATTTTTATACTCGTTTCGCCCTTCTTACATTTGCTGTTTATACATTTGACAGTGGTTGTCAAACAAAGGTGATAACTTTTTGGCTTAAATAGCTCAAATAGTTAATTTCAAAAGATTTCCATAAAAGTTTAATCAGCAACCATCAGGGGCCGTTATTTTGAATTTTTATTGAAAACGGCTGCTAAAATTATTAAGCTGTAAATTTTCGAATTTTTTATTTGTCATGCGATTTGCATAATTAAATTAAATTAACTTGCCTTAATAACGTATAATTTCAAGTTTTATCGGAATCTGTTGAGAAACTTGGCTGCTAGAGGGCTGCAGAAATAAAAAAATGTTTATGTCAGCCCCCTGTATGGGGAGACCCCCTTAAACACTTGAAAATATGTTCTTACACTGCAAATTTCAAGGGGCACCACTTTTGGCCTACGTAGAAAATTTCCTCATTCTAGCTCATGTGGTTTGCGAGAAAACTTGTGCCACACGAACAAACGGACGGACGGACAGACAGACAAGTCGCGATTTTATAATTTTTTAGGGTATTGTTAAAAATATTTTACATTATTTAAAAAATATTCTGATTTATAAATACGTTCAAGATAAGTCATTTAAAACGTTTCCATGAAAAAAATTCATTATTTCAGTTGCTACTAAAATAGCGAATTGCGCTTGCTCCTGACCTTTGGGGGCCGCCATTTTGAATGCATGCATTTGATTTTGGACAATTTTAAAACTTTGTGGGCTAGGACCTCATCAATCAATGTGCCAAATCTCGTTCAAATCGGAGTTTCACTCTAGACAGGGCAAAATAATTCAGTTTTTAGTGAAAATGGCAGCTGAAAAATATGGGGTTTTATATTTTCGACTTTTTTTATTTTTCATTCAATTTTAATAATTTTCTGCATAATACAAGAACATAGTACAGAGATCCATAATCTCAAGGTTCATCAAATCCGCTGGAAAATGTGACCTCTAGAGGGCCACAAAAACCTTAAAAAAAAACGCATATTTAAAACGCCGCCATTTTGAAATTTGCACATGCATGATCACCAAAATATCAAAGTCTGTAGGTCTTAGTAATGCCTATCTTGAAACCAAGTTTCATATATGTCGAATCAAAATTGCGACTTTTAAAAGCCTTTGAAGTTTTGAGTTTCAACTGGCCGCCATTTTGTTTTTTTGTGACGTGACATCCAGTTTGTTCACGCAATACTTTAGATACTTATAATTTCTATCTAAATGCCGAATTTCATGTAAATCTGTTGAAAGCTTTGACCACTATTACAACAACAAAATTTTGCACGTTTTCCGACCTTTGAGCGGCCGCTATCTTGTTTCTGCCGTACCGACTTTGAACTTTTTATTGTGAGATTCATCACATACATCAGTGAACCTTTGTACCAAATTTCATCCAAATCGGAGCTATACTTTGGTCAGAACAGAAATCACGATTTTTCGTCTAAAATGGCGGCCATTTTGTTTCTGCCCGGCCGATATAGCTGGTTCACGAACTTAACCGAGATATTAACCCAATACACCTTTTCTGAAAAATCGGAGCAAAATTGCAACCTCTAGCGTGGTCACAAATTTCGTTATATCCCATATATATATATATATATATATATATATATATATATATATATATATATATATATATATATATATGATGCTCTCCGCAATACCTAAAACCTAACCTAAAAGCTTTACTTTTTCTCCTATCGTATTTGCGCACAACATTATGATCAATCTTTCTTGTGCCATTTTGCCATCTACGCACTGTTCAGCTTTAAAAGTTAATATTTTGTCGGACAAAGCTCTAAAATATAAACCATTTTCATCTGCGTTGTAGATACCTCATGGTTGGTATCCTAATAGCATCGCTAGCAATTTTTATCGCAAACGGTCCATATATTCCGCTGACTCACCTCCATTTTTGTAGCCATCCATCCAATGAAATGATAATCCCAAGGCTTTAGCTACTTCTTTCGACTTCGTTTTTATTAACGGCCCTGACACGGGAACAGGGTTTCTGGCTCGAGCAAACCACTCGAAACCAATCTTGTCAGTCTGTGCTGCATCACCTTTTAAATTTTTTGTTTTTTATCTTAATTATCGCTTGGTTGCCATTGTCTACGAATGTGTTCCTTCTACTCTAATATTCCTGATGCTTGAGTTTTACTTATTGTAAACATAAAAACGCTAAATTTATACATAACAATTTTTTTTAAAGCCGATTTTTAACACAAAATTCTCGCTCACTTTGTGAACACTTAAATTTCTTGTTCTGCAACATTAACCATCTCCATTTTCTGTTTTAAAGTTAAAAAGCGTTTAGTTGATGCCATTGCTGCACTGCTCTTATAACAGTACACTTCAAGGCACAAATTAAAGCAACGAAATGATCACCTGCGACGCCTGGCACTCAAAATCACCAAAGACATATAAATAAATGAACGAGCAACGAGAATCTGTCGTGAATCCCTCACAGAAAACTCGTACGTCAAAGGTGATGAAAACTTGTAGAGGCTAGAAAACTCATTTGTCAAAGCTGATGGAAAATTCGTAAGTTTTTAATAAAAAAAGAGAACTAAAGTACCAATTTCGTACACGCGATCTTCAAACCAAAAACTTTATAAACGTGAAGGTGTTTTGGAGTGAACGTGTTTTGGAGTGAAGTTTAGTGCAAAAACAAAAACATATCACTACAAACCTCAACTTCACACAACTTTAGCGAAGGTTGCTAATTCCTTCGGCTCTCGCGACCGGTTGCGGATCCAGTACTCTCTATATCTATGGAAATCACACATTAAGGGGAATTACCGCGCTATCGAAAGAAAATATTGTTGTCCATTTTTGGAGCTTCGAGTCCACTCTTGAGAACGGTGACAATTTATGGTGTTCGTGTGCGTCCTTATGAGAGCGTATTTTACATAGAGAGTCATATAAAATAATATGGTTCCAAAAAAAAGCGTCCGCTGTAGAGAGGTGTCCGCTTATGGGAGCTGTCCGTAATTGGAACTTTCACTGTACTCATATGTAATGTTTTTTTAAGATTACTTGCGAACGCGGAACCGACCTCTCATCGGTTCTAGACGTTAAGTCTGAGTAGTGCCAACGGATGGTACCAACCGGTCAACCAATCCGTGCACCGTAACCCATTCACGCGGTGGCTGCTTGTCGGCCAGCTAGATCGGAGAGGATTTCGGTCGCGGGTCTCCGAATGGGTTACGCTCATTTACATATTTCAGCCACCTATACACGCCCGTTTTCAAACGCGTTACAAAACAAAACCATACGGAGAGGAAACCTATTCTACGTTACTTCGTATTTCTTCCTATAACCAGTCGAAAGAACAAAATCTAATTTTTATTTCGCGTTCCCGAATTTCCGACGCGGTACCGAAAAGTATACTACGTTAACTCAACCCGACGAAAGCTACGTTAAAGAAAAATCAAAAACAACTAAGGTACCGCGTACCGCGCGCAACGCGAAACCGACTTCAGCGGATTTTCTCAAACCCTACCCTCGCGACGGCATACTTACCCTGCACCTCATTTCCCGATGAAAAGCAAAACTACTGGAAAGGAAAGAATTCTTATTATTTAGCAATTCATTGCGGTATATTTTTCATTTATTCTTTTTGGAGTAACAGAGAAAAATACATTAAACCTTGAACACTATTATTCTGGATGGGTTACAATTTTCTTTACTACTCCATATATTCATTAATATTCGTAGTTAGATCCTACTATGACTCCTCATCTCGAGGTTACATAATTGGTACTTATTGATATGTACTCGTATTATTAATGATGTTCTAAGTTCAATATAAACAGTTGTTATTCCTATTCTTACAAGTTATTATTGTTTGTTAATTTATTGTCGACTTATTATTAACGCCTGTTGTATATTACTCTTCGTTATTCATTATGAAGTGTCATGAGTTATTCTTGGTTGTTATCTTATTTGGAATTAATTATTATTAATCATTGTTATTGGGTATTATTTGTGGGCGTTATGGTTTTTTTTTTGTTTTTTGCTTTTTTTTTTATTACTTTTATTCAATAATTATTTATTTATCGATTATTTATCAGTTGGTTAATAATATTTGTAATACCTCGCCTTATACTTATTTTCCATTATTTTACTTCTTCGTTTTAAAACTAAATTTCCTATATAATTCTCCCATGAACTTGGAAAAGTTGATAAAACCCCTAATGCGTCACAATAAACTAATAATTTAAATACACTTTAAAAAGTTAATCAGGCTAATAATTCAAATATATTATACAAGAACTTAATTTGATTAACAATTGAAAAACATTTTATGATAATTTGTAAAGGTCTCAACTAATTTGCATTATCATTTATTTTTTCTCTTGCTTGCTATTATGTTTACCTAATATCAGTTAATTTTGTAATAATAATAATATAATAATAATAGTAATAATTAACTAAGTTCTTCTTTTAAATTTTTAATTATGTTTAATTTTTTTGCCTTTAATATCTATTCCTTCTATTACCTAGTAAAAATTTTCTGTTTTTGTTTTTTTTAGTGGTCTAAATTAAGCAAGACAGAAATAGGAGTTGGCATTCTTTCGTTTTCACACTCCTTCTTTCTCATTTTCTCCCTTTAGACCAATTATTTGTGCTTTTATGTTAAGTTTTTTTTTCGAATGATTTCTCATGAATTTTATTTGATTTTTATATGCATGCATTAAAATGAACAAAGGCCTACAAAAATATCTGCTGGTTCAATAAGAATACATTGTTTAAATTGGCCTAAGAGCACGTTTTTTTTTCAGAAGCACTTAAGAAAAGAAAACCCATAGCTAAACTTAACATCTTTCGAACAACATGAAGAACCATTCAACTTACGCCCCGGTACTAGTAGGAGTGCAAATAATTCAAATAATCGCTACGGATTGTCTCACTGAAAAGAACTCTACCTTAAGCTTCGGGAATCTTGTGCTCTTTCATTCTTTCAATTAATATATGCTTTCTAGCTTTCACGCTGCCTCAAATAATGAAAATATGCAGCCAGTTTTATAACAAACTTCGTTTCCCTTTTTTTTTTATAAGATTTTTTTCTCCTTTTTCTAAGGATTGCTAGTAATAAATTTAATCAAGATACATTTCGAGGAATTATTCTACGGTAGGTATAATATTAAAAGTTAAAACATGACGATAACATTTCCTTCAGCTTATATACAAACATAAAATACAGTAAAAAAAAGGTGCCCCTTCCTTGCTAATCGCCGTTTTTCTTAACAAATTTCAATGAAGCTAACATAAAGAGTTTTTTTCTTTTTTTTTTTTTTGCAAACAGAAAGTTAGCAGAAGATAGCAATAACAGTAATATGGCTGATGTTACTCTATTCGCCTTGGACAGCCTAGGCTATCTCATTTTTGCAATTTCTCATAATATGTATACGTATTTGCAATAATTTAAGTGATGTATCGGAAACAATAGATTCGGATAATATTTTCTCTACTGGCTTACAGCGCAGTTAATGGGGTCGAAAATTACATTCCAAAAATTTTCCCGTGTTTCATTCGAGATTGCATAACTGTGATATTGCTTTGGCCGAGAATCTACTGACAGACGATGGGTTTTAATGGCAGTCACACAAAATGATGGACGAAGCTATTTATTGGATATGTTTTGTGAGGCGATTAGCGCGAAATATTTCGCAACGATTGTCGGAACAAAAACAACACTTTCACTTATCTTGTTTTCTGCGCCCGCATGCAACCGCATTCCCTTATTAATTCCTCGGGTATGGATCCAGGCAAGTAAGGTCAAATCTTCCAATGATCTTTAATTTAGACAGAAAAAGATAAATAGTACAGATAACAGCATCTATCTACGTCGGCTTACCTTCTTGATAACTGCCTGATAAGATGAGTTACTGAAGTTATTCCCGTTCACCGCTACCGATTGGCCACCTTTTAATGGAAGTTTTTCCATAGTGAACTTTTACACAACATCTTGTACACCTGATGTCTATTTATTCTTTTAAGACCGACACGAAACTAAACTTCACAATTATACAACGATTTTACACTTTTTTTCCAACACCTGTCTCCAGAAAAACACGTTGCAGCAAGAAGACATGAGATTCCCTCCACCTTCACTTTGACATCTGCCGGTCAATTTCCCTTTGACATCCCACGACAAAATTGCCGCGGGATGTGCACCCGTCCCAACCAACATGAGATGCCAATCCACTTGGTGGCAAGGTGAGTTAGTGAGTCGCCAGCGGCGTCACAAGATTCATTACACATATATGCCTATAATTTCATTCAATTTCCGTTTAAAAGGGAAACTAAAGCAAATTTTCCAAGAAAAGATTAGGTTGAGTTTTAGTTTTTAAGCCAATTCGGTTTTATTAAACATAAAAATCACATTAATATTATGTACATATTTTCATCATCTTTCTGTATTTTTCTTTGTATTTAATCTCATGTCTATTTAAATTCAAATGTGTTTATTAAAGTTTTGATATATCCTGGTCTAATTGTAATACTGTCATGATTAATACCGAAAAATATTGATTCAAACTTTTTTATTTCTATAAAAAAAACCGCTAAGATGATGATGATCTGCTGAGTTTTATTTTCGTTTATTTGAATGCTCAACTTTCCTGCCCAGAGTTTTTGAACTCTCTTCTTGCTATTAAGGGTTTTAGAGTGAGAAGAGGATAGCTGTGTCATCTGTGTAGGTTGAGATTGCGAAATTACTCCGGGTGTATATGTCTGTTGTTTCCAAAAATTAAAGCACAGAGCCCAGAATACTACTTTGAGGCACACCAGCGTTTAAAGGGAATTCATAAAGCTGAAGTGAAAATACCGATTACCCCAGTAGCTGTATAGAATTTATTGTAGACTAGCTGGGAAAACCGTTGAGATTTTGTGCTTAAGACCTTTTTTTGTGGTAGGGAGGTGAATGCTATTTATGCACAGAGTGTGGGACTCCGATGCACGACTGGACTACCCACTAAACACCTCCACTGTCAACCTGAGAACCCAGCTTAGAACCGTTTGACACATTACTTCGGGCCAGGTCTCGTTTTGTTACGCCGTGGGGCGCCTTCAAGCTGAGGAGTCCCTTTCCTAGCGGGAGGGGAGAGGGGAAGAGGAAATGCCAGAAGAGCGATCCCCCAGCCCCAGCGCCCCGGCTGCTGTGAGTCCCTTTTATATTTTAGGACAGCCCGAGCATAATGTGCCACCTGGTTCCATTTGTCAACCGATTCGAGCATCACCGCAACTATATTATCCGGGGTGAGCTCTCCCGTCTCCCTGTAGAGTTCTCTTCGCAGCCTGACCAATTTTGTACACGCAAAAAATGTGTGACAGGCATTGTCCTCCTCTCCTGGGCAAAACCGACAATCGGGAGAGTGTGACTTACCGATCTTGTGCAGGTTAGACTGAAAACACCCGTGCCCGCTCTAAAGCTGGGACAGAAAGAAGTCAGTCTCATCATGCCTTCGATTTAGCCACGGTCTCACATCCGGGATGAGGCGCGCAGTCCACCTTCCTTTCGTGCAATTGACCCAAGACTGCTGCCAATCGTTGAGCGAACGCTGTCTCTCCTCGCGGACAACTATCTCCCTCGCATCTTCGTTTCGGTGCAGGTAAATAGCGCGGCGCTCTCTGGCAAGGAGGGCGACAGGTATCACGCCTGCAATCACTCTCACCACCGAGTCGAAGACTGTTGGATACGAAGATGCAATCCTCAGTGCTCCTCTTCTCTGTACCTGTGCCAAACGTTTTGGGTATACCTCCTTGCTGAGAGCGTCGCCCCATACCTCTGCTCTGTACAGTAGCACTGACCCTACAGCACTCATCAAGAGTTGTCTTCTTGATGGGCTGGGTCCCCCTACGTTGGCCATAAGTCGACTCAGGGCCGATATTCCCGAAGCAGCCTTCTCAGCCGTTGCCCTGATTTGCTCAGAGAAACTCATCTTCGAGTCGATCAGTAGCCCCAGGTACTTCACCGATGGCTTCGATTGGATTTGTATGTCTCCAATACTGATCATCCTTACTCTAGGGATTCTCTTTTTTGTCAAGATAACCGCTTCGGTTTTCTCCAGTGCTAAACTCAGCCCGCGAGCAGTCATCCAGTCCCTCACTCGGCGCATTAGCATACTAAGTTGCGCTTGTTCAACGGTGCGTCCAGCGACCAGAGCCGCAACATCATCCGCATAGCCGACCAAGCGTGACTCATCTGGCATCTCAAGTCTCAGTAGCCCGTCGTAAGACACGTCCAGACCAAGGATAGATCCCTGGGCAACACCCGATGTAATTTCCATCCTTCGTTGGCCGTGTGTCGTGTCGTAGAGCAGGCTTCGGTCCTTTAGGTAGTTCCTCAAAAGTCGCATTAGATATTCTGGAACTTGAAAAGAGTTTTCCAGCGTGTCCAGAATATCCACCCATCTAGCGGAGTTGAAGGCATTCCTGACGTCGAGTGTCACCAACAGGACGATCCGTCGCTTGATGCGACTATATGCCTCTGCTTTTTCTCCGCGTTCGACACCTCTCCAATTGCATCAATGGTAGAACGTCCTGCTCTAAAGCCGTACTGCCGAGGAGATAGGTCCCCAGCATGACGAATCGCGTCAGTGAGTATTCCCTTGATAAGTTTCTCTAGCACTTTCCCAGCCGTGTCTAGCATGCATAACGGGCGGTATGCAGACGGCGATTCGGAATTTCCCTTCCCCTTGCTGATCAGCACGAGCCTCGCCACCTTCCATCGTACCGGGAAAACCCCGTCCCGCAGGCAAGCGTTGAATGTGCTGAGCAGCAAGTCAGGACAATGGTGATAGACGAGCCGCAACACCTCAGCTGGAACACCATCTGGACCTGGAGCCTTCCTCGCTTTCAAGGAGAGGACTGCCTCCTCCAGGTCCAGCTGTGTGAAGAGTGGGCACTCTACTGCTGTTTCACCATGGACAGCGTCAACACGGACGGGATGGGCGGGGAAGAGTCCCCGCACTATCGCGTCCATCTTTTCCGCGTCATGTATACATGGCTTCCGTAAGGCACCAAGTTTCCGCATGACCAGCTTGTAGCCAAGGCCCCACGGATCCTTGTTCACATTGTCCACTAGGTCTTGCTAGCAGCGAGCCTTGCTACTGTTGATCAGTTTGCGAAGGCATTTCCTGGCCGACTTATATGCTGCCACCTGTTGCATACCTCGTCACGGTTCCGCACCCGTTGAGCCTCACGTCGAAGCTTGTGACACTCCCTTCGCTTTTCAGCGATTTCAGTTGACCACCAGTACACTGGGGACTTGCCGTGCCGGGGCATAGAAGTGCAGTAAGCAGTCGTAATGATGCTCATAGTAGAGTTCATAACGTCTTGAGCTGCCAGTTCTTCCGTCCCCTCCGAAGCTTCCTGCAGCGGCTTACCTGCTGTGAGAACCTTGACGAAGCTCTCGACGTCCATCCTTCCGATGTTCCATCCAGTTGTAGAAGGCCGAGAGCACGGACGTCGGGAGACAGCATCACTTATCTCAAGCAGAATGCACTGATGATCACTGGCTGAGTAGTCCTCTAATACTTTCCAGTTGTGTACCCTCCGTGCTAAGGACTCCGAGGCGAATGTCACGTCCGGTATGGTTCCCTCACAGCCAATACGGCGGAAAGTCGGCGTGTTTCCGGAGTTTAGTACGATGAGGGCCGTCCTGGCCGCCATTTCCAGGATTCGTTTTCTCCGCGGATCCGTCTGAGGCATGCTTTAGCATTGAAGTCGCCCCCAACGAGCACTTTGCCCTCTGCGTTCGAGACAGCACCCTCAAAAGCATTAAGCTTGGCTTGGAAAGATGATATCGACTCGTTAGGCATTAGGAACATACTAAAGAAGGTGATCCCTGAGCACCGAACCCACAGGAAACCATCCCCCCGTCCACAACTCTCCGCCTGAAAGTCACTGTTCCGAATCCAGATAGCGGCAGTACCAGTTTCATTAGAATACCATGATGCAGGACTTTTATTATGGTGTTGCTCACTCAGCAACAAGAAGTCGGCTTTCCTGTCCCTCGCAAACTGCTCAAGCAGATTTTGGACGATTGAACTGCGGTGTACGTTTAGCTGCAGGATGCGGGTCATCAAATCTCTGATTTTGCCTTGGCTAGGGCTCCCTGGAACACCCGGCATTTTCCTGATTCCAAGACGTGTTCAAAATCAGGTTTTGGATCAGCATCGTTGCAAAGAATACAGTGTGCCTCCTCCGTGCACTCTTTTCTTTAATGTCCCATTTCACCGCATTTGTAACATAGGGAACTCCTATCGGGTCCTTTGCATACTTGTGTGCTGTGACCATAACCAAGGCATTTGAAACATTGAAGAGGCGTTGCTCTTCGCCGTATCCTACAGACAACCCACCCAATTCGTACTTTGCCCTTGTTCAGGAATTGTTCGGCGTCCTTTTCGGTCAAGTCAACTATGGCCATGCGTTGTCCCCTGTTGTTTTCTGGTGTCAGTCTCGCTTTGCTCCTTCCCACGCTAGGGAACTCCCTTTTGATGACCTCTTCTACCTCGGCCAGATCCGTCACGCAGTCAATGTCTCGTATTTCGATCGTTATCATCGGCTCAAGCGGGGCTATAGTTGCGCTTTTGCCGAGGACTTTCTTTACTGCGTCACAGAATGCATCTTTATTGCCGGCCTCTGCTCCGAATCCGACCAGTATGTGGGCCGACCGCGTTGGTCGTACTACTTTAATGGTAGTATTGGTGTCTTCAACCATCCTTGGGAGAGGTTATCGCATTCCGTTTCCGAGTGCAGTACTTCCGGCACATTTTCAACGTTGGCGGTGCATTCACGCGGTGTCTGGTCACTCTTTGCTTTTTGTGCCGTAATCTCCTCGTTGGCTTCTGGATTTTTTGTGGCAATGTCGGGATTTGCGACCATTGCATCGGTCGCTTCGGTAACGATCGCAGCAGTGACAATCGAATTTTCGGGGCTCTTTATGTTATCTCCCACCGCTCGAACACCTGAAGTGTCCTGCAGAGTTTCCCGCTTCTCCTTAATAGGACGCTCTGGCGTTCGCATAATTTTTTTGCTGCGCCCGAATGCGGCAGGAATCTCAGTCTGAACCAGATTGTCTGCTATTCTCCGTTTTTCGTCCGTCTTCACTGTCGTTGTGTTAGTCTTCGTTTTTGTCGTTGTTAGTACCGCTCGCGATGTAGTGTTGACATCGTGGCTGCAACCGCTGGTTGCGTCGTCGTTATTATTTTTCGTTTCTTTTTCTGGGTATTTGTGGTCTTTTAATTTTGTTTGCTTCATTTTATTGGGTCCCCTCTCGGAGCCGCTATCTCCGTTCGTGTGTGTAGTCGCCTTTTTGGTCCCATGAATATCTTTGCAGAACAAGGAGGCCATGCGAGGGTTAGCACAAGCCCTTATGGAGACAAGTGCTCAGAGCCAGACCAGCGCTAATCGGGAGTCCGTCTCAACCGAACCTACACCACCAACCCAATGGTGCGAACTTCGAACGTACTCCGAGGCCTGCCAAGGTTTTCCTGGGACGGAGACGGTATGATAGTTGAATTGGAGCCGTTCACACACGAGTTTCACCTCGGCGCTACTGTGCAAAGCAACTAGGTCCAAACCGTCACATCCGCCAGCCCAAAGCGTCAATTCCAGTGTGTTGTCCAAAGCGTAGTCCAGATCCCATCAGAATCGTTACCTGTAATCACAGGAGGGAACCTCACGGCGCCCCCCATATCCTCGGGTCCGTGGGGGCGGTGCTCCCCAAAGAATGCTAGCCTCCAAGAGTGCTCTTGTCGACCGGCATTCTCCCTGCGGGAATTTCTTCGGGTACGTGGGGCGGAACTCCCCAAAGAATGCTAGCCTCCAAGAGTGGTCTTGTCGACCGGCATTTCCCCTGCGGGGACCACTTTATGTTGGAGAGATAGAGTGGGTGTAGGATGAACTTTGCAACAGATACTTTCACCTTATTTTGGGCCCCTCCGTCCCCTGAGATCTTTGACGGACAAGACAAGTGAAGTTTTAGTGAGTAAGAATCTCACACTAGTACGTACGTAAACTTGGACTGGTGTCGTAGGACACTCGTACGTACTGCCTATAAAGGTTTCTCCACTTAAAAAAAAAATTGCTGAGCATTTAATCGGATGTCCAAAGGTGAAACACTCGATGAAATGACTTGTGAATATGAGAATACGATGAATGATGAAAGTGAACAGTCGTTGGACTCCTTAGAAGAACTATTTTTAGTGAGTAATTTGCCAATAAACGAACAGAAATTAAATGTTAGCAGTAAAATAGACCTTACTTGCATTACAGCTAATGTTCAATGTGATTCAATCCTTAGTTTTATCCAACAATTAAATTTTACAGCCTCAGATGATGTTGAACGCGTTAATATTTTATTTAGTGATGAGGATAATTCATTTAAAATCAATAAACTGAATCAACGCATTGCAAAACTATCTAAACCACAACTGTGCCCTAACCAAAATCATAGTAAGACACATCATCGTAACAATATCCAAAAGAAAAGCGAAATGCTTCAGAAAGTCACCAAAAAGCTGCTGAGGAGCCACCCTCGCCCGTCGCACCTCCCGCAGTTGCGCCCCCAGCGCAACCTTAGTGCCGTACCTTGTCGAAGCCTTATGCAGCATCTAGAAAGAGACCAACACAGTACTTTTTGCCTTCTCATGTGGCGTTTATTACGTTTACTATGCTATGAACAGTGGTTTTGTCGAGGATGATGAACAATCCTCAGGAGCTGCCACAGTCCATCATCATCGGGGGGGAATCGATCGCATGGTCCCAAGGTATAAAGTGGACCATTTATATGCATTTGGGAGCACACCTAACATGACACCGATCTCCATTGACCAAAAAAAACGTGCTATCATGTTGATAGACAAAATGGCCCGGGTGTAGAACAAATAGTTCTTTCACTTAGGGAGTGATTTCGAGTGTTTTAGTGCATGTTAGTGGTCACAATTGTTTTCAATACAGCAATTCTTTAAGCTACGCTCACCGAAATTAAAAAACTCAAATCGCAAGGTTTCCACTTGTAAAACTAATTTTAATATTCTTATACTGAACTCACAGCGTTGTTAAGTTGAAGAATTGTTACTTATTGACAAAAGCAAAAGTGCACAGCTGAGATAACGCCGCCGTGTTATCTATATTTAATACGTCATTGATTTTACGAACCCGGCCATTGAATTACGAGGGTGACGCTTGAAGCCGCTATTTTCTTTCTGCTTATGCATCTTTGTGATGCTTGTAGGAGCATTTCTTGAAGCCCCTGATTTTTTTCTATCTTTGATTTTTCTGCGCATCCATATGATGCTTGTTAGCACTTGTTTGGAACAACAGAAAAAACAATGAGAAATAAAATTAAACAAAAATAAGTTTAACAATGATATAAAATTGATAATAAAACTAAGGAATGATAAGAATTAAGATAAGGAAAATATATAAGATTAAACAAAGGTAAGAATAAAATTTAGGCAAAGGTAAGTCAAAGTTGATCTAATGAATTTTTAAGGACTAGGACTCTTAATCTTAATTTAAAAATAAAATAGGAATAGAAGAAAGACTGAGCGTTTGTTTGTCATGCTTCCTAATCATTCTCAAAATGGATGACTGGAAGTATAAACTTGTGCGGAGCGACGAAACCACGAACCCGGTAAGAACGAGTTTCTTGGCAGCAGCGTGAGTCAGAGCACAATGTTAAAGGTATTTGTTGGTTCCAGAGTTGATTCAGAAAAAAACGGTATAAAATAAATGCGACAAAACAACAATGTCGGGAGGCAAAGAAAGGATAAAACAATTTCATAGAATTGATATGGGAGTTTGAATTTGTAGAATAAGACTCGAGTAAATTTTCGCTGCCGAAGGTCCCAGGCTCAAATCTCGTTGGGAGCAACGTGATTTAGTTCAGGGAATTTTTCGGACAGACTACGAGTGTTTACACAGTGGCGATATGTACTGATTTAATTAGATTATATCATAGCTGAGCAAGCACATGGGTGCATGGTACTGACCAAATCGACTTCCGAAAAATCAACACGGTCATGAAAATGAGATACTCTAACTATCTCTAGGCGAAGGCCCGAGAAGGGCTGCAGTGCTACAAAGAAGAAGAAGAAATTTTTGCTGCAGTCTCTAGCGAGTATTCAAGAATAGGGTGGACAAGACAAGTAAATGAGCAGACAAGAGCCTAAAAATGAGACCCAATATTCCCGTCATGGTAACGTACAGAAGGTGAGCATCAAAATTGAAAATTGGATTAAAAGTAACACCAAGACCCTTAGAAGTAATCGTAGCCGTAAGTGGAACATCATTTAACAGATAAATAAACGCTAACGGACAGTACTTGAAAGTTAAAGTCATTTTATGGCATTAGGCACCATTAAAACAAAGGTAATTAGAGGAACACCAGTTATTTATTAAGACTTCCTGGAGATAATGAAAATCTTGTAAAATTTGATGGCTCGGAATAGTTTAAAACATCGACAAACGACAGGCAAATGCAACTCGCGTTGCGAGGATGGTAAAATGCTGTGGAAGTTGTTTCACACAAACTAACACAATACAGAACTAAATGCATCTTTCGTTGCGTGAATGATTATTTATGTCTCATCCATCGTCGATGTCTATTGTGCCTTCAATCCATCTGAAAAATTTGACGATAATCCATAAGGTTGAAACGCATACATATATTTTTTCCAAGATTTGTTGTTGATGTAATTGTAAAGATATAATGCCTTACTACAGCTTAACAAGCCATGTACATGAAAACCCTATTACCAGATAATTGAACACATGGCAGCTGACTTTTTACGGAAATTTGTATGTCAGTATATGAAGAAATGTGGAAGTGTCAACGAAAATTGAGGTTTTGTACGGTTTCGAGGCGAATTTCAAGACGCTATGCAGAAAACATTGTAGCGCTTCTTATGAAGTTAATTTCGTTTCAGTTCATACATCCGTTTACATTTTACTGATATGGAATGTTTAAAAAATCGGAGTTTGTTTACCTCCTTAAGGTAGCTGTCAGTTAAAGGAGTTGAACGTGTGTTTCATTTAGCTGTTCTTAGAAGGGTAGGTGTACAGTGGGCATTGCAAAACGGATTTTAAACATCCAAGGAGTGTGTTTTGTACTTTTATCATGTCAAACATAGAATATATTACGCCATAAAAGCATATGCTTTCTGCTGAAGTATACTGACAGCTCAAGGGAGCTTGGCGCAAGTGGGCTGCCTACTACAAATGCAAATCTCGCTTAGAGGGCTTGTTAGACTTACCTCGGTTTTGTAAAGATCTATCATTTTCAAATTTGTATGATTGATGCTTATTGTAATTGGTTCCAATGCTTTTTCAAAGAGGATGAAATTCACAATATGAACGGTGTTCGTAAAATTATTGATTATATGAATCGATTCGATGCAAGTAATCAAGAATCTGTTCCCCTATTTAACTTCGTTTATTTCGACGAATTGTGCTGTTGCAGTTGGGTTGGAGAAGCATAGGGTGACCAGGATGATAATTTCTGAAATGATATCCTGTTAGGTTGAGATTTCTTTGATTTCATAAATAGTTTCTTAGTTTATGTTTAAAGTGGGGCTCTAACTTTTTGGTTCCATGTACGTTTTGAATAACTCAGCTTCTTTTCAATCTTTATTGTGGTATTCAAGACGCTTGTCCTGTTCCTTTTCTATTTTTTCTTTGATACGTGAGAACTTTTCGAATGATATTGTTCCGTTGTAAATTTCAATTAGTACTCGCCAGTAGTTGAATGATGGGTACGGTTATAATGTTTAACCGTCTCTTGTACGTATGAGTATACATAATCATCTGGAATGTTTTACCTTTCTTCATTCAATAAACGAATGTGTTGGTCTAGTATCTTGATCCAAAACATTTTTCAAGTTGCTGTGAGTATAGAGTCGTTGTCCGTAATGGGTTTTTCTAGTGTTATGGAGGAGCCAAAGTATGTATTTAGAGCCGCTTTGATATCGGGCCAATTTCTGCTTTTTATTGAATTAACCTGTGTGAATTTTGAAAATATATCAATCAGGGTCAAACGGGTCTTGGAACATAGATAAATTGTAGTTGACTAATATTTTCCATTCATTCGTAGCCTAAGCTATCTTACAGATATGTTCACAATGCAGCCAAAGCCTTTGAGAGAACCTTTCATCCTTGATTATGGATTCTGAATGCACCATTGTTGCCAGACATACCAAGAATAGACTCATAAGTAGCAAACCCTTTGTTGCCTTTACCCTTTTTTATGGTTCTCGATCATCATGATCAGACGGGCTCGATATAAGTATAGAAGGATGGTTATCGTTGCTCTTTGCGACATTGATGTCTGTTATTTTTCTGGTGGTGGTTGTTTAGGCTTATTTGGTTGCCGTTTTCGCTTCACACTGTCGTCTGAATTTTCATATTGGTCTACTCTGCTAAACTTCTGCATTTGTTTCTTCTGCCTTGAAGTAATCATCAGTGGGAAGAGGTAGAAACCTGTGTATTGCTCTGGTTCTGATACCATTTGTGGTTTTCACATCAACAACTCATACTGCTCCATCACTGCCAAGGTGTAGCTTAACAATCCTTCCCAGCGGCCATTGCATAGGAGATACCTGTATGTTGTCCTCTTGTAAGACTACCATTGTGTCCAACTCCACATTCGCTACTTGGTCTTTCCAACGCTGATGACATCTTAGTTCGTTCAAGTATGCCTTTGACCACCTGATCCATGTTTTAAATCCGAAACTTGCTTCCACCTATTAGCTAAGGTGCCTCGGTCAGCTTCATTATTTCTTCGTTCAAATTGGGCTACCAAGGTTTCTCCAATTAAGCAGTGTCCCGGTGTGAGGGCAGTGAAATTGAAGTGATATGTCTTGAATTAAGCACTGCTTCGATTCCAATAATAAGCGTTTCAATCCCTCATAGGTTAGTGATACCTTAGATGTGCTCCTGGCTAATAGCTGTTTTGCAGACCTAACGACAACTCTCCATAGTCTGCCGAAATAAGTTCACCTTGGTGGAATGAAATGGAATTGGATACCCTTGGAATTGCATTCTCAATATTTTCTTGTGCATTGTCAGAATATATGCTCAACTTGAGCTCTACCAGTTGATTTTCCGCTTCAACGAAATTGGTGACGTTATCACAGTATATATTTTCAGAAGGCCTCTTCGTTCAACGAATCTTCTCAATGCTCCAATGAATGTTTCTGTGGTCAAATCAGTTGCAAAACAACAAAACACAAAAATGTACGCCTTTTGAGGTATGTTCCTGCGTACTTTATAATGTACCCATACCGGACCTCAAAAATTAACTCCTGAGTTTAAGATTTCCCATAATTTCATTGAAAACTTTCGGTTTGGGTCTGACAACCCAACCAAATACAGTGTTTTGCAGTATGGGCATTGCATCACCTAGACGTATTTGTCCTGAGACTATCATTTGATGGAAAAACTCAGCACCAAGAAGGATGTCAATATTTTCCGGTTGGTTGAAATTACAGTCTGCTAAATTTATGTTATCAGGAATACTCCATGTAGTAATATCTAAGGCTTGGGTTAGCTGCATCGATACTATGAATGGTAACACAAATGCTTCTAATCTGGCTTTAAAACTATGATGTAAGGATTTCATATTGATGTTAACTCGCCGGTTTGTGTCCCGTTTCTCCTGTAGTAGTGCATATCCTCAACTTGTTCCCACAACTGAGATAAGGTTCGACGTTGAGTTTCAATGTAGTCACTGGTTGCATTTTCAAAACCTTGAGCTAGCCTTGAGAGTAGCCGTTGTAGGGAATGCATCATCGCCTTTTGTTTCCGAACCATGGGTATGGCGCCCTTTTCATCTTCTTCATCATTTAGTGTATATAGCCTTGAGCTCAATAGGTTTATTCTTTTGTGCTGCCAACGGTTCTTCAAAAGTAACCATATAATTTTTCTTAAGTAGTCGTGATCCGCTGGTCCAGGACAAATCTATCTTATTTTATTGTCTACCTTTTCAAACTGCAACCACAACTCATGAAGCTTGGGATTCATAATATCCGACTGCTTGTCTCCTTTCAGGGCCATCCTGCTTAAAATTGCCTATAATGCGTCAAATCTCGGTCCCTCACTCGAGTTGTTTTGCGGTGTGTTATTTATTTCGTTTCTATTGTTCTTCACAACAGTATAACGGTCTTTAAATTTTTCCTTATCCGTTGATTTCTTCACGAATTGTCCACTTAATATTCACTGGCACCTTAATTCCATTATATTTAATTTGTTGGCCCACTGAATTGTTCGCTTTCTATTCACCCCGCTTTAAAGGAGTTTTTATTAACTTCTCGGGTGCGTTGTCCTTGCGTGTTTAAATCACGTCGGGATCATGTACATCATGTACGATAATTGCTATCATACGAGGGTCATTCAACAAGTACTTAGCCTACAGAAGAAAAACGAAAATTTTGGAAAGGTGGTAATTTATTTTTCCATATAATCGCCTTCTAGCTCGATACACTTGGCCCAGCGATGCTCTAACTTTTTCAACCCGTCCAAAAAATACATTTTCTCAAGGGCTGCAAAATAGGCCTCCGTGGCGGCGATGATCTCCTCATTCGACCCAAATCTATTCCCGGCGAGTGATTTTTTTTAGGTTTGGAAACAAAAAGTAGTCACAAGGGCCAAATCTGCAGAGTACGGTGGATGGGGCAGCAATTCGTAGCGCAATTTGGCCATGGCGACGGCGGAGGTGTGATGTCACCGCGGTGTCGTGGTGGAACAGAACTTTTTTCTTCGCCAAGCGGGGCCGCTTTTTCTTCAATTCGACGTCGAATCGGCCCAATAAGTCTGCATAGTAGTGCCCCGCGATTGATTTACCCTTCTCGAATTAATCGATGTGGATCACACCTTGTGAATCCCAGAAAACGGTGGCCATCACCTTTCCGGCCGATCGAACAGTCTTCGCCTTCTTCGGAGCACGTTTGCCGGGTGAAGTGCACTGTTTCGACTGTTCCTTGGTCTCTGGTGTGTACCAGTGAATCCATGTTTCGTCGACGGTCACGAAACGACGCAAGAACTCCGCCAGATTGCGCTGTAACAGCGCCAAAACACGTCGCCGATGTGGTCTCACGGTTGCGTTTGTTTTCCGGTGTGAGCAAACGCGGCACCCATCACGCCGACAGCTTTCTCATGCCCAGTTCTTCGTGTAGAATATGATGCACCGTTCTTTCTGCGATGTCCACAGTCTCAGCTATCTCGCGAACCTTCAATCAACGGTCTGCCAACACGAGATCGTGGATTTTTTTAACGTTTTCCCCCGTAGCAGCCGTTTTCGGGGCACCTGGGCGTGGCTCATCAAAAACTGACGTGCGGCCACGAACAAACTCCTTGAACTAAGTCTTGACGGTCGCCATCGAAGGAGAAGAGTCACCGTACACAGCACCCAAGCGATCTTTTATTTCGCTGCGCGTTTTCCCTTCAGAAAACAAGAATCTAATCACTATTGTTCTTTTTCCATTTTTGTACAACTGACCAACACGCTCGCTTCCAAAGGCTATCAAAACAAACTGATGAAGTGAATTGACTGAAACTTTGACAGTAGGCTACTAAAAAACTGTAGTGCACGATGGTAAAACTCTTTTGTAATAGCAGCGCCATCGGGCGGTGAGGCTAAGTACTTGTTGAATGACCCTAGTATTTTTCCCACAACAATCTCCAAACGATTTTACCTTAGGTATGGTGATAATAATGAACTTGATCTAGATCACATTTCGTCTGGAGTTTGTCGTGAGAATTTCTAATTGATGTCTGTCTGTACACATCAAGAATTCAAAACATTAATTTCATGTTACATTCATAATAAAATGAATGCATTTAGATAATAAAATTAAGCTGTACATTTAATTACAATATAATGTTTGTACAATGAAATTGTACAACGGGATTTGCCATTATCCGCTCGGGAAAACCAATCGGTAAAGTTTTTCTGCATTTTGCCGAATAGACTCAATTACTTATTAGCAGCAGTGAAGTGTTTAGATTGATGTGACAATTGTCAACATATTTTACAAGAAACGGAGGAACACGTCCGCTTGTGGTTTGTGAACTTCGCCAGCTTTTCTCCTATCCCGAAGTGTCTATGTACCGTGCATTATAGAGACCACTGTCATCATTTTGAAAATCCCAATTGTCAGGGATAGATGCACCAGCTACTCATTCAGACAAACAACGCTACATTTTAGGTTAAGACCTTACTCAACTATACAATCGAGCTATAGCATTGATCTTACGTCAAAATCAATCAAACTAACTAAACCACATAACAATAAAATCCAGTGAAAAATATTTTTCAACTCACCAAAAGAAATAAACAAAGTTTTTTCCTAAAAAAAACATGTGACACTCACGAGCAAAACTAAACGTGTTAACGTCTGCACGAGTAGAAAAATACTAGCGGCGCTGCTGTAACAGACGAGCGAAATATTCGAATGGTCCATCTATACCGGTGGTCCATCTATCCCGGACTTACCCTAACGAGTGTTTGACTGCATTATTAAAAGCACAAATCAAAAAGTTTAAAAAAAATTGTCCGGTCTCGATTACGACAATTTTTAATAACAATTTAGTGGCAAATGAGAGGTGGAAGGGGGAGCAAAATGTTTATAGTAAATATTTCAATTTTATATTTAATAAATTATCTTTGCATGCTAACTTTGATGTTAATTTATTAAATTTTCGCAAACAAAAACGATTTACAAAAAAAAATTTTCATAAACTATATACATCTGCAGTAGGTAGTAAAGACGGCAATTTAACGCAGGTGTTTTTAGCAGTTGCTTTCAAAAAAGAGTTATATCTTAATAGATTAAGATCTTTTATTTTTTGGGGGGCAACGTATGAAGCAAGAGTGCATGTAACACCAGCCTTAAAAATTTCATGAAAATCTTTGCATTCATTTTTAAAAACTATCGCAACATTTTGCAAGTCAGTTCGTTTTTCAAAATTTTTTGCAAACACGTTTTTGCCACGTTGAAAAAAGCTAATGTCGTGTCATAGCCAGTGAATGCATGTAAAAACAGAATATGCTGTTTACACTTTGGTAATACTCTTTCTAAACTCTTAGAAGGGTACGTTTTTGCGGTATTTTACCTTTTGATAGTTTTAGAAAATAAATTTCGCGGTCTGTTGGTGAGAGCGCAGTCAATAAAACTGAAGCATCTACATCCTCGGGAACTAAAGCAATGTTTTTGGATTGCAGATTAAGAGCGGTTTCACTTATAAGTTTGTCGGCATCAGCTTCTGCTTGGCAAGAAAATATATTATTTTCTGTGTTTCTCGTAGCATATTTATCAGCCTGCTCTTATTTTTGGCATTCGCTTTAAATTTCTCCAGCGCTGTTTTGAGAGGCAAGATTTTATCCAATATAATGGCATTGCATGCATTTTTTTTTACAGCGACGCGTTCGTTCCGTCGATTTTGTGCAGCTCGATATTACCATCAAAAACGACACAAATATTTTGCCCATAATTGTTATGTAGATATCTGATATAATGTTGACATATAGTACCGAAATTTTCATCTAGTTGCCACTTGCAACGGTGTAGTAACATCCCTCCATCAACTACCTATGTAGGAAAATTTTCGTACATCGTTCACATCCCTTGACACATCTGGGAACAGGTCATAAAATTTAGATTAGGTTTTTTTTCGTATTTCACCATCTTCAAAGAGAGCAAGAGGATAAGGAGCTAATTTATAAGTCATGTAGGTTTTTAGTTCTTCATCCGATTTTTTTTAATACGCATATACGCTGAAATATCAAGAGCGGATCAATTAGAATAATATCATCATCCACTTTGATTTTGCTAGTGGAAGCCAACAAAAGAATGATTTTGTCTTTTCTTGATATCTTTAAAATTTTTCCCATTAATTTTCTTCATTATTTTTTGGACCATGCTCAAAAGCTGCGTAGCAATATACGTTCTCTTGCCTAGTTATTCCAGTTGCAATATACATAATGACACCAACATCAGGGAATGGAGAATGTTGAATTAAATATTCTTCCAATTTTTTCACGTCAATGTTGTCTCTTTTGATTCGTGCATCGGTTGAATCATGTGTTGATAACTTTTTTTAAAAGATATATTACAAAATTCTTCTATACCTTCTATCATACTTTTGAAAAAAAAATCGCCTTTTATTCATTTGTAGACGATACTTCCCATTACACCACGTTTAAAAGACCCTCCTTCAACACTCATAGATTTCATTAAAGTTTGTTCAATGGTTTAATCCGTGGAAATTCCAGACAAAAATCGGAACGTCTGGCAGTGAAATAACCTTCTGTGGATTTTTGAAACTCTTTTGGGTCCATTTGGATAGATAATTCCTGGATGTCTTGCAAGTACAGTTGCGCGGACGCTCAGCTGCAATAAAATCTTTCAGCACTGATACCACTGGAAAATAGCTGATCCATAATCTGCACGTTTTATTTTTACTCTCTCATATAATTTTTTTTTTTGAAAATTTCATTTAAACTTTTAAATCCAATATTTTCCGTTATTTCGGTGTAATTAAACATTTCAAAAATATTAGCAATTAAAGTTCGAAATTTCGGATTATTTTTCAATAGATCTTCGAAAATTAATCTTGATAAAGCTAGCTGCAGAAGTATATGTGCACGTACCGCTCTAGCATATGCGTGTCCAGACATGTGTAGTGAAAGTAGGTATCAAAATGTCCGTGAAGGACTGCAGCAATGGTCTGCTGCCTCGGCGAAAGAGAATGGTAATATCAGCCGAGATTGGCCTTGTCTGGGGACGCGTGAATGCGCTGGCAGGCTAGCGTTGCGGTGTCGTGGGGCGGGTTCATTCCCCCAGCACATGGACCCACTGCAAAAGAATTTCGCATTCACGAATTCTCGGGTCTCAGAAAAGGTCGACCGAAGTCGAATAAAATGTAGGTTACTACCTAAAGACGGAATTGCTTGTTCAAAGAACAAGTCGAAACGAGTCAAAACAGACGGACTTAGGGGAGACTTCGTCGTTACCCGACGATTCTTATGGCCCACAAATAAACCGGATCAAGATCCAAATGTTGACATGGCCATATATTTCCCGTTTGAGCGGAAAACTCATACAAACATACTTTGCATGAGCCTTCCCATCAACGAGAAATATAGATGTGACCGATTTATGTCATAGAATTATGTGATCGGGTCACATAACCCTATGCCATAAAAAGGGCACCTGAGCGGAAGGCCACTCAACCCAACAAGAGCCCCTGAAACTAAGAACAGGGGGAGCGTGCCCGATGGCTAGCCTAATTTTTCGAAAAAGCCTTCCAACGTGGCGGATTCCATACCCGGTCAGAGGGAAAAAAATGGAAAGACCGATTTTCTTTTTATCTAGCAATTCATTCTGAAATTTATTATTTTTCTCTTAGTAAATATATCTTGGGCAAAGACTCTATTTTGTTTTATAATAAATCAGTAAAATCAATGACCGTTATACTTCGCCGATTGTTTATTTCATGTATTCTACTTTACATTTAAAAGGGCTAAATTGAATTAAGTTTTCAATATTCTTATGTTTAACGTTAGTGAGAAGAGAAGTTCATTTACATAATGTTTAATAATGTGATTGAAAAAAAATCTTAATAGCTGTTTTGTAGACATTTATCTTACTTTCTGTAGTATAAACACTAATGGCGCAAAATTACACCACATGAGGCTCTTGTGGAAAATTTCAGAATTAGGCACAATACTTTCTGTAGTATAAACACTAATGGCGCAAAATTACAACATATGAGGCTCTTTTGGAAAATTTCAGAATAAGGCACAATTTTAAAATTCAACATTGATCAAAAATTTTAATATATAGGATCATGGTAAGACTTTCTTGTATTCACAAGCTTCTAGTAATGATTCGTTAGTGCTTGTTCTATTTAATATCATTCGACAATCGGAAAAGCTAGTCCCATATTACTATTTTGGGTATCTCTAAATAATTCAACCCTGTTATATGAAACAAATCCTTAAAGTAATCGTATACTTCGACATTTAAATATTTACCTACTCTTGGGACACTTATATATACGTCATTATTCTACCACAAAAAGGTCGCACTATATAAAAGAGCTACGAGGACTATATATATCAAAGCTTTGGTTAATATATTCCTTAATTACTAAAAATGGTCACCATTTTTGTTTCTTTGTTTTTCTCAATCTGATTTCATTACTAAATGTGTATGTTCATAAAATCTTTACATTTATTTGTTGTTACTCTTGTTGTTATTTCAGTCGCCCTACGCTCGAACGTGGAAATTTTAATTCATTTTATCTTAGAATTCAATTTTCCGGAAATGGCAAAGAAACTAAATAGTTGATATACATTCGTAAACTTTCTTTCCAGTTCCTCTGATAAAAATAGGACACCGTTCAAATCCCCTTCCGTACTATGTTACGAAAAATTACAAGTGTTTAAGCTTATTTTCCCAAAAGTGCCTCTTTTATACAAATTGTTTTTGTTGTTTTTATTACCACATGGTTCCGTTTTGACGATTTATAAATAAAAATTCTATCATAAATTTCGCTACCGTTCATATTAAAATTTGTCATCCTTGTCTGAGTTTTAATCTGCTATCATTTTGTAGCAATAACATAGTTGCTAAGCATATACATATATGAACTCGTGTTTGATATATATATATATATATATATATATATATATATATATATATATATATATATATATATATATATATATATATATATATATTCACACACTGCTTGTCTTTTTCCCTCAATTCTTGCTTTTTACAAAATCTAGTACTTAGAACCGACCCCCGGATTAAGAAGCCGACAGAAATGTGGTGAAGTCACACGACAATCAACTTGAATATTGTGTCGTGGTTGACGCTGGGGACATTAACAAGTTGCCGCCGAATTTATGAATTCTTCGTGTTTACGAACAACATCAGCAACAGTGGGCTCGTCGATTTCTAGCAAATGGCGCAAGCATTTTGGCACAAGTGGTAGCGATATAATAGGTGCTCCTTGTCCTGATGTAGTACACTTGTCCAAATGTGCACTTGACACATTCCCCGTTTACTCGACGCACCGAATTTGAAGAGCTAGATATAGAGGAACGTAATAGGGTTCCGTCCAAAGTTTCCAATGAGTTGTTTCGCATTGCTGTAAGTTAAACTATATTTAATTTAGGTTGTTTAAAAAAAAATTTTAATAAATTGACAGACAAAAGTTACGTTCCAAAATTTTACAAATGACTGAACTGAATAATGCAAACATGAATTAATTTATATAATTTGAATACTTATGATGCACTTTCCTGGATTATGGGAAAATCTAGTGAGTGCAAGTTCCCATGGCGAGAATTTTGCTGACGGTGGTGTTGTATGTCCGCTTGGCCAGGTAAATTGCTTAGCTTGTGGGAATGTGTTGTTAACTCCTCCCGACTTAGGTGCGATTGTCCGCAACCGTCAAAAATATGGTAAGTCATTGAACCGGTGGGAACCCGTACTGTTATTGCTGTTGTGGTTGTCGTCGTTTGGGGTCTTCTTCGATGCCGTTGGTAACCTGGTAGTTGCTTCTGGAAAGGATGGATTCGTTAGAAAAACTGTATTTGGTTTTTTGCAGAATTTCCAGATCATATAGATGGCTGTTAAAATGCAGAATATGCTAAGCGCTCCGTAGGATGTCATTTTGTGGAAATAGTTTTCGATTTCAAGTTGTTGAATCACCTTCGTGTTGTTGATCTTAAGTTCGGTCATGTTTTCGTTGGTGAGAATGCCTTGCTGTCTCTTGATGGCTAGTGTCGGCTGTAGAATTGCAGGTAGGACCTTTAGGCTTGAGACTTCCTTTGAGACAAAGGTCTTCCCACTGATGTTGATGGTGGTATTGTGGAACTTGATTACGAAGGTGCCATTGAGCTTGTGAATAGTCTCACCAGCCTCCATGGTTCCTGAGAATTGGTTTAGGAACAGTATCCCTGGGGAAACTTCTTCGATCGATGATGTTTGCAGATTGTTGTTTGACAGGTGGCGTTTAAGCTTCTGAGTAGATTAGGAATACAGCTGGTCGCACTGATATTTGTAAGCTTGTTTTGATCGCAGATACGTAGGTCGTTGATATTCTGCAATCTTCTGGGATAGCGTAGATTTCGTCTTGGTATTGTGATGACTTTAATTTCTGAAAAATCTAAAGCTGTCTCCACTGTTATATGGTATTGATTCTGAATTTAGAAAGTTTATCGCTAACTTTATTTCTTCTTTGGATAATATAACTGAATTAATAATGCCAATTTTGGCCCTTAACCAATTTTATTCTAAACATTAGGTCCATTACAAGATTAATTTTGTCGTTTGACTTGATGATTTCTTGGATGAGTTTGTTATTCTGGTAATGTTATTTAATCGTTCTTTGTACAATTTATTGATAATTACTTGTTTATTGTTGTTTTCAAGAACATTTGAATTTTTTTGTTTGATTGTGACAAAATCTTCTCTATCGGGGCTTCCCGCTATCCACTTCCATGCTGTGCCAATGAAATCGATTGATCTTTTGATCTTCCGCGGTTTTAGGTTGTCGAGCATACTTGTAATCTGCTAAGCCTCATGCATGAGGAAATGAGAAAGAGGATGGTACCGGGTGGTCGAAAGGTTAAGTAAACTATTAACGCCATCTAACAGTTTGGTGTATTGCTCTAAGTCTATAATGTGTATTAGTTTAAAGTTTCCGTCTCGTAGTTTGGTCTGTCCAAGATTGAAGGTAGCGATGTGGGCTTTCGAGAAATCCAATATCTGGACATTTGCTTTGGTAGCGCAAAGAAGGTACCTGGAAAGGATTTGTAGTGAATTATATCTTTCAAAAGTCCGTAAAGGACTGCAGTGATGTTCTGCTGCCTCGGCAGAAGAAGATGACAATATCCGCCGAGAATGCCCTCGTCTGGAGACGCGTGAATGCGCTGGCAGGCTAGCATTGCGGTGTCGTGGGGCGGGTTCATTTCCCCAGCACGAGGACCCACTACAAAAAAATTTCGCATTCACGAATTTAAGGTTGCTCAAGAGGCGACCGAAGTCGCAAAAAGTGTAGATAACTACATCGAGGGAGATAGTACTTGTTTCGATAACAAGAGGAACCTGAGAAGAAAGGCGGACTTGGGGTAACCTCGTCATTACCCGACGAAGCTCATGGCCCACAAATGAAAGAGGGGCAACCGGGTGGTGATGGAGCCCCTTCGCACCCACCCAACTGGAATAAATCCATATTTTGTTGCAGTGGCCAGGTATTCCTCTTCTGAGTGGAAAACTCATACAACTTGACTTGTATAAACTTTCCCATCAGAAGGGGAGTACCCCGGTGACCAATTTATGCCATAGAATTATACAATTCGATTGCATAACTCTATGTCATAAAGAGGCACTCTGCTTGGTCCACTCAACCCGCCATGTCACCTGAAACGAAAAGGATTAATTAAGTACCCGACGGCTGGCTCATGTTTTTAGGGGGCAGCCTGCCACCGTACCGGGTCCTATACCCGGTCAGAATGTTGGGAAAGGAAAGACCGATTTTCAAAAAATTTAGCAATTCATCCTTTCTTTATATTTTCCCAAAATTTAACTGGTTAATTCCACGCAAAGATATACGTGTGTGCCCAAATAGGGAAAAAACATAAGTATATGTACAAACAAGATTTTATACATCTAACAAACATCTAACGGAAGCGCGGAATATGCGGATTGCGTGTAGTCACGTAGGTCAGATCACCTCTCTCGCGGTCAGGGTTCAAAACTGTCGACCGCCAGGGAAGAACTGAAATGTAGAATACCGTAAAGCAGCGAGTAACTTCACCACCAGCCAAACTACCGTTGGGGCTGTCTGCGCGGGTGTTGGCTAGCTCCCACACTATATGCGTGCACTTCCGTTCGCGATGCGAACCTTCGAACTGTCCTGTGGAAAACCCAACCTCAATTGGAATCGTCTTGGAAACACTTTCGCCAAGCAGCGGAACGGCCGATCTACCTCTTAGTATATCGCGAGCTGAACTCCCATGTACGCAAGTCCGTCCTGTACCGTATC
Source organism: Odontomyia ornata (assembly GCA_963969285.1). NCBI lineage: Eukaryota > Metazoa > Arthropoda > Insecta > Diptera > Stratiomyidae > Odontomyia > Odontomyia ornata. Next base: position 227,054,285 of record OZ017742.1, on the reverse strand, counting down.
CTCAGCACAATTCTTTGCATCAGCAAAGGGGTCAAAGTTTTGCAAATTCTCGATGGGCATGCGCTGTTTTCTGCACTTCAAGAAAAATCTTTCTTCTCACTCCTCCGTCCAATGGCAACTGCTGTCAAAAATATCCAATCGTCCCAGATCAATCTCAAATCGTACCAGTTCGATCGCAAATTGTTCCAGTTCAATCTGCAATTGTTTCGGACATTTTTTGCCTGAATTTTCTTTAACCCTTAACTGCTCGATTACTACAGATTACCGATGTTAGTTTTTGATTTTGTCCTTATGAATGACTTTGCCTAATTCTGTCAATATCGTAGTATTCCTATTTTCTTTCACTACTTCCTGACGGTAGCGTGGGGTTAATTTAGATCCTAATCGTTTATTTTTTTAATGTATACTACTTCTCCTATTTCGTACTGTTTTGGTGGACTTCTTTTCTTATTATGGTACTCTAAGTCCTTATCCTGCTTATGTTTTAATTTTTCTATATTCGATAAGCGTGCCTTCTCGAGTTCTTCGGGGCTTACGTTAGGAATTCTGCCGAGGTACAGCTCGACAGGTTTTTTTCCTGTAGTAGAATGAATAGAGTTATTATATTCGTTCACGGATCTGTCTAGCAAATCCTGAAATGAGCGTGGGGGCCGTCCGCTCTGAGACAAGTCATGATCTCAGCCAGAATTGAATGCCATCTTTCAATCTGGCCATTTACTTCGCTTTTGTAGGCCGGAGCTCTATGTACTTTGATTTGGAGGTGGTCCTCCATTAAAGATGTTAGAGAGATTGACGTGAGGGCTCCCTCGTTGTCGATGACAATATTTTCAGGAATGCAGAAAAAGTACAGGATATCGAGGTGTGGTTGTTTTAGGTCCTCAACAGATTTTGAAGCGACAATTTTAGCTTGCGCAAACTTGGTAAATTTATCAATTGCGGTAAGGACGATTTTCTTTTCGGTAATGAAGAGATCTAGGTGGGCAGTGTGTCCGGGATATTTTGGTATCGGAGTAGAATGTAGAAGTGGCTTATTAGGATGCCTGTCATATTTGCTGAATTTGCAAATCGTGCAACTTTTTAAAAAAATTTTAATTTTGGATGACATTTGGGGTAAGTAGAAATTTTCGAGCAACTGGAGACGATTTTCTTCCGCGTTGCGGTGCGGTCTACGGTGAGTTGCTATAATTTTTTCTCCCAGCTCGGCCTCGCTAGTTAGGTTTTCCACTAGTTTCTGGGTAAATCTTACTTTATAACTGATAAAATGGAGAGGCTATATTTCTTGTATTTTCGCCATAGTTTCTTCGTTTGTTGATAGTCCGTTAACTTATTTGGGTTGAGGTATCTTTTGAAGAGGTCAATGAGGGTCACAGGGGAGTAGTCGGGTTTTATAATAGTATGCCTTTTATATTTGTCGAATGGATGGGTGAGTTGGTAGCTGTCCTCCTCCAATTTTCAGGATAAGTTGATTTTTAAATACATTGACAGGTGTTTCTACAGTGGGAATTAGGGTGTGTGAGGAACTGTCGTCGCTATGTTGGGTTGCCGTAAGGGTGTTCGATTCGCTGCTTTGGGGTAGTCTCGATAGAGCGTCGGCAACTATGTTCTCTTTGCCTGGCTTATATTGAAGTTGATAATTATATCCCACAAGTATAGCTTTCCACCGTTTCATCTTCCCGTTGGTGTTCTTGCTACTTACGGCGTATGTGGGTGGCTGGTGGTCGGTGCATATTATTAGTTTGCGTGATCCGTAAAGGTAACTTCGCAAGGACTTTATGGCCCAGATAATGGCCAGCATTTCTTTTTCATTTGCGGCGAAATGCTCTTCTGTTTTCGAAAGGGTTCTTGATAGGAAGGCTATTGGTTTATTTTCTTGAGAGAGCACAGCACCTATGGCGTATTCGGACGCATCCGTGGTAAGTTCAAAAGGTGATGGGCCAGACCTACTTCTTTAGAAATGAGTGAATTTTTAAGTTTTTGCAGAGCATTCAATGCGGTTTCGTCGAGGTGTATTAATTTTTTCTTGGATAGGTGTTTGGACGTACGTCCATCCTCCCCTCGTAAGAGGGATGTCAGGAGTTTCCCTATTTTTGCGTAATCGCGAATGAAGCGGCGATAATAGCCTGACATCCCGAGGAAAGAGCGCAGATCTTTCAACGTTTTTGGGACTGGGAAGTTAACGATTGCCTGGACCTTCTTAGGGTTTGTTTTGATAAGAACTCTATTTCTTCATGTAAGAATTCACATTTATCAAGCTGGATCTTTAGGTTAGCTGCTTCTAGAATTTCGAATACTTTTTCCAAGTTTTGAAGGTGCTTTTCTTCGTTCTTTCCAAAGACAATGATGTCGTCAATATATATGTAGCAGCATTTCCCTATTTCACCGCGTAAAATATCATCCAATGCCCTTTGAAAGATCGAAGGGACATTTTTTAGGCCGAATGGCAAGCGGGTGTACTCGTATTTGCCATTATTTATAGAGAAGGCGGTTTTTTCAATGTCGGATTCGTTGAGTGGAATCTGATGGAAACCGCTCTTCAGATCTAAGATGGAGAACAATTCGTTTTTCCCGAGATTGGATAGAACTTCATTTATTTCCGGTATCGGGTACCTGTCGGGGACGGTGATGGAATTCAATTTACGATAATCCACCACCATGCGGTATTTCTTCTCACCCGATGCGTCCCCTTTTTTGTTAACGATCCATACTGGGGAGTTGTATGGAGATCTCGATGGCCTAATGATTCCGTCTGCCAGTAGTTTTCGTACCTCCTTTTCAATTTCATCCTTCAGGGCCATTGGGTAAGGGTATGTTTTTGAATACACGGGGTCGTCCAATGTTGTGCGTAACTCGCCTTTTACTCTGGTGGTGAAAGTAAGACGCTCATCAGGGTCGGTAAGTAGATTGGGGAAACGATTTAGGAGGGTTTTCAGTTTATTTGCGCTATTTGAATTTAGATGTTCTGTTCTTATTGCAATATTATTAACAGACTCGGAAATATGTTGTTTTAAGGGAATAACAACCTGATTCTTAAGAACCATATAACTACCGTTAGTATGAATGACGGCATTGAGCTCCTTAAGTGTATCGTTACCAATAATTCCATCAAATGAGATGAGGCTAGGTAGTATGAAAAATTGGATTTTTGGTGTAGATAGTCCAAACGGTTGAATATATGAATGATGGGTAATCTTAACACTGGTTGCTACGGATTTTGCGAAGAAAGATTGATTGTTGGGGATAGGGTTTCTAATAAGGCGTGGTTGGATATAATTCTTGTTTGAACCAGTGTCCACGAGAAATTTCATCAGCTCTCCGTTCCTCAATTTGAGTTGGAAGTAAGGAAGCGAAGAGCATTTCAATTAAAAAAATATACATCGTCCAGGTGTTCGGTCGCGTCCGTAGTTAGATTGTGGGTCTCATTGTTCATGTCAGGCGGGTCTTGGTCTGTTTGATGTCGATTGTTTAAGTCTGTCGGGAATGATTCCGTATCGTTTTGCTGTAGATACTCTATGAATTCTTCCTCTCCGGCTAGTCCTGACTTGTCGAAGAACTCTTCATGGATTTCCGGTTCTACATTATAGTTGTTAGTTGTAAAGTGGGTTCGTTGGTATTTATTTGGGAAGTTCGGAGCAGCTTGTGGCCTCTTTTGTCCAAAGCCCTGTTTTATGCGGGGTCTGTTCATATAGTTTGCATTTCGGGATCGAATGCTTGGATCTACGTCCATTGGTTCTGGTCTATTGGGTTTTGGTGGTAACTGCCTATAGTTTGGGGCAAATGGGAACGGTTGCTGATAAGAGTGTCGAAGTGGTTGCTGATTAAAGAATCGTGGTGGCTGTTGGTTATAAAAACGAGGGGGCTGAGGAGCTCGAGGGTTGTTCAGTAAGTCTGGGTAGAATTGTCGTCGTGGCGCTGGAACTGGAACTGGAGTATGCATATTTCCCAGTTGCCTCCTTGGTGGGACTGGTGGAGCTTGTTCAGAATGTTTCATCATTCTGTATTGGGAGTTGTTTGCATGTTGCGCACGGAAATCAATATTTTGGAGTTTGAGACACAAGTGCAGGGCTTGTGGTAAGTCTGCAGATTCTCTTATGCTGAGAAGTCTTGGGAGATCGCCTCTAAGTCCTCTCACAAATGTGTCCAGTGCCTTATCTCTGAATGATTGAGTCATCACATTAAGTTGGTCTTGATTCAAACCCAAGGAACCAAGCTTATTTAAAATGAGGGACAGATGATGATACACCGTTTGGTAGAACTCCGGAACGGAGTTGGTACCTTGAACCAATGTGGTCATCTGGTACTCGAGTGTACCAAGATCGCGTTTGTCCGCGTAATGTAGGGTTAGGCATTTTGAAATTTTCTCCCAATTTAGGGGAGTGTTATACGATTCGAGAGCAATGTCAGCATGCCCTACGACTTTGTTCCGAATAACTGAAAGGATGCCGTAATATTTTGCGATCCCTTCAAGTGCTCGTAGATTTTGAGGATGCAATCAACTGATTTTTTCCAGGAGCTGAATTCTACTGGATTTCCCGAAAAGTCTCGTAGGCTCTTCACTACATCGGGTATTTTATCCATATCCGTAAGGTTATGGGCTCTTCCGACGTTAATTGGGACGTCAACATCATTGTTTATGTCCGAAGCGGTGTAAAGCAGGGAATTAAAAATTTGTCTGCCTTGGGCTTGAAGGGTGGTTGTAACCATTTGGGTGATAAGCTGGCGAATTTCGTCACTTATGGTTTGATTTGGGGGTGCGTTTGGTGCAGCAGGTGGTGCCTGCGGCGGATTGGCTGAACCGGTACCCATTTCGAGACGAGCGGGTCTCACAAGATTATTTTGAATTGCCATTGATAGGTTTCTAAGATTTATCAGGTGGGTCACGTAGCAAAATTATTCGATTTTTCTGTGAAGAACGACACTAAGAATCAATTTAAATGCAAACGGGACAGAGATTCACCAAGAAACAGGAAAATTATTTGATTTTTCCGTGAAGAACGACACTAAGAACCAATTTTAATGCAAACGAGACAGAGATTCATCAAAAAAACAGGAAAATTATTTGATTTTTCCGTGAAGAACGACACTAAGAACCAATTTTAATGCAAATGAGACAGTGATTCACCAAAAAACAGGAATATTATTCGATTTTTTCATGAAGAACGACACCAAGAATCAATTTTAATGCAAACGGAGCAGAGATTCAACAAAAAACAGCAAAAGGTGATTTGTTAAGTTTGACCAGAGGTAACTGGATTTTGCACGAAAAAGGGGAAAGAGATTCGCAAAATTCACACAATTTCCGAGAATTACGTAAAAAAGGACAGGAATTTCGATGAAGATATTGTCACAAATTTACACAGTTTTAACTTCACTTATCACTAATTAATTAAAAAAAATATGTATTTTAAAATTTTCATTCGATTGTAAAATATGTATTTTCAAGTTTTCATTTGATTGCAAAATAAATTTTATAATATTTGTAAGTATGTATTTTCAAATTTTGATTCGATTGCAAAATGTATATATAATTTATATATTTATAAATTGTATACTTGTACGTTATGAATTCGATCATTAAATCACAAAAATATTTAAATTTCCAACAGTGGAAAACTTACAGTAGTAGAATGTACGTATTCGCTTCCATTAGCGTGTTGTTTTTTTATATTCCTGCTGCTTCTGGAATTTTTCCTATGCTTAAAGCCTTTTCGACTTTCGTTGAGCTTACTGCTGCCTGTGGGATTCCTTCCGTTATGCTGCTTCGAAAATCCAAGGTTCTCCTTCAACTGACCGCTAAGGTTATCCAATTTGCCGGATTCCTGTTTTAGACAGGCTTGGTGTCCTGCCCTACTGAGGGGGCTGCCTTGGAAACGTCGTACTGGAACTTCGCGAAAAACGACTGGTTTTTGTTTCGGGGCGTTCTAAATTCGCGGCGGTACTTTTTATAAGTTATTATTTTCCCGCACTATTTGTTCACTATTTTTTTTTTATATTGCTGGATCACCTTCCCAGTCTCAGGAAGATGTTTTGAGAAAACTTTATTAAGGCTTCGTTCTCCAGCAAGTTAAAGTTTACGACGAGCTACGCGGTCCATGCTCGGGCGCCAGTTAAACTATATTTAATTTAGGTTGTTTAAAAAAAACTTTATTAAATTGACAGACAAAAGTTACGTTCCAAAATTTTACAAATAACTGAACTGAATAATGCAAACATGAATTAATTTATATAATTTGAATGCTTATGATGCACTTTCCTGGATTATGGGAAAATCTGGTGAGTGCAAGTTCCCATGGCGAGAATTTTGCTGACGGTGGTGTTGTATGTCCGCTTGGCCAGGTAAATTGCTTAGCTTGTGGGAATGTGTTGTTAACTTGTATACTCAGACACTGCAATTTCGGTATCGCTGTCTTAATCGTGGCAACCAACACGGCACTCCGTTCATTATAAGGGAAAATTTACTTTTCAAGTTCACGAAGGAATTAACTTCGATTCGCTTGTTAATTACTGCCCGTGTTCACAAAAGAAATTCAACGATTCCGATAAATAAGGATGGCACGATATTTAACTTTTACTACACTCGTGTCGAAGGCGGTCGAGAAACGTTTCGTCGTTGATTGTGCCTCGAAACACAATTTCGCATGGGGATGGTAATGTATCGAAGTTAAAAGGGTGTATCTTTGGAAATTGTTTTTGATTAAAACTTTTGAATTTACTACCCGATTTAAAACAATTTTGACGGCACTTTTACCAACAATTTTCGTACCAAAAGTATTTTTTCAAGGCGGCCGTTATCGTGCGTGCTTTCCGAGTTGCGGCCGTAAGTCAACTTAACGCTCAACCTTCTCAAATTCTCGATCCGTCCCTCGATCCGTACCCGAAGCTTGTATTTCTTCTTTCCCCCGTGTTGCTACCGGTAAAAATTCAATCAGCTGCCCACTTAGCTGAACTCGAATGCATTCTGTGATGTAATACACCGTTGGCCTACACTAAATCAGTGTTTCCGCATCCCAAAATTTAATGGGCAGATATAAAAATTTTTTTCAAGAAAAATTGGTCAAGTAAAGGAAAAATGAAAAAGATTCTAAATAGTCATAAAAGTAAAATCTCATGAAGAATATAATTAAAGAAAACGTTTAAAATTTAACATAGAGGAAAATTGATATAAAGTTACATTTAATATAATGATAAGAAGAAAAATTATTCTACAAATTACGATTACAAGGGAAATAATTACATATTTTTTTAAATCTGCCATTATAATTTTGGATAGGAGATAGGAGGGTTTTCGAGCAGTTTGCGTGTATGACTGCTCGATTACTACATATGTTCAGATGGACATGTTGGAATCTGCAGCCGGTACAAGCAGGGTTGTGTCTGTGAGGCAGTTTCTACACTCGTCGAAAGCTTTTTTTGCTTCTGGTTTGAGCTGTATGTTCATAGATCAGTCTGTTAGTATTATTTTTTTCATTTATTCATTTTTATGTGATTTGAATTCAGACAAATAAATCTATCCAGTGGTTCAGTTAACTCATTTGTTTTAACCAACTCCTTATAATTAGACAAAATATTTTAAATCTCCCTAACTTCCCAGCTTGTTTTTTTCTCGCCGGGGTTTATCAAAGATAAACAATCTTTAAACTCAAATAATAATAGATGATTATTCTGATTCCACTCCACTACCCCTTCCAATTTTAAAACCTTAAATGTCCCTACTCCAGCTAAATAAATGTAGTAGGAAAAATAAGATTTTATCAACTCAATTAACAACAAAAGCGAAGGTTTGACTGTAAACTCTTAAAAAATGAAAAAATAATTCTTAATTTTGAACATTTTTATTATTTCAATGCTCGTGCGTCGCGTAGTTGGAGAAAATGTTGAATTTAAAACGTATTTTATGATGAATATCTATGAATAACAGAAAAAGTTGTTAGAAAAATCCATCTATAATAAACAAATTTGATATAAACTGCATAATGGATTGTAATGAGTTAGTCCAGCTAATAATAAATACTAAAATTTACATCATATGAAGTTCATAATTTAGCGTCTAAGTTTAATATTAAATTAATGTGAAAAAATATCACAAACGAAATTGATAATATGTTATAAGTAAAATGAGTATTAATTTTTCAAAATAAAAACATTGCGGAGAAATAGTGAATGTTGGTTATTTATTGCTTTTCACATATAATGCTGTTGAATTTTGGGATTTACTTATTTAGACGATCTTTTCCAGAAGTTTGTATAATATGCAGAATTCTCCACACTATATTGGTCTCTAAGGTAAGAAATATTCATTATTCAACCTTATAAATAAATTTAAATCGCTTATTTTCAGAATACATCCAAATTTTGAGCGCAAATAAAATAACGCGAATTAAACTTTACATGATTTCTTTGTTCTTTATCGATTCCACTTAATTATTTTCGGTAAAAACTTTGGAATTTGCGGTTCAAGTTCATTATCAGCTTCAGGTCCGAAATCAACGTAAAATATAAACATTAAAAAGTAATCAGAACCCATCGCACATGATCACAAAATAATTCAGTCGAGTCGTTATTATTTCATTTAAAGATAATTGTGCCAATCGTTGAATTATCTGGGCAATATGCATGGTACTCAAGTGCAAAAGATGCATTCACATTACTTTTGTCCTCCGGTTGACTCGAAATGCTAGTTGCACTCGGATTTATAATTCTAGTTATCCTTGTGGTATATATTTTCTTCCGGAAGTTCTTACGTATTTTGGTACTTTCGCGCCATTTCCCAGGACCTCCTGCATTGCCCTTAGTCGGTAATGGGCATTTATTCTTTGGGAAGCAACCGGATGAATATTTTGCAATAGCTGATCATCTAATGAACGTCTATGGTGATGTGTTTCGCTTGTGGCTTGGCCCGGAATTCAATATTTTGGCTTGCGATGTCAAATTTATCGAAGAAGTCTTAGGTGGAACTAACTTGTTGGATAAAGCATCCGAGTATGATCTCCTAGACAAGTGGTTACACGAAGGATTACTCGTGAGTTCCGGTAAGCGTTATAGTATTGAAAATGAGAACAAAAAGATTTTCTTCTGTGCATCTTTAATTTTTAGGACAAAAGTGGTTTAAGCGGAGGAAAATTATTACTCCAGCCTTTCATTTCAAAATACTTGAACAGTTCGTTGAAACGTTTGACGGTTGTAGCAGGACTTTGGTGGATATATTATGTGAGATTGAAAACAAGAATAGAGTTCATTTGCATGAATATATTAGAACCTGTACCCTGGATGTAATTTGTGGTATGTACATGATTTTTGAATTCTATCAAGGGCATTTTAGTTAAGCAAGATTTACGAAATTTAGTGAAGCATTTACTTAATGAAAATTATTCACAACTGTATCTAGAAAATAATCAAAACAAAGACCTGGAAGTGTCACCTATATCTTGAAGCATTCCATCATTTATACTCGATGCTGACAGACAGAATCTACTAAATTCGCAGCCAAGGCTTAGCGAACTTGAGGAAAATTCATTGTTTTTATAAATTCCTATGTGTATGAACTAACGATAGTTATCATTCACAATTTCATGCAACCAACAAACTGTATAACTTCATTTTGTATTCGTTTAAATTTTTTCCTTCCTTTGACCCTTTAAAGTACCAAAAAAGGGAAACATCACACAAACGTCCGGGTGGTGTAGTGGTTAGAGCAATAACCCCGTGAGCCGAAAGTTCCTGGTTCGAATCTTGTTGGCGACAAAGGGGTTTTTTCTAGTGATTCTTGAGATGGACTATAAGCCCATTCAGTTATGATACGTGCTGGTTTAAAATCAGAGTGTATCGCCGCTGGGTGGACGTGATACTGACCATAATACCTTCCCGAGTTCCTATGAATTTGATCATGATAATGAGATACTCTAACTATATCTAAGTGAAGGTCCGAAAGGGGCTGTAGTGCTAAAGCAAAAAAAACGTAGGATAGGTGCCCAATCCTACTGCGCGGTAGGCACGAGTACTGACAAATGTGCTTACATAGATTAGTGCCCAATTTACTACCTCAGCTTTAGTTACCCAACCCACTGCACTCAAATCTGCTCGGGAATATCGAATTCGGAGGAATGCCTCACAAATTTGAGATTTGAAAATGCCTTTTATGAGATACATACCAAGAAAGATATAGACCCCTTATTCTAAGAAAAACTTATTTTAAGGACTCTTTAAACAGCCCCAAATGCAGGAAAGACCAGCTAAAAATAAGATGAAAGTACCAAGAAAACGCCTTAAAAATTTAGTAATATATCTGCACATCTTTCTAAATAACCAGACGCAAACTGGGAGAATTCTGGCCTGCCACTGAACTGGAAACCATGGGAAAGGATTAGATTCCTAACAGTCCTACATCGGCAATGTGAAACCCTGTCGTTTGATAGTCAACCAATTTTTTGAAAGGATCTTAAGGAGGATCTCCCCATATAAGAATGTTACCCCTTACAATATTTTTCTTTGAAGATTGTCGAATAGAATATCAAATTCCTTTGATTGGGGAGACCTTCAATATCAAGTCTTAAAGTTTTTTTTCTTGAAGTTTTGTTAAAGGGGGCTGCAAGGAAAGTAAAATAAGATGAAAACATTGAGCCCCCCTCCTTTCCCGACATCTGTGGGCCGAAAAATACATATTTCAGAAGTCAAAATTCGATCATACAGGGTCTGTATAATAAGTAACCGGACTGAGCCTGCACAGCGCCGTCAAAGCGTCTGCTAACCGGTATCTGGTGCTGTAGTGGTGGTGGGGGTCTAGGTAAAGGGAACCGGGCTGCAGTTGCCTCCAAGCGCTTGGAGAGATAGCATCGAGCGAGAGCGGAGTGCGTGTTCAGTTACGTCGTCGGAGTGAAAATGGAGCGTACGACCGAGCAACCGAACCACAGTTTTTAACCACGTTATTACAGGAGACGAGACGTGGGTTTTCGAATACGATCCTGAGACGAAGCCGCAAAGTTGGAAGTGGCACACACCTGCGTCACCACGACCGAAAAAAGCGCACATGAGCAAATCGAATTGCTTTCTTTGACGTGAAAGACATTGCTCACAAAGAGTTTGTGCCACCTGGCCAAACTGTAAACGGCCAGTACTACAGAGAGGTGCTCCGTCGACTAACCGCCCGGGTTCGCCGAGTCCGTCCGGAGATTGCCGATTCGTGGATCCTCCATCACGACAATGCTCCGTCGCACACCTGCCTGCTCGTCACCGAGCAGTTGGCCAAACAGTCTAGGGCAACGTTGCCACAGCCTTCTTACAGCCCGGATATGGCACCAGCAGACTTCTTTCTGTTCCCCAAGATCAAGAGACACCTTAAGGGGACGCGGTTCGGGACTCTGGAAAACGTTCAACGTGCTACGACGAGAGCTCTAGACAGCATCGAGGTTGCCGACTTCCAGGGAGCGTTCGGGGATTGAAAAATCCGGTATCAGCGTGTTATCGACTCCAATGGGGACTACTTTGAAGATTTCTAATGAAAAATTGTACATATTTTGCCAACAAAAAATTTCCTGAGGTCAGTCCGATTACTTTTTATTCAGACCCTATGTCTTAATAATAGCATGATTTGTGAATTTTACATTTTAGCCTATCATATCGAATTTTTTTTACCGTAGAAATGCGAATCTGGAAAAATTTTTAAGAACCCTTGAACAAAGCAATTGTTCCTATGTTGAAAGATTGTTTAAAAGTATCAGTCTTGTCTAGAGTGCACAAGAGCCGAGATAGCCAAAATGACCTATGTGAAATTGAAAGACCTCTTCTTTTTTCAACTTGAGTTTTAGTCTAGCGTATATATATATATACATATATATATATATATATATATATATATATATATATATATATATATATATATATATATATATATATATATATATATATATATATATATATATCTATATATATATATATATATATATATATATATATATATATATATATATATATATATATATATATATATATATATATATTTATAAATATATATATATATATATATATATATATATAATATATATATATATATATATATATATATATATATATATATATATATATATATATATATACATATATATACATACATATATATAATATATAAACGATTTTCACCAAATTTTCAGGAAAGGTGTATTGGGTAAATATCTCAGCTGAGTTCTTTAAACAGCTGAATCGGCCAAGCAAAAACAAAATGGTGGCCATTTTTGATGAAAATCCATGATTTCTATTCTTGCCAAAGTGTAGCTCGGATTTGGATGAAATTTGGCACATATATTGATAATTTTAAGAAACTTTAACAAAAAAATATGTTAGCGGGCGGGAAATTGTTTAAAAACTGACCGGCATTCGCGGGAATTTCCTCGGGTACGTGGGGGCGGCACTCTCCAAAGAATGCTAGCCTCCAAAAATATTCCTGTCGGCCAGCACTCCCCTGCGGGGAAACTCAATGATTAGCAATGGCAAACGAAATAATAATTAAATTAAAAATCTTCCGAAAAATAAATAAAGTGACACTACATAGTTTCCTGCTAAATGCGTGTTTCTAGCATTTTGAATTACTATGTCAAAATGTTTATCTGCTCTTGCCTTCTATAATCACCTTTTAAACATTGAAAACAATCCCATTGGCACAACCAGCCTGAAAGGCAAATTTCTCGCAGGCACCCTCTAATCAAAGAATTTCAAATATTAATTTGATTAGCCACCACTTTGAAAATCAAACACTGTGTACGGAAAATGTTTTATTGCATAAATATTGGTAATTCTTAAAAGGATTGAGCCTTTTTCTCGTTTTTCGATTAATTATTTCTTTTATTTAAAATGGATTTTATTTAAGTACATATTGTCCATTATTATCTATGAGCTTTTGCCATTTTTTGAGTAGAGCCATTATTCCATCTGTGTAGAACTTCTGCGGTTTATCGGCGAAAAACTTGGCCAAGTAATTTTCACAGTCCCTTTTTTAAAGTGAATTTCTTTTCATTAAGGAAGTTTTCCAGAGACCGCAACAAATGGTAGTCTGATGGCGCAAGGTCTGGAGTATACGATGGATCGATCAAAACATCCCAGCCAAGCTTTGCCAATTTTTGCCGGGTCATCAAAGATGTGTATGGTCTGGCATTGTCATGATGGAAGACAACGTCCTTTCTATTGATCAATTCTGGCCGGTTTTTTGAATTGCTTGTTACAATCTGGTTAATTTCTGATAGTACAGAGCCAAATTGAGTGTTTAGCCAGGTTCTAGCACTTCATGATAAACAATTCCCTTTCAATCTCACCATACACACAGCATAACCTTATTTGGTGTCAATCCTGGCTTTGAAGTCGTTTGTGCTGATTCACCTTTTTCGACCATGATATTTTTCGAACGATATTCTCGTATCTTACCAATTTTTCGTCGCCAGAATGATTTATTTCAAAAATGGCTCGATTTCGTTGCGTTTTATTAGCATTTTGCAACTGGAAATTCGGTCGATCAAATTTTTTTGTGTTAATTTATGGGGCATCCAAACGTCAAGCTTCTTTGTATATCCACCCTTCGCAAATGGTTCAAAACTGTTTGGTGATGGATATTCAGTTCCTTAGCAATATGTCATGGCTGCTTATATGTTGGTCTTCTTCAATTTTTTGTAAGGTTTGATCGAATTTTTCAGTGATTGGTCGACCTGAGCGAGGTACATCTTTGGCATCAAAATTTCCAGAACGAAAGCGAGTGAACCATCTCTTGGCTGTGGCTTTTGATAAAGCATCTTGACCGTAGACACCACAAATTTTTTCACGTGCCTGCGATGCATTCTCACCTTGATCGTAAAATATTGTAAAATATAACGATTTTTTTCAGAAATTTCACTCATTTTTAAATGAATACAGCTTTTGACACGAATGACGAAATACAAAACTGTCCATAAGAAAATTGTAGACTGGAATGTCACCTTTCAAACGCAGGTACTTTTGGCTCAACCTGATTAGTATTGCCCGATATATGACAACGAACACCATCTAGTGACAAAGACTAGACTACCCAATACTTCCAATGCAAGCCATTTGCAATGTTTCCATGAAAATATATCCAACATTTCAATTGCTACTTAAATAACGAACTTCGCTCACTTTTGACTTTGACTTACTTTTGATTTTGGAATATTTTAAAAGATAGCTGTCCTAGGGTCTCATTAATCATTGTGCTGAATTTCGTTCAAATCGGAGTTTTACTCAGGACTGAGCCAAAATATTCAATTTTTATTGAAAATGGCAGCGGATTTGCTAATTTGAAAGAAAGAATATAATTCAATAATCCATAATCCCAGGCTTCATCGAAATCTTTTGAAAATCTTGGCCGATTGAGAGACAAAAAGTTTGTAAAAATCGCATATTTAAAATGTCGTCATTTTGAGACTTCAATTTGAATTATCACCAAAATAACAGAATCATTGAATACGATCATTTTCTACCTTGCCATTCAGTTTCACAGAAATTGGATCAAAAGTGTGATTTTAGAAATCTTTGAAATCTCGAATTTCAACAGAGCGCCATATGTTTTTTGGAATCCGTCCTCTAATTTTTTTCATTGTTCTCTAGATACTTATCTTCTTTTTGTTTTCAACTTCTTCGTGGCACTGCAGCCCCTCTTGCGCCTTTGGTTCCTGCAACAAACGCCTCCAACTGTCTCGTTCCATTGACCTCGGCTTCCAATTTCAAAATCCGAACATTAAGGCACTATCTTCATCGACTGAGTCGGACCAGCGCTCCCTCAGTTTCCCCACTGGCCGCCGCCCTTCAGTTCTTCCAACGAAAATCTTTTTGTGTATCCATTGTTCGCCCATACGATTCACGTGGCCAACCCATTGCAGCTTCTGCAGTCTTACAATCATTGAAACCCCGGCACGACAAAAATTTCATACAGCTCATGGTTGTAGCGAATTTGACATACTATATATCCCCGTCTAGCTTCGCTCCTATTATTCGCCTCAGGATCGATATTTCGAAGACATTCAGTATGTTTGCGGATGCTTGGGTTAGAGCCCATGTTTCAAACCCATAGCATAGCGCAGATCTTATCACAGATTTGTATACTTGAAGCTTTGTTTTTTTTATTTTATTTTATTTCAGATCTATTTTACAGAAAACATTCCAATTACAAAATAGATAGACAAAAAGCTAATACAAAAGAAAGCTACAATTTAACGCAAAATAAACATTATTACAAAAGATATGAACGAAAGATAATTAGGCAAATTTGAAAAAGGTAACGCAATAAAATTAGAAATTAAAAATCCTACGCAACTCGGACTTGAAGACTGCGAGCGACTCCAAGGGAGGACCACGCTGAAGGTATTCATGGTCTCGGACGAGTCGGACCAATGGGGAGTGAAAATAAATATCTGTACGCGCGAAAGGAATCGTGTAAAAATGAGTAGATCTAGTTCTAGCTGGAGGGCGTATGCAAATCGCGTTTTGAATATCTGATGATAAAAAACCTCGAGTAATCTTAAAGAGCAAACATTGGTCGAGGTATTGTCGCCTCAACTCCAAGGAAGGGATGCCAAGGTAGATAAGACGTTCGCTATATGGACGGTAGGATAGTTTGTATTTATAGAAAAGCGAGCGAGTAAATTTTCTCTGTACGGATTCAACGGCATTCGAAAGGTATGTGTGACGAGGAGACCATATTTGACATGCGTATTCTAGAATAGAGCGAACGAGTGAGATAAATAGACGGACACATGTTTGAGTGCTAACAGAAGTGTGGGAACAGCGCAGAACAAAGCCTGCGATTCGCGCTGCTCTAGATGTCATATGGCCGATGTGGCGGTCGAATTTAAGATGTTTGTCAAACGTCACACCAAGATCCTTAAAATGGTCAACTGATAAAAGTACTGAACCTTGAATCTCATAGTCGAAGCTTAAGGTATTTAGTTTATTGGAAAAGCACATATGGAAACATTTAGGAACGTTGAGAGCAAGACGATTGATACGACACCATTCGTCCAATACATTAATATCATTTTGGAGTATCAAGCAGTCATTCATCGAGCGAATGATCCTGAAGATTTTAAGATCGTCTGCATAGAGAAGACAGTTTGAAGTAAAAGTACTAGGAAGGTCATTGATGAAAAGGTTGAATAGGAGAGGGCTTAGGAAAGATTCCTGTGGCACGCCAGAAGTCTGAGCGAAAGGGGCAGAAGAGCACCCGTTCCAAATTACTGAGCAAGAGCGGTTATGGATAAAGGAACTAATCCAGGTAAGGAGGGGACCAGATATTCCGTATTGACCAAGTTTGTATAATAAAGTTTGATGGTCGATGCTGTCGAACGCTTTGGCGAAATCGGTATAAATCACGTCAACTTGGCAACTGGAATCTAGGGCAAGAGCTATGAAATTGGAAACCTCTAGTAGATTAGTATGGTTGAGCGACCTTTTATGAACCCATGTTGCTTAACGGAGAGATTTGTATGGAAAGCATTGTAAATTCTGGATTGGACAATCCTCTCTAATATTTTGCCAAAGAATGGGAGGAGAGATATTGGCCGATAATTCGAAACGGGATTGCGGTTGCCGGATTTATGGATGGGGAAAATATTAGCACGTTTCCATGCATCTGGGAAAACACCAGTCGTAAGACTCCAATTAAAAATCAAGGATAGAGGAAAACTCAGAGAAGAGCTTAGCGATTTAATGAAGAAGTTGGGAAGGCCATCGGGTCCCATAGATCCGCTTGCATCTATCGAAGCGATGATATCTTCCACTTCTATCGAATCGGTAGAGATAAAGGCGAAATTGAAGGGAGCTGGGCTACAGGAATTTATGGAGCAAGGCGAGGAGGATCTGAAATTGGATGAAAAAAATTCAGCAAAGAGATCGCATATGTCTTGGCCATTAGATGCTGTTTTATTAAGCAATGAAACTGAATCAGGAAGAGTGGTGGAAGATTTAAGTGAATGAACATATGACCAAAAGGATTTGGGGTTATTGGAGCAGAAGGAGGCTTCGATGGACTGGTAATAGGCAAGTAAAGCTTGAGAAATGGCTTTTTTGGCATCAGATCTTAGAAGTTTATATCTTAAAAGATCTATATTGGACTTCCAACGAAGGTAGATTTTACGGGCTTTGTCTTTCACACGCAGTACTTGTGCAACCCCAGCATTGAACCCAGCTGGAATCTTATGACTTGGTGTACGAGTCAATGGCGTAAACTGAGCAATAATGTTGGACAGCGTAGGGTAAAAGATTGTACAGCAAGTTCAGGATAAATTGGATCCAAAATCGAAACCCAATCAATGTTTGCAAGCATTGATGACATTCCTTCGTAGTTTGCTTTAAAAAAGTTAAAACGACGAGGGTTTGATTACCGGTGCGGACGTATTGAATGCAGCGTTAATTGTGTTTCTAATGGGGGATGATGAATATCCGGTATAACATACGGCGACACCGCTAGAGAAATTGGACAGTCGGAAGAAGGATTATTCGACAAAATGAGGTCGAGAATTTTATTGTTATCATTTAATACAGGATTTAGTTGGGTGAGGGAGCAAAGGGACAAGAAAGATGAAAGAGCAATGGAAATTTCATTAACTGAAGTTATAGAAGAAGCGATCCAGCTTACCGACGGCATGTTGAAATCACCACAGATAAGGATTCGGAGAGAAGAATTTGCGTTATTTATGAATAAGGCAAGTTCATTAAAAAGCCGCTCATAGGAGCGAAGTGGCATATTACAGGGAACGTACAGACATATCACGCGAACTCGCAGATTGGTAGAGAAGTTTATTTGGATTGCGATACTTTCTACAGGCAGAGAAATGGTCAAATCAGAACAACTTGAAGTCTGAAATTGTTGTTGACCGCTATTAGCACACCCCACCATCTGATTTCCCAGATAATAGGCGATCCCTATCTTGTCTGAAGGCTGAATGAAGAGGAAGAATTTCTTCACCCGTAAAATCACTTGTAAGCCAAGTCTCAGAAAAACAGATTATGTCATCGTTGGCAATGTAAGATGCAAGATTTATTGCGTTCAGCTTGGTCCTCAAACCGTGAACGTTTTGATAGAAGAAATTAAGAGAGAGAGAGAGAGACGAATCAAGGCGATTTAATCATTCCGTTGAGACTTGCCTGATGGACGGAAATTTTTTCGCGGAGTCTGTTCAAAGCGTTTTACTAAAATACCGGGAGGCCAGAAGTCTAGATTAAGTAGGAATGATAAGTTTGCCGGAACTGTTAATTTAAAAGAGCCAACAATACGATTTGGACGGTCGTCACGCGTTAATTTAATACAGTCCAAAAATTGCGGAGGATGATCTAGTCTAGCAGTAATGTATAATTTTAATTCTTCCACCGAAGTGTCCGAAGCTACACGGGAGACCAAGAGCGATAATGGTGGAGAGACGATCCTGATTGAGGGTAAAACATCAGCTGAACCACCGTTATTTACGTTGGTACAGCTCCTAAGAGATGGGCTACCTGCAGCTTGTTGAGCACGGCTGTGATTCGGAAGCTGCAGAAGATTGTCCTTCACAAGGTTGTTGACATTAAGAGTATTTAGCTTCGTTTTGTTGTTGTTGGTATGAATTACACGATTAACGTCCGGTGTAAATTGAGTCTTTTCCTGTCTATCGGGTTGGATGGATTTGCTTCTCGTCATACGCATCGATTCAGACGAGATTGCACATGCAGCAATTGGCGAGTTTAAATTGCTGTTAGACTCCGCAGGATCCACATTATCATATGAGCCAGATAAAGGAACAGGATTCGATAGGCTGCATTTGAGAGGCACCGTAAGCGGTAATAGCGGCTATTCTTCATGGTCATCAGTTGATAGAAGTTGCGATATTTCCTCTTCCGCAATACTAAGTATCTCCTTTAATTTGAGCACAGAGGATGAAAGCATGTCCACTGTTGACTTAGCCTTATGAAGCCTAGTTACGTAGGCAGCGATGTTATGTTTTCGGCATTTTTGGCAATACCAATAGACACCGGTATCCCTTTTCATGATTGCGTCAGCAGTGGGCACCGACAGTTCTACGCACTTTGCATGAAATGGCAATCCGCAGAAGCCATAACAGGTGACTAAAATTGTTTTGTGGTTTTTATCCACACATGATCGGGCTGCGCAATTTGACATAATGTGGATGTTAAGAATATTGGTGAAAAGAAGGAGACTTACGTATAATTTCAAGAAAAAAGTCGTTAATATTCGAATGCTTCAGTTAGAAGCCACGATCACCACACTGCCACAGTATATAACTGCACTCAAGCTTTCTGCTTTACGTAGAAAGAGTATAAAATAATTCACAAGCGCGGTTTCAGACAATGTTAAATTAGGCGTTTACTTATAAAAGTATAAAATAATCCACTAGCCCGGTTTGAGTCAATGCTAAGTTAGGCGTTTACGTAGTATAAGTAAATAATACTTAGTGTGGGTATAAAGCGCACAATCTAAAACAAGCTCAGGCACCAACCGTCAAGCACAAATTAAAATCTGCTACGCAGTATAAAACCAAAAAAAAGTCGGGTGATTCTCACACAGATGGCGTTGTATATTTGACAAGATTCTAAGAAAATTGTAAATAATACCTTTGTCTTGAAGGAAAAATGGAATAAAGGTATGAAAGCACTATCACTTAAACCAAGAAATACACCACTATGAACCACCAAGAACTAGCCTTCGAACCGTGTACGTAAGTATGAAATAAATCGCGGTTGGACACAAGAAAAATCAAATTTAATGCACAGCGAAATTAGAAACGTCGGATATGTACGATGTACGATGCTCGGTTGTTTTCCTGTATATGCAGCTGGTCTTCAAGATCGTCAAAACTGAATAAAATATTTTATTTGCGAGGTGTATTTTTCAACGTATTTCGTCTCTTCCATTACCGGTTCTCGTTATTTTGGCGCCTAAATATACAAATTCGCCCACCCTTTCGATATTGCATTCGCCAAGTATGATATACGAGGTCTGTTCAAAAAATATCACGAATTTTGTTTTTTTTTTCAAAAATTATTTATTTATTCATGAATATCTATTTTGTCCCCTTCAAAATAATCCCCATGAGATATTATACACTTGTGCCAACGGTTTTTCCAATCTTCGAAGCACTTCAAAAAATCATTTTTTTTAATCTTGTTCAGCTCCTCCTTCGATGCCGTCTTTATCTCGTCAAGCGTAGCGTAACGTCGTCCTTTCATGGGCCTCTTCAGTTTAGGAAACAAGAAAAAGTCACAGGGGGCCAGATCTGGGGAATACGGTGGCTGCGGCATCATTAGTGTGTTGTTTTTGGCCAAAAAGTCGCGCACAAGCAACGATGTGTGAGCAGGGGCGTTATCGTGGTGCAAAAGCAAAAGATTGCTTCGCGCAAATGGCGCATAACTTGCAGGTAATATTCCTTATTGACCGTTCTTCCCTGTGGCAAGAACTCATGATGCACCACGCCCCTGCAATTGAAGAAAACTGTCAGCAAAACTTTCACATTCGACCGAACTTGGCGCGCTTTTTTCGGTCTTTGTTCATGCGGCAGCTTCCATTGAGATGATTGAGCTTTGGTTTCCACGTCATAACCATAAACCCACGATTCGTCACCAGTTATGACCCTCTGGAGCAAATTTGGTTCGTCGCGGACAGAGTTTAACATCTCATTAGCAATGTTCATGCGTTGCTGTTTTTGGTCGCAATTGAGCAATTTTGGTACGAATTTCGCGGCGGTCCGTCTCATGCCCAAATCGTTGATAAAAATCGAATGGCACGAGCCAATCGATATGTTTAGGCCCTCAGCAACTTCTCTAACGGTGATTCGACGATTGGCCAATACCATTTTCTCCACTTCATTAATTTTTTCGTCTGTTGTTGAAGTGCTCGGGCGTCCGGCACGCTCTTCGTCGTTCACATCTTCTCGGCCTTCTAAAAACATTTTGTACCACCGATAAACGTTGCTTCGGTCCAAGGTAGCTTCTCCGTATGCCACAGTCAACATTCGGAATGCATCCGCGCACTTAATTTCGTTTTTCACACAAAATTTGATACACGTTCTTTGATCCATTTTTTTGAATAAGTAAAAATCGAAGACGATTGAAAACACGTGCAAGTAAAGCAGCTATCACCAATTAAGTGAACATTCAAAATGGCCGAGCTTGTCGGCATTAGTGACAGACATGAGTACCAACATAACGCCACAAAAAAATCGAAATTCGAATATACGTAACCCGCGAAAATTCAAAATTCGCGATACTTTTTGAACACGCATCGTATTGTGTATTTAAGGCATTTTTCCTCAACTGCGTCACAAGCTTTGTTTTATTCTTATTGATTTGTAGCCCTACTAGTTTTGCTTCGCAGTTAAGTTTCTGGAAAAGTTCTTTGGCGATTGTTAGCTTTACGTGACAAAATGTTGCTGTCAGCCGCGTAGGCTACCTTTTGGCTCGACTCGTATAGTAACGTACCTCTTGTTACGACAGGTAACTTTCATATGAAATACTCCAGAGCCAAATTGAATAGCAACGGCGCCAGCACATCTACCTGCTTTAGTCGTATATTTCTGTCAGAGGCGTCGGTGAGTTAGTTATTTATTCGGGCTTGGAAGGTTGTCGACGTCAATGTCATTTTGGCAAGATGGACTAATTTGGGTGGTCTCCTAACCTGGGAATTCTCATCTTTGTCAGGATGACTACTTCGATTTTCTCTAGTACTAGACTAAACCCACGAGCAGTCATCTAGTCTCTCATCCGGTGCATTAGCATACCTCGTCTAAGTTGCGTCTTTTCGACGGTACGTCCAGCAAATAGTGCCCAACATCAAACACATAGCCCCTTTACAGCCAGCCTCTTGCAGTACGCCCGTATCCGAGGTATCTGGATTACTGGGGAGTGATTACTCTTTGCCTTATCCTGAAAATAACCAAACCGATTCTGATTTTCCCCTGTTCTATCATCTGTTTGGCATATTTTTTGTAGTGTTGGCAATGGCCATGGGCTGACCTCTATTCGTTGGATTTCCCAGCCTAAGTTTTACTCCGCTAAAGCTAGGAAAATCTCGCTTTGAGGCATCTTCTATCTCGGGTAACACAGCCCTAGGTTCAAGCGACGCTATGGTTACCAAGGACATTTTTGACTGCGTCGCGGAATGCATCTTTGTTAGTGGCTTCTAGTCCACTCCTCTCCCTTGAAACACGGTTAAGAATGTAATTTTTAGTACACAACAGTTTCCATTTCTGTAATTCTGTAATGAGACCCTCCCTCCACCTCTACCGATCTAACGGGCGATAAAATTGGGTCATGTACTGTTTAACTCTTTCTTAATCTTTCACATTTTCACAATCTATTGTGTTATGGTTCATAATTTTAATGAAGAGGGCATCACTTGATTATATTCGAAGTGTAATCACTTTTGGTTTTGTGAAATCTTATCAGCCATTGTCAAAAAAGAGAATCGTTTTCTTGACAATAATAGTTTTGCTCGGCATGTAAGTAGCCCGCCACGGATGGAAGCTTCTTTCTCGAAGAGTTGCCAAAAGGCTGAGAACAAATCAGCCTTAATTTCCTACCGGGACTTAAACTTTAGGATGCCTTGCTCGATTAAATATCTGCAACGTCGGTGAACTTGCAGTAATCTGAGTGCATAGATCACCTTCATTCAAAATTAAAATTGAATCTTAAGTCTTAGCTTATTTTTCATGCTGATGTCATTTTCAAATAAGTCTCCTCTTTTTCGGAGACAAGCCAATTTTCTTAATTTTGAACGTTCACCTAGCGAGTTAGGGCCAAATCGAAACTCTCTATCAAATGAAATGTTTCAATGACAAAATCACAAAACTCCCCTATCAGTTGACCACCTGAGTTCAAATCCAGATTTGCTAAAAAAAGGGTTTTTTTGTCGATGGGCTTGAAAAATAAATGAAATATTCATAACAAAGGGGGAAAAGTATTTATAAAACATTACATTAAAAATGATCCACTTTGACTTAAAAATAAAGGATTAATGCAAAATGGATGGCCAATTGGAGTTAGATTTAGCAAGATACTGGACTCGGTAAGGCTCATGGTATGTGTCACCAAAACAATTGTTTTATGCGAGATATTATATCCTTATTATAAGAGCCAGTGAGAAATACAGCAAGACAGTCGGCAAAATCATTGAAAGCTACCTTGGCTTTGATGAAAAGTATACTTTGGGTTCTCACTCTGTACTGTATTTTAGGGAAATACTATTTAGTTGCAAGTGCCCGGTCACAATTCTGAGCTTTGCTTTGGTAAAGTCATAGATAAATAATGTATTTTACTATGTGGGACTAAAAACCTCAACTTAAAGAAATAAAGAAATAAGAAATTAAAAAAAATATACAGAAAAATAGATTGAGAAGGAATCAGTTTGGGGTTAAAAAGCCTAAAAAAAAGTCTTATAAAAAGCATGTCTATATACAGTCTCAATCAATACATTGATTTAGGTGAAACTAAAGGTTTCACTAGTGCATCATGTGGGTTAAATCAAACCACAGGTTTCACTAGGGTGTCTTTTGATTACATGGAACCGGAGATTTCACTAGTGTACTTTACGGGTATGATGAAACCACAGGTTTCATTAGTAGGTCCGTTTGATTAGGTGAGACCATAGGTTTCATTAGTATACGTATTAGACCAAGTTAAAGCGAAGGTTCCACTAGGATATATAATTAACAAAAAGCTGTTGTATATAAAAGAAAGCATTGACGAGCAAGTCAAACTAAATTGTACGGTTCCACATAGCTAAAACTTCGAAAATTTGCAATGACTTGCGGATACTAGTGAAGCCTCAGGTATCATTTCAATTTTTACTCAATATTAAATGCCATCCAATTCACCTTTTGAGAGATGCAGCTATGTGCACTTTTTCTACTTAATTATATATGCACATGTGATGGAATTTGTGCACCCTTTTACTTTCTATAATTAATTTATCAATTTTCATTGTATTTATTAATAAAAATTCCCTATACATATGACCTTCAGCTAATCATCATGACATGAAATTTTAATAGCTTTGTTATTTATTAAATTGATTACTAACAAAGTTGAGCTATAAATTCTAGGTAATTTTATAGTGCGATTTATTTTTAACATCATAGATACAGAATGAAAAAAAAAATTGACCACATTTTTTCATTCAAGTTGAGTTGTAAACAAATTAAACTGAAAAATAGTCTACACAATTTGATAATAACAAAATGAAACATTGTTTATTTTATTGTTATTTCATTGAAATAATCTAGATAAATATTTAATAATTGGTTTGGGAGATTGTAAGCAGAGTAGTGCAACCAAGTGTTTTTGTATGAGGAGAATGAAGATCTTAAGATATGTGGTAAGGTAGAATTCGAAAGATAAGATAATTTAAATTATTCCAACCTTGTCTTTAATTTGCAAAAAAATGTAAGAACTTACATTTTGGAGCGAAATAAGATACGTTGATGAATTATATGATTTTTTCATTTACTTTAGCAATACCCACCTGGAAAGAAAGGAAAAAAGTAATTAATAAGAGAACTAATAACAGGGGTTTTTTTAAATAAATTTAATACGTCAATAAATCATTTTTTAGTTACTTATTTCAGCATTAAAATGTAGAAAAAAATATTTTTATATCAGTTATCATGTGTATTAGATTAGTGCATTTTATTCTATCGCAAGAAACTTACCATTCTAATAATATGATCAGCACTTTTACGCAAACGCTATTGGTGCTACCTGATTTGATTAAGTGCCTACTCGTACCACTTAAATCAGGAAAAATCACCAATTGATCAAGAAATTGGTTGGATGGAAACGCAAGTTTAACTTGTGTATGCAGTGCACCAGCACAGTATAAGGAAAATAGTAAGCAATTAAAGTAGAAATGTAAATAAAAAATATCCTCACAGCAGAGTTCTGATAAAGGATCCTTAGTTTCAACCATATACCAACTGCCCTGTTCGCGCCATGGAACAAATTGGTAGACCTACTAATACCGCAGGGGATATGAACGAGGTCGTTGACATTTTGCCATGTGTGTTTAGAGGATCAACGTCAAAACGAGTTTCTGCCTTTGGATGTATGCAACTACTAAGTCTCTTCCTATACTATGTTCTAAAGGATGTTGAATTTTGATGTTTGAGAGGTGATACATAGGGTGTTTTTTTTAGGTACATGAGGTCTTTCAATAGGGATAGGGATATGACACATGTCAAAATTGACAATTCTGTGATATTTCTGCTCGGTATGGTTTACCTTTTAATCATGAATCGTTTAATACTTGAACAACGCTTCCAAATTGTGAAAGCTCATTTTCAAAGCCAAAGTAAAATCGCGAAACCTACTGACCTCTTCGTCCATTACATGGTCGGCATAACCGTCTATATATGAGCAAGCTATTCGCGCTGTAATTGATAAACTCAATACCAGTTATTCATTACAAGATGTGAAGCCACCAACAAGACAAAGAAATGTGCGAGCCGATGAACATATCGCTTCTGTTAGTGGAAAAAGTTACCGAGGAGCCAATAATGTCAATACCGTGACGTTCATAAGAAATTGAGCTTTGTCCATCCGCCACATGAAAAAGATCTTGGTTTACACCCTTACAGCTTAGTGCTTCGCGCACACTATGAACCTCGCACGCATGGCTTTTGAACGAAAATGACAGTAATTTTGGCGGTGATTCAGATATTGGTGTCGTCAATGCACCATGGAATTTACATTGACGAAACCGACGGTTTACCGGAAATAAATGCATATTAAAATGCAACGAAAGGGGATATCGACACATGATCCAATATGACCTACAAAAGAATATCATGACGTTCGCCTGGCTTTGTACTATGTTGTATCGAAGTTTGGATATATTGTAGCTTTAATCAATACATACATTTTCTCAGAAGAAAACACACAAAACATCAGAGTTTATGAAACAAATCACAAAAGAATTCGTTTTTAAGCACTTGGATAACAGACTGTCGACTCGATTTTCATGAAGTTTTCAGTAACACACGTTTGTCGTTGGCAAAACTTAAGGTCGATTTTATAGGTTAAACGTAAAATATACTATTATTAATAAAGTTGATCGAATTTTGATTTCTGAGGTATTTTTTGACCTTGCATTCATAAAGAACTACATTTTTTATTTTCAGATGTTTCTGCCTAAAGATGTAACATATAATCGCGAGAGGGGAGGGAGGGCGTACATTTCCATTCATCATTAAATTATTTTATAATGTCCCAAAAATAGGAGGACAGAATATTTATTTGTTTTATTTTCTTTCCATCTAACAGACAAAAATAAATCCAATTATAAAATAGAAAGGATTGAAAATAATATAAATTCGAAAATGATAATTCAAAAAATCACAAAAAATTTTTTATTTTTTTTTTTTGAAAACTAAATATGATGCAGTAAAAAATCCAAGCTGAATTTTGCCATGCTTTCTCGGAGTCCGAAGCAGAGGAGACAGGAAGTAGATTTCACTACGTGCATTAGGATGTCAAAAATAAGGGAAGCCCTAGAAGGCCGAACAACTTGTCTAATCGAAATTAGATTGACCAAGCGTGTATTTAGTGTCCCATGACAAAAAACAAAAAAAAACACTCATCAAGATAAATACGGCGATGTTCTAAAGAGGGAATGCAAAGAAAAAACAAATGAGATTCAAAGAAACAGTATGGATTTCAAGAAGAGGATTCTAGTAAACTTTCGCTGGAGAGACTCCAAAGAGGATTTAAGGTAAAAGAAATGGGGATCTATGGATGATTTAATAGCCTTAAAGATTTTGACGTCATCCGTATACATAAGGCAGGGAGTATTAATTACAGACGGAAGATCTTTGACATAGAGAATAAATAAGAGAGGACTAAGAATGGAGCCTTGGGGAACACCATTGAAGTTAACAAAGGGAGAGGACACATATCTGTTGAGTGTCACATGATAATGCACATTTTGTGAAAATCCCATTTATTTGATTTGCTCCAAGCTAGCATGCGATAATTGCATTACCCAAAAATTGAGCGAAATTTAACTTACCTACTTTTTTTGTGATCTTAAATTATAAAATCAGACTTAATCACAAAAACTCATTATAGAAGCTTCTATTTTTGCTGATTTAAGTAATTCTTTTCAAGTTTTTTTTTTGTGCTGAAATACATTTGTAACTTAAAAATAATTGACAGTTGTCTATTTCTACCAAGTATTCATATATACTTTTCGTACCCACCAGCAGGATAGCTAGTTCTAGACAAATCTGGGGGGAGACCACAGTAACGGCAACAGTAGTAGCATCGAAAAATCGAAAAATTTTGTTTGGCTTAAGTCACTTTGGTATCTCAAAAATCACGTCGTACAGCTCTATATGCACGTACGAGACTTGTTGCAGATTGAAGGTATATTCATTTTATTAGAGATTTTTCGATAAACGTTTTTTCTCAAAACGTTTTTTGAGTTGGCCGGTAGGGTTATTTAAACTATTTTTGACTTTTTGGCTCGTGGTTTTGACACGATATTGAAAACTGTTTTATCCGTGGTAGTGCGTAAAATTTTAGCGATATATTCCATAGCTAAGAAGTTATATCATCAAATTCCTTGCGACTTTTTGTGTTTTGTTTTTATTTTATTTTATTTTTTATTTTTTTTCAAACACGCCGTTTTCGCAAAAATCAATTTAAACGAAAAATCTTAGGAACTATAAAAGCTGATGCCATAAATTATTGAAATTTTTGACCGACCCTTCTATCTTCGAAATTGTAGCAGAAAAGCTGTCAGCCGTGCAGTACAAAAAAAAAACAATCGTCTCTGGAAATTTGCTGGGAGTCCGCCATTTTAATTTTGCAAAAAATTGTTCAAGACATGTATAACAAAGCATTTTTTACCAAAATTCGATATGCTCTATAGTTTCTTCAATGGTCCCATCACAAAATAGCCCTTGAAATTGTCCCGTTACTGTGGCCCCCTTAACTGTTCGTGGTCTGGGGCTAAACTTTTTTTTAAACAACTTGTAATGGGTGTCTTCAGCAAAAAACAGATCATTATCTCGTGCAAGAAGACGTGGCATAATTTGTTGTCTTCATAAACTTGAATAATAATCCACCAGTATTTTTCAGGTTTATTTGTTCAATTTGATGTGGACAATCTCGTCGTGAAAGAACAATTTTTGCTGTATCTTTATAATTTTTGGATGTGTTTTCAACATAAGGCAATCAAATTGACCTCCGGATATATGTTAAATGAAGTCGGAAGAGGATTTGCTTCAGCGCGAAGTCGATGTATTAGGATCTATCAGAGTCGAAATTTTAAGCATCTCTTGAATTACTAAACGTAACACTTTGGGACACTCAAAGTAGGCTCTTGTTCATACATTTGACGAATTTATCAAGTCTACATATTAGAACAATATGGACAATATTCCAGTTTAGAGTTTTGAAACCAACAGAAATATCATTATCAATGACTTGTGGAAATCATTGAAATAGGCCTGAATTTTAACGAAATACATTGATATACCTGTTATACTACACCATTACCTTCTACGATGTGTCTCTACCTCAGTCTTTATGTATAGTGACTCCAATCAACCCACTTTTTTTTTCTTGTGAAGCCCAGGATTCAGATAATATCAATTAGAATCCGAACATTGTATTTTTTGACAGCTGCCAACGTCCCTTCATAAACACTGCAGTGCCACAAATAACGACGAAATTCTGAGAAATAAATACGATTCTCTGGTGGGAACTCGGAATTGAGACACCTCCAAACAGAATCGAGATGAATCTTCGGGCGGATACTTGAATTAATAGGTAATTAAATTAAGAACGGACAAGTACCTTTTGAGGTAGCAGAACTGAGGTTGGGTTTGAGACAATGGGTTACACGAACAAGTCAGCCGTTCGGTTTTATGGTAGTTTGTATTTCTTTTCGTTTTACCGCTCCCTTAATCTCGCAGAAAATTCGCATACGATCTAACGCCATCGGCTTTGACCAGCATCACTCGCCTAATAGCTTTGTCCCGCTTCCGTATCTTCTTCTCTATTCTATGTTTTCCGAATGTTTAGACTTACTTTTTAATGTTCCTGGGGAGCAATTTTGGCTGCTTCTATGGGTGCTTTTTTAGATAACTTAGATAGCGCTGCCTGAAAACTCTCCTCCACTGGAACGTGAACCATTGTTAGCTCCTCCTCGTCCCTTCTTCACCTTTCCCGATTGCCTTTGTTGGGCTGCAATATTTTGCTGCTATTAGGCGTTGGGAACACTACCACGCCTTCAGAGAGCTAAGAGCTCATCTAGCTCCAAAGCTCCATTTAGGATCGCAGATGGCAACCATGCCTTTCACAATCGATTCCGCATTACGGTGTTTTCTCTGCAGGGTTTATTTCTATATTTAAGATCTTTGCTTCATTAGTGATCGCAGCAGTGATTATTGATTTCTCGATATGCTTTACATTTTCTTCTACCTCTCGCACATATGGCGCGTCCTATAAAATTCTCTACTCTTTTTAGCTATGCCTGAACCCCGTAAGAATTTCGTTGCATTCATTGTGGTTTTTGTCATCATTGGTGCCAAACTCGATGTGCTGTTAATGACAGGGTTGTAACCGTTTGTTCCATCGTCATTGCTGGTATTTTAATTGATTTTTTTTTTTTATTTTGATTAATTTTTATGTTTTTTTGTTTGGCAGAGTCCAGTTTGATTGTTTCCTCTCTTGGAGCCGCTATCTCCGTTCATGTATGTAGTCACTCTTTTGCTCCGATGGTTATCTTTACAGAGCAAGGAGGCCATGCCAGGGTTGGCGCAAGCCCTTATGAGGGCACTTACTCAGAGCCACACCAGTGGTGATCGGGAGTCTGTCTCAACCAAACATACACGATCAACCCAAAGATGTGAACTTCGAACGTTCTCCGATGCCTACCAAAGATTTACCGAGACAGAGACGATATGATACTTAGATTGGAGCTGTTCATGCACAAGTGTCACCTCAGCGCTAACATCCAAAGCAACTAGGTCGACACGATCATGTGCCCTAGCCCAAAGCACGAATTCCAAGGCCGTTTACTTTTTACCTCAGAAGGAACCTCAAGGCGAACTCCATTTCCTCGGCTACATGGGGGTGTTACTCCCCAAAGAATGCTAGCCTCCAAGAGTCATACTGTCGGCCGGCATTCTTCCGGCGGGGATTTTCTCGGATACGTGGGGGCTGCACTCCCCAAAGAATGTTAGCCTCCAACTGTATTCCTATCAGCCTGCGGCTATTTCCCTACCACCCAAGCCCTTGGTTTTTACTACCAGGAAAGCAGGCTGATCCTGTGCAACCCCGTCTAAACTCTGTCATGAACCAAATGGCTCCTGAGTACCAACCTAAGGACGGCTTGTTGGCACCACCTCCACTATCTCAGCGAATGAACATTGCATCAGAAAACCCTGGGCGGGACTATCATGAGCAACCATCGCAACCACAAGGGACAAAGACTATGCCACCGGAGGTGGTATGACTCGTTCGATGCCTTGGTACGCACCGGATCTTTCCCCTCAACACAATATAGGAGATCGCCGATTCGACATGCGTGCTAGGCATTCGACTGCTATTTCGCCGTGGACAGCGTCCGTATGGGCGGGATGGGCGATCCGCACTATCTCGTCTCGTCTCGTATAGGTATTTCAACGAAAATGGAGGCACAATAAATCTGTAAAGTTTGAAGTACTCGATTCATTCTTCGATTCCATGTTTCATGCTAAAAGCGTAAGGTAAATAATAACAAGTTGGGTAAACAGACCTACGCTCATGTCAGAAGGGTTTTGTATTCAATTTACAAAATGCAGTCACCAGTTCGAATCAAATCAAGAAACATGTCAAAGACGATTTTATTGGAGAAAATATGAAATACGAAGATCATACTATTATTAAGAAATTTGAACGAATTTCGACTTCTAAGGTTTTTGGTATTGTTATACTCATAAATATCTCCCTTGATAATTATCTCAGATGTCCATCCTCGACGGAGGAAATACATTTTTCATGTATTTCCCCCCTGTGCCCCACTGAAGCAAAAACTGAAGGTTTAACAACTGTTTTGAAAAGCTCCCATGAAAACTTTCATTTCATACTCATATCGGCTACGTTTGATGATTTTTTTTTTCAATGGCCACTCTCCTGCACTGTTATCATCGATTAATGGCCAATTTTTTCGAATCCTAGAATGGTTACAAAACCCTTTTGTTTCACTTATGAGCATTAATTGTAGGTACTCATCTTCAGTCATTCATTAAATTGAATCAAGTGTTCAAAGCATGCACCTTAAACGTTGAAGTTGGGAAAAAATAACTCAAAATTATTCAATCTTCGCATTTAAAACAGCCACTATTTTGTTTTACGATTACTGATACCACTAGCTGAACCGATTCTCAAAGATATACATGACACCTATCATTCCTGAAATTTTCATGCAAATCCTAGCAAAACTGTAGTGTCTGAGTCAGTAAAAAGCGCATGTTGTTCCATAGCCATATGTTATCATAGTAATAAATGCAGCGCATATTGTTCCATAGTAATACAGGAAAATCGCACCCGCTATGACTTCGCTAAATATGATTCAATCTTTATGAAACTTTCAGAATAGATCAATCTTATGAATAGACATCTACGTACTGAATTTCATTGAATTTAAGGGTACCGTTAAGATTTTATTCAAGAAAACATAAAATCGATAAATCATACTATTTCTAACAAAGTTGAGTGAATTGCGACTTCTAACGTATTTGTTGTTATTGTACTCACCAAGGCCTACATTCCTGATTTTTTTCAGATTTTTCGGATCACAGGTGTCCAATCGCGAGGGGGGGTACACAAATTTTTCGTGCATTTCCCCTCCCTGTGCGCCCCTCGAAGCAAACTTTGCCAAACTAAGACCTGTTTTGAAAAGTTCTCATCAAGACCTTTCATTTGATACCCATATCGGCTACCTTCAATGACATTTTTTTTTTCGGGGGGTCACTCTCCTATATGGGGAGACCCCCCTTAAATACCTTATAAAATTTTTTTGTAGTTGAACTTTGAAGAGATCACCACTTTACACCTACACACAAAATTTGATGTTTCTAGCTTATGCAGTTTCCGAGAAAAACTGCTGTGACACACGGACGGACGGACGGACGGACAGACGGACAGACTGGTCGCGAGACTAGTAGGGTTTTGTTAAATTATTTACGAAACCCTAAAAAAGGAGATAAATCGATTATATATATTTTGTGATAATCAAAGATAAAGGACGAAATTGCTATATTTTGTATCCTTTTCCCAAAAATGTTGATTGATATTTTTCTTGTTTTCTTAAACCTTGCATTTCTGCCCAATGAAAATTGATTAAGTTGTGATTTTTTGAAAAGAACGCGGATATTGCTTTCATGAAAACTTAAGTACACTGCTACTAATAACAACATAAAAATTTTCAAAAAATATTCAACTTTTTTTTAGTTTCACCAAACGCAAACCTTAAATAAAATCGTTGGTGTTGTGATCGATTTAACATGCAATAACCCTACTGCAAACGCAGACCAAATGGTAAAGAGACAGAAACCTATTGATTTGAAAAGGGTAAAGCAAAAAAACATTTTTTTTAAAAACCTTCTAATAACCAAAACATTAAAACGATCGTCGCCCAAAAAACGGTATTTCGTGAATTGACAACTGATAATTTCAATGTTTTTACTAATTCAATTACTAAAAAACCGTAATGTTATCTTTTCGCTCGAATAATCAGCAACAAAATATCGACTAAAGTCCAGAATTTAGGCTAGTTGCAAAACAGTAGTACATACTACCTAGTGGTTGGCTATTTAGTAGCAAACTGGTGATTCTTTGCATATAAAGCGCGCGGTGCTTTGCGTGAGTGAAAAAAGTTATAAAGATGATACCAATAATCGTTCTTAGTATCTTTTTTATTCTGCTTGTGTATGCTCTATTATCACTTCGAAAATTCGGTCGGACTCTTTTGTTAGCGAAGGAATTTGCTGGCCCTCCAGCGTTGCCCTTTGTTGGTAATGGCCATTACTTTTTCGGAAAATTACCAAATGAATATATAGAAATGCTGATTGCATGGTTAGCTGAATATGGGGAATGCATAAGAGTATGGCTTGGTCCTGAATTTAATATTTTTACATCAGATGTGAAATTCCTCGAAGCCGTTATGAATAGCAATGTGTTAATCGATAAAGCTGGTGAATATGATGTAATGGATGCGTGGCTACATGAGGGTCTGCTAGTGAGCACAGGTTAATCATTTACGAATCGATACGAAAGGATATCGTTTTTGGATTCCTGTTTTTCTGTCTTCCAAATTAGTGAGCTTGATCAAATTACCGAATCTATTCAATCAAACAAGCAAGATCTTTTTAATTCACATAAACCCGGGTGAAGTTGAAATCAAGTCAGAAACGATATAATTTCATCGAATCCACAATCCTGTTAAAAAATATTACTCCAACGTCCTTATTCATCATTAATAGGAAAGAAGTGGTTCAATCGTCGGAAAGTTATCACACCAGCTTTTCATTTTCGAATTTTGGAACAGTTTATTGATATATTCGATGCGCAGAGTAATCAGCTCACAAAAATTCTTTCGAAATATACCCCACAAGATGATGTTGATTTATACAGGCATGTAACTCTTTGCGCATTAGATGTAATCTGCGGTAAGTTATCAATAAAAATGTTGATTTATAATCGCCATAAAAGTAATCTCCTTTGCTAAATTGAAATCTGAACTTGAAAATTATCAAGTTTTCAAGGTCAACATTATCAAATGTTCAGGGTTCAGGAAAAAGAAATTTTATTTTTGTTTACTTTCATAATTATCTACAAAAAGCAGATTTGATTAATATGCTTAATTCTTTGCCACCCTACTGAATTTTTCTTCTCGGAGCTGCAATTTTATTTTGTTTTCTTTCATAATTATCTGCAAGAAGCAGATTATATTAATATGCTTAATTCTTTGCCACCAGGCTGAATTATATACACATACGAATTTTTCTTTTCGTGAGTATGATGACGTAAAAGAACGTTAAGACATGTTAACATATGTACACATCTTGTCCTACTGTTATCATAACACTTTACGGACTTGGAATCACAACCCAGAGAAAGCAGTAAACTATCTTTCAGATTCGCTTGGTGATTGTCGATAGATATGAAATTGCTTTTATTATGTTTTATGACTACCTTTAAAAAGATTAAATTAGTTAATGATAAGTGCTTAGCATCCCTCACTTTTCATCTGTTTGAAATACGAGTAAATGTTTTGTCATCTAGTTTTAGCCAGACTTCTTCTTCTTCGTAGCACTACAGCCCCTCTCGGGCTTTCGCTTCCTGCAAATAGCGCCTCCCAACTGTCTCGGTCCTATGACCGCATCCTCAAACTTTGAAATTCGAGTCAAACCAGTGTTTCCTCGGTGTCCCCACTGGTCCCCGCCCTCCAGTTCTCCCAACGAATACCTCTTTGTGTATCCGTGTTTCATCCATACGATTCAGTCTTACAACTGTTGAGACCTCCGGCTCGTCAAAAATTTCATATAGCTCGTGGTTGTATCGAATGTGCCATTGGTTCCTGTGTAGCTTAGCTCCGATTATTCGCCTCAGGACCCGTCGCACAAAGGCTTTCAATATACTCGTCTTTGCGTATGCTTGGGTTAGTTTCCCGTAGCATAGTACAGGTCTTATCACAGATTCGTAT
Source organism: Odontomyia ornata (assembly GCA_963969285.1). Classification (NCBI taxonomy): domain Eukaryota; kingdom Metazoa; phylum Arthropoda; class Insecta; order Diptera; family Stratiomyidae; genus Odontomyia; species Odontomyia ornata. The sequence continues at coordinate 227,019,562 of OZ017742.1, read as the reverse complement.
ACTTGGAGCTTCGGCGTATTTCGTCTATTTCATTGCCGGTTCTTGTTATTTTGGTGCCTAAATACACAAATTCGCCCACATTTTTTGGTATTGTATTCGTCAAGTGTGATATATTGTGTATTTGAGGCATTTTTCCTCGACCACGTCACGTGCTTTGTTTTATTCTACTTGATTTATAGTCCTAATAGTTTTGCTTCACTGTCGGGTTTCAGGAAAAGTTTTTTGACGGCTACCACTTGGCTTGACTCGTATAGTAAAGTACCTCTTGTTTCGAGACAGGTAGCTTTCTTATGACATTTTCCAGAGCCAAATGGAATAGCAATGGGCCAGCTCATCTTCCTGCTTTAGTTCTATATTTGTGTCAAAGGCGTCGGCGAGTTAGTTATTTATTCGGACTTGGAAGGTTGTCGAAATCAATGTAATTTTGGTAAGACGGACTCATTTGGCTGCTCTCCTTACTCTGGTGATTTGCGTCTTTGTCAGGATTACCACTTACTTCTCTAGTGCTAGACTGATCCTACAAGCAGTCATCCAGTTTCTCAGCCGGTGCATTAGCATACCCAGCCTAAGTATCGCCTGTTTGATGCTGCATCCTGTAACAAGTACCGGAAAACCATCCGCCTAGCCGATCAGGTGCGACTCACCCGGCAGCTCTAGGTTCAGTAACGCATCGTACGATGTGTTCCGTAGGTCTGGACCAAGGATAGATCCTTGAGCAACACCTGATGTAACTTACATCCTTCGTCGGCCCTTTGTCGTGTTGTAAAGCAGGCTTCGATCCTTCAGGTACTTCCTCATAAGCCGCATAAGACATTTTGGAACTAGAAAAGGGGTTTTTAGCGTATACTGAATATCTACCCGTCTAGCGGAGTTGAAGGCATTCTGAACATCAAGTGCCACCAACAGAACCACCCGTTGCTTGGTACGGCTATGTACCTCTACCTTTCGGACCGTGCTTACCACATCTGCAATTGCACTAATGGTGGAGCGTCCTGTTCTGATAGCACAAATTGTGTCAGTGAGTTTTCCCTTGGTGAGTTTCTGTACTCCCCTTCCCCTTCTTGATCAGTGCAAGCGTTGCTAACTTCCAACACTTCGGAAAAACCCCTTCCTGCAGGCTAGCGTTGAATGTGCTGAGCAGCTAGTCAGGACAATGGTGAAAGACGAACTGGGACGCCGTCTGGACCTAGAGGCTTCCTTGGTTTCAATGAAAGGGCTGCCTCTTTCAGTTCGAGTCGCTTGAAGAGTAAGCATTCGACTACTATTTCACCGTGAGCAGCGTCAGCAGGGCGGGATGAGCGGTCCGCACTATCCGGTCCATCTTTTATGCTTCATATATGCAGGGCTTACGAAGGGCATCAAGCTTCCGCATAAAAAGCTTGCGGCCAAGGCCTGACGGATTCCTGTTCGCATTTTCAACTAGATCTTGCCAGCACTGTGCCTTACTGTTGTTAATCATTTTGCGGAGGCTTTTTTTGGCCGACTTATATGCTGCTAACCGTTTGCATGCCTCGTCGCGGTTTTATGCCCGTTGAACTTCACCTCAAAGTTTGAGTTTGTGACACTCCCTTCACTTCTCAGCGATTTCAGTCGACCACCAGTACACTAGAGGCATGCTGTGCCAGGGTCTCCGACGGGACATAAAACACTGTAAGTAGACGTAACGATGCTTGTAGTCAAGTTAATCACATCTTGAGCTGCTAGCTCTTCAGTTCCCTATGAACCTTCCAACAACGGTATACCTGCCGTGAGCACCTCCATGAACCTCTCGCCGTCCACCCTCCCAATGTTCCATCGTATCGTGGGGAGGCGTTGGGTGACAGCATCATGAATCTCAAACAGAATATGCTGACGATCACCGGCTGCGGTGTCCTCTAATACTCTGAAACTGTGTACCCTACGTACTAGGAACACAGCACACACGGTGGAAATTCGGTGTATCACCGGTGTTCAACATGACGAGTTCTGTCCTGGCGGCCATTTCTAGGACAACATTTCCCCGCAAATCAGTTTAAGGTATGATATTTAATCACTTTAGTATTGATGTCTCCCCCAACGAGTACGTGACCATCTGCGTTCAAGACAGCGTCCCCCAAAGTATAAAACTTGGCTTTGAAAGATGATATCGGTTCACTTGGCGCTAGGTGCACCCTAAAAATGTACTCCTTGAACACCGAAACCACACAAAACCATCATTCCGTCCATAGTTCTCCACAAGGAAATCAACACTGTTCCGAGCCCAGATGGCCGCAGTACTGGATTTGTCAGAATAACATGTTGGAGAGCTTTGGTTGTGTTGTTGCTCGCTCAGCAGTAGCAAGTCAGTTTGACTGTCGAGTGTGCTCCGATATAGATTAATTTGTAGAATACAGCTCATTGCAGAAGTGCTTTGGCTTTGGTTAGAGCTACCTGGAATACCCGGCATATGCCTGTAACTGGCACGTATTTGAAATCATCTGGCTTTGAGTCGGCGTCTTGGCAGAGAAAGCAGAGTGTCTATTCATATGCGCTCATTCTTTTTATACCGGCAATTTATGTCGCAATTATAGCATAGGGAGCTCCTTACAACCCTTTGCATTATGCTCGTGTCCGCGGCACCTAAAACCGCGGGGAGGTATTGCTCTTCGCCTTATCCTACAAATAACTCAATCGATTTTGATTTTCCTCTTTTCTATAGGTTTTTCCAATAAGAGGTGTAAATTTAATATTAAAAGATAAATGCAATTTTTTAATATAAATGATCGGATGTTTATTTCATTATAAAGAAGAAGGTATGCCGTTAATAGTGGAATATAACATCAGGCAAATGACCACCACGACCACGCTTAAGAACCATATCCTTTTCATGAAATTTTCCATAACCAAATCGCAAAGTGGCTGCCCTATATCCTCGATAGCCTCACAAATTTCATCTTTGAGGTCTTGAATCGATGCTGGGCTGTTGGCGTAGACCTTCTCTTTCACGTGGCCCCAAAGGTAGAAGTCGCCAGGTGTTAAATCACAAGATCTCGGTGGCCAATTGTGTTCACCTCTTCGAGAGATAACACAGTCCGGAAACTTTTCCTGTAAAAGATCAATGGTTTCGTTGCTTGTGTGGCACGTAGCGCCGTCTTGTTGAAAGTAAACGTTGTCCAGATCAATACCATCCAATTCCGTCTATAAAAAATCATTAATCATCTCTTGATAGCGCAATGCATTCACCGTAACGGTTGCTCCAGCCTCAATTTCGAAAAAGTAAGGTCCAATGACTCCGCCTGACCATAAACCGCACCAAACAGTCACACGTTGAGGATAGAGAGGCTTTTCAGCAATAATTCTTGGGTTTTCCGAGCCCCAGATGCGACAATTCTACTTGTTGACGAAGCCATCGAGGTGGAATTGGGCCTCATCACTCAAGATAATTTTTCGATGGAATTCCGGATTATTTTCATGCATTTCAAGGACCCAATCAGCAAAGACACGACCGTTGATGGTCGACTGGCTTGATGGCTTGTGTTAATTGAACTTTATAAGCCTTAAGACCCAAATCTTTATGTAAAATGCGGTGTAATGACGTTTGTGGAATGCCTAATTCCAAAGAACGACAAGGAATGGACAAACCTGGGCTTTCTTCAACACTTTCGGCTACAGCAGCAATATTCTCGGCTGTTCTTGAGTGATGTTTACGGGTTTTATTCTTCACATCACTAAGTTGTCCCAACAGCTCGAATTTCTCCACCAATTTCTGTATTGCGGTCCGACAAGGTGCTTCACGACGACCCAAAAATGTTCGAGTTTTATGAAACATCTCTGCCAAATTTTCACCATTTTTAAAAGTGAATTTAAATAATTTCAATGCATTGTTGAAGCGTATAGTTCATTTTTACTAATGGCGTAGTTTCAACTTATCAAATGTCAAAAAATGACAGCTTCAAAAGTGACATCTACCGAAATAGCGGACTATTCAAAATAATACCTCTTATTGGAAAACCCTTTATTATCTGTTCGACATATTTTTCTGAGGTGTTGACAATGACCATGGGTAGACCTCTATTATTTGAATTGATCAGCCTAATTTCTGCTCCGCTCAAGCTAGAAAAATCTCGCATTAAAGCATCTAGTATCTCGGGTAAATCTGTAGCACAGTAAATATCTCTTATTTCGAGAGCAGCCCTCAGTTTAAGCGAGGCTACGGTTGCCTTCTCTGCAAGGGCATTTTTGACTGCATCGCGGAATGCATATTTGTGAGTGGCTTCTTATCCTAGCTCGACAAACAGATTACCTGAACGAGTCGGCCGTACTGTTTTTATGGCGGTTTGTAGCCGTTGAAAAGACTACAGCGTCTTCAGAGAACTTGATCTTTTGCTCTTCCTCTGCCTTGAGCCATTTGTGCCTGTACGGGCCTATTCGATCTAAGAGCTCCTCCGAGTCCAAAGCGCCATTTTGGATCGCCTTGCAAAGGTGCGATTGTGGATTGCAGGTGAGAACAATGCATTTCACAGCAGATTCTACTTTACAGTAGAGACGCTCTTCTTCCAATCAGTCCAAGATAATTGCATCAATCTGTGCTTTCTCTGTAGGGCTTATTTCGGTATTTAAGATCCTAGCTTCAGTAGCGATCGCAACAGCGATTATTGACTTCTCGATAATCTTTACATTTTCTCCTACCGCTCGCACATCTGGCACGTCCTGCAGAATACCCCTCTCTTATATTTAAGGAAGCTCTGGCGTTTACATTGTTATTTTTCTTGCTGTGCCCGAGCTCTGCAAGAATTTTTGTTTGGACAAGGCTGTCCGTTGTTCTCAGTTTTTCATCCGTCTTTACTGTCATTGCATTTGTCGTCGTTTTTGTCATCGTTTGTACCGTGCTCGATATGCTGTTAATATCGTCGTTTTGGTATTTTTATTGATTCTTTTTTTGGTTTTTAATTGATTTGTTTTTATGTGTTTTTTAGTTGAGTAGAGTCCAGTTTGATCGCGTCCATGCTCGAAGCCGCTACCTTCGTTCATGTGTGTAGTCATCTTTTTGGCGTATAGGAGGCCATGCGAGGGTTGGCACAAGAGCCAGACCAGTGCTAATTGGGAGTCCCTCTCAACCAAACCTACACCACCAACCCAATGGTGCGAACTTCGAACGTACTCCATGGCCGAACGTGCTCCGAAGCCTGCCAAAGTCTAACCGGCATGGAGACGATATGATATTGGACAGGAGCCATTCACGCGCAACTGTCACTTCGGTGCTACGACTTAAAGCAACTAGGTCGACAGCATCCGCCAGCTTAAAGCATCAACTCCAGTTTGTTGTTCGAAGCGTAGTCCAGACTCATTTAGGACCGTTTACTTTTTATTCCAGAAGGAACCTCATGTCGACCTCCATTTCCTCGGGTACGCGGAGCTGCCACTCCCCAAAGAATGCTAGCCTCCAAGAGTAATTCTGTCAGCCGGTATTCCCCCAGTAGGAATTTTCTCAGGTACCTGAGGGCGGCACTCCCCAAAAAATGCTAGCCTCCAAGGGAATTCCTGTCGGCTGGTATTCCCCCTGTGGCTATTCTCCCTGCTACCCAAATCCTTGGTCTTGGACACCAGAAGGGCAGGCTGATCCTGGGCAACCCCGTCTAAGCTCCATCATGAACCTAATGGCTGGTAACGGCACCAGCCTAAGATCAGCTTGTTGGTACTACCTCCACCATCTCAGTGAATTAACATTGCATCAGAAAACTCAGGATGGAATCACATGAGCAATTGTCGCAACCACAAGGGACAGAGACTATGCCATCGAAGGAGATACGACTCGTTTGATGCCTTGGTATGCGTCGGATCTTCCCCCTCAACACAATATGGGAGATCGCCGGTTCAACATACGTGCTAGACATTCGACTGCTATTTCGCCGTGGCCACCGTCAGCATGGACGAGATGCGTGGTCCGCACTATCTCGTCCATCTTTTCTGCATCATGCATGCATGGAATTTACCCTAGTCGAAAATGAAACCATTCTGAAGCAGAAACTCCGTATAGTAGGTGTCAACTGTCACATGAGATACTGGACGACTATTATAAAGCCCTGTGCTTTTTGATGGAGCATTCCATCAGACTCACGTCAAAGCAGGACTTCTTGGCGATGTTTTGGGAGGGAATCCGTCGTGAGCTACGGGAGCGGACGGTCTTTGCTGCCCGACGTACCGTTGCTGAGCTTCGTGCTTCAGCAAGTGCGTTAGGTGCGGTCTGCTACACCTCGGGACGTAGAGTCTTTGCATGTGAACTCATGCCATCCAGGCCCTAGGTCCGGCTGGGAAAGGTGCGAGGGAACATCAACCCCATCAAGATGCCCCGCCTCTTATCGTGGATTATCATTTTTCTCAGCAAAAACGAGATAGTGTGCAGGTGAGTAGGACAGGTAGATAATATGGCAGCTTTATCTTTAGTTCGTGGCTACGCCTTTGTGCTTCCCTTTTTGTTTTCACTCTTCAAAGTCGTGTATGCGATAAATAATTTGTAGTGGAACTTGGTGCTAGGAGAAAGAATCCGCCCCATGACACTGCAGACGCTAGCCTGCCAGTACATGAACGCGTCCCTGGACCAACTCGATTACAGTGAGCATCAATATTTGACTCTCTGAGGCAGCAGGTTACTGCTGCAAGCCCGTTACGGACAATTTTATCTATACAACAATCACTTCAAACTCTAGGTATTTCAATCGAAATGGGGGCATAATAAATCTGTAAAGTTTGAAGTACCCAATTCAGTCTCCGACTCCATGTTTTCATACATTCACGCTAAAAGTGTAAGGTAAATAATAAGCATTTTGATGTTGCAGGAGAGTGCTCCTTTGAGTTACTTATTCATGAACCAATTAGTAACTCAAACAACATCTTCTAAATATCAAAACTTGACTAATTTACACATTCCATAAATTGAGTTCGAAGAACTAAATCCTGGTTATTACGTATTTAAATTCGCCGCCATTTTGTTTCAAGTATTTTGACCATGTTGCTTAAATAGTCATGATAACACATCAATATTACAAACCGTTTCTAAAAATTTTACCAAAACGCCTATATATTTGTAGTGTCTAGGTCCCAAACGTGTATCTCCCTAGTATTACGTGTTAATGTTGTTGTAATTGTTAAATATTCAATCGGCTTTAACTTATCTATTTATTGTTCGATTGGTATGAAATTTTCAGGGCACGTACAACTGCTATCTGAAAACTTAAATTGTAGCTTTTAAAGAATTTGAGGGTCCCATTTTGTTTTTGTTGGCAAAAATGTAAAATTTATAAAATATACAATTATTAACAAAGTTGATCGAATTCTGACTTTTGAGGTATTTGTTGCCCTTGTACTCTTAAAGACTTTTCCCTCACGATTTTTATCAGATTTTTCATATCAAAGGTGTCCAATCGCGAGGGGGACACACCCCATTTTCGTACATTTCCCTTCCCCTGCGCCCCTTGAAATAAAACTTGTTATTTTAAGATCTGGTTTGAAAAGTTCTCATTAAGACCTTTCCTTTGATACCCCCTATATGGGAAGACCTCCCTTAAACAGAAGTAAGCCTAGTGAGCAATAACACAAGACAAGCATACAAGGTGGTGAAAAGCCTGACACGTGGAAATCGGCAATATCATCGCTGATGAAACCAAGATTAAGGAAAGATGAGCATCATATTTCAGGGCATCATATTTCAAGAACCTCCTTAATCCTCCCCACAGCTCCAGAACATCGGAGCCTATAGAGGTCTGCGGAGAGTTTCCACTGGCCCCACCAACTCTGGATGAAGTTTGTTTCACCATCAAAGCCCAAAAGAATAATAAAGCGCCGGGTATCGATGAGATTCCAGTGGAGCTCATCAAATGTGGTGGCAGTAGTGTTCATAAAGCAATTCACAACGTAATCCAGCACATTTGGCAACAAGAACATATGCTGAAAGAGTAGAGCCATTCAATTATATTCCCCATCCACAAAAAAGGTGACAAGCTACAGTGCGAAAATTATAGAGGCATATCACTACTTTGTACGTCATACAAAATATTTTCAAAAATCTTGGAAAATAAAATCGGATCATTCGCCAACAGTATTATTGGGGAGTATCAAGGTGGTTTTAGAGCAGGTAGATCGACGATAGACGAATTGTTCACTGTCAAGCAGGTATTTGAAAAATGCTGGGAATTCAACATAGACGTTCACCAAATATTCGTTGACTTTATGCAAGCATACGACAGTTTTGATCGTAACGTACTGTACCAAGTAATGCTTGGCTTTGGCATCCCAGCCAAATTAGTTTGTCTTACCAAAATGAAAATGACGTCGACAACCTCCCAAGTCGGCATCAATAACCAAGTCGCCGATGCCTTTGACACTAATATTGGACTAAAGCAGAGAAATGGGCTGGCCCCATTACTATTCCATTTGGCGTCATAAGTAAGCTACCTGTGGATACACGAGGTACATTACTATACAAGGCGAGCCAAGTAGTAGCCTATGCGGACAACATTAACATTTTGTCACGGTCATTAACAATTGCCAAAGAACTTTTCCTGGAACTTGACCGCGAAGCAAAACTAGAAGGGCTAAAAATCAATGCAAATAAAACAAAGCTCATGTCGCAGTCGAGGAAGAATACCTCAAATACACAAAATATCACACTTGGCGAATACAGTATCGAAAATGTGAGCGAATTTGGGTATTTAGGCGCCAAAATAACGAAAACGGGCAATGAAAGAGACGAAATATGTCGAAGAATACAGCTCGCAAATAAAATATTTTATTCAGTATTGACGATTTTGAAGACCAGCTGCATACACAGGAAAACAAAGCTCCAAGTATACAAATCTGTGAGACGACCTGTGTTATGCTATGGGTATGAAACATGGACCCTAACCCAAGCATCCGCAAATATATTGAACGCCTTTGAGCGACGGGTCCTGAGGCAAATAATCGGAGCGAAGCTAAACGGGGACCAATGTTGAATTCGATGCAACCATGAGCTGTATGAAATTTTTGATGAACCGGAGGTCTCAACGATTGTTACACTGCGGTAGCTACAATAAGCTGGTCACATGAATCGTATGGACGAACAACGGATACCAAAAAAGTTATTCGTTGGGAGAACTGAAGGCCGGAGACCAGTCGGGAAACTGAGAAAACGCTGGTCTGACTCGTTCGGCGAAGACAGTTCATCGCTGCTCGAATTTTGGAATTGGAGGACGCGGTCAATGGACCGAGACAGTTGGAGGAGGTATTTGCAGGAAGCGAAGGCCCGAGAGGGGCTGTAGTGCTAAAAAGAAGAAGAAAGCAAAAAAACCATTTCCTTCAAAACCTAATAATAACATTAAAGCGTTGAGTGAATACATAAGCATCACATTCATACAAGATCGTCGCCCAAAAAACGGTATTTCGTGAATTGACAACTGATAATTTCAATTTTTTTACTAATTCAATTACTAAAAAACCGTAATGTTATCTTCTTGCTCGAATAATAAGCCACAAAATTTCGACTTAAGTCCAGAAATTTATTTTAGACTAGTTGCAAAACAGTAGTACTGCCTAGTGGTCGGCAATTTTATTTAGTAGCTAACTGGTGATTCTTTGTATATAAAGCGCGCGGTGCTTGCGTGGGTGAAAAAAGTTATAAAGATGATACCAATAATCGCTCTTAGTATCTTTTTTATTCTGTTTGTGTATGCTCTGTCATCACTTCGAAAATTCGGTCGGACTCTTTTGTTAGCGAAGGAATTTGCTGGCCCTCCAGCGTTGCCCTTTGTTGGTAATGGCCATTACTTTTTCGGAAAATTACCAAATGAATATATGGAAACGGTGGTTACATGGTTAGCTGAATATGGGGAATGCATAAGGGTGTGGCTTGGTCCTGAATTTAATATTCTTACATCAGATGTGAAATTCGTTGAAGCCGTTATGAATAGCAATGTGTTAATCGATAAAGCTGGTGAATATGATGTAATGGATGCGTGGCTACATGAGGGTCTGCTAGTGAGCACAGGTTAATCATTTACGAATCGATACGAAAGGATATCGTTTTTGGATTCTTGTTTTTCTGTCTTCCAAATTAGTGAGCTTGATCAAATTAGCGAATTTATTCAATTAAACAAGAAAAATCATTTTAATTCATATAAACCCGGTCAAGCAGAAATCAAGTCAGAAACGATATAATTTCATCGAATCCACAATCCTGTCAAAAAATATTACTTCAACGACCATATTCATCATGAACAGGAAAGAAATGGTTCAATCGTCGGAAAGTTATCACACCAGCTTTTCATTTTAAAATTTTGGAACAGTTTATTGATATATTCGATGCGCAAAGTAATCAACTCACAAAAATTCTCTCGAAATATACCCCACAAGATGATGTTGATTTATACAGGCATGTAACTCTTTGCGCATTAGATGTAATCTGCGGTAAGTTATCAATAAAAATGTTGATTTATAATCGCCATAAAAGTAATCTCCTTTGCTAAATTGAAATCTGAGCTTGAAAATTATCAAATTTTCAAAGTCAACCTTATCAATGTTCAGGGTTCAGAAAAAGACATTTTATTTTTGTTTTCTTTCATAAATATCTATTAATATGCTTAATTCTTTGATTAATATACTTAATTCTTTGCCACCAGGCTGAATTACATACATGCGAATTTTTCTTTTTGTGAGTAGGATGACGTAAAAGAACGTTAAGGTAGGTTATGTACACATCTTGGCCTACTGCTATCATAACACTTTAGGGACTTGGAATCACAACCCAGAGAAAGCAGTAAACAATCTTTCAGATAAACTCATATATGGAATTAATTCGCTTGGTGATTGTCGAGCTGTACGTAAACAGTACGCTGAATATAAAGATGTGAAATTGCTTTTATTATGTTTTAGGGGTATCTTTAAAAAGATTAAATTAGTTATTGATAACCGCTTTACATCCCTCAATTTTCATCTGTTTGAAAAATGAGTACATATTTGTCATCTAGTTTTAGCTAGACTGCTTCTTTTTCGTGGCGCTACAGTCCCTCTCCGGCCTTCGCTCCCTGCAACAAGCGCCTCCCAACTGTTGGTCTATTGACCACGTCCTTCAATTTCGAAATCCGAGCAGCGATGAACTGTATTCGTCAATCGAATCAGACCAGCGTTTCCTCGGTTTCCCCACTGGTCTCCGGCCTTCAGTTCTCAAATCGAATACCCAGCCCATTGCAGCTTCCGCAGTCTTACAATCGTTGAGACACCGGCTCGTCAAACATTTCATACAGCTCGTGGTTATATCGCATTCGCTATTGGTCACCGTTTATCTTGACTCCTTTTATTCGCCTCAGGATCCATCGCTCAAAGGCGTTCAATATATTTGCGGATGCTTGGGTTAGGGTCCATGTTTCACATCCAAAGCATAGCACACAGATTTTCATACTTGGATCTTTGTTTTCCAATGTATGCAGCTGGTCTTGAAGATCGTCAATACTGAATAAAATATTTCGGCGCATTCCGTCTCTTTCATTACTGATTCTTGATATTTTGGCGCCTAAATGTACAACTTCGCCCACACTTTCAATATTTTATTCGCCAAATGTGAAGTTTTGGGCATTTGAGATATTTTTCCACACCTAGCTCATGAGCTTTGTGTTATTCTCATTGATTTGTAGCCCTTCTAGTTTTGCTTCGCTGTCGAATTTCAAGAAGAGTTCTTTGGCAGTTGTTAATGACCATGACAAAATGTTGATGTCATCTGCATAGGCTATTACTTGGCTCGACTTGTATAGTAATGAATCTCGTGTATCGACAGGTAGCTTCTTTATGAAGTACTCCAGAGCAAAATTGAATAGCAATGGGGCCAGCCCATTTCCCTGCTTTAGTCCAATATTTGTGTCAAAGGCATCGTAGAGGTGGTTATTGATGCGGACTTGGGAGGTTGTCGACGTCATTTTCATTTTGGTAAGACAGACTAATTTGGTTGGGATACCAAAGCAAACAATTATGAGAAAGACCTAGCGTTGTTGAAACCAGGCTATAATATATAGAGTAATGTACAAATAATAGGCTCCAGTAGAAGTAATGAAACCAGCAGAAGCACGAAGGTATGTCCATCATTAAATTATTGTCAAGTATAGGGTTATCCATTTTAACCTTGGGAAAGTAAAGCTGAAAAACACATAAAATATTCAGATGGAAACAAAATTTTTTATTCAATATAAAGATTGAACCTTGCCATGAAACACAACATTATTTAAATGTTCTTCACGGGACCTCTTAGAGGCCTCAATCCTTTTGAGGTAATTTTCAATGACTTTTCGGCACATTTCCAGCAACATCTCGTCCATAACTTCACGAATATTGGTTTTCAATTGCTCAAGACTTTGAGGATTGTTCCCGTAAACAAGATTTTTCGCATAGCCCCATAAAAAGAAATACAAAGGTGTTAGGTCGCAGGATCTTGCGGGCCAATTGACATCACTCAATCTCGAAATTACGCATCCTAGAAATTTCTCTTGCAAAAGTGCTCGATTAGCCTGTGTTGTGTGGCTTGTGGCTCCGTCCTGTTTTAACCACATGTTCTCCAGATCATAATCTTCAATTTCTCTCCAAAAATAATCGGTTAACATCTGTCCATAGCGGCCAGAATTGACTGTCATGGCTCTTCCTTGATCGTTTTAAAAAAAATACGGGCCAATAACACCACCAAACCATAACGTACACCAAACGGTCACTTTTTCCGGATGCAAAGCCCTTTCTGTGATCACCTGAGGATTTTGTGAGCCCCATATGCGGCAATTCTATTTATTTACGTAACCACTGAGCGAAAAATAAGCCTCATCACTAAAGAAAATTTTGTTCGAAAAATCGTTGTCAATAGCTTGTTGTTCAATCACCCAATTCGCATGCATTCTGCGTTGTGTATGGTCTTGACGCTTAAGTTCTTGAGTGAGTTGGATTTTGTACGGATGAAGATGCAAATCCAAATGCAAAATCCGCCACAATGAGCCGTAAGACAAGCCAAAATGTTGAGCACGTCGAGGAATCGACAAATTCGGCTCTTCCTCCACACTTTGAGGAACGACAGCGATATTTTCAGCAGAACGAATGTTGCGATGATGCACAGGCCTTGCAATGTCAATAATCAATCCAGTCTCTTCAAATTTTCTAACTGTGTTCGAAATTGTTTGCTGTGTAGGTCGATTATGTCGATCGTAATCGGCTTGTAAAGCCCTAAATGTTGATACAGCAGAATCACCATTTTTATAATAAAATTTAATAATTTTAACGCGTTCTTCGACTGTTAAACGATCCATATTTCTAAATGACAAACCTTCAACTAAAAAAAAACACGCTTTGGATGACATTTAATTCTGACAGATGTCAAACGGCAGGGTTATACTTTCTTGCCACGCAATGGATAACCCTGTATTGTTGAAAAATAATCTATCATCTATATATCATAAATACAGCCAGCATAAATGGATACGACGGAAAATGCATCGAAGCAATAATCAAGAAGAAGATCCGAAAACAAAATAGGGACAATTTAACAACCTTGAAACCGACAAAAGAGACTCCAAAGACATGAAGCAAGTGTTCAAACATCACGGAATTGAAATGGTGTCCTCTAGTCGCAGATGCGCAGCACGAAACATATTGGGATCGGGCAAGGATCTAAAAACAATGGAAGAGACGAGTGGCATCTACAAAGAAGCGTTTAGTATTTGTCCTATGATTTATATCGGACAAACGAAAAGATTGATCCCAGTCAGGTTCCACGAACATATTAGGGAAGCACGAATCGCAGCCAAAAACCCGGGATCGCACACGAGGTCCGCCGTAGCTAAACACATCATCGAAGAACAACACATGATGGATATTGGCGATGTAAGTGTAATTAAGAGCAGTAATTGTCCTAGAGAATTAGACGCGATGGAAGCAATAAAGATAATCCAAGTACCTGAGCAACAAAGAATGAATACGGATGAAGGTAATTGCCATTCAGTGTTATTCAGCCTAATTACATCAAAGATATAATTGCCTTTTTTTAAAAGTTATATGTACTTAAGTAAAAATCTTGTAACCCAATAATTGTACTGAAGAAGACTGCAAATAGTAGTCGAAAACAGCTGTTATACAAAATAAATAAAAGATCTAATGTATAATGAAAAATAATGAAAAATTAGTTTTATTATAATTTTGATAACATTAGGAAAAAAACTGACTATATACGTATATATTTTTATAATAAAATTTAATAATTTTAACACGTTCTTGACTGTTGAACGATCCATATTGCTAAATGTCAAACCTTAAACTAAAAAAAAACGCTTTGGATGACATTTTTTTCTGACAGATGTCAAATGGCAGGGCTATACTTTCCTACCACGAAATGGATAACCCTGTAGTATTTCATTTATCATTTCGTTACTGTCATAGGCCCTTCTGTAAGCGCTAGAGTTGAAGGGCATCCCCTATGGTATCAGTTCCCGCATCACCATTTAGTGTTAAAAATGCAGTAAAGAGCAACAGAATATTTAGTACAGTACGTTACGATCAATATTGTCGTATGCTTGCTTAAAGTCAACGAAAACTTGGTGTACGCCTATGTTGAACTCCCAGCATTTTTCAACTTAACACCTCCCCTTTCAACCTGAGAACCTAGCCTGGGACACGTTTGACACATTACTTCGGGCCAGGTCTCGTTTTGTTATGCCGTGAGGCGCCTTCAAGCTGGAGAATCTCTCTTCTAGTGGGAGAGGAGACGGGAAGAGGAAGTGCCAGACAAACGATCCCCCAGCCCCAACGCCCCCGGCTGCTGTGAGCCCGAACATAATGTGCCACCTGGTTCTATTTGTCAACCGGTTGTAGCATCACCGCAACTATATTATCCGGGATGAGCTCCCCCGTCTCTCTGTAGAGGTCCCTTCACAGCCTGACCCATTTGTGCTCGCAGGCACTGTCTTCCACCCCTGAGCAAAACCGACAATCGGAGGACCGTGACTTACCAATCTTCTGGAGGTAAGACTGAAAACACCCATGCCCGCTCAAAAGCTGGGTCAGATAGAAGTTAGTCTCACCATGCCTTCGATTTAACCACGGTCTCACATCCGGGATGAGGCGCGTAGTCTACCTTCCCTTCGTGCAATTCACCCAAAAATGCTGCCAATCGTTAAATGAGCGCTGTCTCTACTCGCGGACAACTATCTCCCTCGCATCCTCGTTTTGGCGCAGGTAAATAGAGCGACGCTCTCTAGCAAGGAGGGCGACAGGTATCACGCCTGCAGTAACTCTCACCACCGAATCAGAGACTGTCGGATACGAAAATTCCATCCTCAGTACTCCTCTTCTCTGTACCTGTGCTAAACGTTTTCGTTTTTTCTCGCATTCGAATGCTCTTTGTAGTGAATAGGTAAAATACAAGTCCGTGAAGGACTGCAGCGATGGTCTGCTGCCTCGGCAGAGGAAGGTGTAGATATCCGCCGAGAATGCCCTTGTCTGGGGACGCGTGAATGCGCTGGCAGGCGAGCATTGCGGTGTCGTGAGGCGGGTTCATTCCCCCAGCCCAAGGACCCACTACAAAAAACTACGCATTCACGAATTTCTGGGGTCTCAAAAAGAAAGGCGACCGAAGTCGAAAGATTGTAGGTTACTACAATGAGGGGAAATGACTTGTTCAGAGAACAAGCGGAACAAGTGAAAAGGGCGGACTTAGGGTAACTTCGTCGTTACCCTACGAGGCTCATGGCCCACAAATAAGAGTGGGACAACCGGGTGGTGATGGTGCCCCCTGGCACCCGCCCAACCGGCTCAAAATCCATAAATGTTGCGGTGGCCAGGTATTTCTCTTCTGAATGGAAAACTCATACAACATAACTTGCATGAGCCTTCCCATCAGAGGAGAAGTACCCCGTTGACCAATTTATGTCATAGAGTTATGCAATTCGATCACATAACTCTATGCCATAAAAAGGCACCTTGCTCGGGTCACTCAACCCGCGATATTACCTGAAACAAAAAGGAGGTTAATATGTGCCCGGCGGCTGGCTCATGTTTGGTGGTGATAGCCGGCCACCGTACCGGGTCCTATACCCGGTCAGATCCAACGGAATGGAAAGACCGAGATGTCCATTTAATTCATCATTTCTTTATTAAATAGTCTTGGCATAATTTTTCATCAATATTTGCTTATTCCCTGAATTCTACCGTGAAGTTCTTAAGACACTTTTGTGTTTATTCGATATAAATTTACAGATACGTATCTCTTGTTTTAAACAAATAAATTAATACAAATAGGGAAGAGACAATAATAAGTTATTTCGATTAATAATTTAAATGCAAATAGCAAAAAAGACAATAATAAACTATTGCGATTAATAATTTAAATTCAAATAGGAAAAAGACAATAATAAGTTATTTCGATTAATAATTTAAATACAATTAGGAAAACGACAATAATAAGTTATTTCGATTAACAATTTAAATACAAATAGAAAAACGAAAAAATAAGTTATTTCGATTAACAATTTAAATACAAATAGGAAAACGAAAAAAATAAGTTATTTCGATTAATCATTTAAATACAAGTAGGAAAACGACAATAATAAGTTATTTCGATTAACAATTTAAATACATAATAGTACAAAAATGGGAGTTTGTCCCCCCTCTATTTTTCTTTTCTCACTTGAGATATAGCAATGTTCTCCTCGACAAAAAAAAAATGTCCCCTAATAGAAAGAATGAAACCATTGTCAAACTACCACGAATTAATACCAATTATTTATCACGTTTCGACCATAGAATACCATGCATGGTTTTCGATGAAAAGCTTATAAAACCCAAAAAAAAATCAACGCATCACATGACTAGTATATGATCAACGGTTTGACAAGGATTATATAATCAAACCTAAAAACTAGGAATATATTTAAAAAAAAGGTAACGAGAATTTAATTATTTCAATAATAATTTAATCTTTTCTTTCCTTCCTACAAGGGGTACAAGTTCTTCTCCAACAAATTGGATGGAGATTGGTGAATACTCTGCGCCACCAGACTGCGAGTTTGGGAGCGTATTGGCAAACGGCCGGAACACGAGTTGTGCCCGATCAATTATAATACAAATGTGTCATCTTATAAGTGAGAATCTGCATCTTACCGGGATCCGGCCCAATATTATCATTCACAACGCTATAGTGAGTTGGAGTTCAGTACCTTGGCGAACTGATTGAGATACTAAGAAGAAATCATATCTCTCCGGTAAAGTGATAATATCAACAACTGTCCCCGGAGGCGTATTATTTTGATTTAGGAAATCTCGAGTATTAATACGCTTGGAAACGGTTACAAAAGCAAATTTGGGGTCTTCTGCAACTCCAGCTTGGGTATAAATGTCCGTGAGACATTTCCGGATTGTATCTCTTTCAATCGACTTCAATCGACTTTCAATTCCAAGGCTATGTGACTCAAAATTCATACGGGATTCTAATAAGTCACGGAAACGAACATGCATGTAAATAAATTTTCTGTTGCTTGAAAAAACTACGGCATCGAGGTGAGAACTCCTATTAGCAGTAGCCGCTGCGATTCCAACATTCTGTATGGACGATAATTTTCCGTTTGTGAGTGCCGGATGATTTAACAAACACCGCACACCCTATGACAGCGACATCTTCCACAATAAGAACTCTCAAGTTGTCTGCGGCCGAGCTGCGTAAAAGGCTCCTCTTCTCACGAGATTTAAGGCTGCAATATGTGTTAAGAAATTAGGTTGGAACGGAGATGAAAAACGGTTTAAATTCTTACATGTGCTGGTGAGTAGGCAATCCGGCCTTCCCCCATGAGCCAGAGAACTCCACGGCCAAGTGTCCTCTCGCGATGGCGCAAATAACAGAAATGTAATCACGACTACTCATCAACAAATAGACATCAACTCAGACTTCTACGAGACGTTAATAAAACTCAGGAACATCATCAGAAAGGACTGAGACACTATTTCGAGTAAATCAAACAATATTTCTAGCAGCACATTGATTCATAACCTCTATTTAGACCAATTCTATTTTTCTTTCTTCTTATGGCGACAGATACTTGAGCACCAACAAATCCACTTAAACCTTTAGGAAAAACGGGAAAAATGAATCATTTGTATTCTGCAATCAACAGGCCATATGACCTCACCGATTAGAATAATATTTGCCAACCACATTTTACACGTCTTAGCTTCTAGACTGATCTTACTTGAGAAAATTGAAACATCTCACACACGTTTGCTCTTCGACCCAATAGGTCGAGGAGCATCGCAACACTTCACACCTATCTTTCGATGCAAGCCTCAAGGTAGGTTGCATACGATATTTTTTTATGCGTAGGTGCGCACAATTAATGAATAGAAATTGACAATTGTGTACGAATACACAGAATTGCTTCTTGGTGGTAGTTTATGTTTTTAGCTAATATTATCATCATGCGGTCAATAATGGATAATGCGTAATAATATATCGTAGTTTTTCTTTGATATCACGTTGATTTGAAACAAAATCGGTGTGCGAGGCGTTTATTAGTTCTGGATTATTTTAAAAAGAAGACATTAGATATTTAAAAAAGAAAAATTCTAAGCTAAATAATCATTAATGTCTACTTGTCGCCGCCTATAGCCATATGCGTTTAATCGAACTGTCTTCCTTTTTCTAGTAAGAATTTCAATTTTCTTGATCACCATGCTGTAGAGGTGACGAAGATAGGAAAATTTTAGAGCAGTTTGATAGGGTAACTGCTCTATTACTACATCTTGCTAATTTGAAACAAATGATTTCCATCCTTCCTCCATCTTTGAAGATTTTGTTTGCAATTTTTAAATGGGTTCCATAGGCTTCTAAGGTTATTTTACTCTGTTTAATGTAGAGGAGCTTGAAGCTGTTTTTATCAAGTTTCTTTCTATAGCACCCATTTATAAATTGCGAACGAAATCTCCAAAGAGGGAGAAAGGATGAAAATCATATGTTTTAACTTAGCAAGAGCATTCGAATGCGAGAAAAAAAGAAAACAAGGAATATTATCAAAAAATTTGCGCACGTTAATCAAAGCAAAGCGTGCGTTCACAAAAGATCAGCCAACTGTACAGCACCTTGAAAACTTCGTCGTTAACAAATCGGATCAAGTTTTCTCCAAACAAGAACTGGATCTACTGAATATGGGACTAAATTTTGCTGTTGATCAAAATATTAAAAGTGAAGACATAGTAGCAGATATTGAAGCTTCCATTAAATACATACACAAACAATGAGACCAAAGAACAGATACGGAAACTAGCCATTCAAATAATGAAAACACAAAAATACACAGCACGCCAAGAGAAACATCAAAAAACCGTCAATAAGCTAAATGAAAAGCCTGTATACTGTATCAGAGCGGATAAGGGAAATAATGTTGTTATCATGAACAAACATTAATATGACCAACAAATATTCAGCAACCTCGATAAGGGAAATTATTTTAAATTTAGAAAAGATCCTTTACTAGATTCGATACGAAAGGTAGATAAAGCCTTTAAAGAAGCGACGATGTCTGGAGTTAGCCAGGTTTCTGTTAAACAGATAAAATCATCGCCGGAAATCAAAGAGGCAATTTCAATAACCTCCAGCTTGGTTCGCATGCCACGTACATTTTGATAATAAAGATTGAAACTATGAGAAGTGTTCCGAATATCAAAATTTAAATTACTATTAGAAAAAGGTTTAGGGTGACCAGTTGTTAAAGTCTCGGAAGAGAGCTCACCACACTACGAAAATTTCTTCTTTTGGTCACCTCGAAACGTTTAATTTTCCAGGAGGCCAGTATTCTGGCGAATACAATATCGAGAATGTGGGCGAATTTGTATAATTAGGCGCTAAAATAACGAGAACCGCTAATGAAGGGGACGAAATACGCCGAAGAATACAGCTCGCAAGTAAAATATTATATTAATTTCTGAAGATTTTGAAGATCAGCTGCATACACAGGATAATGAAGCTCCAAGTATACAAATCTGTGACAAGACCTGTGCTTAGCTATGGGTGTGAAACATGGACCCTAACTCAAACATCTGCAAACATATTGAACGCTTTTGAAAGACGCATCCTGAGGCGAATAATCGGAGCGAAGCCAGATGGGGACCAATGATGAATTCGATATAACTATGAGCTGTATGAATTTTTAACGAGCCAGAGGCCTCAACTATTGTAAGACTGCGGAAGCTGCGATGGGCTGGCCACATGAATTGTATGGATGAACAACAGATACCTAAAAAGGTACTCGTTGGGAGAACTGGAGGGCGGGGAACAGTGGGGAAACCGAGGAAACGCTGGTCTGACTATACAGTTCATTTGTAGTAATCGAGCAGTCACAAAAGCAAACTGCTCGAAAACCTTCTTATCTCCTATTCGAAATTTAATGGCAGATTTAGAAAAATATTTAGTTATTTACATTCATAATCGTAATTTATAATATAGTTTGCTTTTTTATTATTATTATTATTAAATGTAATTTTATATCAATTTTCCTTTATATTTAATTTAAATATTTCCCTTTAATTATATTCTTCATGAGATTTAATTTTTATTACTATTTGAAATTTTCTTCATTTTTAAATTTTGTATTTAAAATTTTAAATCTGCCAAATAAAATTTCGAGTATGGGAAGCTGATCTAATACATCCAAACGGTGTATTACATCACGGAAGGCAAGCTAACTAGGCTGAGCTCAGCTGATGCGATTTGCCGTATACACGGTAATGAAGATAAGAAAAGGTCGGGAAATTCTGGGACGGAGGGAGAGTCGACTTACAGCCACGACTCAGAAAAGACGGTTGAGCACACGGCCGCGTGGAAAATACGTTCGGGATAGAAAGTGTTGGTAAAAGTGCCGTTCAAGTCATTTGAAACCGGGTAGTGAATTCAAACTTTAAATTAAAACAATTTCAAACGATTCACCTTTTTGCTTGAATACATTACCATCCCCCTGCGGAATAGCACTTCCAAGGAAAATTACATTTGTTTAGGACGGGAACAAGATCTCTGACGGTGACTGTGTCTGTCCGCCGTTCCTCTCGAAAGTTGCTTCGTCTGATTCGTTGATTATTCGCAACGCTGTGATTTGATATTTGCGGATTAACTCGGGAAAGAGTTTGCACGGCATTCGTGGTAAAAGGCATCGTGACAGGGGAAAGTGGATGGACGCAAAGTTCGGAACACTAAGAATCTTCGCGATAGTTAGACTTCCATGACTTGGACGATTCGATCCGCTCCACGAAGATTGTGCAATTGTGCAATTAGTCGGCTCTAATGAATTTACTGCTTGCATGCAAATTAACAGGCAAATGCATGCAAAGACCGTGAAGATTGCTATGATGGGTTGTAGTTCTGAGAAAGTGATTGTTTGATCGGATTCGAGTGCTTGCAAAGTGCAGGGAAATTTACACAAACAAATTGCCCCATAATATATTGTCTTGTGTACAAGTGGCCCATAATAGAATTTCTTATGTAATGCATGGAGCTCGGATGACAGTCTTTGCCGCAAATCGTCAATATGCAGTCCAACCGAACATAACGACTCAAGAATGCCCAGAGTGTTAGGAAGTGCTGACCATGCGATCGATGTGAATGGTACAGAGAATTTCTTCTGTTAAAAATTAGGGTTACTTATAAAAATCATCTTTTGTTTGAGGACTTGGATGCGAGGATATTCATCGGCCTCGGCATTTGATTGTAATCGAATAATCAAACATATCGTTACGACGTGTAGCGTATAAGCCAAAAAGTATATGACGGAATTCGTGCTTCTATAGCTGCGAATATGATACAGGGTAAAGAATTCACTCATGCGGGAATTAATTTCGGTCTGTTAGCTCGTTAAATGCTCATGAAACGTCCGAATAACGGGTTGATCGGTCCTGACGATTGTTGGTTAGCGGTAGGCGAATCTGGCGAGTATCAGATCAGAAGGAAGAATTGCATTGTGGCATCCAGAGGATGGATCAAACGTATGCTATTAGGATGTTTGAGGGCTATAATTAGATAGTTTTCGAAGCATTGTTAATGCTTCCGAACATGAATACTCGTCTATGCAAATGAAACAGAAGCAATGCAGATTATCAACGGATTTACAAAACATCAATAGTCATCAATTCAGACAGAGAAGAACAGTAAATTACTACATCTCGGGCTGGAGTTTGTTAAAGATGCAACGTCTTAGTTCCTGTGCGGTTTAATTGCTTTTATCGAATGAAAATCTTTAAAAAAAGACAGTATAAATACATAATTATATTTTTCTGCAGAACTGCAAAGCCCCTGAATGGAAAAAGTGTAATTTACTTTTTATCGGTGGAGTAAATATAGGGTTATCCATTTTACGCTTGGGAAAGTAAAACTAAAGAAAACACATTAAATATTCAGATGGAAACAAAAATTTTTTTTTTCAATATAAAGATCGAACCTTGCCATTATATGTGAAATACAACATCATTCAAATGTCCTCCACGGGACCTTTTATAGGCCTCAATCCTTTTGAGGTAATTTTCAATGACTTTTCAGCACATTTCCGGCAATATCTCGGCCATAACTTCACGAATATTGGTTTTCAATTGCTCAAGATTTTGAGGAAATCCAAAGGTGCTAGGTCGCAGGATCTTGCGGGCCAATTGACATCACTCAATCTCGAAATTACGCGTCCTAGAAATTTCTCTTGCAAAAGCGCTCGATTAGCCTGTGTTGACTGGCTTGTGGCTCCGTCCTGTTGGAACCACATGTTCTCCAGATCATAATCTTCAATTTCTCTGAAAAAAATCGGTTAACATCCGTCCATAGCGGTCAGCATTGACTGTAATGACTCTTCCTTGATCGTTTCCAAAAAAAAATACGGGCCAATAACACCACCAGACGATAATCCACACCAAACGGTCACTTTTTGCGGATGCAGGCCTTTCTGCGATCACCTGAGGATTTTGAGAGCCCCATATGCGGCAATTCTATTTATTTACCTAACCACTGAGCGAAAAATGAGCCTCATCACTAAAGAAAATTTTGTTCGAAAAATCGTTATCAATGCAACAAGCCATTGATAACGATTTTTCGAACAAAATTCACCTAATTAAGTTAAGTTCTTGTGTGAGTTGGATTTTGTACGGATGGAGATGCAAATCCAAATGCAAACTCCGCCACAGTGAGCCGTAAGGCAAGCCCAAATGTTGAGCACGTCGAGGAATCGACAAATTCGGGTCTTCCTCCACACTTTGAGCAACGACAGCGATATTTTCAGCAGAACGAATGTTGCGATGATGCAGAGGCCTTGCAATATTAATAACCGATCCAGTCTCTTCAAATTTTGTCACTGTGTTCGAAATTGTTTGCTGTGTAGGTCGATTACGTCGACCGTAATCGGCTCGTAACGCCCTAAATGTTGATACAGCAGAATCACCATTTTTATAATAAAATTTAATAATTTTAACGCGTTCTTCGACTGTTAAACGATCCATATTTCTAAATGGCAAACCTTCAACTAAAAAAAACACGCATTGAATGACATTTAATTCTGACAGATGTCAAATGGCAGGGTTATACTCTCCTATCACGAAATGGATAACCCTGTACCAATTCCCGTTTAACTGTTGTTAACAATTACAGCTGCATTGGAATACACTCACATCACCAGTGGGCGCCCGGCGAGGATGATGGGTCAGTACCCTTTTTTGGCTATTAGATACAAAGTAGTCAAGTATATAAAATTATTGATATCTTGAGATTTTTCATGAATGGTAAATGAATTTTTGTGAATAACGCGATTGAACGGGGATTGAATCATTCAGCTTTGATAAATCTAATTGAATTTATTAATCCTTTCAATTCTTTTTGTTTGAACGCCTCAAATATACTATATTTTCCGTTGATTGGGTATCGTTTTAGAGTTACTATTGTGAGACAGTTATGTGATGAGCGTATGCACTTAATCCTAAGCTGTTGAATTGAACCTTTCAAACACACTTTTTTAATTTAACGTATCCTCCTACAACTCCTATTGTAACTAGACTATAGGTATAAATTTAGATTATATAACAAATACTTTGTTTCGACCAGATACATTCATATATGTATAAAAAACTTGAATATATTTATTTTGATGATTGATCATTTTGCGAATATTATGGATGTCAATGATTGTTATGCGCCTAGAATTTGTTCGTTTCCTTTTCTCTATGGGGAAAATAAATATTGTGAAAATATAATAAAAGAAAAATGTATTTGCGACTTTACGTTCCTGACAGTAAAAATAAATTTATAATGAATTCTTAAACTTTAAAAACTCGGTCTTTCCATTCGCTCTACCTGACCGGGTATAACACCCGCATAGATGGCAGGCTCCTCCGCTCAAATGGGCTAGCCATCGGGCGCGCTCTTCCGTTTTTTGCTGTTTAACAGGGGCTCTTGCCGGGTAGAGTGGCCTTCCGCTCGCGTGCCCTTTTATGGTATAGGGTTATGTGATTCGATCACATAATTCTATAACATAAATTGGTCACGTCTATATTTCTCTTTTGATGGGAAAGTTCATTCAAATTATGTTTGTATGAGTTTTCCACTCAAATGGGAAATATATGGCCACGTCTCGTTTGGATCTTGATCCGGTTGGGAGGGTGCGAGGGGGCACCACCTCCATCTGGATGCCCCACTCTTATTTGTGGGCCATAAGAATCGTTGGGTAACGACGAAGTGCCCTTAAGTCCGTCTGTCTTCTCCAGGTCCAGTTTGTCCCTTTCGTCAGTAATACCAATCCTTAGTTGGTTACCTTCTTTTTTCGACTTCGGTCGACTGTTATTTGACCCAGGAGTTCGTGGGTGCGAAATTCTTTTGTAGTGGGTGTTTGTGCTGGGGGAAAGAACCCGCCCCACGACAACGCAACGCTAGCCTGCCAACGCATTCACGCGTCCCCAGACAAGTCCAATCTCGGCGGATCTTACCATCCTCTTTCGCCGAGGCAGCAGACCATCGCGGCAGTCCTGAACGGACACTTATATACCTATTTCACTACACATTGCTGCTCGGATTCAGAAATTGGAAGTTGCGGCCAATGGACCGAGACAATTAGAGGCGCATTTTGCAGCGAACGAAGGCCGGAGAAGGGCTGTAGCCCTACAAAGAAGAAGAAGATTAGTATTAATAAAGAATGTTTCAATTGCGAGCAATTGAACCAACAACCACCCACGTGGCTCTATTTCTAGCAAGCACTCGCTTGGATCTAGTGGTATCTATTTCTGGATATCTTGGTTAAAAATTAGCCTACTCCAGCTCTTTCATTGGTGCAAGTGCCATCTTTATAGAATATCGATTCCAATTTTAACTAACCGATCCTTCCCGGGATTCTAACATGTATATAGGAGTAGCTATTGTAACATCATATTATTGGATTACCTACTGAATTACATAATGAAACTAATGTTTTTTTTTAAATTTCAGAGACTGCTATGGGAGTGTCGTGTAATGCTCAGATCAATTCAGATTCTAAATATGTGCAAGCAGTGAAGACGTAAGTTTTATTTTTAATCAAATCATGACATAAACTCAAAATTTCAATTATAGTAAAGCAGCATTAGTAAGATAATCCTTTATTGAATAATGTTATCATCACATAATTCGCAAATTTTTTCTTTTGAGCTCTATACTATAGACAGTTGCTATTCACTTAAATAAAATTACTGACATAAAGAACCCAGAACATTCACGAATCCTTTCTTTTTACAGCCTATCAATGGTTGTCCACAAAAGAATGTTCGACGTTCAATATCGATATGACTTCCTTTTCCAATTAACAAATTTAGCTCAAACACAAAAGCAAGCTTTAAAAGTTATCCATGACTTCACTAATAGTGTGATTGTTTCTCGACGAGACCAACTTCTTCGCATGCAAGCTGAGAAGAAAAAATCTAAAGCGGAAATCGTTGATGAAAACGACAATAGTGTCGGAGCTAAAAAGAAAATGGCATTCCTCGATATCCTATTACAATCCCAGATCGACGGGAAACCACTAAGCAATGCCGATATTCAAGAAGAAGTGGATACATTTATGTTCGAAGGGCATGACACTACTGCTTCAGTAATAACATTCTGTTTGTATAATTTAGCGCGCTATCCGGAGACTCAAAAGAAATGCTTTGCGGAGATTAGCGAAGTGATTGGAATGGATAAGCACAAAACAATTACCTACAACGATTTAAATAATTTAAATTATTTAGAGTGTGCGCTGAAAGAGACTTTAAGACTGTATCCTTCCGTGCCATTGTTTGGACGTAAAGTTATTAAAGAATGCACTATAAGTAAGTAGAATATCATATAGACCAGCCTAGTTTCGACTTAAATATTTCTTTGCTATTTTCAGATGGCAAAAGGATTCCTGCAGGCACAAACATTGGAATCTCTCCTTTGATTTTAGGACGTAAAGAAGAAATCTTTCCAAAAGCCACTGAATTCATACCAGAACGATTTGATTCAAGCTTGATAATGGGAGGCGATAAAATGAATCCTTACAGCTTCATACCATTTTCAGCCGGTCCGCGAAATTGCATTGGGCAAAAATTTGCCATGCTTGAAGCGAAAAGTGTTGTGTCGAAAGTACTAAGACATTTTGAAGTTGAACTGATTGAAAATCAAGAAGAGCCAATTCTTATTGCTGAACTAGTACTGAAAACTAAGAACCAACTGCTTTTTAAACTCAAACCCCGTATTTACGCTTAGTGTGGTTGTTTTTATTGTCTTTTATATATGTAGCTTCGGCGAGTTATGTTATATTGTTTAAAATGGAATATATGATAGTTTTTATTATTGTATTATATTTTCATTAGGGAACGAGATTAAAAATTATTTGTATATCTATTCATATTTTCTTCTCTGTCTATACTTTTCATTTAAACACGTTGTTTAAATGCATGTACTCCCAAGTTGCATGTACTCCCAAGTTGCAATATCTATTCATGAAAAATGATCACCTGAAAGTTATTCCTTCATAGAGCAGTAATATTTTCTTCGATGTTAAAACTACGGAAAACAATCAAATCATCACAAATTGGACAGATCGAAGTCACTATCTGCAGTTTCATAAGTCACTATCTGCAGTTTTATAAGGTGCAGTCTGGAAAGAATACGTCGTAAAATTATTTTCATTTGACTTGTAATTAAATATATATCGACTATTTAAAAAAATCTCTGAATTATTCAGGGGTTATAAATCATAATTTTAGGAAAACATATCCCAAAAATTTATGAATTATGTTATGCTTTCTTTCATCTGTGCATAGCATTAAGAATATTATTTGCTTAACGAACAACATATGAATTAAGAATCATGACGGATGCATCACGATTTTTCTCCTCTAAATTAAATCCAACCTGGTTAGAATTGTGTTTTTAACTAGTGCTAGGAAATCAAAATTTTTATACTAGGCGATACATATTACACATCTTGATTTTACACAGCATAATAATTACAAAAATAAAGCATTAAATTTTTTCAATTAAAAACAAAAAGCGCGAAAAATCCAATTTCAACGCTATATTATCATCTAGTAGCGACAAAAAGATGGAAGCAAATTATCCTGTAAACATGCCTATTTCAAGTGAAATACGGGTATTTGCGATTGCCTACCCAGGGCTTGTATTTCTCACAAACATTTTATCAACTATTCCAACAAAAAACAAGGTTCTTATTGAAGACCCTGTTTCCACAGATGATAACACTCACGAAAGTATAATTTTTATTATTTTAAGATCAAAACTAAGGAAGTTGAAAAAATTCAATTTCAGTGTTATACTGCCATCTGTGTATGAAAAATATGGAAGGTGTCTAGGAGAATTGAAATATCTGCTCACGATTGCATATCTCGGGGATATTTTTTTAATTCAATTTTATTTACTTGGTGAAAATTTTTGTTTCTGGGCGCCTGGTATTACAGTCGATTTTTACTTAAAATTTGAGACAATCCTGTCTTATACATGATCAATCAAATTTTTTATACTAGAAGATAACAATGAATATATTACACTTTTTGATTTTACACGGGCATAGCGATTACAAAAATAAAGTATTTAATTTTTTCTATTAAAAATAAAAAGTGCGAAAAATCCAATTTCAAGGCTACAACACCATCTAGTAGTGAAAAAAAATGGAAGCAAATTATCCTGGACACATACCTATTTTCAGTGAAATATTTGCGATTGCCTATCCTAAGGGATATATTTCTCACACAAATTTAATCGATCATTACAACAAAAAACTAGGTTCTTATTGAACGTCCTATTTCTAAAGATGATAACACTCACAAAAGCATAACTTTTATTTTTTTGAGATCAAAACTAAAAAGTTGATAAAATTCAATTTCAGCGTTACACTGCCATCTGTGTATGAAAAATATAGAAGATTCCATCCTGGACACATTCTACCCGAGTGAAATATCTTCTCACGATTGCATATCTCGGGGGTATTTTTTTCAATTTTATTTGCTTGCTGAAAATTTTCATTTCTGGGCACCTGGTATTCCAGTAGATTTTTACTTAAAATTTAAGACAGTCCTATCCTGCCTAGCTGGCACATGCTATTTGGATTTGTTGATGACGGCAGATGTAGGGTCAATGGAAGTTGGTTTCCATCACGATTGCATATCTCGGGGGTATTTTTTCAATTGTATTTGCTTGTTGAAAATTTTGATTTCTGGGCGCGTGGTATTTCAGTAGATTTTTACTTAAAATTTAAGACAGTCCTATCCTGCCTAGCTGGCACATGTTGGTTGGATTAGTTGATGATGGCAGATGATGGGTGAATAGAAGTTGGTTTGTTGGCTTCCATCAATTGAGAGCCCCCCAAACACATGAACTACAGAAACCCCATAGCGGAGGTTAAGAAATCCCTCGTGAAATACTTTTACGTGTGTGCCGCAGCCCAAATACATCCCCAAACCTAAAGACATAGAAAGATTGGACCCCACATTTTTATAAAAGTGAAGAGAGTAGAATTACTCACAGAACCTCTGAGGAACAACCGACTTAGAATGAAGAAGGTAGAAATAGTAAGCTGTATTAAGAAACAACTAAATTTAACCAATTTAACTAACAAAAAGGGGGTAATAAGCAATTTAGGAGTGGTCCAGCACTTTGGAGAATATTAAAGGAAAAATAATTTTAGATAAATATTTTGTTTAATTTCTCTTTTTTTTTGTTGAAAAGCCCTTGAGTCTTGCTTTTTTTGATTGAGTAGACGCATTTTGACTCTTTTGAGTCATTTTTAGTGCCTAAAGGGTTAAGCCTTAGCTTAGGCCAGGTAGAGCGATATCAAGTTTTTGTTTTTTGGGTTGCTGGATGTCCGGTTATTCTGGTTCGTCTCGCTTCCGTTTTCGCCGGAAGGTGTGGTCTACTACTGAGAAAATCTTGTTGGAATTTGTAATAAGTTGTTTGATGATAATGCTACCGTATGTCTTTCTATGTTTATATATTTCAAGTTTGTCTAGGATATCGTCTCGGACCTTTGCTTTGTTTGCGTAACAATATTATAGAGTTTGTATAGTGTCAGGCTCACGTGCGTGGTTTTGTAGGTGCGTCACATAGTTGGAGTCTACCTCGTTTTGTCGGAAAGATAATAGCTCTTTGTATCTTGCCATTAGTTTTCGTGTTGTCTTTCCATGTCGCAGGCTTTGCATGTCAGTTTGTATATGCCGCATCTCTTATTGTCTTCCACATGGTGTTGATGTTATCAATATGGACTTTATTGAACTATCATTTAGCTTGTGTATCTAGTTACTTGGGTTAACTGATCTTCCTTGTGTAAAGCTTTTAGAGATGCGGCATCGGAACTTGACCCTTATAAGGTAGTCGTGTGAATCGCAAACAGTGCCGCGGAACGAGCGCGTGTCGAGAATGCTGATGTCCACTCGTTTTTGTATGAGAATTGATTTGGATCAATCCGAGACCGTCTGGGGATGCCCACGTTCTCTTGTGGATGCCTCAGTACAGGAAGTATTTGGAGCTTACTGTAAAGCCTCCACTAGTAGCGAAGTCTATCAAGTGTTATCTGTTATCGCTGGTTTCTGCAGGAAGGCTGTGACCGCCAGTTGTTAGTTTATGCGCCGTTTCTCGGTCAATTTGTACGTTGGTCATTCAAAAAAATTTGAATGTCATTTGACGCAATGCATCGACAGTGCTTTTCAGGGTGCTATAAAATACGTCCTTGATTGGCTTCTTGTCTTCTGTGGGCGCGTGACAATTGAGCAGTGGGCTTGAAATCAGTGATAACTTGTTCAAATGAAACTCGCTTCAAACTCACGGCTACCTTTCGAATTTCCGCTTTTAAACACGATATTTGTTTGCATGTCAAATGTGTCTTCACCGTGCCATCTGCTTTCTTACACTGCGAGGATGTTGATTCTATATTTCTTTATTTTATCCAGAAGTTGTCGCAGTGCACTCGGTCAGTTTAATGATCTCAAATTCCCAGTTCCAAAATAATAGTCCTTTATACGTTGCGATAGTTGTTGCCGTTTATCCAATCCGATCAGAAATTGTTGTATTGGTTCCATGACAAATGAATACTAACTGGGGCATCATCAGCGCTTCGACTTAGTCCGTTTTTTGGTCCGCGAGTGGCATTTTACTTCCCACATACCCACTGGTTAGCCGGGTAGGACAACCCTCTATTTGCCACCTGAGGACGCGTCCAATGAAGGACCGAAAGCCCCACACGTAGATTAAACAAGAATGGTCAAAGATTATCTTCTGCCCCGGATGAAATCATGTCTAATATACCAGTTGACCATTTTGACTAGTGTGAAATTAAATAGGATATCATGTAACATACTCGTATCTAGCAAAACCACAAAGATCGTGATATATAAAAGAAATGTTCTCGACGATGTTATGCAAAATGATTTAAATGGGAACTTAATTGATATCCTATCATACCTACAGGATAATATTGCAGCAAACATCCAAGTCATTAATTCCAAATTTAACAGCAATTTTTGGTGGAAAAAGGAGCTAACGAAGCTGTGGAAAAGAAAGGTTAAAGCACTCAAAAACATCAAACGCTGCAGTAGCCTACTAAATTAGTCTTAACTAAATGAATTAAGGTAAGAATGGAAAAAGCCGGTCTACTGCTACAAAAAGGAAATATGGGAAGAAAAACTTGAGAACCCTGCCAAAGGGGAATCACTCTATTTTCTGGAACTTCATCAATTCTGTGAGACACGGTAGAAAACCCAAAAGCGTAAACGCCCTGAATAAAGATCAATCTATTCTATCAAATTTTAGAGGTGCGCAAACACAAACAATGTAACAGTCAACTTCTACGCCAAATTACATGCTCTTGAACACCACCCCTAGAATTGATGGAGTAGACTATGGCATGATGAAGGTGCTGTACACACAGAACTTGGATGCCCTTACAATTGCAATCAATAATGCAAAAGCTGTATGCCATATTCCCGAGAATTGGCGCAATATCAGAATTGTCCCTATACCTAAACTAAAAAAAGACCTAGCTGGCCTTAACAATTACATACCAATCTCCCTTCTTTGTGTCCCACTAAAAATACTCAACAAATTAATAAAGCTAAATCTGAGCAAATTGACAGAAGAAAGTAGTCTACCAAATAACTGTTTGCATATAGGAGTCACAAATCCACTACAGCATGTCTTTATACACTGTTTCTGAAACTAGTCAATAAGGGAACTTTCCAGGAAAAATTACGATTATCTGTGACTACCCTAAGAAAAGTCCTGCCTGACCTCCATAGCTTACATAAATTGAATTTTAAGTCTATAGCTACATAGCCCTCCTTCTCAATAATCAGAAAACGATAATCATGAATGAACTCTCATAGGGAGATATGCTAAGTTTTGATAACCTCGATCTCTGTGCCTGACGCCACTGACATCGACCAGCAGATCTCTACACCCTACGCCACTGACGTCGACCAGCAGATCCCTACACGCTACGCCACTTACGTCGACGGGTGTTGTGCGTGTTCTCTTCTCTAGAAGTAGTGACATTCACCTATCACCTCTTGTCTTTAATCTAACCCGCTGCAGTGAATAAGTACTAGCATTTAATGAAGACAATGTAGGTATAGTTCATATATGGTGCCATGTGGCTTTGCACGGGTCTAACCTGAATTTGATTAATTCGCTCGTTTATTGTAGAGCGATAATCTCAGTAAAATTTTTGTGCTGCGCGGTAGGCTAGGAGTGTGAAGCATAGTCTGTCAACCCCAAGAATTACATAGCATGAGCGATCTTATCGCGCCACGGAACGGTCGCTTTGCGGATTTGAAGTGTTATAGGGTAGTCATTGAACATAAGTTCAGAGTTCCACTGTTGTACGACGGCAAAAAACGAGGGAAGTTTTCATTAATTCGGACGTTAATTATTCAAAAAACAAAAAAACAGGTAGTACACACATAGATGCCTGCTGGTATTTCGCATATCAAGTAACCTTCTATTTGGCACTGTTCTATCCATAAGTGAGGAGTTCGTGTTTCGAGCAAAAACATATCCTGTAGACATTCACTTTATCAACCAAATATTAGGCCATCGTCGTTGTCAGATTGGCCGAAATTGAACGCAATTGTAGTGTTGCCGTCGATACTTTACTTAAACTTGGCGTACGCGTTCCCCGTCGTGTTACAAATCATACATTACGATGTATCAAAATTCTGACGAGTCAAAGATTGCACGGCTTTTTGTGATTCTCTTTAGAACTAATATAGATGGAAGAAAGTGGAGTTACGTTTTTTTTTATTGTCAAATCAAGACTGCAATCGTATGTGTATGTTGGGGTATAAGAGATTGATGCTTGATAGTTAATAAAAAACGGTATCTCAATTAAAATAATTTTAAAGCCTAGAAACCACATGCTAACCAACCTGATAATAATAACTATTTAAGTTCTATTCCTTTAGGAAGTTTAAAAATCTTTTAAAAACGCGGTATTACTTTTGAATAGCAAGCCCAAATTAACTAGCACAGAAAGGGTGTAAATAAGTTTAGTTTCCCATTAGATCTAATCTTTTATTAAATTCACTGTTATGAAATTATTTGTCACTTAAAATTATAGACTTTTCTGTACAAGCCCATGTGAAATTAACCTTGCAATTCGAATCAAGATGTTTTGTTTTATTGTTGAAAATATTTGGTGCGAAAATGACTGAATGGAATTTGCGGATTAATTTTTGGAAAAGAAAACTAATTCAATAATTTTTGTTGGTTTTTCATGCTTTAAAAATGAAAAAGACAATATTTTAATATTTTCGGTAAATTAGGTAGCAAGCATATGCCAAAAATAAATCAGAAATATATAAAATGAGATCCTAAGAAAAAAATGATAAGATCAAAATAAAATGGTAAAATATTTGGTAATAATTGTACGATAAGTAAAGTTAAGTTTGCTTTGCAGAATAGCCCTCCTACCAACCACCCTCCTCTCTTCCCTTTATACATACATAGAAGCAAATTTTTTTTTTAATTTGCAGAAAAAAGCAGGAAACAGAATGCTAAACACTCGTACTCGTTTTTAGATTTTTTTATAATTAATAACGCGTGAATTTTTAACTAACGGCTCTAAACAGATATGTTCGTTGGCACGTATTAACTTAATAAATCGAAATTTTAGTTTAGATATTATATAGTCGCACACATATATAAGCAAAGTTAATTTTTTTTACTATTTAAATTCTATTTTTGATAGAACAGAACTATATACTATATTACTTATCAAGTCAAAATAATAGAATCAAATGGAATGAATTTGACAAAAATATGATCTGTATATATATAATAATAAATTTAAAAACAAAAAAGGAAAAAAGTAAATTCAAGATTAAAGTAAAGCTGAACTAAATTGAATGACAGACTTAAGGGTGTGCAAGAAATAAATTTATAATGAATTGCTGAATCAACTCACGTCTTTCCTTTCCAGCAACTCCGTTCCCTTTCAGCAGGATAATATCGGCGAAAGGTGAGTAAGCCGCCGAGACGGTAGGGTTCCAGTAATCTGCGAATGGTCGGTTTCACGTTGCGGTCGGTACGCGGTGCCATAGATTGAGTTTGCGTTTTTCCTTAGAGTAGATTTTTTCGGTTTGAATTCGAGTAGAGTATTTCGGGCACCACGTCGGTTTATTCGGGAGCGCGTATTTTTTTAGCGGTTGTTTTGTTTCCTTTTCCGCGGAAAGAAGTTGCGAATTTAAAGTAGTCTTTGTAAGTTGTTCGATGCGTTCTAAATCGGGCATTTGAACCGGTGGCTGAGTTTTTGTATTTCGGACTTAGCCTGCTCGCGTAAGACCCGCGACCGAACTCCTCTCCGAATTAGCTAGCTAGCGAGCAGCCACCTCGGAGTAGACTAAGAGTGTCCGGACTTGTTGACCTGATGTGTGCAATCCGTTGTCACGTTCCAAGACTTCACGTCTAAATCCGATGAGAGGTCGGTTTAGGTTTCATTCGCGAAATCTCGAACGTACGAGACGTGTTAAATCATTACAAAGTCACCTTCTGCTCAACATCTATACGGCGAGATTACACGCCTTGACATCCCAACAACAGTATACTACAATACGATGACAGTTCTCTCATTCTCTAAGAGAGTGCGGAGCTGCATGACAGTTGCAGCATTACAATTGAAAGCTGAAAAGTTCCAGCAGATATGTCATGAATTCAAATTATCAATCATCCCAGACAAGGTCCAAAGTCTTCGCTTTACGAATAGTAGAACCTTACACCGAAACCTTCTTATTAATGGTAGCCCAATCGCATGGAGTCATAGTATAAAATATTTTGACAGAATATTTAACAGGTCTAGTACCTTCAAAGTTCATATTACACCAACAATAAAGACGGTTACTTAAGCAAACCCATTAGCATACTCTGCAGAGCAACTAATACTTTCGCGCCTATCCTCGCCCTGAACTTGTATAGATCGCTTACTGGACCTAAATCAGAGTATAGCTTAACAAATATGATACCGTGCTACAATATGTACTCAACTAAATCTATAAAATTAAAGCAAAAGACCTCAAATTACGTGTTGGGCTTCCGCCCAGCACACCAAATGTGTATAACATTGAACTATCAGCGGAACTCATGACCAGAGACAGAGCTGAATATTTAACTGAGTAAAGCTCTATACTTTGGGATGGCGAGAGGAAATGTTCCATGCAGCTATACCCACATTCACAATAAAAACCAACAAGAACTTTCCAAACTTGTGCCGTATGAAAACAGAATTAGACAGTCGCCATAATGAACTATGAGAAATTGGACAAAGAAGTTCTCGCAGCGTTTAAAAAAATTAGAAAAGGAAAATCACCTTACCTATATAACGGACGCCGCCGAAAATTTTTTTGGCACTAGCGCTGTCTTCAAGAACTTTACACTCGGCATATTTGGCACCTTTAATTTAGAAATACTGTTCAGTGATAAATGATAAACTTCAAGCCATTTTCACTGCTTTAAAAGCTGGCGAGATATGGGATTTTTGCCGACTCCATAAATGTACCTTCAGACAAAAGAAAAGATTATTTACAAAACATGATAATTAATCTCCAATAACTCCCATATCGTTTTCTCTCTCGGAGCACCAAGGCAGAACTCCTGAAGGGCTATAGAAGAAGAGGACGAAAGAAGAAAATTACTCAATGATAACTATCTAAACATCGACGAAGATGAAGTGCTTGAGAGCATTCTGGTTAATATAAGGCAAAACTAGAGGTCAAGGATCACGGAAGCTACCGCGAACTGCTGCCTACTGCATCTGAAGGGAAGCCCATCATCTAAAAAACGACAGACATTGGCTCTACAATAGTAATTTCTCCGGCAGAGCCATTAAGTTAATTAGCAGAGTACTGTTGAACAGAGCTTATAACAAATCCAGACTTTTCATAGTCAAGAAAGTCCCGTCAGACCTCTGTGATTTCTGCATTCAACCTGAGGATATTAACTATCGCACCTTCCCTTCCATCAAATACAGAGGCAGCACATAGAATTGAGAAAGCTACCGTGGAACTTGCATACTATAGCCCTATAGCCTAAGCCATTTTTGCCGTGTTTCGGAGAACTACCGAAACATGAACGAAAAAAGATGGTTTGTTGGAAATGGTAATTTCCTCTTCTTAATGCTAACACCAATTTTACAGATTTGTAATTTTAAAAGTTTTTACAAAGAAACATTGGACGAAGAGAAAATTTTATTTTTGTGGTCTTTTTGCGCGAGATTGATTTTTATGGTTGATAACAGAGTGAGTGTTTAAAATGGTTTTCAAAAATAGAATTTTTGTTGGAACACGATTTTGCAGAGGTGAATTTGAAGTGATTTGTGGATAGTTAGAATTAAGATTTTGCGTTAGTGATACGGATTTTGAAGCAGTAGCAGTGGATACGGAATTGGTAGAGTAGTTATTTTAACATTTTTGTTTTCGGGAAAAACGAACGTTCAAGGCGGAATTATTGGTTCTTATGATGAACTTATATTTTAACTATGGTGAATTTTTTGTTTAAAGGTTGTGTTAGGAATATATCTGTATATGAATTCCTACTAGTGATGATAGCGGTAGCCAATATGAAGCTCAGAAGGCATTATTGTGGCCATTTTAAGGTGATTTGTCCTTCCTTAGAATTTAACTAATGATAAGAGCTCTGAAGGAATGGCTGACATTTGGAAATGAAAATTTGTTTAGTTAAGCGCCTGATGCCTTAAAGCGCCTCTGCAAAGGTTCATTGAAACAGACAGCTATTCAAAGGGCTTGGACACCCACAAGAGCCGTAGTGAAGGTGAAAACCTCACACGTGCAAAATTGTGTGTAATTGTACCGTTTCTAGCATGCAAGAGCGCTTATTTTCTTAACTAGGATGTTAACACACAAAGAAAAACGATTCGGAGCGAGTCACAGGAATAATATTTTCGAGAAATTGACGTGGAAAAACAGTAACGGGTGCCTAAAAATTGGCAATAATCCGATTCTTTCCTATTTACGGCATTGAATCATCGAATGAATGCTCTTCGTTAGGGCATTACAACACAATCAACAGGCTGCGACCCTTAAGGCCTCTGATACCCATATGTGCCGTTGTGAAGGTGCAACACTCCCACGTCCTAAGTTGCATGTAATTTGCACCGTTTCTGGCTTCCAAAGGCGCTTATTTTCTTAATTTGGATGTAACCAGACAAAGAACAAAGATTCAGAGCGAAATTCACAGAAATAATAATTTCGCGAAATTTACGTGGAAGAATCACAACTCTCTCCGATTAAGAGGGTTGTGGCATCAAATGAAAGCACTTGGCAAGGACACTACAAGCAATCAACAGACGGTGATTCAAAGACCTCTGACAAGAGCCACTGTAAAGGTGCAACCCTCCCACGTGCCAAATTGCGTTTAATTGCGTCGTTTCTGGCTTGCAAGGGAGCTTAATTTCTTAATTAAGATATGAAAGCGCAAAGAGCAACGATTCAGAATGAGATTCGCATGAGATCAAAACATCAAATTGACGGGAAATTGGAATTAAAAAACAGTGTCAGTAAATCTCTCGTTTGCCCGATTGAGATATCAAATGAAAGCTCTTGGCCACGACATTACGAAATAATCACCAGACGGCGTTTTTGTGCCCCCAACACCCACAAGAACCGTTACAGAAGAAGAACCTTTGCCAGTGCATAATCGGATTGGAATGTAATCATAAATACACATAGGACAAGCGTAAACAAGCGATAAACCGCTGTATAAATTGAAAAGATTAAACGATTCACTCACATATGACCATAGGTTGGAAGTTATTATATAGTACTTTGAGCGCAAAGCTCGACTAACATTTGTATTTTGCTCTTGTGGTTTTTTACTTAATCTATAAATTTTTGCAAGAAATCTATATACTTTTTCGTCACAGTTGAATAGAAATTGAGTAGCTGGAAATTGGCTAGAAACCCCTATTGTTTCCAAGTATTGAAAAAGTCGAATTCCAAAACTTTCAATTTCTTGAAGTGTCCGTTATCAAAATTTCACTGACAGGTAGGGATAAGCTCTTCGTTATCTCTGCCTATGCAACTACTCTAAACGTTCTTAAGCTCAAGGAGGAGGTCAATTCCTTGTTTGAAATACTCGAATATAACAGGCTGCATAATTATTATATTCTTGCCGGTGACCTGAATGCCCGGCATACATCATGGCTGAACACCAACAATAATCCAAGAGGTGTGTTCCTGAAATCGTGGATAACAGAGAACTAAATTGAAAACAATTCCGAATAGAAAAGGAAACAGGATTATATGTGATGGATTGTAGAAACTTGCCCTGATCGGAACAAATTTTGAATTGTTTCATCTACCAAACCCTGAGAAAAGGAATCAAATATTTTCAGAGGTCGTTGAAGCAAAAGTTTCCGACTTCAAATTCTTCATTTCAATAAAACGTTGAAATCTGACCTCATACCAAGCTTGAATCTTATTGATTATTTTGTCAGCTATGATGTTTCATATTTCGCGGGATAAAAAACAAGGAATCACCTTGTATTGACGGTGTTCCAAATATAGTTCACCGACATTTGCCTGAGGTTGCTATTACTGCATATTGTTCAACAACAGGTTGAGCAGTTCGTAATTCCCAAATGAGTGGAAAATGGCTAAGGTATTTCCGATCATGAAGAAAGGAAAAGAATGGTAGTGCTCTAAAAGCTCTCGCTCGATCAGCTTGCTGCATAACATTAGCAAGTGAAGTGATACTGAACAAAGCATTAAACACATTGGGAAATATCAGTTGGTGCCGAATTGCCAATTTGGTTTTCGTGCCAGACATTCGACTTACATGCGATAACGAAAGTAATCTCAAACATCTGTTGGAAACTTAGTAATAGAGAATGTGTTGTTGATATGGAGAAAGCCTTCGATACGGTATGGTTAGATAGACTCATTTTTAAACTTCTTGAAGACAGGTTCCGCAGACAACTTGTCGCCATGATGTGTAATATGTTATATGGGAAATCATTTGATGTAACTGATGGAAATTTGATGACGATGCGCGATTTCAAGGTCTTGAATTGTCTACAGCACGGAACAGTTACTACGCCTCTGCTCTTTTCAATATTCATTCGCAAGCTACAATATTTAATGGCTTTGATTTTAAGCTCTCGTCAACGCGATCATTGGTACCGGTTGCTGATGATCTGATCATTTATATGGCAGACCGAAAAGCTACAATCGTTCAGAGCAAACTCCAAAAAATGTTTAATGTGCACTACACGAATTGGTGAATGAAAATCAATGAAACAATTTTGTTTCGGCCAACACTGCAGTGAGCCAATCAAGACCTGAAACGTAATTGAAATGATTTTCAAATTATGGCTGGTGAGGGTAGTTCAGAACGGGTTCCACATAAATCTTGTGTTCGATACCTCGGTGTTATCTCGATCAGTATCTGTATTATACTGAACATATCAAAATCATGCTCAATAAAGCACAAAAAGTAGTCATTCCCGTCGAAGACTCTTTCATTCCAGATGCATCGATCAAAAGGTCAAAGTTATCTGTTATAAGACCCTGGTTAGACCAGTTTTTACATATGAATGTCAGATCTGGTACAACCAGAGTGCTAATACTATGGAAAGATTAAGAGTTTTCGAAAGGAAATGTCTTCGTGCATGTACTGATTTGTACAGAAAGCCTGAGACGGATTGAAAGCAATATATATTGAACAGAAGAATTTATCAAACTACTAAAGTGACGGAGTCGATATCTTCACATTGAACCCTACAGACGAGTATATTGAGATTTGTCTCGATACTAGCCTCGCTCCTCCAGAAGCATTCATGTACGAGTGTTTGGACATGAATCGATGTTTTTGATTCTGACAGTGTCCCCATTATTTATCACATATATAGACGGGCCACCGATAAGAAGATAAAATATCCTCCGAATTTGAGTTCACGAGACCAACAATTCCAATAGAAATACTCATTTGCTAGATTCGTTGAGGCTGGTCGTGGTGGGACGGAGCAATCTAGGTATTGGTGGCTCGTGGTTATTTTTGGGTTCTTTGTTTTTGTGTTATTCGTTACTTAGTTTTGAGTTTCAGCTCATTATTATTATAAATTAGGGATAGGTTTAGAGATAAATTTTAACGTTTGGGTTAGGAATATTGTGATAGCATTGTATTAGTATAAGATAAAGTTATTGATTGAATTTCATTGGAAATAGGTTATAACAAATTAGATTTAGGATAAAAGTTCACTGTTGTATAAATATTATAATTAATTATTGAAAAGTGTAGGTTGGTTTTTTTCTCCTTTTACCAATTGAATCGTAAAATATGTAATAATTTTGATTAAATTTATATTAATTTTTTTTATTAAAGATTTTTAATTAATAATGCATAAATTTAGAAAGCCATTTGGACCATTAAATTTCAGTATTTTTTTATTGTTTCAAATCTGCTTTATATTCTTTGAAAGTTTATAACTATTAGGATTGAATAAATCGCTTTTGATTTGGATTTTGACTTTGAGGAGCTGAAAATCCGCATGCAACCGTTGTATTTCACCGAAAATCTAGGGATAGGAAGTTTGTCGAGAAATAGCAGGAACTATAGTAGGAGCTTACGTAATCGATGCTGGTTTTTCACAGCCACGTCGTAGTTCTTCAGTAAGATTTGCTCTTCTGCTTTAAACTGTAGTTCAATGAAAGTTAACAAACCACGGATGATAAGATTAATATCACGCCGAATGCGAAACTTTGAAAGATTGGTTCGGATTTAATATGTCGAATTTCAGGCAATAAGTAACTTGCAAACAATTGAATGTGATGGCCAACGTTGCTATTTTGAATAC
The DNA here is from genome assembly GCA_963969285.1 of Odontomyia ornata. Lineage (NCBI taxonomy): Eukaryota > Metazoa > Arthropoda > Insecta > Diptera > Stratiomyidae > Odontomyia > Odontomyia ornata. The sequence continues at coordinate 226,978,748 of OZ017742.1, read as the reverse complement.
TCTATACAGACTTGAAATCTCCCTACAACAGGAACGTGTCTAAAAATATAATTTGAGTTCACTCCTTGTTAGCTTTATTGTGCGTTAAACCTCACTCAAGCGTAACGGAAAAAAAGAATATGATTTACAAATATTATTTATCTTTTTTTATTATTCTTTAAACTTCGAATAATTGAAAATTTACGTATAAAATGATGAATAAATGCAAATTACGTTAACATATTCTATATCATGGTTTGTGTGTGTGTGTAGGAGTTGCGTAAATTTATTTACAATTCGCATACGATATTATTAAATAAATAAATAATTTATTTTCAAAAATGAACTTGACAATTTTGTATATTTTTTCATCATATTTATCTCTTTTTCTCCTTAAAGATATGTCATATAATATATATTTAACACGAGGATCTCTTTTTCGGTGTAGTAAACACAAATAGTTATATTCCTAATATGTATATTTATATCAATATAATCGCAATAAGATTTCTAATAATTGTAATATTTTATATTCAGAAATAAAACATAGATCACAATCAAAATAGCTTATATAAAACAAAGCCAAGATTTGAACTTATCATTATATAAAAAACGTTTGTTATAGAATATAATTCAGATTTATGCTAAGTTCTATTAGCATCAATAAAATTTATCTAATTAAATACAATTGTTTTTTTTTTCACATATATGTATACATATCAATCTATTTATAATCTCAGTCACGTCGCCATAATATAATTATTTATCCAGTCATACAATTTATGAAAGGTTATCCCTTAGCGGAAGAGTAAATGAGAATGTTGAGGTTCACAAAGAAGTTATTATACTTTGACTATATTAGTGAGCTGACTTTTACACTTGGAGATTCTTTACCGAGTTTCAAATGTTTGAGATAATTTTGAGTTTTTTATATTTTGGTGGGAAAGCATTGCGAACGTGGCAAACTGTGTAGTGAGATAAAGTTTCGGATTACAACCTAATCATTAAACAGAAAACTGGATACCTAAAAAAAGGAACATGCATATAGTATGATAGCGAAAAATGTATTAATTAATATGTTGCGAAGCAAAGCATATACTTATGCATCGAAAGAATGCAATCTTTCAGCCTCTCAATAATGAGTACTATGAAGTGAAATATCTCTATTGCCTAAAAAAAGCAAAGATGAATACTGGTTAAATAGTTATACCATGAAAACATGTTGACACTCTCTGTCTTTCTCTCAGCCTGCTAATGTATTTTTTATTCATCAGCTGTTCGATTTCGATCTCTAGCGCTTTTTGGCTCACGATCCCGTTCATATTGCGCCATTTTCTTCTGAAATTCTTGCTGCTGCTTTATAAACGAACTTAATCGGTTCAACAGAAATTGTTTATCGTGTCCTTCCAACACTAATTGATTCTTCAATACTTGCACCATATGTTTATTGGCATCTGATACTGCATAATAGTAATACAAGAATAGAGTGAGTACAACAAAAGCTGGAATCGCAAATCCTGCTGTGCCAAAGAAAAAGATTATATCTTGGAAGAACTGTGGCATCTTCATAAATGCTGTAATTGCCGCATCCCACACTGATCGTAGACCTCTATAAGGGCCGCATGATCTTGATGGCATAATTTCCGCCACTGCATATACAACTGGTATAACAGCTATAGCAAAGGACACTAAGAGTATGAGCATGAATAGAGAATTTGATCGCGAAGCACGATATAGAATTGACGAAGGTTTCGAGTTTACTAAGCATGCAAACTTCTTTATATAAAACATAAAGAATGTAAGAACGGTAGAAATAGCTGGCAAGAAAGGCGCATAAAAACTCCCCAACCAGCACAGTGTTTGAGAGTAAACGACGTCTAACACATGTTTCGGCAATTCAAACTCTTGCTCCCCAACAAATCGAGCGAATGTTGAATTTACATGCTTTGCTAACAGTGCCCGTGGGAAATTAACAAAGAACGTTACAAGAATATGTGTTACGAAATCTGTTATCACTAATTTATAAAATTGTTGGCCGACAAAAGTCTCCCAACACTGCGGTGTACCAGTGTTCTTCCGGTAACATTCATCATCCACTACTTCTGGTATTATGAGAAAATAAAAGCGACTCAATAGAACCGCTAGCGATGATAATCGTAAAAATATCGTTCGAAACAGACTGATCTTGATCACAAACATTGGCGAGTATTGTTCAAATTCTACCAAATAGTTAAACACAATGGGAACCACCACATTCAAACATACAATTGCTATGTATGGCAGGAATTCATGAAAAAGATTCAGCAATTGCATTTCAATCGTTACAATCCCGTCACTTGGCCCCGTCCGAAGAACAAACGAATCGTTATTCGCTATATCTGTATCCAGCGGGTCTACAGATGATGAATTAGAGTTTACCGTCCCATATACATTGAACGATGCTATCGTGGTGGAAGAAGTAGACTGGAAAAGCTTGTAGGGTGATTGATTATGCTTATAATTGGGTTCTAGATGCCGGAGGCTTATTTCAAACAGAAAATATATTACAACAGCCGAAATCGCCAGAATAATTAACACTAATATGTTGATCAGAAATCGTATAACGATCAGTTTCAGCATGAAATCACGCGAACGATTGTGACGTTCATATTCCAGCCGCTTTGAATGTAACAAGCCTCGTATCTCATTGCATAGCGCTTTATGTTTTATATCAGCCGACTTCTCATTGTGTATGCAAAAATCCCATCCACCAAAAACTAAGTTACAATACTGATAGAATTGGCCTTCGCCATCGACTAGACGATCCTTGAATTCCCGCGAGGCCGCTTTGACGATGGCGGCAAGCGATACGAGAAAATAAACAGCCGTTATACTGACATATGCCAATGGAAGATCGTAGTAAAGATCTGTTTTATATGAACTACTTTGACTAGATGTTGAATAATTCTCAAATGGATAGTAACCGAAAATTTTGTTCGTATACATTCCGTAGAACATTAACGTTTTCTCCATAAATCCAGTTCCTTGAATAATATCCAATATCGAGAATTGTTCTGACGTACGATTGAAATAATCTTCTGCACAACATTGCGTCGAATTAATTTCATTGATAGCGTCACACGGCTTATCCATAGGTTCTTCCAATACCACATGTGGTATTACAACAAATGAGAGAATTAATACAAATATGGCCAGGTTCAGAAACATAAGCCATCTAAGGAAGAGAAAATACGCTACAACTCCAGTCCCGAAATTTCCTTCAATTTCTTTAAGCGAATTGCGCCAGAGCTCCATTTTTGTTAGGACTTCCGCCCATTTTGCCACGACTTGATGCCATACTTTACGTCGTTGCCATTTTATTTGATCGAGTCCTTGTAGTCGCAGTTTTGTGGCATTCTGAAAATATAAATAATTATGCTTAATTGATTTGATTTGTATTTTCAAGTGAAATATAAATATAGTCATCAAAATTTGTTTATATGCAGCATTTTTGAGTTGAAGTTGAAGTTATAGCTAATTTAAATTAGTAAATTACAAACGATAATGCAAACATTGGCTCAATACAAAATAATCAACATCAAGACACTATGCCGCCTCCGCCTTCTGCGGTTCATCAACAAATTAATAATTAAAACTAGCACTGATCTAAGAACTCTGGACCCAGGGAAGTTAAATCCAAGGCCTAAACACTGATTTCAAGTATGGGAAAGCGCTAACCCAGGATGGATACCATAATCTGAAAAATACAAATGAGGCGAGATTTAGCTCCCAGAAGAACTTCTATTTCAGTAGAAGGCAACACATTGGTGTACTGGACACAAGACTGGACTCCTCCAATTGATGTTCAAAAGCTGGTGGAACATTGTGAGAAGAGAAAGCTGCCTATTTTAGTTGGATTTAATTAATAACAATGCACACAATCAATTCTGGGGGAGCACAGATACCAACAATATATGAGAGATCTATTCGAATTCACATTGAAGGCGACTATGATCCTCCTCAACGTGGGGAATACGCCCACTGGAAGTGCTGGATATTACAATACTTTTAATACTACACATATAAACATTGCTTCTATGATAAAAAGATGAAGAATGTCGACGAAGAGTTCTGTCTCACCACAGAATTTCGAGGTTTGAGTTGGAAGAGCTATTAAAAGTGGAATTTTCAATCCGGAACCCGGAACAAATTGGGGTTCATTTTGGAAAAACTTGAAGACATCCTTTGGAACTGGGGCATGCCGCAAAAGAATTCAACGAGGCAATAATTAACACCTATGTGAACAAAGCTGTCCGATTCTAAACATACAGAAGAAAGAACCTAACTGGATGAACGAAGATTTAGCGAAACTCAGATTGTAAGTGGGGAACCTGTACAATGCAGCAAATCGTACCAACAATAGTGATGCTCGCCATAGGATTCTTATTAACTATGGAATAGAAATTCGCAAAGCAAAATGCTGCAACTTAAGAATCGTTTGTTTAAATGACACGGAAACACTTGCCCAAGCAAGGCTTCGTAAAGCCTTAGCAAAACAGAAATAACCAAAACGTTGCAGTAAAGACGGATGACGGCAGCTACACGAAAACTAGTGAAAGAGGAAATTGCTGCTAATGAATATCCAGTTCCCAGCGAGTAAAATTATAAATGACAGGATTGACGAGATGGATTCACAAGTAAGACCGAATCGCACAACATGGAAGGAAGCTGCCAATATCCATACGGAAAAGCGTATACGATGAGCACAAAACTCTTTCCAACTGCTTGATTCATCGGGTAAAGATGGAATACATCCAGTCCTTATTCAAAAAGGGCAAAATCTACTCATATCCATTTAAATATGGATATACTGAAGTAATCTAACTTGGGAAGCATATCAAGGTAGTGGGGCGAGACAAAAGTTATCTTCACTGTGAAAGTCATGCAGACCAATCACCTATCATCGTTCATACTTAAAATGAGTAGTGGACAATTATATAAGTTCAAAGGCACTTACGAATCATCTGCTATGCCCCAATGAACATACATACAGGACGTGCAAATTTCAGGAGCCCACGCCCTATACACTAACAAGGAAGGTCAAAGAATCCTTGGAGCAAAAAGAAATCACACTAGACGCATTCCTTGATATTGAAGGGCTTTCGACAATACAAGCCATGTGGCGGAGAGAAGCGCACGAGTGAATTCACAGGTAAACCCTATCCTAATCCACCTGCAATCACAGCGCCTACCCGTAAAAACTGACGCATATAAGGTTTGGATCTAGAACAATATACTTATATGCGTACTGCACGAGGTTGTCCATAATGTGGGGCTTTATCACTTTTATTTTGAGCACTTGTTGCCGACGATGTTCTAAAAAGATTATTTGAAAGTGGTATAATATGTCACGCATACGCGGACGATATGGTTATCCTATCGGAAAATACAAACGAACACTGTGACAAACCTTGCAGGGAGCACTTCGCAGTGTCTGTAACTAGTGCCGACAAATTGGTTTGACCGACATATCGAGGTGGCAACAAGAAAGGCCAAAAAGGCCTCGATGACCTGCAGGATAGTGCAGGCAAGTTTTGGCCTGCAACAGCCCAATATTACTGCGCTTGATATTCACTATGATGGTGAGATTAATCATCACTTACGCCGCTATTGTCTAGGCGGACAACGTTTAGGAGTGCGTTCAATAGAGTACAACGTCTGGCCTGTGTCTCCATCATGGAAGCGATCAGGTCGTGCCCAACAATGGCACTTGAAATTGGTCAAATTTCTATCTAGTGATAACAGAAATCTAGATCTGCAACGATTAGGATTTTCTACCACTAAAGGGTGGCTCTAAGATCGGGCATAACGCCCAAGTCAAATTAGACAAACTTTTCCCATGCACCAGTCTACCATTTGATGGCATTATGACTAAGTTTAGCTATGACAAAATCTCCTGTACCAAGTTGATCAACAAGAGGGATTGGAGCTATGAATCCAATGTACACCTCATAGAACCAATCAAGTGGTACACGGACGGTTTTAAGACTGCAGAGGGAAGAGTGTTTGGAGATTTTTAACCTAGCACTAAGCATTATGAACCAATGGGAATGATGCCAAGTATTTTTTTTATGGTGGTCTATGCAATTGCAGTACGTATGCAATGTTATATTGACAAGAGAAACAAGGGCAAACGAAAGCAATTCATACAATCTATAATCTAAACGGCATGTTTAAAAACAATGTTTGAAACTAAACGACCTACCCAGTCTATTTAGACGGTGCATTGTGTATGGAAAAGCATTCGATGAACATTGTGAAAACCACAAAGCCTAGTTCCAGAGGCTTCGGAAAACACACCTTAAATTGAATGCAGACTTTTTTTGCATTAGCACTACAGCTCCTTTCGGGCCTTTGCTTAGAGATAGTTAGAGGAAAGGTGATATGGTCAGTACCACGCTTTGGCCGTGTTCCGTCCACTCAGCTGCGATACGTTCTGATTTAAACCGGTACATATAACTGAACGGGCTTGCAGTCCATCCAAAGAATCACTCGAAATAGATCTTGTTGTCGCCAACGGGATTCGAAGCAGGGACCTTCGGCTTACGGGGTGAGTGTTCTAACCACTACACTGCGCGGACTACAAATTGAATGCAGATAAATGTACACTTTTCAAGATTGAAGGAGAATACCTAGAACATATCATATCTTCCCAAGGAGTGAAGACCGATCTTGAAACAGCTGATACTGTGAGGCATTGGACAAAACCACAGGACAAACATAACTCCTGAGCTTTCTTGGTTTAGCCACATATCGGCATTTTTTGATAATTTTTCTGGAATCTTCCAAAGTTTGCATCAGCTAACTGAGACAGGTAAGTCTCTTAAATGGTCAAGCAAATGCGAGATCAAAATTCGGGAACTCAAGATTTGAAATTCTCCTGTGTTGACGATTTAACTCCCGGAAAACGTTCATCATTGACACTGATGCAAGTAACGTCGGAGTTCGAACTGTGCTATCGCATGATGGAGAAGAAAAAATTGTTGCCTGCTATAGCAAGCCGATGGAAATTATTGCGTGAGCAGAAGCGAACTTTTAGCCTATATAATTGGCAAGAACCATTTGATGGAGAAGAAAAAGTTGTTGCCTGCTATAGCAAGCCGATGGAAATTATTGCGTGAGCAGAAACGAACTTTTAGCCTATATAATTGGCAAGAACCACTTCCAGAAGTACATCTATAGACAGAGATTTCTTCTTCGAAAACTACCAAAAAGACTGGGACCGCTTTATTCCATTATTCTTGATGGTATATCGAACTGCAGCTCAAATCTCAACAAGACACACTATCAGATCCCGTTCGGAAGCACATTACGATTGTCGAAGTGAGGTAAAACTTGGATACCGTACAACTGAACGAGGAATATGTGGATAACGCAAAGCATTTAGTCTTAGGATGAAACAAGGTACGTCGCAAGCGCAACAACGATCAGGTATAAAGGAGACCTTATGTGGTTTTAGTCGAAATCCGGTCAACTTTCATGATCTTCAAATATCACATTTCACCAATTAAATCGTACCCTTAAATATAACGATAAACGATATTTCAGTAGCCTTACAAAGGGGTTCTCAGATTGACAGGGGAGGTGTTTAGTGGGTAGTCCAAGGGTATCCTCCATGGGAGTCCCACACTGCCAGACTCGGCGGGCGTAAATGCCTTCACCTCCCTACCACAAAAAAAAAAAAAAAAAGTCCTAATATTCTGATAGTTTGAAGAAAATCGAAGCATATTCACGGAGGTCATAGCCATTTCTCTAATTACAACACATGGTTTTAGTATTCTATGGACTTTCCATCTAATCAGACGCTGCTTTTGTTTTGATCGTCTTAAAGTTTTCAGATAAGATGAATATCATAAATATTTTTTGGGAATTCATCAATTGAGTGATTTTTGTTACAACAATGCAACAATCATTTTTCTTTTCAAAATGTATATCTCATCGAAGTTTTTCTTGACTTTATTCGTTGTTGGTGATTTCGAATTGTAGGTTTATAAAATCCTTTTGATGGGAGCGTATTTTTGTCTACCCAACTTGTTTTATGTAAGGTAGTTTGAACAAAAATTTCACACAAGTTTTATGTATTTGATTTAGTATGCGGATGATAATGCTCGTATCTTACCGACGATACAAAAATATCTAAGTTAATGCATAAATTAATTAAGTAAAGCAAAAGGATTTAATTTACTTGCAACGCGGATTGAATTGAAATCAAAGTACAAGGAATTCAGTCTATTAGTCCTCAATGCTCTTGAAGGCTCATAAAAATGGAAACAGTCCCGTAATTCACTATAATTTATTTTACCAAGAAGAATGTGCAACACGATTAACAGAGAGGAAGAGGTTCTTCTGTTATTTAAAGTTGCAAACCAAAAATCTTACGTCGAGCATCATAAGTGTGGAGACAATTGCGCCAACGCATATCTGTTTATTTTCCGTTGAACTATTTCAATCCAATTCGAATGCTCAACATAAAAAGGATTGCAAATGATAGAACTATGTTAAATTACGCTACAGACCAGTGCTACATAAAGTGATTTGATTGTCGTTGTATCTTTAAAGTTTTGCGTGTTTCTCTTTATAAACCCCACCATAGCATAAGAATTCGAAATCAAGGTGAAATTTAAAACTAAAATCAGAATGGAAAAATACACCTAAGTCTTTAATTTTTTGCTTGCATATAATGTAATTATAAGAAATGACATTCATACTTTGATTCTTTACTTTAAATCATGAAAGCGCGTTAGGTCACTCTGAAGTATGTGGTAATCGGATAATTGTGAAATTTTAAGGAAAAATCTAATATCATCGGCCAACATTAAATATTTGGAAAATTTAAAAAAATTTGGTAAGTCATTTATTACAATCAAAAATAGCAATGACCTACTGTGCGTGCCTTGAGGAGTACCAGATGAGGTATCTATAAGAATCTTGGAAGTTGTTGCACCTATTTCCACAACAATTTTCCTGTTAACTAAAAAGCTTTAGGAATTTAAGCAAAACATCAGACTGACCAAAATTAACTCAATTTTAAAAGTAAAATTTTGTGATCAATATATCAAAGGCCTTCGAAAAGTCAGTATAGATAACGTCTATAATTGCGTATAAATTTCTAATGCATCAATGATATTGCCTGAAATTAATGCCAAATGTATACAAGTTGCCTTTGGAGGCAAAAATCCATACTGACAGCCACATATTGTATTTATAACGAGATCAAATAACTTGTTCTTTATTATATGACCATATAATTTTGCAAAAGTACTTTGTTTGACAATGGCGGCTCTATAGTTATTTCTGTGGTTACGATCACCAGATTTGCAAATAGGAATATTAAAGCAAATGTTTCAAGAACCTAAGAAATAGCTTGATTTAAGAGAGGGAATGAACAAAAAGCAATGGGCTTAACAATAACGTCAGCACAAACTTTAAAAAAACTTGGGAGAAAGCCACCTGGTTCAAACTTAAACATAGGTTTTAAATTTGATACAGCGGAAGCTCTGTTGAAACCATAATATGTTCTAAGGAACCAAGGTTAGGAGAGTCAAAACTAGCTATTGAAACAGTGGAAGACAAATTTTTATAATTTTCACAAACAGTCGAAAAAACAGTAAAAAGATTACATGATTCAAGTGAATATTTGAAAGTGATTTTAATTGCCTACTGTTATGCTCGTGGACAAATCAAAATATTGATTTGAAGCAAATCCTCACTACAGCTTAACAAGCTATGTACCTAAAAGCCTACTACACGTACATGACCACATGTAGGCTGACTTTTCTCGCAAATTTATACGGCGGTATATGAAGAATTGTGGAAATGCGACAAAAATCGAGGTTTTGTACGGTTTCGAGGTGAATTTCAACGGTGAAATCAAGAGGGTCCGCGGAGAACATCCTGGCGCTCCTTATGAAGTGAATTTTGTTCTAATTCATACATCCGTTCATGTTTTATTGAGATTCAAAGTTAAAAGATGGGGAATTTGTTTACCTCCTCAAGCAAGCTGTCAGTGGGAGGAGTTCAACGTGTTTCATTCACCCCAGAGGCCACATCCCTTCTTAGACCACTGTGGTTTTCTTTGAGGTGTTCTGCCGCCATTTTCACATTGCATAAAACGTAGATTTCGATTAAGTTAAATCCGAAAACACCGGGTCCTTCGGAATACTATCAGTGTTTCTTAAGTGCTAATAGGGACAGGTGAGTACCCTAATTTATTTTGTGAATTGGGTCTAATTTAGTGAGTTATAACTTTATGAAAACTAACACATGTTCCAAAATGCAACAGGTTGCGGAGGACCGCACTCCGTGACAGTGAAATCAATGAAAATGAAAAAAAAAAAAGAAAGAAGGACAAATGCTGGGGACCAACGAGATCCGAGCAAAGGAGAAAAAAAAGATTTTAGAATCAACATTACAGTGACTGACCTAACCTTTAAATTTACACCACTTGCGCCAATGGTTAAACATATTAACATGTCCAGCAATATTTGAGACAAATCCGCCCAATCAACAGTCAGTCTCACCTGTCCAGGGCAAATCGAACAGATACGACCTAGATTCTAAAGAAAAAACCTTTCAGATTATCATGGAATGGAAAATCAACGGCAAACCCGTCAGGTTGACGCCGATGAGATTTTTTATGCTCAACAAAGAATCCAAATGTAATGTTACGAATGTCCAACAAAATAGACTTAGACTAAAAGTTTTCTTCGATACACCCAAGGAAGCCAACGACGCGACAGAAAATAAAGTCCTGAATGAAAAAAAACATACATCTCTTCATTTCAGGCAGCTTCAGCCGAAGGTATGGTGTAATTCGGGATGCCGAATTGAAATAGCTAGGCCCTGCAACAAGATGGGAATGCTGCTTAATGACATTAAGTTAATGAACGCCATAAGACTTAATTCTGAAAAGGCTGACAACTTCATTCCGACAAAATCAGTCCCTGACTTTCTGAAAATCGCATACTTTAATGCTAAAGTAGAATATTTTAAAAACCGACCCAGACAGTGTAGGAACTGCGGCAGTTTGGGATATTCCACTACCATTTGTAAAGACAACTTACTGAGATGTCTGAAATGGGGTTCAACCGAATGCAATGGAACTTGCAACAACAGAAAATGTCTGCTATGCAACAGCAAGGATCAAACATGCCCTAAATGGGTTAAGTATAAGCATGCAGTAGAATTCAGGTCTATATTAAATGTATCCAACAGAGAAGCACCTTAGATTGTAATAAAAACAGATACGAAGGGCTTGACGTTGGAAACATAGCTCAATTGAAGAGGCATAAATTTACGAATAAAAGAAACACGGTAGATGTCAGGAACGTTTAATGCAACACACATATGCTGAAGTGATGGCCCTTCGGGATAAAACAGAAGCAAATGTTTTCCAACTGTGGAAAACTGCGAACTCCCCATCAAGCCTATTACAAAACAAAACATCAGATGTTGAAAAAATAGTCCACGAATTACAAAGAAATTTCTCGTCATTAGCGATCCAGAAATTTCATGAAATCGACATGAATTTACTAGAAAACTTCTCCAAATACCTTATTCAGGCCTAAATCCAAAGACAAGAAAAGGCTACTAAAGAAGCACAGCTGAACACTTCCGTGTATTTTAGCATACAACAACTCCAAAATATCCGAAATTACACTTTTCACAAATGTAAAGAGCATACTCTTATATGATGTACGATTTATTTCTGAATTTTATTCTTTTTTAAATTAAATGTTAATAAATCTTGAGACACTACTGACATATCTCTACATATCTCTACGATGGTCGGATGGTCCCTCTCTATGAATTATCCTCAAAGTATAATACTAACACTCCCATACCTAATTAATTGAAATAACCACCCCTTGAGGACGGTATTACCGATCAGTCTTGAGTCGCTAAAATTACCTCCCACCACTGGTCCCAATAGTGGACAAGATCGCTAAACGCTGGTTAAGTTCCGACGTCCACAGTAACAATTTGTGAATTCCTGCAGTACAATAGGAAAGAATGGAATTTAGCTGTTCTAAAAAATAGTAGGTGTACAGTGGACAGTACAAGGTGGATTTTAAGCATGCAAGTAATGTGTTTTGTACATTTTTCATGTGATAGTATGGTATATATTACGCCATACAAGCATTTGATTTTGCAAATGCAAATTTTGCCTGGAGGGCTTGTTACCCATACGTTGGTGTTGGTATGAAGTGAATAAGTTCTTTTCGAATCCGAAAATAAATACTCAAATATTTTCTATGAAGGATTTTGACATCTGGAAATTTAGGGTAATGAGCAAAAACAAAGGCATTTGTTTCTGAATCGTTTAGCGCCCAAAAAAAATTAAGGACGGCAAACGCAGTAAACTCGGTGAATAATAAATTTTAGAAAAGTGACGAGCACAGTCTTTGTAGTTTTGCAACCCAGGCACTCTATTATCTTCATACGTGCAGCAGTGCATTGTTCTGCTCAGTCTCAGTGATGAAGAATACGAGCAAATTTAAACGATCATCAGTAACGTGCAGGTCGTTTGATTCTTATAATCTATAGACCTTTTAATTTTTTGCTTTAACAATACAGCCCCTTTCGGGCCTTCGAAAATTAGAGTATCTTATTATCTTAATCGAATGTTTTGGCACTCGAGAAGGTGATATGGTCAGTACCACACTTTGGCCTTGTGTCCGTCCACCCACCCAGCTGCGATACGTTCTGATTTTAAACCAGTACGTATGATAAGTGAATGGGTTTATAGTCCGTCCGAAGAATCATTCAAAACGAATCTCAGTGCCACCAATGGAATTTGCTTACGTAGTGAGCACTCTAACCACTACTATTTTTTGAATATTTAAAGAGATACGAATCACATTTGAGTCTGCATTTTTATCCCAGCGTATTTATTACAATTTTATATTTATTGATTAGACAATCAAAAATACCACTCGCAATAGAATATTACGTGTGTATAGGACAAAATTCTCTTCAAGCTCGAGATCATAAAAGAGGCACAGTGAAATTGAAACGCTTACCTGTTTCGCTTTCCCGTATAGTAATTCTACAGCCATCAATTCAAAAGCTTTTTTTTTTCTTTCAAAAGCCCAGCAATGTTCGTGCAATACGTACTGACAGTTCAAAAAATCTAACGAATAAATGTCTTGTTCTCGGTATAATTAAAAATTTATTTTGAGAATCAATCGCAAAAGAATCAACGATTGTGAAAAGGAAAAAAAATAGAAATGTATTTTGTGCATTCAGATAATTAGATGCATTATTTGTTTGTTAACGCATTTTGTTTGAAATATTCAATTTCGGGCATGCTGCCAGACCAGAACATCTTTGGTACTGTTTTATTAGTCAAATTTAAGGGACTTTTGATTTCAAGAAAAAAGAGATAGACGACAAAATTGACTCGAGAGAACAATAAACAATGTTAAACTGAGAACAATCTTTGAGAGCGAGAATGTTCTTACTTTTACAATATTTTAGGACTTTAAGCTTTAACTATTCCTTGTGTTCTAAAGGAAAATTAAATTTCTGTTGTAAAATAACTGAGGTCGCAACCATGCTACCTCGGAATAAACATGCAATGTTGAGGACGGTGAAGATGTCAATCTTCTAATTTTAAGATCTTCTTACTCCTGTGGTGTAAGTGTATTCTCTTACTCTTCTTGCTCCTGTGGTGTAAGTGTATTTTCTTACTATGCATAAAAAATTGAAGAACGAATAATTAACTTACTTAAAGTTTGTAAGTAAAATAATAATTATCACGCAATAGTCCAAATTGAACCTTGACGTTGGATTTTCATTCCCTTACCATAACGGGACTTGAGAATGTGATATGGTCAGTATCACGCATGATTGTGTGATTATCTGATTATAAATGAGTACGTATTACAGCTGCGTAAGCTCATAGTTCGACAACACTAAGGTTTTAAATATCAGTATAGACATCTAAAAATAAATTTTTTTTCCTAGAACATAAACTGTAGTACGTTAAAATGAGACTTAGATTGATTATTTTAAATCACAACTCAAATCATTTCTCATCCAAATAAATGAAATGTTTAATAAGAAAAATTCAATTAAATAAGAGTATCTTTACAAGTCATTCGTCCTAGTTTCTTTCTTTGAATTATTTTCAAACGGTTTTCTGCATGAAAGAAAACGTGAATCATAAGCAATTAATAGTAATTACAGATAAATACTTTAATAAGTCGCTAATCATGCTAAGATCAGTGCAATAATATTCAGCTCACCTGTAATTGTGCTTTCATTTCTTTCTTTTGGGCCATTGATACCGGCATACTTTTTATTTCGTGAATTTCCTCCCATATTCGCTCCTCATCTGTTAAATCTTGTGATAAATCAGGTAGCATTGCTACCTGAACTTCATGGTACTGAGATCCGCGTCTTGCTGTAGAATTTCGACGACGCGTTGCAGTCTGCAGACGCCGACTTCCTTTTGTATCTTGATGTGTATTGCGTGTTCTTCTTGTGGTGGCTAAAATAGATCGCGATATAAATTTAATAATTATACATGAAATACGATATGATAAAATTTATGAATAAAGACAAAGAAGAAGCATTTCACCTGCTCGATTTTGTTTGGAAGGTAGCAATGTGGCGATAGCTGCTGGGTCCCGCTGCAAACCTTCCCAATCCGCTGGATAGCTTTCTTGATAAAATTCTCCGCCCGCTTCTTCCCATCCTTGCGCTTTATTTACACGATTCTTTTTATCCTTCCCACCTGACATTGTAAACCACTTGCCCCTATTCTCCTATCGCTCTACAGTTTGATACCAACCCTGAAATTAGAAAATAATCCATTGAATGACAATATCTTAAATATACTTTATTGAATATTTGATAAGTTCAAGTGCCTACAAACTGATTTGAAACCAATTAATACCGCAATTATACTTTTGTCTCTTGATATAGAGCATCATTTCGATAATAGTATAACTCTAGCGGCAATCAGGTTAAATTGAACGATAAGATAAAAAAGTATGTAGCGTGTAGTTATTTTGTCGAGTATGTTTAATTTTTCGTCACGCTTTTCGAACATGAATCATGTGGAAAGCTACACTTAAATAGAATTGTTCGCTATTGGTGATCATTATTTATTTCTGCTTTGAACTTTGCGGTAGATAATTTCATATGGCCGAGACTTTGTGGTTGGTATGGTATGGTATGGTAAATGTTTTCTAGATAATCACGTTTGAATGATTGCGTTAGTTTTTACGGAAATAACTGTAAAAAACTGAATCTGACAATTTTGTTGTATGCAAAATTTTACAGTGCTAAAAAAGATTCCAAGGGAAAGTTCAACCTTCAATTGTATTACTCAATCATAAATTTTCATATACAATTTTATGATTCGTATCTTCTAGAGAACATATTAAGATCTGTATTTTAATTGAGATTAAAATTAAGACAGCTACAATCGTACTGAAAAATATTAATAAAGTGAAAATGTTTACCTTTCAACACATTCATCAGTCATATTTTGCTTCCTCGCAATTAATTGTTTACAATTGGCCACTCAGTATAGAAATTCAGACTAAGAACAATATCTAAAGACCAATTTACAAAATCGTATTCTGCAGAAAATGTGTTTACTCTTAAATCAGTGCCAAGGCAAATATACAATTTTTTCTAATAATTCCTATTGTAAATCATCGAAGTCAGGATCTTGCTATAAACTCTAAAATAAATTAGCACCAACCAAAAATTCTTGCGCAAACCATATCAACATTTTTAAGAACTTGATTACTAATTGGAAATTCATGTTAACTGTTTGCACAAATTATCATCAGATGCCGTATATAGGAGTAACAATCCAAGTATGATACCAACCGCCTATTCATATGATATGTGATTGAGTTACAAGAGATCGTTGTTAGCAAGAAGCTACATGGAGTACATTAAAAAGCAATAAAAGTCACGGCTGGAGTCAAGTAAACACAAACTTATTAGCAAATGATTGACGTGAGATTTTCCCCATTAAACTGACAATCCTCTTGTTTTCCGAAGATATATGTATTTGTCCGTACGGTAATTAATGTATGATCGTAATTAGTTTTTAAGTATACCATTTTAATAGTAGCTATAAAGATTAAAATAAACAATAGAATTTGATAGTCCGATAAAAATAGATTCAATCAGTAGGACTATTTACAGCGTACAAACTATGCAATCTATACAAGCTTTAATAAATATTTGATTTTCCAAGTTTACGATAAATCCAAATTACGTTATTCCAACATAAGAAACATTGAGGCTTATCAGTGAACTTGTTAAATCCATTCAAGTTCAATTCACTCCGTCAACGATATGCTCGTATTATCTCCTTATCAGAACACTTAAGAGGAAAATAATACTTCAGAAATATTTGTTTATTTACAATTATTATCGAGGCCTTGACTACTGGCAAGGCCGTTTCAATGTTGCATTTATTAATCGGATACTTGACAGTAATTATTAACACGAGGGATAGTGCATCTGCGCAGTACCATGTGAGAAGTTTCAACTTCATCACACTGCTAGAATCATTTATACGCCTGATTGATCCAAAGCAAAAAAGTTGGGAAGATAGAACTACGCTCCTATCTGCAGGAGTTTGACTTCAATCTATGATATGCAGCCAGCAATACTGAATAAACCGAAGAAAAATTTCAAGGACACGAATATTACATACTCGGTTTCAAATGAAAACTATTATTATTTCAATTTAACCAGCCACCCTTCTATTATTAACAAATTTAAGTGAGTTTCGCCTTTTAAAGCATTTGTTGTTGTTTTACATATAAAGCCCAAGCTCCGTGATTGTTTCAGTTCCACATCTTAATTAATTAAGGACGGGGCTTTCCCGGTACGATGGAAGGTGGCGAGGCTCGTGCTCGCCGTCTGCATACCGCCCGTTATGCGTGCTAGATCAGGCTGGGAAAGTGCTAGAGGAACTCATGAAAGGAAGACTCACTGATGAAATTCGTGCTGCTGCGGACCTATCTCCTCGGCAGTACGGCTTTAGAGCAGGATGTTTTACTATTGATGCGATTGCAGAGGTGGTGAGCGCGATCCAAAACGCAGAGGCATATAGTCGCACATACCGACGGATCGTTCTATTGGTGACACTCGACGTCAGGAACGCCTTCAACTCTCCTAGATGGGTAGATATGCTGGAAAACCCTTTTCAAGTTCCAAAATATCTAATGCGGCTTTTGAGACATACCTAAAGGACCGAAGCCTGCTCTACGATACAACACAGAGCCAACGAAGGATGGCTGTTACATCCGGTGTTGCCGAGGGATCTATACTTGGTCCGGACCTGTGGAACGTGTCTTACGACTAGCTACTGAGACTGGAGATGCCACATGAGTCGCACTTGATCGGCTTTGCGGATGATGTTGCGCCTCTGGTCGCTGGAAGCACCGTTGAACAAGCGTAACTTAGGCTCGGTAAGCTAATGCGCCGAGAGAGAGGCTGGATGACCGCTCGCGGGTTCAGTTTAGCACTGAAGAAAACCAAACTCGACGATGAGTTTCTCTGAGCAAATCAGGGCAACGGCTGAGAAGGCTGCTTCGGGAGTATCGGCTCTGAGTCGACTTATGGCCACCGTAGGGGGACCCAGCCTATCAAGAAGACGCCTCTTGATGAATGCTGTAGGGTCAGTGCTATTGTACGGAGCAGAGGTATGGGGCGACGCTCTCAGCAAGGAGGTATACCGAAAATGTTTGGCACAGGTACAGAGAAGAGGAGCACTGAGGATTGCATCTTCGTATCCGACAGTTTCTGATTCGGCGGCGAGAGTTATTGCAGGCGTGATACCTGTCGCCCTCTTTGCTAGAGAGTGCCGCGCTATTTACCTGCGCCAAAACGAAGATGCGAGGGAGATGGTTGTCCGCGAGGAGAGACTGCGCTCGCTCAACAATTGGCAACAGTCTTGGGTGAATTACACGAAGGGAATTTGGGCTGCGCGCCTCATCCCGGTTGTGAAACCGTGGCTAAATCGAAGGCATGGTGAGACTGACTTCTATCTGACCCAGCTTTTGAGCGGGCATGGGTGTTTTCAGACTTACCTGCACAAGTCACGGTCCCCCGATTGTCGGTTTTGCCCAGGAGAAGAAGACAATGCCTGCCACATATTTTTTGCGTTCACAAAATGGGTCAGGCTGCGAAGGAACCTCTACAGGGAGACGGGAGAGCTCACCTCGAATAATTTAGTCGTGGTGATGCTCGAATCGAAGGGACTCATAGCAGCTGGGGGCATTGGGGCTGGGGGGGTCGCTTGTTTGGCAATTCACCTTCCCCTCCCGCTAGAAGAGGGATTCCTCAGCTTGAAGGCGCCTCACGGCGTAACAAAACGAGACCTGGCCCGAAGTAATGTGTCAAATGGTCCCAAGCTAGGTTCTCAGGTTGACAGGGGACGTGTTTAGTGGGTAGTCCAGTCGCCTTCTTGCGAGCATGGGAGTCCCACACTCTGTGCGTAAATGGGCATCCACCTCCTTACCACAAAAAAAAATCTTACTAAGCGTATTTCATAAAGGATCTACAATAGAAGCTCTGAAACTAGATAGTGAAACAAGGAATATGGTCGCAACTGCACCATGTTAGAAATTAATCTAAAGTTCCTACGCCAGACCGGAGAACGTTTTAGAATACTGAAATGCTACAAAGCGGATGTGCTTTCGTACATCCTTGGTGATTGTCCCAAACCCGTATAAAGAAGAAAGTATGGTGGAAATCGGAGTGGAACTGATTGAAGAGCATTAATTCAAAGCAAATAAATTCTTAAAAGTTAGAAAGCTGATAAGTCGGAAGTCGACGTTGACAAAGGGGAGTGAGGGAATGTTAGTAGACATGGAAGCAATACACCTGAAATTTTAGAATTTTCGATAGTGGACAGAAGGGAGAAGTGAAGCTGGTCCAAGACCGAATACCTTGTACACAGCATTGTAAGGATGGGCCTGGAGGGTATGGAGTTGAAATGGAGAATTCCATGGAGAAAAAGTGATGAAGTGTTTTTGCTTTAGGAGTGCCAGGAAATAGATGATATATGCAACATAGGTCAAGAAACGCAATCCAAGACCGATTTTTTCGACAATGATATTATTAAATATTTATTAGTTTCTAAAAACCGTGAGAGGTATTTTTATTACTGCGAGAGGTACTCAGTAAATAGTAGTCTATTTAGAGCATAGATATAGACAGTACTGGATCCGCAACCGGTCGTGAGAGCCGAAGCAATTGGCAACCTTCGCTAAAGTTGTGTGAAGTTGAGGTTTGAAGTGATATGCTTTTGTTTTAGCACTCTATTCACGGCGAAACACGTTCACATTTTAAAAGTTTTTAATTTTAAAGATCGCGCGTACGTAATCGGAACTTTAATTCACTATTTTAATTAAAAATTTACGAAATTTCCAGCCGCTTTGACACATGAGTTTTCTCGGCGATTTCGCGCTCTTTTTGATTTTCTTTTGCTTTGACGTTCGAGTTTTCTTTGACAGTCGTTTGTTGTTTGTACTCAATACTGTTTTCCGAATGATAACGAAGGCGCGATCGTGTGCACGGGAAATGAAATTTCGTTGGAGTGCGCGGGTGTCAGTGGGCGTAGCGATTCTTCTGAAGAGAGAAAAGAAAAACCTGTCTGGAAAAAAGGGGAAGGAGAAGCAGAGGGAATCATATAGTTTCGAGAGCGTAAGTTATTTATAACTTATTTATGTGGCAAATTTGCTTCTCACATGGACGAGTACACAGATTCTCGTTGCTCGTCCATTTGTTTATATGTCTTTGATTTAGAGTGATGTCTTAACACTCAATATAAAGTGATCTTCTTCGACAAAAGAGCCAAATATGAAAACTTGAACAGAGATCTGATTTGTCCGCGGGAAGTGGCAAATCGATGGTTATTGACACCCTAACGTCAAAATGAACAAGAAAGTATTTTTGAACACTCCCCAGTGATGTTGCAGATAGTCTGAAGGGGCTGAATTGGGGCTGCTTCCTTTACGAGGAGGTACACTGGCATATCATTGGTGACCATGTCGACTCGTCCCTTCATGGCGGCAAACCCACGTGAATTAATATATTTTTTGTGTCACAAAACTATAATCTGACTTGGGATCGACCTTAACCCCTTAATATGCGTGCGCGAGTTAACTTGAACGTTTCTGAAGTAAGATTTGATGCCCCATTATTATAAAAAAAATTGCGAAGTTAATGCGTCAAATAGGAACAAATATTGTTGAATGAAAAGGATGCTACATAGAAATTAATCCTAGAACCAACAAAATCATCCTAGCAAATCCCGGAATGTGTGGAAGCGAATTCGATGTAATTGTGTCTATATGTCTTTAATTATTCAAGTTTTAATTGGTTCGTCACGTTGAATTAACTTGGTCATCCTACTACAAAGACAATTTTCGAAGGAAAAGCACAATGGAAGCGGTCAGTAGAGAAACATAGAAAAAAAGGAGAATAGTTTAGAATAATATCGTGGAGGCCCAGATCTAATTTGGACTGATGCGATATAGTAGATTTAACACAAAAGGCGCATTCTAATTGACTTTCTAAATATTTGTTATTTGCGTGTAAAAAAATCCCTGGCTTTAAGTTCTATTAGTAGCAGCCAACTTCTAGATTGTATGAATTAGGTGTTTTGCAATTTCAACGTTTTCAGATTTATTGGGCTCCCATTCTCATTGAGAACCCTAGAGCCCTTCGATCAAACCCAACTCTCGTAGAAGCTATCTGATCTTCGCTAGCTCCAGGTATCCAAGATACTTCTCAGCTAGAGTAGTGATCAATTTTCATCGACTTTCTTAAATAACTTCAATTTTGTTAACTTGAAAATTATATGTGAAACTCTTACAACAAAATCTTTTTTAGGGGTTTTGTAAAAATTTTTCTTACAATACCCTTTTAATATCGGTACCTTTCTGTCTGTTATTCCGTCCGTCCGTCAGTGCATCACAGTAAGTTTTCTCAGGGACTGGAGAAGCTACTGTTATGAAATCTTGTGAGCAACTCAGAAGTTTCTGGTTAATGAAAGTTTTATAGTCGAAAAAAATTTCAAAGGGCTTTAAGAGGTCTCGGCAGATAAAGGTATGAGCTCTTAACATAAACCATCTACTGTTTTTCTACCATTCGGGTGTACATCGAACCAGACAATGCACCTTTGCTTTGATCCTCTCCAAATTTTCAGATATGATGAATAACAAAAATTTCTTTAAAATTCCAATTAGTGAATGATATTAATAATATTGCAACAAAATTGGTTAAAATGGAGTAATAATGATTTTTCTTTTAAAGTGAACATGTATTTGTTGTAGATGTCGTCAAGGTTTTAATTGAGTTTATTCATTATTGGTGTCTGCATATTGTAGATTGAGTATAAAACCGTTCTGACATGAGCGTAGTTCCGTCTTCTTCTTCTTCGCAGCACTACAGCCTATCTATTGTTGGTCCATATGATTCATGCTGCCAGCCCTTTGCAGCTTCCGCTGTCTTACAATCTTTGAGACCTTTGTTTCGTCAAAAATTTCATGCAGCTCATGGCTGTATCGAATTCATCATTAGACCCCGTCTAGGTTTGCTCCAATTATTCGCCTCAGGACCCGTCTTTCGAAGGCGTTCAATATGTCTGTGGATGCTTGGGTTAGGGTCTATGCTTCACACACATAGCATAGCACTGGTCTTATCACAGATTTGTATACTTGGAGCTTTGTTTTCCTGTGTGTGCAGCTGGTCTTCAAGATCTTCAAAACATAAAATATTTTATTTGCGAGTTGTAATTTTAGCGTATACCGTCCCTTTCATTACCGGTTCTCGTTATTTTGGCGCCTAAATACACAAATTTGCCCACGTTTTCGATACTGTAATCACCAAGTGTGTTATTTTGTGTATTTAACCTATTTTCCTCGACTGCATCATGAGCTTTGTTTAATCTCATTGATTTGTAGCCGTACTATTTTTGCTTCGCTGTCGAGTTTCAGGAAAGTGATTTGGAGGTTGTTAACGATCGTGACAAAATGGAACACAAGGAACAGTACTAAAATACAAAACCCTATTGAAATCATGACTTGTGACCGTCTGTCCGTCCGTCCGTCTTTATGTCACAGCAGTTTTTCTCCGAAACTATAGAAGCTATAGCCATCAAACTTTGTGGAAGGGTCAGATGTGATGACTTCTTGAAAGTTTAGGGGTCAACTTTTTTCAAAGGGTTTTAATGGGGTCTCCCCATATAGGGGTTGATCCTCAAAATAAATTGTTTCACCACAGGCAGTCAAGTAGGGTGTCATATGAAAGGCCTTAAGGAGATCTTTGCAAAACAGGTCTAAACTTTACCTTTTAAGTGTCGAGGGGTAGGAGAAGGGGAAATGCATGAAATTTTCGCAACACCCCCGCGATTGGACAGCTTTCATGCGAAAAATCTGAAAAAATCATGAAAGTAGGCCTTTATGAGTACAACAACAACAAATAAATCAGAAGTCGAAATTCGCTCGAATTTGTTATTAATAACATGATTTATCAATTGTACACTTTCTTGAATAATATCGTGAGGGAGATCTTAAATTCAATGAAATTATGATCTAAATGGCAACTTTTAGGACTCATCAGCCACGATAATCTCAAAAAGATCGAATGATATTTAACGAAGTTATAGTGGTTTGAGTTTTCCTATATTGCAAAAACAACAATACCTGACCAATCCAATCGACTCAGACACTATCATCAATATCTTTGAGAATCCATTTAACAAGCGAAATCAGTAATCTTAAAACAAAATGGCGGCCGTTCTAAATAAGTATATTGTATAAAGGTAATACCATTCGGGCTTTCCAATGCACTATACCTGTACAACACAATTTTGACTGGATCTTCATCGAATTTTAGGAAAAAAATTAACAACAAAAGCATCTTTAAGATTTCATTTAGTCAATGGTTGCTAGTAATATTGAAACAAAATGGCAGCTGATTAAAATGGAGTAACAATGGTTTCTTTGAGTTTATTCATTATTTGTGTCTGCATATCGTACATTGAGAACAAAACCCATCTGATATGAGCCTAGTTCTGTCTACCCAACTTGTTATTTTGTTAATTTTTGCTATTACATACCAAATTTAAGAAGAACTTTCGTGAGAAATAGATTATTGCAATAAGTTTATTCTAATAGAATATGCAAATATTTTTTCCAATTTTGCAGATACAGTAAAGTCGTGTACTAACTATTAATATTCTAATTATTTGGTGCTTTGGGTTTTATATGGGATTTACACAATTTAAATGTATATATTCATACCTCATTTTGAATTATTTAGCATAATATAGTAAGTGATTTAGCAAACAATGTTAGTATAATACATATTGTTTGATTTAGTTTTTAAGATCCGCATAGAAATTATGACGTGCTCCTGATAACTATAACCCAGTATACGGAATGTTCTCAAGCCTCAAAGTAATTTTTACGGTTCAAAACATGGCTTTCAAACCAGTTCTCATAATCAAAATTGAAAATAAGATGAAGAAACTACTGCATCAAATTTTGTTTCCACTACAAGATCTGTTTTCAAATTGCTTTGAGTTTACCGTCTCCATGATACTCGTATGCACGATATAGTCGTACGTCCAGAGACTAAAGCTAAGGCTGTTTCATTGTTCTAAGGTCCTAAGCAAACACTATTCCAGTAAATCAAAGAAGCTGAATTATCTCTTTAAAAACATATTTGATTAATAAAGTTTAATCTGAAATATCTACTATCCTTGAACATTTCGATTCAATTGCGAAGAGAGAAGCTGTGATATTTACTAATTTAAGTTTCTATCATAGCTCGGTGGATGCACTGTCATGCGAAATACTGATCACACTACCTTCTAAATTACTGGTACGGTTATGTAATGAAATACGTTAACCATCAAAACCCTAAGGTTTAATCTGGATTATGCAGCGATGCTTAGTTGTTATAAGAAATGATGTGCAACATGATGGTTAATCCTAAGGCAATGAATCACCATCGTTGGGAGAAGGCCTTCTCACGAATATTTTTCTATTCTATTGATGACTGAGTTTAGAACACCCAGACGTGTAACGCCTCTCCTATCAGCTTGAGAATCGAATCTGGAACCGTTGGAAACATTGCTTTATACTAGGCCTTGTTTTTCTACGCCTACGGGTAACATAGAGTAGTAACTACCCTTTTCTAGCGGGACGAAAAGGGATTACTGCAATAGGGGTTCCTCCAACGACGCTCCCGAGCAGTCAAGTAAGCCTTCAATTTTTAACTGTTCGGACTGCTGAAAAGGTAATGTGCTAAATGGTCCCATTTGCCAAACAATCTAAGTACCTCTCCAATTAGAATACCCGGAGAGAGATCACCTTTATCATTATAAAGATCACAGCGATGCCTGCCCCATATTTTACACGCAAGGAAATGTGTGGTAGGCGTCATTTTTCTCTCCTGCGCAATATAAGCAGTTGGAAGGCGGTGACTTACCAATCGTGTGCAGATAAGGCTGAAAACGTCATAGCCGCTCAAGAGTTGGGTCAATCTCAAAATGACATCGATTTATTCACGGTCTCAGATTAAGGAAAAGACGTATCGTACATCTTCTCCTCGCTTCGCTCATCTAGGGCTGCCGCGAATCTCTAGCGAGGAAGGCAATGAGCATTACCCCTGCACTAACCAGGACCACTGACTGTCCGATATGCACACAGCTTCTAGTTTGGTGCATCGATGCATATTTTTGCTTTTTGCAGTAGCACAGAATGTATGGCACTCACGTCCGAAACACCCTTGATTTGGTCAAAGACACTCAGCTTGCCGGCCTCGCTTCGAAACACAGAGCAAGTTCTTTCAAGTAGTCGCTCAGAACCCGTCTCAGATATTCTGAAGCGTTTAAAGGGGCTTTCGACGTTTCCAGGATATCCATCTATCTATCTGCTGGCTGGCTTATACTTTCGCTGTTCACCGATTTCAGTTGATTACCATAGCACTGGAAGCTTGCCATGCCGGCGTCAGCGACGAGGCGTAATACATCAACAAGCAAATATGCTAATATCGTTGGGTTCACACATCTTCAGCTCACAGTCTGCTTTTCCCCGGCAAACCCCCCCAGCAGCGTTGCATCAAACATGAGCACATCGATAAACAACCCGACGTCTATTATCTCAATACACCACCGGATAGCCGAACGTCGAGAGCATGGGCTTGAGAAACACCATGACAGATTTCAAATGAAATGTTCTGATAATCACTGGCTGAGTGTTACTTATCTAGTACTCTCCAATTGTGTACACTAAGCACTAGAGACACCGAGGCAGTATGATTCCTTCACAGCCCCAACGGCGGATAGTTTTGTCCTATCCGGATCATTTCCCGTGGATTTGTTTGAGGTATTTCAATAGCTCCAGAATTACAGTATTCGAGGTGATATGGTAAGTATCACGCTCAACTAGGTGATTATTACCTAATTTTTTTTCAATTAATACCCATCACAGCTGGGTAGGCTGATTGTCCAAAGGAATTACCAAAAGCACAAACTCGTGGTTACCAACGAACTTTGAACTTGGGAACTGCTGTGCAAGCGTTGAGCGAATGTATCAGGCAAGAAGAAAATTCTTTTGAAATCTCATTCTCGCGTCAGCACTTTTCTACCTCCCTGCTATTCGCACCCCAGTTTCAGTGTGACTATTATGTGAGCATATAATAGTATTTTTCAGCCTCCTCCATGTAGTAAGGTTTACCATTTCGATGCCTGAATTTAGTACCTTAGGCACTTTAGTGACCATGAGAGCTCATCGACAATTCGTTGGTTTACTTGCCCTACTCTTTTTCCGCCACAATCTATTTTTCCAGCTCGGGGTAATTCAGTATGCGCTCCTCCCGTGTACGGCATTCCGGAGTGAGTGCGGATATTCAAAGGTTTCATTTTCTTCAAGCTCCTGTGAAAGAAATTCATTTCTGTTACACAGTAAATATTTGGTGAACTAAGATCAATTACAATTAGGTAAAAGCTTCACTGAATAAACTGCTGATAATTGTGTATCTGGGTTCACAGGAGAGCACCACACAATTAATGCTTTGCTGCCTGTCATTGTATTTCTGCAGGATCAAGCCATTAAAACTATGTACAAGTATAGACCTAAATATATAGGGAAAAGTAGAACGCGTTAGACAAATTCTACGGCAAGTGAGGCCAGGGATGTATGTCAACGTTGTCGAAATAAACAAAGATTTACAACAAAGCCTAGGAATTAATGTTTCGGCTGAAGTGGTCCGTTAAATTTTCATAAAAATAACTTTCACGTACGAGCTAAAACAAAGAAACCCAACAATTGCAAACACAGCATTAAGAACGACGTCCAAACTTTGTTAAGAAGTATTAAAAATTTAGTGTCGAGGACTGGACGAAGGTGATTTGGTCAAATGAAATCAAAATTTATTAATTATACTTCGATGGAAGACAATAGGTGTGGAAAAAGAAAAACGAGAAACTTGTAATTCCATACAATTGAAATGACTATATATTACGTGATTATGTATGGTCCAATTTCCATGAAATTTTTTGAGTATAAGGATCTTATATTATTGTACATAACCATAATATTTTAAGGTTAAGGGTACCTTTCGGTTTATGGGGGGAAAACGCAAGACTCACAAATCATACTTTTATTTATAAAGTTGAGTGAATTTCTGAGATATTTGTTGCCATTGTACTCATAAAGACCTACCTCCGTGAATTTTTTCAGATTTTTCAGGTCAAAAGGGTCCAATCGCGAGGAAGACTCCCCGATGCATAAACTGACTTTTTGGTTTCAGAATTTTAAAGTTCTAATCAAGGCTTTTCATTTGATACCCCAATTGACTACTTTTGATAAAAACAAATTACGAACACTTCGATGTAAGGGGGACCCTTTTAAAAACTTTTGAACTTTTTGATATCTAAATTTTTCATATCATTTAAAATAATTTCAATCGATGAGTTCGCTAGTACAACTCCAGTTAATCTTCTTCCTACAGAGACCTCCATCTCTGACCTTTTCACAAAATTTGAGCTTTGTAGCTTCAATAGTTTCTTCGAAAGCTTGCTGTGGCGCACGGCGTTAATTTCAACACAAAACCCAAAGCACACATCCAGAAAGGCATAAGGGTCGTTATCTCATCACAATTTTCAAGTTCTGGATTGGCCACCTCAATATTCTGATTTGATCCCAATTGAGCATCCTTGGGATTGGATTAAAAGTAATCTTGCTAATATGGTCAACTAACATTGATCTGCACCAGAATTATGGAATAAAGCCCATAATACCTGGGCAAATATTGACCCTAATATTTGTCTAAATTTGGTAACCCATATGCCAAACAGAATAAAAGCTGTTTTATTGGTGAAGGGAGGCCAATTAAATAGTAAAACATGTTTCTTACTAAGTTTTGTTAAAATCAACTAGTTAGTTCATTATCTTTTTTTATTTTTGTTAAAACTATAAGCCGAAGAAAGTAGTTAAGCTAATTTTTGTTAATTACTTTATAGATGAAAATAGGGAATTGAATAAATTTTATTTAATAAAATCACACGCGTTTTTATCACTTTCGGATTATAGGAAACTTTTAGGATTTTGTACTAATAGCTTAGAAAACTCTATTGAAATCACGACCTGTCAGTCTGTCCGTCTGAGTGTCACAGTTGCTTTTCTCCGGCACTATATTAGCTAATATTAGTTAGGTAAATCAAAAGCAATCGCCTCTTGAAAGTTTGATTATCAAAAATGTTCAAACATTCTTAAGAACGGTCTCTCTATATTGGAAAGACTATCATTAATTTTTTTTTGCCAAAGGTGATTATGTAGAGTATCAAATAAAACGATCTTAAACGGCATTGATTGCACCGAGGAGTATAGGGGGAAGGAAAATGTACGCCAAATTTTGATTCGAAAAAATATCTTAGAAGCCGACATTCACAAAACATTGTTAAAATTTGTATATATTGTATTTGTATTTCACTTTTTGTTCAATAAAATCGTATTGGTACTCTTAAATTCGATGAAACTTGATTTTAAGTAATTTAAAAGGTCCTAGAATCCTAGCCGTCCTAACCGTTTGAATTTTCTCCGATTACAACAAAACACAGTTTTTCTTCCATATGAGCCTT
This sequence comes from Odontomyia ornata, assembly GCA_963969285.1. NCBI lineage: Eukaryota > Metazoa > Arthropoda > Insecta > Diptera > Stratiomyidae > Odontomyia > Odontomyia ornata. The sequence goes on along the minus strand of OZ017742.1, from coordinate 226,950,589 downwards.
CCATCGAATCATACAATTTGATTGGATCTTCCCAAATTTTTGAGATAAGATGAACGTCCTAAATATCTTTAATATCCCATTCAGTTAATGATATTAGTTATCTTGTAACAAATTGGCGGCCAACTAAAAGTAACAGAACCTTTTCTTCGACAACATGTACTTCATGAGTGTTTCATTGAAGTTTTTCATGAGCATTTTCATTTTTACCATAGGTTGAGTACAAGACCCTTCTGACAGGAGCATACTTCTGTGTACCCAACTTTTTTAAGCCTTTGTGTTAATAACAATGAAAGTTTCTGTGCGACACACTGTTTTCGAAATATTCGTATGGAACCTGAGCCTCCCAAATTTTGGGGCTTACTCGTATTTCTTTGAGAAGAGACATGTGGGAATAAATGTGAATGTACAGGGTGCGTACGGTATTTGAGGACAACTTGAGAGTAAAATTAATTAGCTTGTATTTTTAACATAATTTAATGAAATTTCAGGAATTTTTTATACAACGTTAAATTAATATATGGCTATAAAGTTATTCAATAAAATCGTAATTAGCAGCAATAACCTCTTCGATCCGGGTCCGGAAACGATTACATGCCCAACCAAATGCTCCTTGTTCATATTGACCATAACGGCATTAATAGTAGTCTTCAGCGAAGAAGTTATTGGTCTCACACTCAACTACGCCCCATACGTAATAATCCAAAGGATTAAGGTCTGGGGATCTAGGTGGCCATAGGTTCGGTGTTATGTGGTCATGCAAATTTTCGGCCATCCAATCTTGTGTCGCCATCGCTTTATGTGAAGGAGCAGAGTCTTGTTGAAAAATGTATGGACTGCCTCCGCTTACATTGTCTATCCAGGGTTTCACTACCGTCTCCAAAACCTCGATGTATGCAGCAGAGTTCACTCGGAGTCCTTGAGTAAAAAAGTGTGGTGACATAACATGTCCTTCGTTGCTGACAACATCTAAAAATTTTGTGTGTATAACAACAGGAACCTCCGTAGGATTTGAACATAGCCATCTGTCATTTCTGCGATTGGTCCTTTGATCTTGGTCAAAATTTTTTTCGTCGGAAAAAAACCATAACAATTTGGGCGCCTCAGGGTGTTTGATTTTGTTTAAAAGCCGTTTTGATCGGAGAACTCTCTGTTTCCGTGTTCGTCCCGACATGAAATGTCCTCTGCGCATCACGTAGGACTTATACTGAAGGTCTTCGTGGACAATTCTACGAATAAGGCGCTCAGACACATGAAGCTCACTCGCAAGGACTCTCATTGATTTTGAAGGGTCCTCGTATATGATCGCTTGCACTTGCTCTAAAAATTCTGCAGATCGGACAGTGTCAGAACGTTGTTCGTGCTTTTTGCGTTTTGCAACCGATTCTGTATCGCCTCCTGATGCTTCCAATTCACGGCAAACCTTATGCACTAATGAAAGGGGCCCAATTATATATGGTTTACACATATAGCGACGATGACAGCATGTCTCTTCGTTTCTTGAGTGATGTTGAAATCCGCCATTTCTGATCTGAAAAGGAAAAAAAAATAAAAAAAAAATTCGAAGTTATAGTCACATTTATGCATGTCCTCAAATACCGTACGCACCCTGTAAATTTACTTTCAGTAAATTCGAAGAACCTCGTAGAGCCCCCATTTAAACTCTTAGTGTGGTTTTGCTCTAGTTTTCCTTCTTTGTAGACGGTACCAGCGTGATTTTCTAGGAGTCTTCCGTCATATTTTCCTAGTCCGCATATATACAAGTTTTGCATAGCATGCCTCTTTCAGATAATCTCATTTCAGCATATCGTCAGTCACACGTGTCCACAATAAAGTTTGTAAGCTCTCTCCTTGATGACAATCTCATATTTTAAGCATATTTATAGTTCTAGTTCCCACTTTATATGACGATTCTTTTCTTTAGAGACTGTGACAGCCAGTGGAGTACGATACTCTACTCATAAGTGCATTCCTCGCCGCCACATGGCGTGCATCGTGAAAGGCCCCAGCAATATCAAGCAATGAGGCTTATGCAATTTCCTTGAACACAAGAGGTACAAGGTATTTGCAACATCGATAAAAAATATCGGTGCTTTTATCGACTCCTGATAATTATCGATTGGTCTGAAATACCGATATTATCGATATTCGATATCGGTCTGAGATGTCGATATTATCGATATCGGGCTAAGATGACAATATAATCGATAATATCGGTTCAATATAATATTGGAAACATGGATCCTCAGTCAAGCATCCGCAAACATATTGGACGCCTGGAGAGACGGCTCCTGCGGCGAATAATCGGAGCGAAGCTAGATGGGGTTCAATGGCGAATTCGATACAACCAGGAGCTGTATGAAATTAATGACGAGCCGTAGGTTTCAACTAAATATCGATTCTTTTAAAGACTCCTGTAAGTTATCGATATACGATAATATCGGTATGAGATTGCGATATTGTCGATATTCTGTAATATCTGACTGAGATGTTGATATTATTGATAATATCAGTTTAATATAATATGGGAAACATGGGCCTTCAGTCAAGCATCCGCAAACATATTGAGCACCTTCGAAAGACGGATCCTGAGGCGAATAATTGGAGCGAATGCCGAATTCGATACTAGCATGAGCTGTATGAAATTTATGATGAGCCAGAGGTCTCAACGATTCTAAGACTGCTGGAGCTGCAATGGGCAGGCCAAGTGAATCATATGAATGAACAATGGATACCCAAAAAGTATTCACTGGAAGAATTGAAGTATGGAGACCAGCGGGAAAACTGAGGAAACCCTGGTTCGACTCGGTCGACGAAGACAGTTCATCGCTGTTCGGATTCCGAAATCGGAGAAGTGGTCGATGGACCGTGATAGTTGGAGGCGCTATTTGCAGAAAGTGAAGAAATTTAGCTAGCTAAATAATCTTTTATTAACCTCTTTTTCTTGTGCTTGGGAGGTGAATGCCATTTACGCACAGAGAATGGGACTCCCATGCTCGCAAGAAGGCGACTGGACTACCGACTAAACATCTCCCCTGTCAACCTGAGAACTCAGCCTAGAACCGTTTAACACATTACTTCGGGCCAGGTCTCGTTTTGTTACGCCGTGAGGCGCCTTCAAGCTGGGGGACCCCTTTCCTAGCGGTAGGGGAGAGGGGAAGAGAAAGTGCCAGAAAAGCGATCCCCCAGCCCCAACGCCCCCAGCTGCTGTGAGTCCCTTTTATTAGTTCCATTTATCAATCGATTCGAGTATCGCCGCAACTATATTATCCGGGGTCTGTGTGGACTAGTGGTTAGGGCATGAACGCATAAGCCGAAGGTCCCAGGTTCAAATCTCGTTGGGAGCAACGTGATTTAGTTCAGGGGATTTTTCGGACAGACTATGAGTGTTCACTCAGCGGTGATACGTACTGATTTAATCAGATCATATCATAGCTGAGCAGGCACACGAGAGCATGGTACTGACCAAACCAACTTCCGAAAAAATTCAATACGGTCATGAAAAATGAGATACTCTAACTATCTCTAAGCGAAGGCCCGAGATGGGCTGTAGTGCTACAAAAGAGGAAGGAAGGAGACCTCCCGTCTCCCTGTAGAGGTCCCTTCGTAGGCTGACTCATTTTGTGAACGCAAAAAATGTGTGGCAGGCATCGTCCTCTTCTCCTGGGCAAAACCGACAATCAGCGGACCGTGACTTACCAATCTTGTGCAGGTAAGACTGAAAACACCCATGCCCGCTCAAAAGCTGGGTCAGATAGAAGTCAGTCTCACCATGCCTTCGATTTAGCCACGGTCTCACATCCTGGATGAGGCGCGCAGTCCACCTTCCCTTCGTACAATTGACCCAAGTCTGCTGCCAATCATTTAGCGAGCGCTGTCTCTCCTCGCGGACAACCATCTCCCTGGCATCCTCGTTTCGGCGCAGTTAAAAAGCGCGGCGCTCTCTAGCAAAGAAGGCGACTGGTATCACGCCTGCAATAACTCTCACCGCCGAATCAGAGACTGTCGGATACGAAGATGTAATCCTCAGTGCTCCTCTTCTCTGTACCTGTGCCATACGTTTTCGGTATACTTCCTTACTGAGAGCGTCGCCCCATACTTCTGCTCCGTACAGCAGCACTGAGCCTACAGCACTCGTCAAGAGGCGTTTTCTTGGTGGGCTGGGTCCCCCTACGTTGGCCATAAGTCGACTTAGAGCCGATATTCCAGAAGCAGCCTTTTCAGCCGTTGCCCTGATTTATTAAACTCTTAATCCATTCGAAACGGATTCCACAACGTGTGTGCATTGCTACTTTATTTCAATTATCAGTCATTACTGAAAAAGCAATTGTTGCGACAAGACCGGTGTCATTTGAAAAGTATCTTAGAAGTATATTTGAGCAACTTTAGCTTTTCGTTTAAATTTACATTGTGAAATGAGTGATCCACAGGCAGGACTATCACGGCTGAAAAATTATGGTAGTGGTAATGAAAGCGACTGTTTATCATTTCCACTAAATAGAAAAACAAACCAAAATTTCCTAATGGAAAATAGTGATAATAATTTAGAACATGACGAAAACATAAACTTGGATATTTATGACTTTTTCAATGAAATTTTCGAGGATACGGACAGTGAATATTCCGAAGAGAGTGAAAGTGATTCAAATGAAGATAGTCCGAATTGGATTTGTGATGGTAAATTTCACGAAATTCTATTTCTGGGCAAACATTGCAGGTTTGCAAAAGCTACCCAAAGGAGAACAACTGTACGATTTTTACGAACTTTTATTAGATGATATCTTTTTCAATATGATAGTGAGAGAAACAAATAAGTATGGCGAAATGGTTCTAGGAAGGAAATGGAAGGAACTAATAGTGGAGTTTAAGGTGTTTTAAGCTTGTTATTACACACAGGCACAATATTCTGCCCGAGAATTGATCACTGGAATAAAAGCAAGCATTTTGATTTCGAATGCTTTTCGCGGCATATGAGTAGAGAAAGATTTCAGAATATATTAAGGTCGCTGCATCTTTTATCAGATACTGAAAGTGATCATTGCCTTAGAAAAATAGTTCCAGCCATCACCTATTTTAACGATAAAATGAAAGAAGTCTATTACCCGGATAAAGAGTTGCCATTGGACGAATCTTCATTTCCTTGGCGGGGCCGCTTGGTTTTCAAGCAGTATATTGCAGGAAAAAGAACCAGCATGGTGTAAAGTTATACATATTATGTGAAAGCTCGTGTTACGAATAAAAGTTTATACTGGGAGTGCTGACGAAATAAGTGGGAAACACATGTGGATAAAGTTGTTTTTCATTTGATGAACGATTTTTTGCATCAAAGGCATTCAGTTTTGAATTGGTGCGAAAATTGCTTGAGTGTAGAACTTATTGCACTGGAACTCTGAGAATGAGAACAGGAAAGAATTTTGAGTTGGTCAACGCAAAACTTTTGAAAAACGACTTAATATTACGATTTAGGAGCAATATTCTTATCGGCAAGTTTAGAGACAAAAGAGACGTCTTATTTGTTTCAAGTCAATATAAAGCAACTTTGAAAGAATACGAAAACAAAAGGAAATTCAAATTTCTTAAGCCTGCCGCCCTAAATCACTACAACGAGCATATGAATGGAATCGATCGTATGATATCGTATTATTCTTGTACAAGAAGATCTTTTAAATGGTACATTAAGCTATGGAATTTGCTAGAAACTTTGCTGTTGAACTCGTTCAACCTTTATGAAACATATGTGGTATCAAAAATAAGTAATTTTTATCAGTATCGCCTGGACATTTGGAAAAACCCGTTCAAAGTCCTCGCGATCAGCAACTTACGACACCAGTATCAGTGGATCATCTGCCTGAAGTTCTGCCATAGGGATAAGAATAGTAAAGTGATACGAAAGATCCATCGTATGTGTTTTCAAGCACGTAATTATCGGCGGACTGATTATTCCTGTCCTGCCTGTGTCAGCAATTATGGGCTGTCTTTGGTTGATTGTTTGAAACGATACCATCATGCTCAACAAAACTAAAGATTATCTTTTCCACTTATCTCTCTTTATTACATTTGGACACCTTTTCTTCATTGCTGGAAAAGGCTCTATGCTAAGTAATGATTTCCAAATTAATGTTCATACTATTTCTCACATACTTTATTTTAAATTACATAAGAAATCTATGGATCGTCCTTCCTTGTATTTCTAAATCTTTTATGACTTGCCCATTATAGGGTTTTTGAATGGCCAATTTGTTTCCATTATTTCATAGTGTGAAATTAGAGTTTTAAATAGTTTTATTGCTCTGAAATAAATATTCTTCCCGCTCTCCAGGGTTTCCCATATATAAATTTCTTGCACACATGATTTTATTGCGGGGAGCGGCCTGCACACACGAAATAAGCAAAGGATCGAGGAATTATTAGTGCAGATAAGGTTTTTGACGGTTATTGTTTAAATTCAAGAAGAAAAATTTTGGCTCCTGGGGAGACCTTCCGAAAATATGGGCCGTCTCGAATAGCCCAATATTTCGTATCTGACGTTCTACCTTAAAAATAATAACTTGGATAATTTATGTCCATGTATTCTACTTCTCGGTTGAGTTATTATGGCCACTGCCTTTAAAAACCTTGTATTCGTGCCACGTTCCAGAAACGTTTATTTTTAGAGTACTTACAGGTGTTGCAAGATATAACGAGATTGTCGTCGCCGTCGGTTTTTGCATAATACTTTTGTATGTGCTTTTATAATTTTTCCAAAATCAAATTCACCCTTGCCCTTATCGTTCGAAGATATTGTATAGAATAATCTGGCACTAATTATTGTGCGATGCACAAATAAATTTCCTTATTCTTGACATGGCATTAGCACATGCATCAGGTTTTTAAAACTTAAATTTTTAAAACGTGGGTCAAATAATGCCAAAAACATAAGTATGATATTTCTTCTTCTTCGTAGCACTACAGCCCTTCTCGGGCCTTCACTTCATGCAAATAGCGCCTCCAACTGTCTCGGTCCATCGACCGCGTCCTCCAATTTCAAAATCCGAGTAGCGATAAACAGTCATCGTCGACCGAGTCAGAACAGCGTTTACCCAGTTTCCCCACTGGTCTCCCAACGAATACCTTTTGGGGTATCCGTTGTTCGTCCATACGATTCACGTGGCCAGCCCATTGCAGCTTCCGCAGTCTTACAATCGTTGAGACCTCCGGCTCGTCAAAAATTTCATACAGCTCATGGTTGTATCGAATTCGGCATTGGTTCCCGTCTAGCTTCGCTCTGATTATTCTCCTTTGGACCCGTTGCTCAAAGGCGTTCAAAATATTTGCGGATGCTTAGGTTAGGGTCCATGTTTCACACCCATAGCATAACGCAGGTCTTATCACAGATTTGTATCCTTGGAGCATTGTTTTCCTATGTATGCGCCTGGTCTTCAAGGACGTCAAAACTGATAAAAATATTTTATTTGCGAGCTGTATTCTTCGGCGTATTTCGTCTCTTTTATTACCGGTTCTCGTTACTTTGGCGCCTAAATACATAAATTCACTCACATCTTCGATACTGTATTCGCTAAGTGTGATATTTTGTGTATTTGAAGTATTTTTCCTCGACTGCATCATGAGCTTTCTTATATTTTCATTGATTTGTAGCCGTACAAGTTTTGCTTCGCTTTCGAGTTTCAGGAAAAGTTCTTTGGCAGTTGTTAATGATCCTGACAAAATGTTGATGTCATCCGCATAGGCTACTTCTTGGCTCCACTTGTGTAGTAATGTACCGGGTGTATCGATAGGTAGCCTACTTATGACGTACTACAGAGCCAAATTGAATAGCAATGGGGCCAACCCATCTCCCTGCTTTAGTCCGATATTTGTGTCAAAGGCATCGGTGAGTTGATCATTGATGCAGACTTGGGAGGTCTTCGACGTCATTGTCAGTTTGGTAAGACGGACTTATTTGGCCGGGATGCTAAAGTAAAGCATTATTTGGTACAGTGCGTTACGATCAACACTGCCATATGCTTGCTTAAAGTCAACGAAAACTTGGTGTATGTCTATGTTGAACTCCCAACATTTTTCAACTGCCTGCTTGACAGTGAACAATTGGTCTATCGCCGATCTACCTGCTCTAAAACCACCTTGATACTCTCCAATAATACTATTGGCGTATGATCCGATTTTATTTTTTAAGATCTAAGAAAATATTTTGTACGCCGTACAAAGCAGTGATTTGCCTCCATAGTTTTCGCACTGTAGTTTGTCACTTTTTTTGTGGATGGGGAATATAATTGATTGGCCCCACTCTTTCGGCATATGTTCTTGTTGTCAAATGTGCTAGATGACTTTGTGAATAGCTGCCTGAACACTGCTGCCACCATATTTGATGAGCTCCATTGGAATCTCATCAATGCCCAGCGCTTTATTATTCTTTTGGGCTTTGATGGTGAAACAAACTTCATCCAGAGGTGGTGGGGCCAATGGAAGCTCTCCGGAGGCATCTATAGGCTCCGATGTTCTGGATATGTGCGGAGGATTTAGGAGGTTCTTGAAATATGATGCCCATCTTTCCTTAATCTTGGTTTCATCAGCGATTATATTGGAGAAATCACGACAGAACGCGGTTTTGGGCTGATAAAATCGTTTTAGGCTTTTTACTACTTTGTATACTTGTCTTGTGCTGCAGATCGCTAGACTTACATCGATACTTCTCAATTGGTGGTTACAGTATTTTCTTTACTTACTTCTAATTATCTTATTCGCTACTCTTCTGAGATTTTCATATTGTTCTCTCTTCGTCCTAGTTTTCCTACCTAAGTATTCTTTGAGCGCCTGATCCTTTTTGTCTAACGCATTCTGGCACTCATCATCGAACCACTCATAGCTCTTGCGCCGGGCTTGATGTACGATTGTGTGTTCTGCCACGGTCTTAATAGCTGCTTTCACTTCCATTCTGAACTCGCTGCTTGTTTTCAGCGATGCGTCTGATAAGATAAGAGCCAGCTGTTTTTCGATTGTCTCCGTGAAATTTTTTGTAACAGACGCCGTTTGGAGCCTTTCAATGTTAAATTTTTGTAGCGGGTTGGTCTTTGCCGAGTACGCATTAGACATACGACATTGATTGGTTAATTCGATCAAGGAATGACCTGAGTTACAATTGGCTCCTCGGTATGTACGGGCGTCAAATATGCTCGAGACCCAACGTTGTTGGATCAGAACAGGGTCGATCTAGTTTTCTGTGTTGCCATCTGGTGTCACTCAGGTCATTGATGAGGGAAGCAAATTGAAAGTATGTCTAGATTTCTGCTACATGCAAAGGAGGCTTTATCTTCCAGTTGTTCGCCGATAAGATAGCTCATTTCCAACCTTAGCGTTGAAATCACCCAGAACTATTTTTGTGTCGTTTGTAGGCAATGAGTCGACTAGTCTTTCCAGGTGATTGTAGGACGTTTCTTTCGTATCTTTGTCTTTTCTTCGGTTGGGGCGTATACATTTATCGGCCAGATTTTGAAGAGTTTCGCTTTTATACAGATCGCACACAACCGTTCATTGACTGCCTTAAAATCCATAACGTGCAGTTTGAACTCCCTATCAACAATAAAAGCCACTCCGAATTCACATTTTCATGTAGGTGAGTAGCAGAGCTGTAGATGTGTTTACAGTTATTGGCATTTCTTGGTATTTAATGTCCCATTATTGGGGAACCAGTAAGTCCAATGTGCGACGCCGTGGGGCTTAGGATGAGGAATCTTGGAACCTATGGGTTGGGGAAACATGGCCTCCCCTTCTCCTTTCTCAAATGGACTTGAGACCGTCTACGGTGGAGTTATGTATGATCTTTTAAAACGCCTGTAATGCTAGAACGATCAATGTATACCCAAAAAGGTATTTTCGGTAAGAGAACTCAAGGGCGGAGACCAGTGCGGAAACCGAGGAAACTTTGGTCTGCCTTGGATGACGAAGACAATTCATCACTGCTCATATTTGAAAATTGGATGGACCGAGACAGTTGGAGGTGCTTTTGTAGGAAGCGAAGACCCGAGAGGGGCTGCAGTGCTACGAAGAAGAAGTAATGCTAGAAGTGTTCCTCAATTCGTTGCATTAGTCAATTGCGCAACTTACCATATGCACAAATTTAGAAATGGTGAGATAGCATTTAGCAGATGCCTCTTTCGTCAAAACTTCGAGTGATCGCAAGACATGAGTTGCACCGTTTAGGATACTAAGCTCAACTGCAATGAGGATGGGAGGTACATTAATTAAAAAAAAATTTATATTACTTTCGATCATTAAACCTATAACAGACTAGTTCGTGATGATCGAAGGAGATTAATCCTGGAGGCAAAGACCCTGCTTGGGCTGACGGGCCATAGATGATGATGATTTATCGTTGCATCCCTATTGTGTACCAATGATACTTTGATCTTCTTTGTTAGTGCATATATGGCGGTCTCTAATTTGCCCGTCTTATATGCATATTGATTAGTTTGTAGCGGATGATTCGTAAGTGTATTTGATCTTATACAACTGTCTACTACTTCCTCCATCCTTTGGGTTTATACTGTCATTCTTACCCATCTTTGGAACGAAGACCACATTTGACTCTCTCTACCGCCTCGGTATGCTTTTCAAAGCTAGGCTTCTACTATTTATTCACGTTAGATATGATATGAATGGATTCTATCTTTTAAAAAGGGTGAATATAGTACATCTTTATCTGGTGTCTTAAAGGAACAACAACAGAGGCCTTTGAGCCTCTTCCCAACCTGCGGAGCTAGATATTGAGAGGAAATTTTAAGGCAATGTTAATGGGCCCCTCATCAGGAACAGAACCCCGCAGCACGTCAGAAGATGTTCAGGTGTTTCATCTGTAAACCTGCACACGCCATTCCCCTTGAGACCCATGGCAAGAGTGGAGTTAATGCCCACCGTAAACGCTTTTCTATACAGATGATAGCAGCCTTCTACCATTTCGCCGTCAAGTTCTTCATTTATGATTTCACTACCGGGGAAGTGGATATTCATTAGAAGAACTCTCTCTTCACTAGTTTTCATCAGCCCGTTTTAGCGTACATTTCGACTGTTTCCCTATTTTTCAAAGACTTTTTGAGGCCTTGCTGCAGCACACTGACGTTTTCACAAAAGCTTCTGAGGCTGTGGCGCTTTACTTTGTGGATTTCTTTATCATAGTTTGTTAAGAACCCTATGATAAGCATGCCATTTGTTGGCACGCTTTGCTGCATTACACAGTTCCCGTATTTCATAATTTGAGTTTCGCTAAACCTTCATTCTACCAGATGGGTTCTTTCTCCTTCTATGTTGCGAACAGGACAACTTTGTTGACAGACGTTAAGCATTATGTCGTTGAGTTCTTCTACTCTATACTCAAGTTTTCTTTACGAAACATGTTGCAGGTTATTTTCCAAAGTGGATTGGCACAAAGCCCAATTTGTTCTTATAATGTTCCCTTCCTTTCCACCTCGTACCACAGAATTCGGCTGCCAACCATTGAAAGGCTATACAGATAACTTTTCCGCTAATTACCTGAGGATTAAACGCTCGCGTTCAAGCCGTGGCAATTTTCTCGCCAGTTCATTTGAACTACTGTGTTCCTCTTCGTGGTCAGAGCTGATCTCAAGAACAGCAGATCTTCTGGTCGTATTGTCCGAATCTCCTTTTCCGGATACAGTTGCTCAGGCTCAGGCAGATGTCTTTTAGCTATAACTAAAAAAAATCCTTTTTTCCAATGTACTGTCTGGGGCGACCGAAGATGGAAAGATGAGAAAAAAGTGGACATTTTTTGCGATGGTTGAACCACGTTAATGGCTTTAAGCAACTCATCCACTACTTATAAACCAGTCCTTGAAAACAAGCACAATACATAGTGTTGATGTCATGCAACTCAAAAAGGCGCAGAAGAATGTCTCAATGGATATCTAGGGGTTTCTTCACCTTGCAAAAATTCTATTAGTTTGAGGAAAATGAGTATAGTGGGCAATTTTACCGTATTGCTCGAAGTATTTTGGCGAGGCAAAAGTAAAGAGCACCAAATAACTAGAGATATCGAAAAATCTTGCAAAAAGCTTTTGAGAACAAGCAGAGTTGTACTGGCTTTTCATAACTAATCACGGTTACCTACGTAAGTAACGAAATAAGCTACACACATTCAGTACTCATTGCAAATCATAATTGACATCAGATGGTGAAAGTAATGGGAATAGTCTGAACGGTAATAAAGGTAAATTTTAATTGACCTTGTAAATTCTTATTAACCTTACAATTGCTTGAAAGACCTCCTTGCATACTTCACGTGCTAGAGTAAGTAAATATGCTAAAACTATCGTCAGTTCCAATGGATTCCACTTAACATCGACGAGCGCAAGTATACAGCTAATGCTCATCTCGCTTATTAAGACATTTTCAATAATTATGAACCGCAACCTTCTCACTGATTAGCACCTCAATCGTGGTTGAGATTCCATCACATGGTCAGCGAATGCAGACTTTTTGTTTTGAGGCTAAATCTAGATTAATTCTTGTACACCATTAATTTTGAGGTTGTTCTTTTTTTCAGTACTCATTTCATGTTGACTTTAGGAAAAGCAAAATTTTAATGGAGGCGGTGATAAATGAGTCACTTCGTGATCCGCCTCCTATTAGAAAGAAAGCTATCAGCGCAGGCTTAAGTGCCAATTACCATATCTGCGGTCAATGATTCACCAAACTATCTTTATTTTGACACAAAGGAAAAAGTCAGAAGCTATACGTTCAGGTCGTGAAGATTGTTGCTTCGGTAGCAATGCATTTAACGAAAGAAAGTGCAACTGAATTGTTTATTCATAACAATCAATACGTGCTTCAAGCCCCAAACGAATGCCAGCGTTTTATGGGCTGCACGAAATTCCGCTAAATTGTTTTCATTCGCTACATTATCTCACTTCCTCAATTAACGGCACCGCGCAACCAATTACATAACTTTTATCTAAAAAATTGCGCGCCGAGAATTGGCATCGCTGCTGTTGCACATGGAGAAAAGGTCATTTATTAATAATTCATACCTAATTACACGGCGGTGGAGATGACGACAGTGATAAAGTCGGGGTCGCCGCCCTCTGCGTCTTTGTTTTTGGTTAAATGTCAAATCCCAACTTGGCCGTGTCGTCGTCACCTCTCTCAGCTGCAACACAGGTCACCGGAACCAGATGCAACAAAAACCTGACCAGGGGTCAAGTCGAAGCTGCCGTTGCAGCCGATGTACCGCAATCTCTAGCCAGCCAGCAAGAATGCCAGCCCCCGCGACTTCCTTCGCGATCTAGTCTCTTCACCTCTTCACGACTCTGTTTCAATTTATCTTTCTACCCACTGTACACCATTACACTTTTCACTGCAATTTTCACCTAAGTGCTACCGTGTTTGGGCAATTTCGTTGCCCGCATTAACGCCACTCGCACCGCCACATTGTGGAAAATCGCATTGCACTTTTCGCGAAAATCACTCTATTTAGAAAATCACAGCATTTGCAAAGATTTTCCTCAGGTTCGCACGCACAAAACAACACACTTCACCTTCCGCGGCACAGCACAGCACAGCACGATGACGACCGAGACAACCGAGACGAAAGCGATATTGGCACAACGGGCACAACAGCAAAAACCACCATTTCACTTCGGCTCGGCACTTTGCCCATTCTTCTAATCCCCCTCCACTCTTCACATGTTTCCATCTATCAACACCAATTCGGCTTAATTCCACTAGATCTTTTGAAGTGGAAGCACTGCGCACGCACACTAACGAGCAGTGTTATGAACACACACATCTTCATTTCTTATTGGATTCTGTAGAGTTTGAAAATATTGCACACATACTGTCACCAAAAAGACACACACTAGTTGCCGAAGTTTGTTGCCAGAACTAGAAAATTGTGGTACCTCTCTGTTTGTGTGACATTTTAGTACCAAGTACCAAACGTTTCTTAAAATTTATTACAGACTAAATTTATTTTAAGGAAAATTGTATCATTTGTGCTCATAATTATAATAATAATGTGCACTTGTTTAATATTCTAAATAAAACTAAGTATACCATTAGTTGAGACGATTTATTCTACATAAAAGTGTATCAATGTTAATTTAGTTTTATATTCCTGACGTACCAGAAATGGTAAAAGTTTAGTTTCCAATACATTTAAATAATTATCAATTAAATTAAAAACTAAGAAAAAACTAATTTAATTGAGGTATACTTAATAAATTCAAATTTGCAAATTCAAATATTCTCGCTGTTTCAATTCGTCATTTTAGTACACACCGCTGCAAACTCACCTAACGCAATACAATCTTTGATGGTTAGGAAAATGTTGTGTTCGGCAAATTGACATATTTGTCGCGAGTGCAATTTGGTTGCTCATGTCAACCCTTACGAAAAACTTAAAAATTTGTGGCAGTCAGTTAAAAAATCGTGTTGAAAATTGTGTGGAAACATATCTCTAAATGCAAGAATTGATGAAATCATAGGAGGAGCGATAGGAAGTCGTATGTAAGTAGAGTTTTTGTAGAAAACGTGTGATGGAAGCGTGTACAAGTGGCTGTCATACGATTGTGCGAATAAGTTTTTTTGTTTTCACGGTTCTCCAAGTGATTAGCATATAATTTTCACATGACAAACGATCAAACAAAATTTAAAATGTCAATGCGGAATAGATTTTTCTTTGTGGTATAGTGCATATCATAAATTTAAACGAGCATCATGCATTCATCTTTGGGGTTAGAAAGCTAAGGGTTGTCCAGGCAAGGGGTTGGTCACAATGAAGAATAATTTTCACTTTAAATAATCAGGGTATTTCAGAGGGTGTTTTATCGTTAATTCCTAAAGCTTCTTTGATTGTTGGAATACATCATATATTCAGATGCACGCAAGTAAGTTTTAAAAAAGATGAGATTGCTTCACAATTGTAATCCACAGCTTGTAATACAAGTTGGGATTATTGCATCATTTTGTAATTTTTAGTCTTTGTTTACTTTCTGACCAATTTCACAACTAGGTGCTTATGCCCTTGACAAGTATTTTGCGCTGCTTGATCAAATATCCCACAGCTATGAAGTTCTTTTGGAGAATAAGCCACCCAAAATTTCCGTTGATCCAAAACGTTTTGCAAACTGTTAGTAATGTATACAGTTGTTCATTTACATCGTTTTAATTTCCTTTCTATGCAAGCAAAGTAAAATGGATAAAAAATTATTGGAGAGAGCTGAGGCGTTTTTCTGCAAGTGTTTAAAAGTATACATGTATTACTTACAATGAATATGCATTGTAATATCCTTGATCGGCAGCACATTCCTATCCGGCAGCCCTCGCTTCTTGCAAATAACTCATGTAACTGGTTCGGTCCATCGAGAACACGTCCTCTAATTTCGAAATTCGAACAGCAGTGAATTCATTAGCAAAAAATAGCTTCTTAAGGACATTCCAGTAAAGTGTGGAATATGTTGAACAACCAGCTGTTTTGTTGAGACAAAAGTAGAAAATTTGGTTCTGAGATTAAAGCAGTTTATTTTTCCCCTCCATTCCCTATCACTCTCTCCATTACCCTTTGTCGCATAACGCTCTGCGATCTTCACTTCATTTCGTCGCTTTATAAGACGTGCTTCCCAGGCAATGTTTAAAGTATCAGTATAAGGGACACACAAATTGATATGAAGTAATCCTTGTCCTTGTCCATTGTCAAGCAGGTACTTGAAAAATGCTGGTTGTTCAACATAGACGTATTGATCGTAACGTACTATACCAAATAATGCTTTGCTTTGGTATCCCAGCCAAATTAGTCCATCTTACCAAAATAACAATGACGTCGACAACCTCCCAAGTCCACATCAATAACCAACTCACCGATGCCTTTGACACAAATATCGGACTAAAGTAGGGAGATGGGCTGGCCCCATTGCTATTCAATTTGGCTCTGGAGTACGTCATACGGAAGCTACCTGTCGATACGCGAGGTACATTACTATACAAGTCGAGCCAAGTAGTGGCCTATGCGGACGACATCAACATTCTGTCACGGTCATTAACAATTGCCAAAGAACTCTTCCTGAAACTTGACAGCGAAGCAAAACTAGTAGGGCTACAAATCAACGCAAATAAAACAAAGTTCATGACGCAGTAGAAGAAAAATACCTCAAATACACAAAATATCACACTTGGCGAATACAGTATCGAGAATGTTGGCGAATTTGTGTATTTAGGCGCCAAAATAAAGAAAACGGGCAATGAAAGAGACGAAATACAGCTCACAAATAAAATATTCTATTCAGCATTGACGATCTTGAAGACCAGCTGCATACACAGGAAAACAAAGCTCCAAGTATACAAATCTGTGATAAGACCTGTGTTTTGCTATGGGTGTGAAACATGGACCCTAACCCAAGCATCCGCAAATATATTGAACGCCTTTGAGCGACGGGTCCTGAGGCGAATAATCGGAGCGAAGCTAGACGCGGACCAATGGCGAATTCGATACAACCATGAGCTGTATGAAATTTTTGACGAACCGAAGGTCTCAAGGATTGTAAGACTGCGGAAGCTGCAATGGGCTGGACACATGAATCGCATGGATGGACAATGGATACCAAAGAAGGTATTACTTGGGAGAACTGAAGGCCGGCGGCCAGTGGGGAAACCGAGGAAACGCTTGTCTGACTCGGTCGACAAAGACAGTTCATCGCTGCTCGGATTTCGGAATTGGAAGACGCGGTCAACGGACCGAGACAGTTGGAGGCGCTGTTTGCAGGAAGCGAAGGCCCGAAAAGGGCTGTAGTACTAAGAAGAAGAAGAATCCTCTCTTACTAATCGAGTCCAATTAGTGAACAGCTCTCATAGAAAAAAATAATCATATAATACAACACATCCCGTTGGCACTACCAGCCGGTAAGGTGATTTCCTCGTAAGCACCCTTCATTTCAAAGGGCAAATAATTCAAGTCAAACTCTGTTTAAGAAAAATTTTCTGTTACATAAATACTTCCAACGTAAGCCATTTCAAACATTTCCATGAAAATATATTCAATACTTCAATTGCTACTAAAATAACGAAGCTCGCTTACTTTCCGACCTTCGAACCGCCATTTTATTTTTCTATAATTCTAAGTTTCATCAAAATGCGTTGAGTACCCTGGCCGCTAGAGAGCCACAAATTAATTGAAAAAGTCGCATATTTGAACCACCTCTCTTCAGAAACTTTGCAAAGATGATCGCCAAAACAACAAGATCATTCGATTTAATCACCGTCAAGTTTCACGGACTTTTAGAAGCCTTTAAAATTTCAAACTTTGACTAGCCGCCACTTTGAAATTTAAGACCTTATCTTGACTTTTTTTTTTATTTTACTATGGATACTTCAAGCTTCAAACACACTGCTAATTTTTATCTATATGAGGAGCTGAAGGGTTAACCTAGGGTGCATCAGCAAAATCCAGAAAGAACACGCAGTTTATAATAATAATAATTTATTACTTATAAACTAACATTTACCACAAAAGTTATTATATCTTAATTCTAGGTATTCTACTTAAATTTATAACTCAATTTAAGCCCCGCTTGCCCCAATCACCTCTTCAATCTCCGACTGAATCCCCAGCACGCTTTCTTTAACTGCTCTCTGAATGCTGCTTCAACCGCGGCTTGTAGGGATGCCAGATTAGGTTGTCTCGACTTGTAAGTAACCAGCTCAATAATGCTTCTCACTTAATACTCCAGGGGGTTTAAATATGGGAGTTGGGAGGGACCCGCAGCTTCGTTCTTCAGTGAACACAGAACCAAGTGACAGCGGGCAATTTTTGTTTTGTTTTAGCAGCCTCGGACAGCATCTGTCTCACCTTTATTACGTAGGATGTGTATCTCAGGTCCTCTTCGGCGATTCGACGCATGGAACCCTCACTTACACCCAAGAGGGCCGCCATTTTCCTGAGCGAGCTCCCAGGATCCTCCGAAATGAAGTCTAGGGCACTTCGAACAAATTCCGGGGTACTTGCTGTCTTCTCCTTCGCATGAGTTTTACTTGCTGGACTAGGAAAACCTTCCTCACAATTTTCCGCGGCCGCATACTTCTGAACAAGATCATAAACTGTGGATTACGGATACCCGAAAAACCTTATAATTACTGTTGGCGACCGTCCAGCGCGAAGACTTTCAATAACCGCCGGTCTACGATTGTATTTTGCACTTGATTGCACTAACTCACGCACGAATGCACATACCTACATACGTCAACAAATAACTGCTGTCGTTGAGATCCACTACAGCGACAAATTAATGTGAAGTTACTTCGGATTTTGCTGAGGCACCCTGTATACCTGTATATATAGTATAAATGTATGGGCACTTACAATATATGTATAAGTATATATATATATATATATATATATATATATATATATATATATATATATATATATATATTATTATGGTGCAGCCTCCCCTAATGTATGTACTTTTCATTCGCACCCACTGTTGGCGCTTCTCCACAGTCCGATACCATTTTGTGGCTGCTTGCTTCCTGATGTCATAATCGCTTCTTTGCATTGGACGTTTCTTCGGTCTCTTGGCATCTCTCGGAGATACAACTGTGTTATTCTTGTGGCCCACTTGCTGTGCATTCTCCTCGCATTTAAGGACGTTATTCTTTGTAAGACATCTGTTTTTGTTTTGCTCCTTACCCATTCATTCCTCTTTCTGTCTCTTCTAGTTATGCCTAGTATCCACCTCTCCATTGCTATTTGGTCCAATTTGGCCATAGGCTTTCACGGACGTGTGTGACGGTGCGTTATCGTGACAATACAGAACTCTTTTCACCCCCATATGGGGCCTTTTTTGCTTTATTTCGTCGTTTAATGTGTCCAATAACGCTACATAATACTCTCCTGTGGCAGGTCCTCCCTTCTGCAGGTAATCGATGGTTATTCCATCCGTACCCAAAAAAATGGAGGCCGTCACCTTCCCGGCCAAGCGTTGGTCTTTTTTTTTTTTTTTTTTTTTTTTAAATACCTCCTTCCCTTCCACTCTCTCCATCACACTTTCTTCGTCGCACAACGCTCGTGCGATCTGCACTTCACATTTCGTCGTTTCTACAGGTGTGCCACCCAGACAATGTTTAAAACATCGGTATAAGGGGGCACACAAAAAATATGTGAAGTCATCCTGTTAATCTTTTCATGTCCGATTCGTTAACAGCTCTCAGAGGTAAAAAAAATATTAATTCGACGCAGTAAAAAAAACTCTGAGTTAAAAGAATGGCTGTTTCTTCAAGTATCTCGACGATAGGGTCAACAATGCCCTAAGATGCTATTTTGAAGTTACTGGACAGATAATAATAAATCATAAGGCTAGATGTGTCTTGAGGCATCTCGATGATAGGATAAAAAAAATTGCCCTAAGATGCTATGTTGAAAGTTTCTGCGCTGAGATTCAATCGCTATTCATTAAATAGTTCCTGAGTCTTTTCTTGAAGATCATAAGTGAATTCACTTCTTTTACTGATTCCGGAAGATCATTGTATATACGAAGGGCATCATTTGTAGGATCGTTCTTTAGACGATCTGTTCTTGCAAATGGTATAACAAATTGGTCTGCGTTCCTAGCATTGTATTGATTCTTTTGTGATACCCTAACTAATGGCACTTGTGGGGACAAGTTGAGGTTTAAGCATTTGAAGATAAACTTAGCTTTCTCCATTATAATGATTTGGCTAAAAGTTAACGCGTTACACGATTGGTACACTAATTTTGTTGACGTGAGCCTTGGGAGATTATGCATATTTTTATATGCCTTAGTTAACATCCTGGAGATGATATTAATGTTTATCTTTGATGACTGACTCCAGATTACCACTCCGTAATGTAATTTTGACAATACGAATGCATTTAGAACCAGTTGTTTGATGTTCCTCGGGAATCCCTCGTACCTACGTAATAAGCCGATTATGGGGGCTAATTGCCTTCTTAAGCTGTTTATATGTGGGAACCAAGTTAAACGGTGGTCAATGATTAGGCCAAGATATTTAAATTCAAATACCCTTTGCAGATTTTCGCCGTTAATTTTTATATCAATATCAATGTCTTCCTTGTTCTTTTGTTTAAAAATAACAAACTTAGTCTTTGTTACATTCAGCGCTAGTTTATTTTCGTTTAACCACAAACTATATGTTTTCAGATCCTCATTGATGGAGTCTTCAATGGCATTCTTGTTACATCCTGAGTACAGGAGTACTGTATCATCAGCATATAATGTGTAATGCCCATTTAGTCTACATGTAATCAAATTATTCGTGTATAATAGGAACAAAGTGGGGCCTAGTATGGAACCTTGTGGAACTCCTGATTTCATTGGTGCTGGGTCACTCAAAAAATTATTGACTTCTGTTATCTGCAATCTACCTTTTAGATAACTGTGAAATAACTGATTCGCTTTGCCTTGTACACCATATGATTCTAATTTACGAAGCAGAAGGTCATGGTCGACCGTATCAAACGCTTTCTTCAGATCCACAAAAATGGCAACAGCATAGTCTCCATTGTCAAGCCTTTCATTGATGAAATGGGTTACTGAGATCAAAGCATCAAGTGTTCCTTTGGTTTTTTGAAAACCATATTGATGGGAATTTAGGATAGAATTATCCACAATGAACGATGTTAAACGGGTGTTAATTATTTTTTCAAAAATTTTACTGAATCCTGTAAGAAGCGCAATCGGGCGATAGTTATTCGGGTCCGAACGATCACCTCCCTTAAATATAGGAATTATTTTCGCTAGCTTCCCCTCCTCAGGAAACGTCCCGTTTTTGATGTGCTCATTGTAAAAGTCAGCAAGGAGACCTGCTATTTCGTCTCTGACGAGCATAATTTCATCCATTGTTATGTTATCACTGCCTGGAGCAGTGTTCTTCTTCATTGCCTCGATGGTTTTATGCACCTCGTCTTTGTTGGTTGGATGGATGTGAAATGTGGATCTAGGCGAGGTATTTGTATCATTCCTTATACTTGTTGGAGGAGCACCGAGCTCGCTCGTTATTTTTTCACCAATAGTTGAGAAGAAGTTATTTAGAATTGTTGCTGCTTCATTTTGTTGAGAAGAATCAAGCAGAGAGACTGGAATGATCTGCAAATCAGGTGAAAAAGTCCGAGGAAGAGAGTTATCTTTTACTTCGTTTATTATTTTCCATATTTCGCGATTATTATCAGCCGCTGCCTCCAATCTTTTGGAAAAATATGAAAATTTTGCTTCCTTTACTAGACGCTTTGACTCTTTTTTCGCTTGGATATATATGTACTTAAGCGTCAGATCTTCCATGTTCCGTCTGAAATCCGTATACGCCTTCCTCTTTCTTATACTGGCTTCTATAACTCGTTTCGTAATCCAAGTTAGCTGGCGACATCTAAGTTTTTTCTCGATGGTCGAGTGACGTTTGGATTCAGAGATCATATTTGTCAGTTCTGTTAGATTAGTAGGTTTCTGGGTTTCCAATACCCGTTGAAGATGTGTTTTGAAGAGGTCCTTGTTTACATATCGAAACGATTTGTAACTAGGCTTTTGTTTATGAACGTTGAAGTTTTGGATGCTTATTTTTAGAACCTGATGGTCTAGCTCTGGCCAGTTCTCTACTTTGAAATTAATTTTTTCCGCAGTAAGCTTGTCATTTATGACTATATGATCTAGGCAAGTATTCGAAACAGGACGAGTAATTGTTTCGTTATTAATAACAACAGCACCATTTGTATCGAGAGTATCTTTATATAGCCTTGATTCTGAGGACTCGGTGATTAAGTCAATGTTTGTGTCAGCTACTGTGAGTAAGTTTTTTTCTGCTGAGTATATGTTGTCTAGAACAGAGCAAAGATCTTGCGCGTTCAAACGGCTGGGGTTGTAGAAAGTGCCGATTTTTATTTTTTTACCAGCTTGGATTAACTCGATTATTATCATATTATATTTATCAGGGGTCACACGATTAGTGGTGAAATTTATTGAGTTTTTAATATAAATTGCTGTGCCGCCACCTCTTCCGGGTCTGCAGGAGAAAACTGAATGATAACCCTGAATGTTAAAATATTTAGCTTCCTCAGGATAAATCCAGACTTCATTTAGTATGATCACATCTATGTTGGGATTATGCTGCAGATAAATCTGAATGTCACTTAGTTTGTGCCGTAAGCTTCTAATATTTGCATATAGGAGAGTCAGTTGCTTGCCACTTAGTCGGTTTGTATCGTTACAATTCATTTGCAGTCGTAGTCAATGCTCCTCCTGGCAATCATTATCCTACGTTGGTATTCTGGGCACTGAGTAGAGTCTGATCTGTGGGAGTAATCAACATTCTTACTGTTACCCGCGCAATTGAAGCATTTCTCGAAATCACTTTTACAGGCCTTCGTTTCGTGCTTTCCTGCACACTTAGCACATGTTTGCTCCCCTTCGCACTTTAACGTCTTGTGGTTAAACTTTTGGCATTTATAGCACCTCGTAATATTGTAGTCTTCCTTGATAAAATAAGACCCATAATCAATATTGACGTATCTGTTTACCAATCTTTGGTACATACACCCATTCACCTGCAGAATATGTAACCACTTTCCATTTCTTGTCTTTCTGGCGTGAACTACTTCCATTTTTTCATTCTCCCCAATATTAGGGTTCAAGGAACGTATTTCATTCGTTAACTCCTCAGTAGAAAACTCTTTTTCTAGGCCATTAATGACCAGTCTTGGTTGACGGGATTTGGTCTCCATAATATCATATTCGTCCCGCATTATTTCTTTTGCCATGTTGTAAAGCGTGGTTGTGTTTTCGTTTGATGATGTTTTTATGATGGCACCGCCATCACGAATTGGCCGCAGTAGTTGCAAAGGAATTTTACATTTGGACGGCTTTATCTTCGACTTGAAATCTGCAAGTGTTTTTTCCGAGGACGAATGTTTTTTTGGCTTGATTAAAATCCCTTTTTGGCACGTTGTGTTAGAGTTCTGTTCTCTTGGAGAAGTGGAGATACTTTTTGTGATATCAGCATATGAGGTTTGACGCATAGGTGCTGCTTTTGCAACCAATGAGGTTATAGTGGTTTTCATTTCTAGAATGTGATTCTCGACCTCTTTCATTTGGTTAAGGAGACGATCTTCTTTCGTTTTTTGATGGTAGCTTTTACACGAGGAACACATCCAAATCACATCCTTAGATATATCCATGATTTTGCGGTATGTCTCCTCACTCATTTTTATGCATTTCAGGTGAAACCGCTTATTGCAAATGCCATCGCAGCCCATGCCTTTATGGTTTTCCTCCACTTGTTCCACTGGTTTTCTGCATTTACCACATTTGTCAGCACCAGGTGGCGCTGCCATGATTGGTGATTTTCAATTGGTATTATATATTATATTTTTTAATTGATTTTAATTAAATTTGATAACGAGGATTAACGATTTATAATATGAAACAGTATTTCGAATAATTAAAACAAGAATGAATTGAATTATGATTAAAAAGAATGTTTAAAATTTTCCAAATGAGGGAAAAAGCAAGATGGAAAAAAAAAATACGAATCGATTTATTTATTATAGAAAATATTGTTAGTATTAGGTTTATCAGTATTTTTGGGATTATGTTGGAAATAAATTATTTTATATATTATAGAAAATAATTATATAGAAATTAAAATTTTACTATTAATAATATTCAGAAATGTTCAATTTGTACTACACGAGAATCCCTCTCCTCGTACAAATAATAAATGAAAATAAACCGTTAGCAATGTTAAGCACAAAGAAAACTTTAAGTGAAAAATTTGGCTAAGATGAATACTACTTATCCGTGATTTCCACCGAGAAATAGCAGAGAACCTAACACCAACTTCACTAAAGAAAAAAAACAGCTGATTTCACTTTTTATTTCACTTCCTAATAAATTTTTCTGTAGAGCTGATAACTCAAGTGTCACCATCAATCAGTTGTCAATTTGACTACTTTGATCGGCTTTCGTGGCTTTCCAACCACTCGGTAAACTGCCTATTGGACTCAAGCGTATGGTAATGCATCCACCTTTCATCCATCTTCACAAAACGTTGAAAAAGGTCTCCTCGATTACGCTGCAACACCGCCAAAACGGCAATTGAATCATAACGCGCTGCTGCTTTTGGTCGACGGTCAGCAAACCCATCGCGCCGAAAGCTTTTCATCTCCAAAAAATCGTCCATAATGTATCCCGCCCGTTTCTTTGAAATACTCACGGCCTCAGCTAACTCGCACACCTTCACTTTACGATCACTCAAAACGATTCGATACACTTGCTTTACGATTTCCGCATTCGTAGCCGCTTTTGCCCTTCCAGAGTGAGGTGCGTCTGCGGTGCTTGTACGACCCATTTTAAATTCACTAACCCACCGATAAACTGTTGTTCTCGAAGGAGCAAATGTGGGATGACCTTTCTGCAAGCATTGCAATGATTGTTCAGAAGTTTTTTCCACCAAAAAATAAAGTTTGATCAAGATGTAATATTACTGTCCCTTTTTTGCGAAGTGAAAGTAGCGTCACTCTTGACTGTAGCTTGTAAATGAATGGACGAAATGTCATGAAACTTATTACACAAACTAGTGACGAATGAGCCTCTCGAAATGAGTTATGTCGCAATCTGTTGAAAAATCCCGGGACTTGTTAGCCCATATAATCGTGTGTGTCCAAAAAATAAGGTTGAAGGATTTGGAGAATAATTTTTTTAGGATGGTAATACTGTCAGTGACATCTATATCAAAATATTCATTAGTGTTTGAGATACGCATCGGTTTGTGAGCTGCTAAGAGTGAGTTTTTCGTTTTTTGCGATGTCGAAATTTGTTGAATTTGCATTAAATTTTGTTTGCGGAATCAATTTTCTGCTGCGGATACGTTGAATATGGCGCAGAAAGCCTTTGGTGATGAGGCTTTGTCTAAAAAAAATGTTTACAAGTGGTGTAATGAGTTCCGAACCGGCCGTGAACGTGTCGAAGACGAAGAGCGGCCTGGGCGACCATCAACCTCTTCTCTTCTTCGATTATCGTGGTGTTGTGCATTATGAATTCCTTCCGCCGGGCCAAATTGTCAACAAGGAATATTATTTGAACGTTATGCGTCGTTTGCGTAACGCTATCCGCCTAAAAAGGCCGGAATTGTGGAAAGACAATTCTTGGTTTTTACACCATGATAATGCACCATCCCATACTGCACTTGTAATTCGTGATCATTTCGCCAAAAACTCAACCCATATCGTTCCGCAACCACCGTATTCACCTGATCTGGCGCCGTACGACTTCTGAGCACCCTCCCGTGATGATATGACAGTATAAAACCAATAACGATTCAAACTAATAAGACGAGTGCACTAAAAGCCATTCCGAAATCTGAGTTCCAGGAATGCTACAAGATTGGAAACGAAAAATACCAGCGTGGAGATGTGAAAGGTGGTCGGATAAATTTAGGGTATTCCTCGTATTTTTTATTATTCCTAAATTTAATATCTAAAAAACCCATTAAATATTTAAAACAAGTCCACTTAAATTGTAGTAAACGTGAATGCTTCGTTTGTCATAAATTTTTTTGTAAAGAAATTTTGGAGATTTTATTAATATATTTTCTCCATAACCTCTTGGTGTATGTTATTGCACGTTTGAGAGATTATTAGAATCCATACAAATTTCGACAACATGCGAGTTAGTAAACAACAAATGATTTAAAGTTTATTGGTTTTTCTATCTAATTGATGAATTAAAAGATATTAATTGTGAAATATTTATTAGAAACATCAAGGCAATGTTTTGAATTCCATTGTCAACGCCGTTGTCCGCTTTTGCTATTTCAGAGTGAAAATTATCCTGTTGAACACTTTGTGCCAATGGAATCCAATCCAACGGTACCTGCTTTAGCAAATGAGCTAGCTCGGGCCGTAGAGCTCATTATGAGCCCATCGACCATGCCTGCGGCTCGAAAGGAAGCATATGATGCATGTGAGAGGTACCTTCATAACGATGTTGTTGGGAGAATTATATACAAAAAATTATCTTTTGTTATCACCAGCTTCAAAGATGCATCGCCACTTTGTGCTCAGGCGGGACTATATCTTGCAGGTGGTCAGTACACCACATGCGTCAGGCACTTTGGTCTACAATTGATGGAACATACAGTCAAGTTCAAATGGAACACTATATCGCATCAGGAGAAAATATTCATCAAGGTAATTTCTAAAGTATGCATAAATAATCAACTCTGCATTAAATATACTCTAGGAAAGTGCCATGCAACTTCTTCTTAGTGGAGTTGGTCCAGCTGAAGATATCACGTTAGCCCCCTTGAAAGACGCTTTGTCTCGGATCATTGTGGAAATGATTAAACGAGAATGGCCGCAACAATGGACCACACTATTGGCAGAATTGTCTGATGCATGTGGAAGAGGTGAAGCTCAGACAGAATTGGTGTTGTTGATTTTCCTTCGTCTTGTTGAAGACGTAGCTCTTCTGCAGGTAACTAGTTTATACACATGTTAAGTGCTATTTTATTTTTCATGACTCTTTTACAGACAATCGAATCCAATCAACGACGAAAGGACATATATCAAGCCCTGACACTTAAGATGGATGAGATTTTCGACTTTTTCCTACGTCTCATAGAGATGCATGTGAATGCATTCCGTACCACAACCTCTGTAGGAAGTTTGCAAAAAGCAAGTGCACACAGTCGAGTAGTGCAAGTGGTGCTTTTAACACTGACAGGCTTTGTGGAATGGGTTTCAATTGTTCATATTATGCGCGCTGAAGGCAAACTCCTTCGGATTCTTTGTATCTTGTTGGATGATATAGTATTTCAAATTGATGCTGCCGAATGCTTGTCGCAAATTGTGAACCGCAAGGGCCAAGTGAAAGATAGAAAACCCTTGTTACTGTTATTCGGTGATGAACCAATTGAATACATTTATCGTGCAGTTGGAATGATTCCATCTGGATCATCAAACATTGAACATAATTATGCATTTATGAAGAAAATGGTTTCAGTTTTAGCAGGACTTGGTCAACAATTGACGGCTCTGTGGGGAAAAGAAGACATTGGTCGTCCAGCAACCTTTGCCAAATATCTGGAAGCTGTCTACATTTTAACCAGGCACCCTAGTCTTACCCTTTCGCATGGCGCTTCTTTGATTTGGAACATGCTATTGAAGCATGAGCACATTTCAAAGGACGCTTTATTTTTGGAATATATTCCAAAAGTAATCCAATCTGTTGGTCCTAAAGTGATAAAGGTAAAGCGAAACTATAAAAATGATGGCAAGAATTTTGTTTATTGCTAATTTCAGATTCCATATCCAACTTCTCGCCCCATGGCCATAGAAATGAATTTGGAATCATATGTTAGCATAGATTATGATAGTGATGAAGAATTCACAATTTTCTTCCATCGCTGTCGGACTGATTTCTTAGAAATATTTAGGCAAAGCACGCTGATAGTTCCATTAGTAACATTCGCATATTGTGAGAATTGGCTGAACGTAAGACTGTCCAAGGCACATTCCGAAACATACACAACGTAAGTGAATGAAATTATAGAAAATCCCCTAAAATGTTTAATATTTTCTAAAATATAGATGCAGCATTCATGATCCAGTTTATATGGAATGGGAGGCGTTAGTAGCCGTATTGGATGGTGTTTTAAGTCGTATACTCATGGTATCCGAGCGGCCTTCGGTAACAGCCGGACTTCGGTTGCTTGAAGAATGTATAAAAGTTGAAACCACCGATCCGTTGGTTCTCTCCGTGATACTCTCATGCATTTCCGCACTATTTGTATTTTTAAGTATGTCTTCGTGCCAAATACCCCAAGGAAATAATGCAGCTTTAACAGGAGCGACTCTTTTGCGGGTGTTGAATAAAATTTTTGCAGCGTTAGTATTCAGCGAAAGCTCAGAACCTAAAACACCCAGATCAAAAGCTGTGAAAAATCTACGACGCCACGCAGCATCTCTGATGGTTAAACTCGGCCATAAATACCCATTGCTGCTCCTTCCCGTCTTTGATCAGATACACATGACTGTAAAGAACTTAATACAGTCCCAACAAATCAACAAGATGGAAGCGGTGACTTTGCAGGAAGCGCTTCTTCTTATATCGAATCATTTTTGCGATTATGGACGTCAAACAAGTTTCGTAAAAGAAATAATTGACAATGCCCAAACCCAGTGGACTGAATTAGCTCCGATATTCCGATCGGCTCCAGATTTTATCCGTTTTGTAGGATTAGACAAGCCTCCCATCATGCCACTGGAAAATGATCCATGTTCTATACACCGAGGGAAAATTATCGACGCCTTACATATTGTGCTGGGTGTAGTTAAGCGATGTTCTTGGCCAGATGATCCCGACCGAGCATCGCGAGGTGGTTTTGTAGTTGGAAGGACTGAATCATATAATCCCGTGCACCGAAATCCTGCAACTCCCCATGTCCTTCCCCTTCTGCCAAATATTTTCGCGTTGCTGCGAGTACTTAACGAATTGTTTAGTCCAGAAGCGTTAGCTATGTTGTCTGATGGTTATAAGAATGTTCACGCCATGCTGGAACATGAAAAGAAAACATTGATGGGTATTTCGCCAGTGTTAACAGATCCTATGGATCCATCGATTAAGAAAGTTCCAACGGCTCTTGATAAGATGCAGCAATTTTTAACTTTAATTTTCGATGGATGTTATCATATGATGGGTGCGTCAGGGCCATCACTCGGCCGGGATTTATACCAGTGGCCTACCCTGGTAAGCGATTTAATTGGAAGTAGTTTCTCAAGCCTCGATCATATTCCTGATTATCGTTTGCGAAGTATCAATCGAGTTTTCTTGAAACCATTTGTGTACTCCTGTCCATCAGCATTCTACGAGCAAGTGTTAATACCTATTTTTGCTCATCTGTCTCCTATAAGTATGTGCATTTCTTTGTTTCGAGTCTGAACTTCGTTTTTATGGATTTTACTTACAGTGCTTCATCGGTTAAAGGCTCGTTGGGAATACATTACAGCTCTGTATGCAGCTGGCAAGTTAAATGACGAAGACGATACGCAAGAAGTTCTTGAAGACATGCTAAATCGAACTTTGACTCGCGAATACTTAGATGTGTTAAAAGTAGCGCTTGTTGGAGGTTCCATTACATTGAGTGAGCATTTAGGAGGTAATTCGGCAGATGCTGCAATGGATTTCGAAGATCAGTCGATGGACGGCATGGTTCAATCTATGACGCGAGCAACGCAGTCAGCAATGGCGGCCGAAGTAATCAGTGATTTAGGCGGTAAACTGCTACGCAATCAGGCGACTTGCCATCCAATTGTGTTAACAATTTTACAGTAAGTACTATACTCGTAGTAGACTTCGAATTGTTTCTGGAATCTTACGCTTTTATACAGCTCAATATTCTGGAACGACGGCCAGTCAAGTTTGAAAGCTGTTCAATTGGCGGGCCCAATAATTCGTTTCTTGACAGCAGAACATCTACTCTCTGAATGGTTGGCTACGAACACGATGGCTTCAATTTTACGAGCGTTACAAATTCACGGGCAACACGAATCAAATCAAGTAAGTTATATTCAATAATCATGGTTAATTTAAATGCTTAAAATTATCCCAATATTACAGGCAAGTTTAATAACGCTTGGAGTTCAAGTTTATGAAATTACACGTCCTAAATTCCCGTCGATAATTTCTGTTATGCAGCAGATACCAAGCGTCAATCTTGCGGATTTGCAGCAACTTGATGAGAAAATCGCGCTAGGCCAAACGAAGGGTAATAAGATAGACAAAGCGAAAAAGGACTTGTTTAAGAAAATCACAGCGCAGGTATTAAAAGATGGACAATTAACTGTAACATCGTTAATAATCTCTGATTGCAGTTAGTTGGATGCAGTATGAATCAACTATTTCGCCAAGAGATCGAAATAGCCAATTTACCACCAATGAACTTGCCATCACGAAACTCACACCGAATTCCCGACATCATTGCAAGTAATGGTCAAAATATCGGCTTAACTGAATTATTTAATCCTTCGTAAGAAACTTTGAATTTTAATTTAAAAACTATAATAAGAATGCTTTTATAATTGTAACTGTGCTTACTAGTTATTTTAATATTATGAAGTTTTAGTGTTTAATGAATTTTAATATATACATGAAGAATATCATTAAAGGAAATATCATTACTGAATGGTACCAGCTGCATCTGATAAAATTTTAATGTATAAGGAACGTTAATTATGAATTAATGATGACAATAGACTATGGAATACAGTTATATAGTAACACTATCATTTAAGATATGAAGTAGAATAATACACATAATTGTAGATAGATGTATGTGCGCGCATGGATAAGAAAGACAAACATTAATTGTTACGAAAACAGAAGAAAAAAAAATTGAGAATATGAAAGTGACATTAAATGTTAAAGAGCAAGCACAAAAAATCATCGATCACTTTTTGAGATTGCTTTTGTTAAATATTTTTTACACTATGTATCATCAAAATATCGAATAAGGCATATAATTATACAGTTTGTGGATTGTGCAAGCAAATATGTAAAGCTAATTATTTTGTACAAATTATTTATTCAATATTCTTTGGATTTTCTTGTAAATCAAATACTGGTTTTGAATTAAAACATTACTTTGTTATTTAATGCAAATTTTTTGTTTCTTTTTTGCTAACATTCTTTTAATCATTACCAGGGACGTACGGAAACAGATTTTTTCATTGCCCAAAAATATTTGGGTTAAATAAGTAACTTAACAGTTGAATTTCCTTAGATGCTTTGAGAAATGGTAAATAAAATGTGCATTTATTAAATAATTTGATTTTTGGATCCGTGCAGAACCGACGTAAGATAAAAGCCGTTTAGTAGCAGTGCCTCTGACCACATGTAGGCCTTTCTCGCAAATTTATATGGCGGTATATGAAAAACAGAGGAAACGCTGGTCTGACCCGGTCGACGAAGACAGTTCATCGCTGCTCGGATTTCGAAATTGGAGGACGCGGCCAATGGACCGAGACAGTTGGAGGCGCTATTTGCAGGAAGCGAAAGCCCGAGATGGGGCTGTAGTGCTACGAAAAAGATTGTGGTGGTGCTAACGAAAACTTGAGCTTTTGTACGGTTTCCGGACGGATTTCAACATTGAGTCCCGTACTGCCCATGGAGAGGCCCATTGGAACACACCCACTTGGAGCAGGATGATACGAATATCGCCCCAAGCATTAAACGTGACTGGAGAAATTTCTGCCTATAAAAAGGACGTGGACTTACTGAGTGTATTCGGAAAAGAGCCCACCACTTGAGGGGCGAAAAACCATGGTTCCACACCCCGGAGATCGGCAGCCATGTCATTAAATCAATGGACAGAATTCTGGTCAACAAAGGAGATAACTTCAGACTTTTCAAGCAAAATGCGTAGATTTTGAAATGTGTCCTGCAACGAAGTGGACAACCTTGATCACAAGTTTGTTTTAGATGTGATACATACAAAACAAATACAGACGGGTTTGACTTCTTTAACGAATTCAAAGGATTTGACATAGTAAGGGACATGCTGATAAAAAACGAAAGGAAGTTGATCGTTGAATTTGGAACTTACATTGACACTGCAAAGATTAAGATTTATAAATGGTCATCAGCACCAATATAACCAAAATATGGAGAGCTCTTGGAAGTTCTTCGGACTGCTTTTTACACTATTGGTCGCGTTTTGGGCTCAGTATGTGAACCAGTCCTGCAGTAGTCGGGACAACGTATCGAATTCGCTGGCCAGTGCCTTACCTTAGCCCAGGCCATTTTTCGGACCTGTCCTTTTTACCGGTCCTACCATGGAATTTAATAACCGGTCCTATCATGCAATTTAATAACAAATTGAGTAAGTAGGAAAGTACTCCTACCAGAAGGTCTTTGTAACCACCCTAGGGTTCGAAACAAGTTTTCTGATATCGTAAATCGGCGACTTTAATTATTCATCCAATACTTGGGTAAGAAATCGTTCAAATTTATGAAAAATATGCAGAGTTTCCTTCATAAGCACGTTGCAACCGCCATTTTGTTCCAGTTTGAATAATTTTTCTGAATGCTCAGCCGACTGAAGATATTCAAAATAAACACTATCCCTTGAATTTTCATGAAAATTGGAGGAAATAAAAGCGCTAGGCCAATTTGAAATATGACCCATCAACACGTTATTGTTGTTGTAATACCATACAATTGAAATGGCGATAACTCACTTGATTATGATTGGATTCCCATAGCATTAAGTTCTTACATCAATCTATATAATTGCTGAATTTCAAGAAGTTTAAAGGTACCGTTTTAATTTTATGGGCGAAAATGTATAATCTACAAATCATACTGTTATTAACAAAGTTGGGTGAATTTCGATTGCTGAGGTATTTGTGGGCCTTGTACTCATAAAGGCCCGCCTTCATGATAAATTGACGATTTTTCACATCGTGTCCAATCGCGAGGGGGGTACACACAAAATTTTTGGAACATTTTGCCTTCCCCCCTGAGCCATAAAATTACTTTTTTATTTCTGATTCTAAAAGTTATAATCAAGACCTTTTATTTGATACCCCACTCAACTACCTTTGATTAAAAAAATTTTTTAACGACTCATGCGTTATAAATTTTTAGTAAAACCTAAACTTCTGAGAGACCATCATTTCTGACCCTTCACAAAGTTTGAGCATTTTAGCTTCTATACTTTCCGAGGAAACTTTCTGTGACGCACGGAAGACGGACAAACGGACGGACAGACAGGTCGCAAAACTAGTAGATCTTTGTACAAATTTTTTTTACAAAGACCTAAAAAGGACAAATGCTGGGTACCGAACGAGTTCCGAGCAGAGGGAAAAAAGATTTCAGAATATTCATAGTGATAGACTTAACCTTTAATTTTACACCACCAGTGTTAATGGGAAATAATAACTAGCAATATGGAGATAAATCAGCCCAAAGCAGAGGCAGTCCCGTCTATCCAGTGCAAATCTAACTAATACGACCCAGAATCCAAAGAAAAAATCCTCCCCATGGAATGGAAAATCAACGGTAAACTCGTCAGGTTGACACCGATGAGGTTATTTATGCTCAACGAAGAAGCCAAATATACTGTCGCGGATGTCAAGGAAAATGGATTAAGACAAAGTTTTCTTTGATACATCTAACGAATCTAAATCTAACGACGCGACGGAAAACGACGTCCTCAAGAAAAAGAACGTAAAAGCCTTCATTCTAGGCAGATATGATGTAATTCGGGATGTCGAATTAGGCTTTGACCTTAAATAGCAAAGCATTGTAACAAGATGGGAATATTACCAAATAACATTAAGCTTATCAACGCCACAAGACAAGAAGAGAGATGCTGAGAAGGCTGACAACCTTATTCCGACAAAATCAGTTAAGATAACGGTTTCGGGCAATACCTTCCCAGATTATCTAAATCTCGCATACTTCAATGCTAATGTGCCGGAAATTTCAATTCCGGCCCAGACAGTGTAGGAACTGTGGCAGGCTGGGTCACTCCTCCACCATCTGTAAACACAAAACACCGAGATGTTTAAAATGCAGTTCAACTGAATGCAATGGAACTTGCAACAACAGAAAATGTTTGCTATGTAACAGCAAGGAGCATGTAGCCATGTACCAAATATGCCCCAAATGGGTTAAATACAAGTATGAAGCTGCAGTCAGCTCCATATTAAGTGTCACCAATAGGAAAGCAAGTGTGATAATCAATAAAAGCAGATATGAAGGGCTGGACCTTGAAGATATACAATAGCTCAAATGGACTTTCCCCAATTGATGAGGAGCAAATTTACTAATGAAAGAAAGTCGGTAGGAGATATTAGAAAAGTCTTTATGAAATATACAATCGCTCAAGTGGCGGCCTCTCGTGAGAAAACTAAGATTAGAAGCAACCAAAAGGAGCAAAATGTTTTTCCGGCAGTAGAAAACTGTGAACTCCCCATCAAGCCCATAACCGTGAATCCCCACAAAATAACAGACGTTGAAAAAATAATACACGAATTACAAAGACACCTCGTCACTAACGATACAGGATTTTCAAAAAATCTACATGAATCTGCTAGAAAATTTTTCCAAATACCTTGCTCGGGTTACGAAAGAACAACACCCAAAGTACTTCATGTGCATCAAAAAAATAAATGTTCTAGTGTTTTTCTCAAATAACCAAAATTAAACCACTCACTAATTTAAAGTGGGTACTCACTTAAGATATGTATATACGATATAAATTCAAATTTTATCCATTTTTTATACATATCAATAAATCTTGAGAAACTACCGACACATCACTACGTTGGTCTGTCGATTAAAATTACGCTATAAAAATATTTGCAATAATACTTAAAGAGGGTGACGTGGTTCCTTCCCTAGCAATTATCATCAAATCAATAATACTAACCCTTCCCCACCAAATTAATTCAACTAACCAATCCCTGAAGGAGTTTACTTGATTCTCTCTTTGATGAGGCAAACACAAATTACTATCACTTACCCTTCAATCGAAAATCTTGACAAACTGCGAAGAGTGCCCCGCTGTGGACGGGGTAAACATCGAAACCGCTTGCCAGTGACTTTAGCCTTTGCCCAGGCCAAGTTATCGACTGGAACTCATCCGGTCAACCACGCTACTTTAAAAAATAATGTATCACAATAGGTGTCCTTGTGTGTCGATTATTGTTGTTAAGCACAATCACGCACAACGAGTTATGACAGATTCATCCGGAATTGTAGAGCTTCAAGTGAACATCCTCCGAATTATTGAACTCCGTAATTGCAATGTTCTGAAAACATCGAGGGCTTATCCGAATCGGAGCATCTAGAAAGCAACGGCAGAAAAAATCAAGAAAATGTCAAATTGTAAGGTTTGATCGATTTACCCCAGGGTCAGTGAAGTTTCTTTTCTAGGCAAAAACAGGTTTTTTGAATAGGGGCCTGACCATATATGAGGTGAACCTCAAAGACATATTTATTTGGGCAGTTGTATAAGAAGTGTTGATGTAATCCGCATAATTTAATTCGATGTATGCAGAAGGATATAATTGGACACCATTGTTACCAAAAATTTGAATCAAATCGTGAAAGCAGGGATTTAGAGCAACGATTTTTTCATAAATTTAAATTTGTAGAACTGTCTATAATAGTACCATTTTTGTGAAAGAAGCCGTGTGGGTATCCTTAAACTCAACGTAAATTCGCTTAGGCAGTAATATGCACTGTCAATATATCAATATAAAATAATCGAAATAACTAGAATAATTTTTAATTTTTAAAACCCATCATTTATTTCATATGCCTTAAATATGCATACAATGCATAATTTATAAAATGTCCATGGATGAGCTAAAGTTCTTACAACTTTAGCTTAGTACGTCTCCAGTGGCGCCTCTTAGCGTTATATCTGAAATTAATAGAGAAAATACAAACTTTAATTAAATATACAAAGCCTAGCTGAAAATAAAAAAAATAAATCCAACTCAGTGTATGCTACATGTATTATTTTATTAAATAAAAAAATTCTTACAAATGGTGAGTAAACTAGAATATTGTTACCACCCAATGGTTATCATTAACAGAAATTAAAACTGTGGATAAATCATTTCTTAATAATTTAAAGGTGGCGAATACTTCAAAACAAAATTTATTTTTTCTTCGCAGTTTTAACACATGAACACAAACGGGCAGCAGTCGAAAAGAAGGATCAATATGAAGAAATATAATCGAGCCTGAACACGCTCGAGCTCAAAGTTCTCTGGAAAATAGCTCCAAATGAAGAGTGCATATTCAGGGTTCTCATGCAACAGACAGGCAACTGCGAAAATATTCGCAAGACCGGAATGATTGGGAGAGATTTACAAGTCCAAGGCTTAAATAAGGGTTGTCTCATTATTGATTGTGTAAACTAAAAGACGTAAACAAGGAATCAGAACGGGTTGTTTAATATAACATGATTACTTATTGCCGGAATAAATTTGACACAAATAGGCAGTAACTGGAAGCAAGTCGATATAATAGTCCTAGAGAACAGCAAATATGTCATATCATGAATTTAAGTAGACAACCAGAATCTTCCCACATTTTAGTAACTTGATCTGATTATTGTATCGGATTTATCGGCTTCCCAATAATTCTGAGAAACCCCAACTACAAGGTGCGTTCCAAAATAAACGAGATTGAGCTAAAATAGAAACGGCAGAGCTTTGTTCTGATAAATTCGAGTTTATTTATTCAAATTAGTCTCCTCCGGCATCGATACACTGTTTTGCGCGATCCAAAAGCTTTTCGAAAGAGTTTTTCAGGTCATTGACTGGAAAGTCCTTCAGGATATCGGTACAAGCCTTTTGGATGCCCTCTACGGACGCAAAGCGTTTCCCTTTCATGGCCAAACGCAATTTTCCGAATAGGTAGAAGTCGCAGGGAGCCATATCAGGCAAATACGGCGAGTGATTAATGGTTAAAAACCGATTTCTAGTCAAAAAAATCAGTCCCAAGAGTGGATTTTTATGACAAATGTCTCGTTCATTTTGGAAAGAAATACAGACCTTTCGTAAGCACAAATGATGGGTTAAAATGCGATAAATCGATGTTTTGGAGATATTCAATTCCGATTCCATGAATTTCACCGATGATTTCGACTCATTTTTGATAAATTCACGCACAATTTCGATGGAATTTTCGGTGATCACTGATTTTGGGCGGCCCGCATGTTCATCGTCATTTATGTCCTCACGACCATCTCTGAAACGTGAAAACCACTCATTGACTCTGGCACGAGATAGACAATCATCGCCATAAACTTTTTTCATCAATTCAAATGTTTCGGTAAACGTTTTACTGATTTTAAAACAAAATTTGATATTGGCTCTGTTTTAACTCATTTTTGTACCGACGATACAAACATACTGTCACTTTAGACGCAATAACTTTGCTTCCACTGAACCGAATGTCACCAAACTTTCACTGGAAGTCAGGGAGGGATGTTCTTTCCAATGCACTATCTCATTCATAGATGGCGCCACCAAAAAATTTTATGACAAAAGTCTCGTTTATTTTGGAGCGCACCTTGTATAATGTTATTGATAGTTCAACTACCGAACTTTATACCTCTATCTGCTGTTCGCTAGATATTGTAGGTTGAAAATGTACAATCGAGCAATAGAATTATACCTACGGAAATGACCTTATAATCGTTAAAAGGACTACGACATTCGATTCTTCTCTCTCTCTCTCTCTGGTGCTGTTCAGTACAAACCAAATCAGTTCGGTAGAAACATTCTGGCTATTGGGAAAATAAAATAGACTGGGTGCGAATGAGATCACATACAATTTTGAAACTGAAAACCCTGGTGAGATTCGTGAAATTTTAGTAGCTTTTACTGCCGATGGAAAATCCAAATCATGTGTTAACGTTCAAGCCAGTATAAATGAAAGAGTGTGGTCCACCCGCATTGAAGTGAAATTATTTAATTTTTGGCTAACAAAACGCTACGCCTTGGGGGGAAAACATGGACGAAAAAATGAAGGACACGTATTTACAATCACACAAAAACTCTGATTTATTGCCCATTAAAAATTAAAAAGGGAACCTCGGCAGTATCAACGTTAAAGTCAGAAATGAGCAAACCAACCAAAACGGCTGAATTTTCAGAGCTTCAATGACGATAGCAACAACTACCAGTACCTGGTCCAATTCGCAAGTCCCACAACGACAATTCCGCAAAAAGATCTAGGGGTCACCGTGTAGCTGTAGCTTCAACCAGATCAACCATGCATAATGCAGGAAAGTTAGGTTTCAAGCACATTCGATTTCCGTGATCATCGTGAAAATTGTAATTTGGACCACTACGCAATGATAAATGGCTGCAGCAATGGTAAAACCCTTGAAGAAGTCTTTTCTTCGTTGTAGCACCGCAGTTCCACAAAGCATTTGCTTGCTGTAAACAACACCTTTAATTTTCTCGATCTACTGACCACGTCCTACGATTTTGGAACTTTAGCAGCGAAAGTCAATTGGTTCTCATTCTGGAAAATATCGCTAAGAGCGAACAATTTCCTATGGATAAAGGGATGTTGCCAATTACCAACCGTGACAGACAGAACAGAAGTTCGTAGTGTCGCACGGTGCAAACGAGTTGGTTAGACGATGAATGTTAGGGTTCATACACAAACATTCGAACAAAAATCAGGCGAATCACCAGGTTACATAGAATCCTGAAAATCTCTGACAATAAGTGATACAATCTTTGAGCTAAGGTCCACCACGGTGCTAGTTTTTCTGGGTATTATATGACCCGTTTCAAACCGATTGCATTCACCGCACACATGCTCTTGTCCCGTTATACCAACTGGGTTAGGTCGTGCACATGTCACAAGCATGTAAATTACGAGCAACCTAACATTAAACCAGTTCAGCAATAATACAAAAAGCCAACAAAGTACCCAAAATCAAAAACACATTCCATCTAACGAGGTTCGAGTTGATGAAAGCTAGATAAGGTCAAATAGGCACCATGCGTCCGAAATTAATCGCACAGCTCCGGAGCATCAAAGCCCTTAGACTAGGCTTAGAAATTCCGCCAAGCCTCTCCCATATTTCAAGAAGTTTACTCGGTTAAAAGGCAAGAGAAACCAATCAGAAGCCCATTAACTTTTGAGATTGCATAAAACAGAAAGCCGTCTACGACCAAATTAGCCATGAAACATGTAACCAAGGACAAGTGTCACGTCAAAATGACTGGTATCACTAGTTCATTTTAAATTTTCTACTTTGGGTTAATTTTATTTGCCACAACGATACCCAAACAATTAAAGACATTATCAAACAAACATTATTATGTATTTAGCTTTATTTGTTTAGGCATGCTTGGAAAGTTCTTATTGATCATTGGCACTTCTACCACACCAGTCAAAATGACTGGCGCATTCTTTGCAGGGATATAATGAGTTTTCGTATCTAAAATAAATAAATAAATAATGCAACTTCGATTTTAGGTACTTGCAGCACTAATGCGATTCAGGAAAATCATTATCCTCCAACAATATTTTATCACTGTTCAGTTTTCTTTTGAATTTAGAGAACGCGGTTGTGTAATTTTTTCGTAAGTTCTAGAAAGAAAGATTAGTTTGGGCATTGAAGTATTCAAAAGTGAATCCTTTATCTAAAAAACAAAAAACAGTGAAATAGTATCTTTTTATTAACTTGGAGCTATCGGCAGGCCCTCAGGAGTAAGAAAACTACATTATGGAATACTATTCTTCTATTAATTTTATCTCATTTTATAGTTCGCCAAGGCCTGAATACGGAAAAACGCGTGAAATCTTCTGTGCTTTTGAGACATATAGCTGATATACCTTTGGATTGTTCGGATGTCGAAAATGGTCAACTTAGTGATAGTGAAGGTGAGTTGTTCGAAAAAAAATGGTAGTAAGTACCACACACGCGCCGACCAGTAGTGAAAGTGAAAATTCTGATAAGGATAATGCGGATCAGTCTACCGATAGTCAAAATGAGAGAATTTCAAATATGCGCACAAGAAGATGCATGCGATTGCCTTCCACTTCTGATGAAGAAGATGAAGCTGGAATGCAAGATCAAGAAAATAATATTTCTGCAGATGGAACTATTTGGAAAAAAATAAGGACATGTTGCTGGAAGATTACCTGCTTTCAAGGATGTATCTGGGCCTACAGCTCACACTAAAAGGAATATCATGAAAGGGGAGATAAAAAGTGCATTTTTATTAGTAATTGACCATTGCATTCTAGAATATATAAGAACATGTACAGGGTTAGAAGCGTCTCGAGCTTTGGGGCAAAATGGACCCTTACGCTAGCGAAGCTGAAGGCTTTCATTGCAATACTATATGCAAGTGGGGTTTACGAGGCAAATACGTTACGGCTTGAATACTTATGGAATAAAAAGTGGGGACCAAACTTTTTTGCCGCAACTATGAGCAGGCACAATTTTACAGAAATCAGAAATCCGTTTTGATAAAAAAAAAAGTGAGAGGCGTCAGCGCTTGGAAGTCGACAAATTCGTTTTAGTCTCAACAGTCCGGAATAAGTTTATTGAAAACAGTCAAAATTGTTTCAAACCAGGCCCATATATTACAGTAGATGAGCAACTATTTCCAACGAAGGCCAGATGCAGATTCACACAATATATGCCAAACAAGCCTGACAAATTCGGCATCAAATTTTGGCTTGCGTCTGATGTTGAAACTATGTATGTTATAAATGGATTTCCTTATTTAGGAAAAGATGAGCAGAGCGATCCATCAACACCTCTAGGTGAATTTGTTGTGCTAAAACTTGTAGAACCATATACTTTGAAAGGTAGACCTTCACAACAGACAATTTTTTTACAAGTTATCCTCTGGCGTTGAAACTACTCTTCAATAATACTTTCTTGACTGGAACGATGCGTGCAAATAAAACAGAACTTCCAAAAATTTGCAATCAGGTTCCAGAAGGTAGCCACTAAGTTTTTTTTAATATTCTTGATTGAGCTGGAATAAATTGTCTGGATTTTATATAAAAACACGACGGGTGAAAACATATCGAGATAAAACTTTTTGTTTCGTCTTTCTGAAGAACTTGCTACTGAATATCAGATTTCCAGAGAAAAACTGCAAGAAGTTGCTAGACCCAGTTCAAGTGACACCATACATGCGCGTAAATGGTGTCAAATAGGACATTGCAACAATAATAAGACAAGAACTATTTGTAATACTTGCAAAAAATGTTTGTGGAAAATGTACACAACGGAAAATCTCTATATGTAAAAATTGTGACCGATTAACCACTAACAATTAAGTCTTCATTAAGAGATTAAAACAAATATGTAATTACTTTTTAAATTACAATTTGAAATTAAATTTTTTGGCAATACAAAAGAATTAAAATATATGCATGGTATGATTTAGACTGAAAACTATTATTTTTTGTTAACTTATTAATGTATTGACAACGTAAATAGTCATATTTATATGTTGCAAGTATTATTTTTTTAATAAATATAAATTGGAAGCCTCCACAAGCATTTTTTTAAAGACTAGTCATTTTGACTGGTGCGGTTGAAATAGGTATACTCAAATTGCCGGTAAATCTAGTGTTGAAGAGGCATATCACCGTATATTACCGCGTTAGAGAACACATTACTCACTGAAATATCAGAAGACAGGATTAAATGCCATTATCGTTGAGCATTGAGGTAATCCAGAGGCGAAATATCAAGATTGTCGATTTTGAGTATGCATACGACATTCGTAATGGGAGCTACGAAATAATAACTATATTCCATATATCATTCACGATTTCTGTTAAAAGCAAAACAAGTAAAACTACAAATTAACAGAACGTTAAAAATCAATTTGCTTTAGAGGAAAAATGCAGACCAAAAACACTAAATAGAAAACGTATGTGATCTTTTTATGTGTAGGCGCTAAATCGTCAATATGTATGTTATCGAAATTATCGGAATACGCCTTAGAATTAATCTCACATACAAGTTGCACATATGTGAAAATACCTATATAATTATTGTGATATGTTTACAGAAATACCTTTTGCGAGAACGGGTCGTCTAAAGAACGATGACACGAATGGTGCTCTGCATATATACAACAATCTTCCAGAAATGGTTAACAAAAGCAAACTCACTTGTGGTATTTAAGAAAAGACTTAGTGATCATTTAATGAACACTCATTGAAGCGTGGACCTGAAGATCTTTTTTTTTAAAGCTCTATCTTAGGGCATTTATGATTCTATCAGCGAGACACTTGAAGAGACAGTCAGTTTTCTTTAATGCATCGTATTATATTGAATTTTTTTTTCTCTAAGGGCTGATCATGAATTGGACTAGATATTCATGAAAGGATTAATTCATATTATTTTATGTGTGCCTTTTATACCGATGCATTGAACATTGTCTGGGGGCGCACTTGACGAAGCAACGAAATGTGAATGCCGATTTCATGTCATATGCGCGAGTATAACAAAAATGTGCGACCCGAAATAGTATATTACGATACGAATGCGGAAAGTAGGTGTTCCCACGAGCGCGACGTTTGCCGCCCGAGCGAGCGAGGGTGGTAAGAGTGCGAGGGGAACACCTACGTCCGCACGAGTATCGTATACTATTTTTCGTCAAGCCGTGAGGAAAGTTCTTAGAAAACAACAATATTTAAACAATTGTGGTTTTTCGTCAAGCCGTGAGGAAAGTTCTAAGAAAACAACAATATTTAAACAATTGTGCGTCAAGACATTGCATTGCTGAGGTCGCTCGAGCCGAAGGTCGCCCGCGATGCGGGCAAGTTCGCTATTTCAATACGACGAAAGGAACGATTACTACTTCTACTTTCCGCAAGGCTGAGCGTGTGGAAACGAAAACTATCACACGTAGTAAATAAATCATACATTTAGATAGCCTGGATCAATATGAACATTTGTCGGCTAGTGGTGACACAATGTCTCGAAAATTATAGCTTTTTGCCCTGAGGGACAATAAACTTGTCGGAAGAGAGTTTACGAAATAAGTTCAACACAGCATAACACGCATTAACAACACAAGAAAATTTAGAATCAATTAAAAACGATTTTCGCCTTTGCTTCAAAAATACCATATTGCTCATTATCTTTAAATAGAGCCTTTTTCACTTCTCATTGGAATTTCAGAATGTTATATGAGGTGTGTTCAAAAAATATCGCGAATTTTGTTTTTTTTCAAAAATTATTTATTTATTCATGAATATCTATTTTGTCCCCTTCAAAGTAATCCCCATGAGATATTATACACTTGTGCCAACGGTTTTTCCAATCTTCGAAGCACTTCAAAAAATCATTTTTTTTAATCTTGTTCAGCTCCTCCGTCGATGCCGTCTTTAACTCGTCAAGCGTAGCGTAACGTCGTCCTTTCATGGGCCTCTTCAGTTTAGGAAACAAGAAAAAGTCACAGGGGGCCAGATCTGGGGAATACGGTGGCTGCGGCATCATTAGTGTGTTGTTTTTGGCCAAAAAGTCGCGCACAAGCAACGATGTGTGAGCAGGGGCGTTATCGTGGTGCAAAAGCCAATTTTTGTTCTCCCACAAATCCGGGCGTTTCTGGCGGATTGCTTCGCGCAAATTGCGCATAACTTGCAGGTAATATTCCTTATTGGCCGTTTTTCCCTGTGGCAAGAACTCATGATGCACCACGCCGCTGCAATCGAAGAAAACTGTCAGCAAAACTTTCACATTCGACCGAACTTGGCGCGCTTTTTTCGGTCTTGGTTCATGCGGCAGCTTCCGTTGAGATGATTGAGCTTTGGTTTCCACGTCATAACCATAAACCCACGATTCGTCACCAGTTATGACCCTCTGGAGCAAATTTGGTTCGTCGCGGACAGAGTTTAACATCTCATTAGCAATGTTCATGCGTTGCTGTTTTTGGTCGCAATTGAGCAATTTTGGTACTAATTTCGCGGCGACCCGTCTCATGCCCAAATCGTTGATCAAAATCGAATGGCACGAGCCAATCGATATGTTTAGGTCCTCAGCAACTTCTCTAACGGTGATTCGACGATTGGCCAATACCATTTTCTCCACTTCATTAATTTTTTCGTCTGTTGTTGAAGTGCTCGGGCGTCCGGCACGCTCTTCGTCGTTCACATCTTCTCGGCCTTCTAAAAACATTTTGTACCACCGATAAACGTTGCTTCGGTCCAAGGTAGCTTCTCCGTATGCCACAGTCAACATTCGGAATGCATCCGCGCACTTAATTTCGTTTTTCACACAAAATTTGATACACGTTCTTTGATCCATTTTTTTGAATAAGTAAAAATCGAAGACGATTGAAAACACATCCAAGTAAAGCAGCTATCACCAATTAAGTGAACATTCAAAATGGCCGAGCTTGTCGGCATAAGTGATAGACATGAGTATCAACATAACGCCACAAAAAAATCCAAATTCGAATATACGTAACCCGCGAAAATTCAAAATTCGCGATACTTTTTGAACACACCTCGTATGTAATGTCATTAACTAACAATACTAAACTGAATGCCGATGCAGGCAACTATTAAGAACATCAATACGCGGCAACATCATATAAACAAACAAAACCAGATCTTGCAACTTGCATGCTCGATACTTGTTTCCCGAACATTTTTGTTAATTTAACTTACTGCACTTTTAAGATCTTTCGCGTAACACTATTCCAGAAGGTGGTCAAGTATTTAATTATGTGTTATTTAAAAGACTAACCTGATGGTATTTCCAGTCCTGAGTCGGATCCATTGAGGCACCGATCGATTCTGTTTTAGCTTTTTCGCCAATTTTTGTTTGATGCGGAACGACTTATGAGCAGCCTAAAACAAGAAAAAAGCAAGGAATAATTTTTACATAAGCAATCCATTCTAGATGCAACGATGCTACGGATTTTTGCAAATAATTCGCACTACTTACCATTTTTTAGATCCTCTTCTGACAGATTCTTTGAGGAAAAGGAAGTCTATCACAACTGTCAACTTAAGTCATCTGGAGAGT
Organism: Odontomyia ornata; assembly: GCA_963969285.1. Classification (NCBI taxonomy): domain Eukaryota; kingdom Metazoa; phylum Arthropoda; class Insecta; order Diptera; family Stratiomyidae; genus Odontomyia; species Odontomyia ornata. Next base: position 226,906,006 of record OZ017742.1, on the reverse strand, counting down.
TTTTTGATGTGGAGACATTTAATTCTTCTCTCATTCACTGTGTCACTGTCTTGAATTCTTGATGTCTTAAAATAATTTAAGCTTTTTAAGGGGCTTTATAGTAAATTAGGTATAATTTGAAATTATGTTATAATAATAATTATATCAGAGGAGATGGCACATTCCTGGCATCGGCACTACACATCGGAAGCGCAGACTCTATGGGCAAATCAGTTCATATTATTTCTTAATAATTTACTTGCTCCGAAAATCAACGAGAAAACACGCAGAAGATTGACATTTTTAAGCTTGAAATTTGCTTCATACGGAATTTGAACAAGATAAAGATTGATGGTGGCGAAGGGTTGTACCAACAGATAAATATTTAAAGTTTTATAAATTTGTAGACAAGCCCGTTTTTGAACGTACTTCTTCACGTCAACATAAGAAATGTCATTTTAATTGTCAAATAACAAACTTGCAATTACATTGTAACTGTCACGACTGATCACTTTTTGTCCTCCCCAGACCGATGTTGATAATCTAGCGGATGACTTATTTGTTGCTTATATTTTAATTTAAGTAGCTAGTAGTAAGCGTGAATATCATTGAATCTACAGCAATAATATGGATGAAGTAGACAATATCATAATACATAGCTTGCGTCAAATCGGATGGTCTGTAATTTAATCAAGTTATTTTGAACATGTTGTCTCTAGTGATTTGAATCATATGTCCTTTTTCTCATCCATTCTCCAGTAATATCGAGCCGGATATTTTAAGTTTATCGAGTTTTACACCTGAATTACTTGTCGAAACTGTCTCGATGTGCCTCCATTTAATTAAACCAAGCTTGAACTTGCCGAAAAAATTACCGCCGGGCATGGCGCAACGTTTTACAGTGACGGCTAGTCTAGCCGAGGCATGTGCCGTAAGCTTATTTATCCAAAAATCAAATAAAAGAAAACATTAAATGATGTGTTTTCAGTCAATTGGATTTCGGGGTGATATTGGATATCAAACATTTCTCTACTCGAATGTGACTGAAGTGCGGCGAGTCTTCATGTTCCTAATTGAAAGGCTACCAAAGGAATCAGAAAAGATGATACTAGCGCAGCCCTTAGGTAAGGAGTTGCGTTAACCATGTCATATTTAGAATGCTACCATAAACAAAATATTTTTCTAGACAAATTGACCATGTTAGAAAACGAACTATATCAAAACATACGAACACAATTAAGTAGCCCATGGATACCACAGTACTGCATTAAATCAGGCATCCGTAAATATAATTCATCGCATCCAATACTCAGTGGAGAATGTACTCCGTTTCAACCTTGTATCAATCTAAACATACCAAATTCGTTGAAGAATTCAAACATTCCTGAAAAACAGCATGATTACTGGCTTAAAAGGTCACCTAGTTTATTTCAACAGACCAACAGTCAAACACTCCTATCTTCAATCATTCATAAGAATGATTTTGAATCATATTTCAATGAAAGCAGAATCAAACCAGAGGAATTGATCAAGTCAATTAATACAAACAGTTTTGGCGAAAAACGTTCCGCATCAACTGTTGACGGTACAACAAAACGAGACGAAGCGAATCATTTAGATGCAAACAGTAATCATAGTAATATAATGAATGAAAAGAAAACAGCGGAAAATATAGACGAATCTGGTCAATTGGATGGCAACTCGATGGAGGGCCTGAATGCTCAGATAGCACAATTGAAGAGTTCCATGGACTCATTGCTAACTAGTAGGAAAGCAATTTTAGTGGAAATAACAAGCGTGAAAGAGGCACGTATAAAACAAGAGGATAGTAATAAGGAACTAAGAAATGATCGTAAGATCCGAGAACGAACATGTATACTGTTAGAAAATCCCGAAGAAAATGTCAAAAAGATGGATATGGTGTTAGCGGCGACCAAGGAGCGAATGAATAAATTAGTGGAACAATGGAAAAGCCACAAGGAGCCATTGTTGAAGTCTTTAGAACAGTCGAAATTAAAGAATAGTAGCACGTTTGTAAGTATTTACATTTTTTATGAAAGCCTAGCTACTAACGTAGAACTTTCCATTTTCAATATATTCACACGTGCATGTAAATCGTTCATTTAACTGTCCTAAATATTATTTTCAATTTATATCTTTTTGCTTGTAAAATTTTTTTTTATCTATAATCATAAGCGTTTTCGTCGTTTTTGCACTTCATTTCCTTGCGAGCCTTGTTTTCTTGCAAAGCAGCGACTCCAGTTGTTTTACCGCCTGTGTCATCCAAGCGATGAAATAATCGTTAAATTAATATGAGGCATTTATGACCTGTTGATAACCCCTTGCATTTCGTTTCATGGCAACACTTTAATCACTTTATTCAGGGTGACGCCAAATTAATCACCCTAATTCTAATGGCGTCGTACGCGAATCATATTTGATATTTGTGAACTAAACAGCTGAAGTAAAGGTCCAAAGGGTCCAGCTGCTGTAAAGGTCCAAATAAAGATTTCCATCACTAAAAATCTTTTTTTTATTTAGTAAAAAAGTTATTCAAATACAAAATTGGATGATTAATTTTGTGCCACCTTGTATAAGGAATCAATGTGCTACGGGCAACTGATTAGGTAGGCGGATATTTTTCGCTGCAACAAACGAAGTCTTAGACAGTTATAGCAGTTGTGGTCGTGAAGAGAAAAATGATTTAAGATTTAAGTAGTACACATTCGTATTATAGATCGAATTGATATGGTGCTAAAACTTCTAATAACAGCGGGCCGTTGAAATCATAATTATTTATTAGCAAAAGCAAATATACCGGAATAAAACGTGTCCAAAGTTATAACGGTCCTATAATCAGGGCATCTTTTATCAAAATCTACAAATTTTTTGCCGTAGAATATCAAACAGGAGCTCATTCAAATAAGAAAACACTTCTTAATTTTCAATAGCACTACAAAACCCCGTCCTAATTAACTCGATTGTGATGGCTCGATCGAAAGGCAAGACAGAAAAAGAATTTTCATTATTATATCTTTTCAGAATAATGCATTGTGGAAGTTTTTTGATTGAAAATACCGAGTTAACGATTTGGACAAGATGACATATTACGTTAGCCGGCACTCTTCCGGCGCGATTTCCTTTGCTTGGCAAATTACTATAATTATGACAATCTGAGTACCGTGCGGACGTTTACATTTAGACGAAGTGTAATTTTGATTGTTTTTGTAATGGCCAGGGGAGAAGATATCTAGCATTTAGGGCAAACATTGCTCATTTTACTCAACCCCATTGTCTTAACAAATAAAAGCAAGCTTCTGTCTGTCGAGTCATTGCCACGCTTTAATGGTATGATTCGTCCAAAGAGACAAGCCAGTTGCCACTACCACTTCTAGTATTATTACTACTTCTGCCTGAAACATTACTCGTAAATTAGACATTTCTACTGGTAATTATTTGTGGATGTCTTAAGTGAGGAAACATTCTGCTCAAGTTTAATTATCGATCCTGAGGACGGCCTGAAAAACCTGCCCAGAATATAGCCTCAAGAATGCTGATATTAAACCTTCTGTTTAAGTTGGACACGCCATATCAAGAAAGAAGTCGGCGCGCTGCTTGAAGACCCCAGTGACCTCATAAACATCAGCCTGTATGCCCTGCAAATCTCGTTAGTCTTACCCTTGCCAAACTCCTGACGAGGCGGTAAGTAGTGAAGTAATTATGTTATCCAGAGCCTTGCCTTTATATTACTAAACGCCTCAGTAGTCCCCAGACACATTATTTTACTACAGTCGAAGTTTTTTATCTTAGAAGTTTTTTTCTCGAAGGTAATGCCAAAAAATTTGACAATCTAAATGTTAATAACATCTTGGTGGTGTAAAATTAAGCTGTTTTCTTTTTTTTTGTGAAAAGAGTCATAATGGTTTTCTAAGAATTAAGCATGACTTTTATTTTGACATCACTCTTTGCGCAATACTACTTAATATGCAAGGCGATTCACATGCGCCTGCGAATTAAGAATCGTGGCAAAATAGACCAAGCAATAAAACCATGGGGAACTCAAAAAATTATTCCGTAGCATCGTAGCCTCCGCCTTAGCTACAACATGTCGGCCACCCTCTTACCAAGTTAACCATTCTGAGCACAATGCTGAACCAGTTGATAATCACCACTGCAAGGAATCAAGAACAATTTACCAAATTTCGTGACGTTTATATGATCGTTGCAGTGCTAAGTTGGCCATTTGATGTAGCGCCAAATTATAAGTATGCATGTGTGCAAGTTCAAGCGATTGATTCATCCATTCTTTAGTCAAGGCTCTTGACCAATTGTGATGAATTATGCTTCGCATAAACTGTTCCCATAGATTTGATCACCGTTTGATGGCATGGTGACTCAGATTAGCTTTAACAAAAACGTTTGTACTCTACTGAGCAAAAAAAGGGATTGGAGGTCTGACGCCAGGGTGCACCTTATAGAGCAACATGCAATCAAGTGGTACATAGACGGATCTAAGACTACAGAGAAAATAGGCATTGGAGTGTTTGGGCCTGGCACCAAACACTATGAACCGCTTGAAACGATGCCAAGCATCTTCTTGACGGAGGTCTTTGCAATTGCAGTAAGCGCGCAATGGTGCATAGACAAGGGATAAAAGGGCAACACGATAATCAATTTGTCTGACAACCAACCAGCTGTTAAAGCCCTAGAATCATCAATAATAAAATCAAAGATGGTTCAAGCATGTTGTACAAAACTCAATCAACGTTACTCTTTACTGGGTGTTAGGGCACGCAGGAATGGAGGGTAATGAACAAGCAGACTGTAGTGAAAGTAGGTATATTGTTGTCCGTACAGGACTGCAGCGATGGTCTGCTACCTAAGCGGAAGAGGATGGTAGTATCCGCCGAAATTCGCCTTGTCTGGGGACGCGTGAATGCGCTGGCAGGCTAGCGTTTCGGTGTCGTGGGCGGATTCGTTCCCCCTAGCACAAGGACCGACTACAAAAATATTTCGCATTCACGAATTAAAGGATCGAATCCCGATCGACTGGTGTCGAGGCCGAGGTAACCTACTAAGGGTTGACATTACTTGCTCAAAGAACAAGTTGGGCCAAGCAAAAACGGACGGACTGGCGGAGAGCTCGTCAGTACCGACGATTCTTATGACCCACAAATCAGAGTGGAGCATCCAGATGGAGGTGGTGCCCCCTCGCACCCCCCCAACCGTGTTTCCCATTTAAGTGAAAAACTCATACAAAAACATAGCGTTATGCAATGAAATCACATAACCCTATCTCATAAAAGGGCACGCGAGCGGAAGGCCACTCTACCCGGCAAGAGCCTCTGCTAACAAAAGAAGCGGATAGCGCGCCCGATGGCTAGCGCATATCAGCGGAAAAGCCTGTCATCGATGCGGGTCCTATACCCGGTCAGGTACGAGGGAATGGAAAGACCTAGTTTATCTGTTCGATTATCTTTCCATCTTTATTCCATGATAAGTGACCAACAACATGAAAAGGCTAATTGTGTTTAATAGTAATTGCAAAAATGAAATTAAAATACGGGTCATACATATAAGTAACCAACAATGTAAATTTAGTCAAAAATAAAATTTAATAAAAAAAAGAAAATAAAATTTATAAAAGATGAGGCAATTGAATGAGTTTCAAAGTGGTGTAAAGCTGATCTTAATGTTGAATTGTGCATGTCATCTTTTCTTTTGATTTTCGCATTTAAAAACTTGGTATTGATACGTACGCAACGACCGCTTCCCATGACTTCATAATTTTATTTTTTTATAATATATCAAAATAATCTAAATGTGGAACGTTACAGTTATTTGGAGGGATTTGCGTACGTTTCTCTTACATTTTTGTATTGTATTTTTATAAATTAAAAATTTTTAATAAAAATTAAATAGTAGAAATAATATTTACGATAATATAGATAATAAATTTTAATTTAAAAAATTTAGAAAAAAACAAACGGGTACTCACCTACATCCTCGCCGGGCGCCCGCTGATGATGTGATAGTTTCACATTGATCGTTGCTTTTAACTTCAAATAGGGATACAAGTTTATAATGCGCACTTATAGCCCGCATAACTATTTACTACATGCCAGACACTATCTTTACAGTAAGGAAATCTATTTTGACTATGTTAGGGAGCTGATTTTTACACTTGGAGAAGCTTTACCGAGTTTCAAATGTTTGAGATGATTTTGAGTTTTATATTTTGGTGGGAAAGCAATGCGAATGTGGCAAACTGTGTAGTGAGTTAAAGTATCGGATTACAGCATGATAAACCTAATCATTAAACAGAAAACTGGATACCCTACGCATTCTTGCCTCTTTCGTGACATAAGCGGAGAAGACTACCTGCACAATACTAAACGACTCGAAACCAAACTCCTTAAAGTAAGCCGCAAAGTACTGACAAGCCGTTCCTATTTCTCCCAGTTCCACTGTCCTCAGCGCTGATTGCGCCACATCAATTTCTCGGTCATAGAAAATTGTCAACTTTTCCAACTTGGTACTGCTGTATTTAGCCGTTAATGCAACATTATGATTTTCTTCATTGCCCGAAATTTCATCAAGAAATCTAAATTCGGGTTTATTATTTCCAATGCACTTTTCTAATACTTCAGGGGCTTGTACTTCAAAGGTATTGTTTTGACTGTGTTTTATCGTTTCGTCCGCAATCGAAAACAAGTCCTGATAGCAGTGCATTTGCCTTAAACGTCACTGAATGCTGGCTCCTTCTAGCGAACTATTAGATGCGTCACAAGTAACCGCTAAGTTAATTTTGGTACCGACGAACATGGTTTTCGCTACAAGAAATTAACTCTTTGACACAAACCAAAAATACATTCCATCTCACATTTCTTTGATAAATGGATAATACCATCAAAAACTCGTAATCAAATCTTCCTTGCTCTAAATTTTCATCAAAGGCAATCTTTTTAAAAATTATCTCGCGAACACCATCACATCCATGACTATTCCACTTAAAATTTTAATGGGAAGCGAGGGAACACTTTTTGTTGAAGTTTTGCTAATGGGCAGGTATTGTGGGGAAGAATTGAGTCACTTGCACGAGAACACCATCACTGAACGCAAATTTTTCTTTAACGCTGAGTAATTTCTATTCTTCTCGGCCGTTCTTCGCGTTCTCGCCATATCGCAGTAGTAAATCATCTCAAATATTCTATCTAAAACCTTTGGTGATACTAAGTATGAACGGAGCTCCTTAATTTGGTTTTTGTATATTCACGGATTATGAGAAACAGCAACCTTCACACATATCCATACAGAAGGCGGTCGAGAAACGTTTGTCGTTTATTGGGTGGTAAAACCGTACGATTCACTGCACTGCAGTTACCTTTATGCGACCTCACTTTTTAATTAGATCGTAAGAACTTCCCAGCAAGTATTAACTAAAACGCGATGTTAATAACTTCACACGACACCAATCCAAATCGCGAAAAACTTCTCGAATTAAAAGAAAGGGTATATCCAACAAAATTTCGCCAATTTGCCGTAGTTCTTCACGATCTAACGTGAACCTCTTTCCTCTTTTTCGCGTCGCGACTTGACCGCCGTGAAGGTGCATAGCAGACTTCCGCGCTATTGTCAATCCAGCCGAGTCTTCATCCCACAAAGGTGTTTTTTTCCGCCCAAGCAGATTTTTCTCTTATCTTGGCCGTCGTCCACCGTACCGTCACGCTGTTACGGTGAATGACGACGAGCCCCTTGGCCAGCCACTGTAGATTGCATTTGGCAATGCAATCCGTGGAATGCTGTATTATAGCAGCGTTCCCATACTCGAAATTCGGTGTGCAGATTTAAAATATTTTAAAACAAATTTAACTGAAGTAAAGAAAATTTAACTGAAGTAAAGAAAATGAAGATTTTAAATAATAATAAAAGTTGAATCTCATGACGCATATAAGTAAAGGGAAACATTTAAATTTTCATATAAAGGAAAATTGATACAAAATTACATTCAATATGAAATAATATTTAATAAAAGAAATAAGAAGAAAAAGTATTCTACAAATTACGATTACGAATAAAAATAGTTACATATTTTTTTCAAATCTGACAATAAAATTTTGAATAGGGGATAGGAAAGTTTTCGAGCAGTTTGCTTGTGTGACTGCTCGATTAATACAAGACCTCTTAGCGAGGGAAGGATCAAAGTGGCATTCGTCGGTCCTGAACCCTTCAGTGCGATCGAAAAGCACTTTTTTCGGAGACACCTGAAGGAATTAGAAGCGATAAGCTCTGGAGAAGTTATCCAGGGCCCAAAACATCGAAGGTGTTTCTTGAGGCCTATGATGGGAAATGATTTAAATCGTTCACCAAACTAGGAAAGAATCAGCTTAGGATCTGCCGTGGCCAACCTCAATACAAATTCTAATTAATTTTCGACACTGTAAGAATTAACTTTGAAAACAGTATTAATTTTAAGTAGATAGAACTGAAACAAGGAGTAGCCTGTAGTAATAGTATTAACAAATAAAAAAAACATGAAAATTGTAATGAGTAAGAAAATGGAGCCATAAGTCAAAGTCAAAAGCGCTTTATTTAATACCAATCGTTATAAATTTTTAAAAGAACATAAAGCAAATTCCAAACAATAAAACTATAAAAAACTTAATGGCCCGAATGGCTCTCTAAAAAACTACCCTTGCAAATTTAAATTAATTAAGATTATTAGATATTTTTTGATTCTGTTGGAAAAAGGAGAAAAACACCAACCAGCATTATTCAAAAATTACTTATACTACTAACACAACAATGAACTTATATCCTATACCTAATATGTTACAGCCTAATTCTAAATAAGTTCAATCAAAAAAAAAAAAAAAACGTTACTTTATATTGAAACCTATACCTAATTTATAATAAAAATAAACAACAATACTAGATGTAGCAATAATGAGATGAATCTAAAAAATTAAGTAACGAGAAAAAGCACAAAAACAGAAAATAAACACGAATAATTTAGACATTGTAATTCAACCTACAATACCTAGATTGCTCCGTCTCAACTCGATCAGCCTCAACGAATCTAGCAAATGAGTATCTCCATTGGAACTGTTGGTCTCGTGAACTCAAATTCGGAGGATATTTTATCTTCTTATCGGTGGCCCGTCGATATATGTGATATATGATTGGGACGCCGTCAGAATCAAAAACATATCGATTCATGTCCAAATACACGAATGCTTCTGGAGGAACGAAGCCAGTAGTGAGGCAAGTCACAATATACCCGTCTGTAGGGTGGAACGGCTGTGAAATCCAAGGGTTTTCACTCACAGTTACAGATCTTGCGATATGATTCCGAAGAAGTTTCAATATGAAGATATCGACTCTTGTCGCTTGAGCGGTTTGATAAATTTTTCTACTCGATATATAGTGCTTCCAATCCGTTTCAGGCTTTCCGTACAAACCAGTACATGCACGAAGACATTTCCTTTCGAAAACTCTTAATCTTTCCATTGTACTAGCACTCTGGTTGTACCAGATCTGGCATCCGTATGTCAAACCTGGCCTAACCAGGGTCTTGTAACAAATAACTTTGACTTTTTGATCAATGTATCTGGAATGAAAGAGTCGCCGAAGGGCCATGACTAGAAAATGGAGCCATTGTCAACAGCGAAAAATCAATTCATAGTAAATTTTAATTGTAAATCAAATAAAAGTTAAAGACTAATTGTTACTACGCTGATGAATCCCTGAACTGCAAAGTATTCCACTATTGCCAAAATAATGCCCGCCACTCCTGGATTTGCCCAGAAGGATTCACATTTTACCAAGTTCATTTGATTTGCTAGTTATCATAAGACATTTTATAAGTTCAGAAACTTTTCTCTTACAATTTAACATGTTAGATGAACACTATTGTGGTCGGTATTGATTAAAATTTAATAAAGTTTTTTCATCCTTATAGACGCAAATAATCGAGTTTAAAATGTAACAAGTTTTCAAATTAAATTAATTTAATTGACAATACTTAAACATTTCGGTCGTTATTGCCAACCATCTTCAGCGCTAGACGCAAAACTACTAATGAAGCACAAGCAGAAAACATTAGTTAATAGAAATATTATGTCTGCTTTGATTCGTTTCGTTTTAATAAGTTTACGCGAATATATGTTCAAATCATGTTGGGGTTCAGAAACTTGATTTTTCGTTGTTGACAACGGCTCTCTATTTTCTTACCGATTACAATGTTCATATGTTTTTTTTTATTTTCATGTCAATAATATTACAGGCTACTCCTTGTTTCAATTAATGCTGTTTTCAAAGTTAATTTTTACAGTGAATTTAGAATTTATTGAGTTGAAATCGATTGTCGGAAATTAATTAAAATTTGTATTGAGGTTGAGTTTTAAGGAGAATAGGAGGTACAGATTCTTTAGGCTTGTAGATGAAACACCAGAAAATCCTCTGACGTACTGGGGGCCCTATTCTGGAGGAGAAGAAACCGGCTGGGAACTTACTACTTAGCTGGGGAGCATCTTGGAAACCTAGAGCCAGCGAAGATCATTCAATTTTTATAGGAGCTAGATCTTACTGAACGAAATATGCTATACTGTAACAAAATGCATATCTTCAAAGTGTTTTTTGAAATTTTTCATGAGTTGCGTAGCGGAAATTTCTGCATACCATAGATTGAGTACAAACCCTTTCTGAAAGAAGCATATTGCTGTCTGCTCGAATCATTATTGTATTTAAATTTATAAGATTTTCATCACCTCTGTCACATAGAAAATTATATTACCACCAATAAAAGGTTTCTACTTATTTTGAATAACGAAAAGCAAATACTGCAACCAAAGATGGTTTAAATTACTAATATAATTCAAATTTGCTTTTTTTCAGGAACAAAATAGAGTAATTCAAAATGACATTAAAGTAGTGCGTGATAAAACAGGTGAAATCGTAGATGATTTAAAACATAAAAATAATCTCCATACACAGCTTTTGACTGAACTGCAAAAAGTTGATAATAAAATCAACCGGTAAGAATAATCTTCATGTAAAAAGGACCAACTAAATGTATTTTTCCTATTTTAAATTCTATAGAAATGCTTATACAACTCGAATATTAGAAATAGTTGGAAATATACGTAAACAAAAAAATGATATTGATAAAGTGCTGCGTGATACCCGAGAATTGCAAAAAGAGATAAATAATATCAACGGTCAATTGGATCGCCAGTTTACCGTCACGGATGATCTCTTATACAAAGTACATAAAGAATTAATTCACAAATCAAATATAATTAATTATTAATATACTATACCCTTTATAATTCTCTTCCATAGACTGCCAGACGTGATGAACATTCGAAGAAAATCTACAAGTTACTTGCTACACTTCATTCTGATTGTGGTGATCTAGTCACACTTGTACAAGAAACGGGTGCCGTTATGCGTGAAGTACGGGATTTAGAGGATCAAATTGAAAATGAAAAGAGTAGAAATATTGCCAAAAATTTAGAAAAAATTACATCAGACTTAAAAGAAATGGAAAAAGAAAGTAAACAGTTACAAGGGCAAATTCGACAAATTGAAAATGAAATTACACAAGGATAAAGTCAAAGGATGAAAACTTGTTAGCGATCAATCCTAATTTAAATATATTATAACAAAATAGAAAACAATTGTAAAATATATATTCCAAGTAAATAAATAAAAACGCACCATTTTTATGCATAAGCAATGATGCAGCGTCGAGCAAGTTAAAAGCGTGAACGATAGTCAAATAAATATTGCAATTATTCTCATTCTTACACTGATCGCTAGAACTTGAAATTCTGTATCCACTGGGTTGCCAATGCGTATACATATTAACTTTATTGTTATTTTAATTTTTATCTCGTTAAGATGACTCGATAGAAAATATTTTAGTAGTGAGAAAACGTCTAATTCCTTGCGTTATCAAAATGCCCAAAATAGCCTTCTGATATTTATATAGAAATTATTTGATAAGCAAATAAAAAATAACTCAAAAGCATACCTTGCATTATTTAAACGAAGTTAAATTAAAACATTTGCATTTAGATTTAGACTATTTTATTCTCTACATTAGTACAATCGTTTTACTTCTGCCGAACTTCTGGTGGTACGTAGCCTTCATCAATGGTCCTTGGCTTCTTCTTCTTACCAAACCAGCGTTTTGGATAATATACTTTCTTTTTATCGATTTGTAAGTCAATCTTTTCTTCATTCTCGAAGAACCATAATTTTTGTTCTTCTTTTCTCATACTCTCGAGTGTCTTCTCAACTTCTTGTAATCTTCGTGTGCGATCTAATCGTTTTATTTCGTCTTGTAATTTAGTTTCTCGAATTTGCATCCATTCTTTATATACACTTTCTTGCTTACTTATTTCTTCTTTCTCAAACTTGTTCACCGCATCCGTTATTAATTTTTCAATACTTTCACTAAAACTAGTTTGATTCAAACTCGAGTCAGAAGCGATCGTTTCTAAGTTGCTTTTAAGTTGATGACCTTTGTCGTTGAGTTTTTCTTCTGGAATTTGTTCAATGCACTTCAATGCAACTAAGACGACATCCTTATAAAATGCTGATTTTGGTTCGTTTAAGCATAAAAGAGCTTTGTCAAATTTGTGATAAAGTGCCTCTCCCAGCATTCGAGCATTAATAGCAGCGTCTTTTTGTTCAAGGTTTGCACCAATCATCGACAATGTTTTTCCAACGAGATGCATACTGTCTCGCAAATCAAAATGATCGTCGAAAAATTCATTGCGAATGAACCTGACGCGGACTTTTTTCTGAAAAAGGATAGGTTTGAAATTTAATTATTTCATGCATTTAAATAATAGAATTTGGTTTAATCGATTTTTACGATAAACAGATTCGGTGCAAGGAATAAATGGTTGTGGTCAGTATACAATTAGGTTTTACTGTTTGGGAGATCAAGAGCAGCCCTGCTGAGAGAATTGTCACTTTCAAATAGAATAACGGCAATATATGTAATATAAAACTGACCACATCCCCTTCTAATTTACGGTAATGGTCACGAAATGATTTACTTTAAAAATTTCAAGATCAACGTTCGATCTAGGTTAAGCCGCGATACATTTTTAATATAACATTTAGTGGCATTATTAAATTTAAAAGTAGGCAAATGGAAAAGATTTTTTATTCTGGCTTTAGTCTTATAAACAGCAAATTGTCTTAAAATACTTTACTGACAACTTTGAAGGATAAAGGAAGAGATAGATTGCATGTAAACATGTCAAACAATGCGATTTTGTGAAATCTGTTAGAAAGTACCAGCGTTATAACAGAAAATAAGTCCTTTTTGTAGAAGTGCGATCATAACAGAAAGCACTGTATAAAACCTACTTGTATGTTCCCATTCTAGTAGTTTTTGACTAGGATAGAAAAAAAGGTGTGTATTTTCACTTTTTTTGTCTTGTATGATTTCGTCATAGAGGTAAAGGACTAAAGAGGGGCTATACTCGTGTATATGATTGCACGTGAGCGTCCCAACTTATGAAAATTTTCAAATATAAATGCCTCAAACACATAAATGCCTGCACAAGTATAAATGCCCGCACAAGTATAAATGCCGGCACAAATATAAATGACCACCTAAATATAAGTGTCCGCACAAATATTAATGCCCGCATAAATAAAAATTCTCATGCAGATATATGTCACCTTCTTCATCGTAAGGGCTAAAGGAGGAGACATGTGATTTTTATAGCATTTATATATCTTCTTCGTAGCACTACAGCCCCTCTCGATCCTTCGCTTCCTTCAAATAGCGCCTACAATTTTGAAATCCGAGCAGTGATGAGCTGTCTTCGTCGACCGAGTCGGACCAGCATTTCCTCGGTTTCCCCACTGGCCTCCGCCCTTCAGTTCTCCTAACGAATACCTTTTTGGGTATCCGTTGTTCGTCCATACGATTCATGTGTCTAGCACATCGCAGCTTCCGCAGTCTTACAATCGTTGAGACCTCTGGCTCGTCAAAAATTTCGAATTCGCATTGGTCTCCGTCTAGCTTCGCTCCGATTATTCGCCTCACTGATTTGTAGCCCTACTAGTTTTGCTCGCTGTCGAATTTCAGGAAGAGTTCTTTGACAGTTGTTAATGACCGTGACAAAATGTTGATGTTGTCCGCATCGACTACTACCTGGCTCGACTGGCATAGTCATGTACCTCGTGTATCGATAGGTAGTAATCATCTGAGTTACAATTGGCACCTCAAGTATGCTCGAGGCCCAACGTTGTTGGGTCAGAACATGGTCGATCTGGTTCTGTGTGTTGCAATCCGGTGATACCCAGGTCATTTTATCAATGCGTCGATGTGGGAAGCAAGTCGAACGTATGACTAGATTTATGCTACATGCAAAGTCAATCAGGCGCTGGCCGTTGTCATTTGTTTCATCGTGGAGGCTATATTCTCCAGTCGTTTCCCGATGAGATATCTCATTGCCAACCTTAGCGTTGAAATCACTTAGAATTATTTTTGTGTCGATTGTAGGCAATGAGTTGACTAGTCTTTCCAGGTGATTGTAGAACGTCTCCTTCGTTTCTTCATTCTTTTCTTCGGTCGGGGGTGTACGTTGATCAGCCAGATTTTGAAGAATTTCGCTTTTATACGGATCGCACATAACCGCTCGTTTATTGCCTTCAAATCAATAATGTGCGATTTAAACTCCCTATCCACAATAAAGGCCACTCCGAATTCTCGCTTTTCAGTAGGCTTCCCATTTTTGAATATTGTGTGCGATCTCATGTCTTGAATGTCGTTTCCAGTCCAGTTCGTTTTCTGGGTTACCAGTATTTTTAATTGATATTGACTGACCTGTTGTAAAAGGTCTTTAACAGTGCCAGGGTAATTGAGTGTTCTGAGATTCCAGGATCCAATGCCATAGTCCTTTTTTCGTTTGCGAGGTCGTTGCCGTGAGTCCAATCCATTCCGAGGCCCATCGGAAGGTTTCGAAACATTTTAAGGTTTTCCAGGGATGGGGAGCTTACGTGGATTCCGTTATCAGGCGCGGATGCTTCGCCTTCACCCTCTTATGTACCCACAAAGGAGGTTTAAGTAGGATTTAGTAGCAGAGCTGTAGATTTATTTACAGTTATCATATCAGCATTTCTCGGCATTTAATGTCCCATTATTGGGGAACCAGTAAACCCAATGTGCGCCCCGAGAATGTTTGCTACCATTTAATTGGGGAGTTTGGGATGAGAAGTCATAGAAGTTGTGGGTTGGGGAAACAAGGGGGTTCCCTCCTCTTCTTTCAAACGGGCTTGCGATCGTCTACGGCGGAGTTGCATAAGCGTCGGTTCAACGTTTTTTTTTTGTGGTTGGGAGGTGAATGCCATTTACGCACTGAGTGTGAGGCTTCCATGCTCGTCAGCGTCTGAACTACCCATTTATATATACCAGTACCGATATAAATGCTTGCAGAAATATAAATATCTACACAAATATAAATGCCCGCACAAATACACAGGGTGTACCAGAAATCAACGGAAAGCCGGTAACGGGTGATAGGAAGTCTTGACAGTTATCAGAAAAATATAAGCAAAATCTTGGTCATGAACTTTTTCGATTACAAATATCAAAAAATAAATTGGGAAAAACTGTAACCTTGTGATGATTTTTCTAGTCCTGTGACTACAAATATTAATATTTGTTGGATTTTTTTTTCTGTAACTAACCATAAACAGTCCTTTTGTAAATTACAGGTTAAAATTTTTTTTTTTTTTTTTTTTTTACCTCCATTCCCTTCCACTCTCTCCATCACACTTTCTTCGTCGCACTACGCTCGTGCGATCTGCACTTCACATTTCGTCGTTTCCTCAGGTGTGCCACCCAGGCAATGTATAACACATCGGTATAAGGGGGCACACAAAAATATGTGAAGTCCTCCGGTTAAACTTGTCTTGTCCATATCGTGATCAGCTCTCAGAGATAAAAAAAATTATAAATTCGACGCAGTAAAAAAAAACTCTGAGTTAAAAGAATAGCTGTCTCTTCAAGCATCTCGACGATAGGGTCAACAATGCCCTAAGATGCTATGTTGAAATTACTGGACTGATATTATAATAATAGTAGGTGTTTCTCGAGGCATCTCGAAGATAGGATCAATAATTGACCTAAGATGCTATGTTGAAAGTTTCTGCACTGAGATTCAATCGTTATTCATTAAATAGTTTCTAAGTCTTTTCTTGAAAACCATAAGAGAATTCGCTTCTTTAACTGATTCTGGAAGATTGTTGTATATACGAAGGGCGTCATTTGTAGCATCGTTCTTCAGGCGATCTGTCCTTGCAAAAGGAATTACAAATTGGTTTGCGTTCCTAGTACTGTATCGATTCTTTTGTGAGACTTTAATAAATGGTGTTTGTGACGACAAGCTGAGATTTAAACTTTTGAAGATAAACTTGGCTTTCTCCATTTTAATGATTTGGTTAAAAGTTAATGCGTTACATGATTGATACACTAAGTTTGTTGGTGTGAGCCTTGGGAGATTATGTATATTTTTATACGCCTTGGTTAATATCCTGGAAATTATATTTAGGTGTTGCTTTGAGGACTGACTCCAAATTACCACTCCGTAATGTACTTTTGACAGTACGAAGGCATTCAGAACAAGATGCTTGATTTTTTTTGGAAATTCCTCATATCTTCGTAACAATCCAATTAAAACATAACTGCTTCAGTTTTAAATAAGATATTAGATTTTTACCACACATTGAATTCAAAACAATAATAGCACTCAACTTTAACCGACTGTACTGTAAGAAAAATGTACTAGGCTATTTTGGCAAGTGACTTTAAAAGATAGCGCCAGACTACTTTATAATTGAGGAACAACATTTTTTTTTAGTGAAACCAGATTTTATGTTTATTCTACTTAAGTGTGAGCGAGATAGAATGTGAAGCTACTTTTGTCCAAGAGTGTGACGGATTGAAACATTTTTTTGATTATTGTGAGTGAAACCGATACAGATGCCACCACGAATACTGCGGTACGTTATGCTCTTTCGTTTACTCCTCATCTTTCTGTAGATATTCGTAATAACTTTGGACTTTCAACTGTGACTTTGTTTATTGAATTTGATTAGCAATGTGATTTGAATGTATCTGCCTCGTTTCTGACGACCCGTGGACTTATTTCAATTGTGATCTCGTATTTGTGTAATGTGAGTGGTATCATGCCATAATCATACATCCCACAGGAATACGCCAACACGCATCTTATTTAGGAAGAATGTTTGTGTCATACTCATGCTGCAGCTAGAATGTATCTTTAAGGATATCCAAGCGCTGAGCGTCATTCTGATCATCGAGTACTAATGTGCATCGGTCATTCTAAGAGGGTGGATTCCCCAGTCAAATGATTAGCGAGAGAAGAGCCGTCATACCCTACGAGGGCGAACACTTCCAAGCCACTGAACAGGATCCACGTATTTCAGTACGTGGAATTGAAGGGAGCACTGGAGTACCTAGAAGTGCTGCACATCGTGTTTTACTTAAAAATCGCTTTCACTCATATTGGGTGTATAACTTAATAACCGGAATTTGACGCTAGATGTCCGTACTAACAAACATCGTGAAAGCTCGAACTTTATATACATATGTAATTTTGAAGGTACATTTTACAGCTATCAAAATCAGTCAACAAAACAATTTTATCTTGTGTGCATCATTATTATTTTTCACGATGGATAACTCCGAAAATTGGAGATAAAGACAGCATTTGCGGGAGGTTCTGTTGGGTCACTTTTTGCAAAGAAAACTGCCGCGGAAAGTCATCGTTTCAAAATCAGTCAACAAAACAATTTTATCTTGTGTGCATCATTGTTATTTTTCACGATGAATAACTCCGAAAATTGGAGATAAAGACAGCATTTGCGGGAGGTTCTGTTGGGTCACTTTTTTGCAAAGAAAACTGCTGCGGAAAGTCATCGTTTGCTTGTAGAAGTTTATGGGAACGACGTTTCAACGCTTCAAAAGTGGCGATTTTGACATCAAAGACACAGACCGCCCAGGACAGCCAAAAAAGTTGGAAGACGAAGAATTGGAGATGCTACTCGATGAGGATTCGTTTCAAACGCAAGACGAACTTGCCAAATCGTTGGGAGTGACTCAACAAGCCATTTCGAAACGTTTGAAAGCCGCCGGATACATTCAGAAGCAAGGTAATTGGGTCCCCAAGACGCCGAGAGACGTTGAACGGCGCTTCTGTATGTCTGAAATGCTGCTTGAGCGCCATAAAAAGAAATCATTTTTGCATCGGATCGTGACTGGGGATGAAAAATGGATCCAGCCAAATCAACGGCGAAGCCAAATATCCATGGTGCCAAGGTTATGCTGTGTATTTTGTGGGATCAGAAGAGGCTGTTATATTATGAGTTGTTGAAATCGGGCCAGACAATCACAGGTGACCTGTACCGAATACAATTAATACGTTGAAGCGTGCCATAATTGAAAAACGCCCGGAATATGCGACGAGACACGAGGCTATAATTTTTCATCATGACAACGCTCGGCCGCATGTTGCAAGACCCGTGAAAAACTATTTGGAAAATAGTGGATGGGAAGTTTTGGCCCACCCGCCTTATAGTCCGGACCTTGCTCCGTCTGACTTACATTTATTTCGCCCGATGCAAAACGCCCTCACCGGAATACGCTTCACTTCAGAGCAAGGCATCGGAAATTGGATAGATTCGTTTTTGGCCGCCAAGCCGGCGCAATTTTTTTGGGATGGAATTCATGAATTGCCTGAAAGATGGTAAAATGTTGAAGCTTTCGATGGACAATACTTCGAATAAAATATATTGTAAGGTTTTTCCACAATAAAGCATCAAATTTCGCTTAAGTTGTACACCCAATACCATGTACGAGTACCAAGTCTACCACCCAGAGAGAGTCCAATTTTGTCGAATGATATTGCAGAGGTACAGAGGATTAGCGCTTCTTTGAAAAAATCGATGGTCTGATGAATCAACATTTAAAAAGGATGGTTACATGAACCTACACAATTTCCACGAATTGCAAATGCAAAATCCACATTTGATGCGGGAAAACAGATCGTAGTACCAGTTTAATATAATCGAAACAAACTCGGTTGAGGTTAACTTGCTTATTTATCAGGGACCAAAATCTACTTTTGTTCGTACCTATACTGTATTTGTTAATCCACTTAATGCCACCTAATAGAGTGAGAGCCAGTGCCTGCCAGACATACGTTAAAGTATAAAAGCTGAAAGTTTTTTTTGCATGTTCTCACTGGTGTAGGGAACAATGTTTGGGGGTTAGAAACCTTGATTAACGGTGCCTTCGGTAGGTATCAGGTAATCAAGGTGTGCAGTACCTGAGCTCTGTCACGTTAAATTATAAAAGCTGAAATTTACACAGAGTGCTCAAATGACCATTCTAAGCCATTATTTAAAAGGCCAGACCTATCCGAAGGGTCTAACACTCCCCCAGACGCGGTAGAAGGTCAAATGCTCTGAGAGAGCATTGCTGCAGTTTAAATTTTATAATTAATAAAAATTATATGTGAATATGACTGAAAAGTTATCACACAATAATTTTTAAATAACCAGACATATTCGAAGGGTTAAACACCCCCTTAGACTGAATAACGTACACGAAGACATTCTTTCGCTTGTACTCCACCTTTTACTGTGTCAAAGAATATATGAGGCCCCCAAATAGACCTAAGTGTTTGAATATTCTTGCAAAATAATGCTCAAGAAAAATATATACAATAATATTTAAAATATTATAGTCAAATTTCGTTCAATATTATTAAATTATTCTGAATTTTTTTAGTTATGTCATGGTTATTGAATAATACATATCTATTTATGTATATTTTATATTATTTTAAAACTAATAAAAAATTCAAAAATACTGATAAATATTTTTTTTTCCTTTTAGTCATATACATAAGTAATGACCTATCGATGCATTCAATTTCATACCACTAGTTAATATTTAGCTAAATTTAATTTATTTACTCATACTAATAAATAAACGATCTAAATTTAATTTTTATGCACTGAATAAATAATTTTTTCCGCATTAAATTCACTTAACTTAACAGTTTTCTGATGCTCTCTCATGTGTAGTTCTAGCTAGCCTTTATTCAGTCTAAGTTATTTAAAAATTATTGTATAATAATTTCTCAGTAATATTCACATATAATTTTCATTAATTATAAAATTTAAACTGTAGGAATACTCTCTTAAATGCATTCATGTACCTGAGCAATGCTCTCTCAGTGCATTTGACCTTCTACCGTGTCTGGGGGAGTGTTAGACCCTTCGGATAGGTCTGGCCTTTTAAATAATGACTTAGAATGGTCATTTGAACACTCTGTGTAAATTTCAGCTTTTATAATTAAACGTGAGAGAGCTCAGGTACTGCACACCTTGATTACCTGATACCTACCGAAGGCACCGTTAATCAAGGTTGCTAACCCCCAAACATTGTTCCCTACACCAGTGAAAACATGCAAAAAAACTTTCAGCTTTTATACTTTAACGTATGTCTGGCAGGCACTGGCTCTTAGTCTATAACAAATTGCAATCATATGAATTTCTTTATATACTAGTAGCATGTGCTAAATAAAGCAATGGTCCTAACTACAAGAGATGTTTGAAAATTACCTGGCCTGCATTCGTACGAGTACCTCTGCGTTGGTGTTATTTTTCGTCGTTTGACTCGTAGCGTCCTTTAAAGTAGTCTCCATTTGATTGAACCAAATGCTCACAACGAAATTTTCATATCCTGAAGCAGTGCTTGAAATCAGATTTGAAAATGGCTTTTAACACACTCGTATTAGTTTAAACTGTCTCGCTGACGTCCAAACGGTGTTCTTTGAATGCCACTTTCAGCCTTGGGAACAGCCAAAAGAGACCGTTTCAAAGTTGTTGCAAGCGACAACGTTGCGAAGGTTTCATTTCTCTGCCGTGAGTCAATACAACGAATATATCTAATATAATAGGAGTCAAGAGATTGAAAGCTGACTTTTGCCTAACAGCAATTGTCAATGCTATCCGTTAAGAAGAATGGAATGAGCGAAAATATATACGAGGTTTGTTCCAAAAGCATCGAGCCTCATATCTCCGCACTTGTGAGTGACTTCCTTCAAAGTAGTCACCATTTTACCGCTCCCAGCGGTATTTTCACTTGCTGAAGCAGTCCTGGAAGTCAGTTTTCAAAATTGGCTTCAGTGCATTTGTCGAATTAGTTTCAACCGTCTTGAAATCGCTCAGGACAACTTAGAAATGGTTTCTCATGAAGAAAATGTAATTAAGAAGATTATTACTATTGATCCAGAAACAAAGTGAGAGTCTTTACAGTGGAAGCATTCTGAATCGCCAAGGTCGAAAAATCACGCCAAAGTCGGAGCAAAGTTAAGACGATATTGACTGTTTTCTTTGATTATTAAGGTATTGTGCACCAAGAATATGCTCCGAGAAGTTAAACGATCACTAAAGAATACTACGTTGAAGTATTGAAAAGACTGCATGATGCAGTAAGAAGAAAATGGCCACATTTTTTGTCAAGCGGTGGTCGGCTTCTTCGCCACGAAAATTCACCGGCGCATTCGTCATTCAAGATTAGGATATTCTGAATTTGAGCTTATTGTCCAGGAGCATATGCTAAACTAAGTGAAAAGAGTCATTTAGTGTTAAGTGTCGGTTTACTGCTAAATAGTTTTCTGTGAATTTTCGTTACATTTATCTATACACGTGAGTACCCTGGAAATTATTAATAGATTGGTGTGAAGTGAAAAACAAGCGATTGGTGGTTTCGTGCTACCACATGCTCTATAAAGGAGCAGGAAAAGGGGAAGAATGATGTACCTGATCCAGGAGAGTTTAAAAATGTAACAACTGCAACTATAAATCAACTACACAATGAACAATGGGAAGTCATCAGCGTATCCCTAGCATAGGTGAAAAAAGAAAAACTTTGATGCCATTCCGAAAGGGAATAACCCTGCTTCAAACATGTCCACGTCCAATATCATTAATGAAAAATCAGTAAGCATTATCGAAACAGACAATTAGAATAAAAATTTAAAGCACACAGTACAGTTTAAATACCACCGCTATGATTTTGTTTCTAAGGAAATTTATTTTCTCTTATTTTCGAAAGAAAATTCAACAGTAAACCGGTGAATTTGACTCCTTTTAAATTGTTCATAGTTAATAAAAAACCAAATTGCGGATGTGAAGCAAAACGGCTTAAGACAAAGTCTTTTAACAACGCTTAAAAGCGGTAGAAAAAGAAGTCTTCAAGAGACACTATATATATATATATATATATATATATATATATATATATATATATATATATATATATATATATATATATATATGAAGTTCCCGGAAATTGTAATTTAAATTCCCCGGGTAAATATTACAAAAAAAATATTTTTTAAGTTGGTAGAACTGTCCTTAATTAATATGCCAAATATGAGCGCCATCTGTCAACCAGTTTGTCAGTAGTGCGTTGCGATTTTTGTGATTTTCTGATTTTTTTACTGTGACCGAATTTAAAGCCAAAAACGCAATAAATATCATCGATCAACCACCGTATTCACCAGATTTGGCTCTGTGATTTTGATGAATAATTAAATATTTTGCGTTATATATTTTTGCAATTTCCGGGTACTTTTTTGTCACTATGTAAAACAAAACTCGCTGAAGGCCATCCCAAAAAGTGCTTATGAAAAGTGTTTCGAGGACTGAAAAAATCGTTGGCGTAAGTGTATTGCATCTGATGGCGATCACTTTAAAGGCGTCAAAATAAATATTGATGAATAATAAAATATTTTGCGTTTTATTTGCAATTTCCGGATATCTTTTTAGTCACAACGTATATATATATATATATATATATATATATATATATATATATATATATATATATATATATATATATATTATAAATATATATATATATATATTATAAATATATATATATATATATATATATATATATATATATATATATATATATATATATATATATATATATATATATTATAAATATATAT
Organism: Odontomyia ornata; assembly: GCA_963969285.1. Taxonomy (NCBI): domain Eukaryota; kingdom Metazoa; phylum Arthropoda; class Insecta; order Diptera; family Stratiomyidae; genus Odontomyia; species Odontomyia ornata. Next base: position 226,882,937 of record OZ017742.1, on the reverse strand, counting down.
ATATATATATATATATATATTATAAATATATATATATATATATATATATATATATATATATATATATATATATATATTATAAATATATATATATATATATATATATATTATATATATATATATATATATATATATATATATATATATATATATATATATATATATATATATATATATATAAATGCCATCATCCCTGAAAACTTCATATACGGACATGGTGTAATTTGGGATATTGAATTAGATTTCGACCTAAATGAGCTCATAAACACTGCAAGTCCAGGGGATATAACAGCAAGATAGGGGATATAAATACAGCAAGATAGGGGATATAAAAATTATTAGTGCTACCAGACTTAACAGAAGAAACTCGGTTAATGTAGGCAATTATATTCCAGCTAAACCCGTCAAGATAACGGTGACTGGAACTATCCTACCAGATAACCTTAAAAATTGAATACTTCAATACGAAAGTGGAATAGTTTAGGTACTGGCGTAGACAATATAGGAACTGTGGCAAGTTAGGTCAATCCACAACCATCTGTAAAGGCAAAATAAAGAAATGCTTAAAATGCGGCGAGACCGTGTGCGAGGGTACATGCAACTGTATAAAATGCCTTTTATATAATAGCAACGATCATGTGGTCACTGATCAAAACTGTCCCAAGTGGGTCAAGTACAAGCATGAAGTCTAAGTGAGTTGTATTCTGAACATCACAAGCCGTGAAGCACTCTCGATCACTAATAAAAACACAAATGATGGGCTTGACCTAGAAGACATTGCTCAAATGGAGTACTCATAACTTAGAAAAGACAAATTCACCGACAAAAGAAACCCAATCACAGTCTATTTTTCCATTACTTACTATTAAAGTTATATGCTGTCACACTTAAAGACGGTCACATGGTACTCTTCATCATGAATCTTCAAATCTGAGTACTAACTTTAACTTCCTACATCATACTAACCAATAACACAGGGGGACAGAAGTTTTTTTTGATTTGCATAAAAGCTATACATTTAGCAGTCTCGTTAAATGAGTCAAACACTGAGAAATTAGCAAATATCGAACAAACGCTGGTTTGTGCGAAATATGCCATGGCCATTTAAATGTCTTGCGACATAACGAAGATTGAGGAAGAACAGCCATTACAATTATATAAATCTCCCACGTGAACAAACTTATTTACTTTTGCAAAACGAGCAAATTGGATGCATCACAAAACGAGTTAAACCGTACTAAAAATTCTAAAAACGATTTTGTCCAGTGTAATGGCAATAAAATATTTTCTCACCTCATCCTTCGATTTTTTTCCGTCTTCAGGCTCTTCTGGGGCTGGATAAAATGGCTTTGGGTCTTCTAGATATCTCCAACATGCATACAATGATAACGTTTTGCATATTTCATTTTCAAAGTCCTCCTGCAGCATTAGTAGAGTGGCTATTCTTGCTGCTGCATAGAAATCCTTACGTTTGATCAAGTCATCCAATAAAAGATTTGCTGTATGGTGGTCCAAAAATACACCATAGTTTAATCGATCATCCAATAAATTTAACAGTTCGTCAATGTAATTATTTTCAAGGAAGGATCGAACTACAGCATGCCCCGTCGAAGGTAAAGTGTTAGAAGTCTCTTCCGTCAAGCGCAGTTTGTATAAAAGATCTGAAACCTCATCGGTGTTTAAATTATTATTCAATTTATTTACAAATATATCAATGTCTATAACACTCGGCTTTCCATGCTGGTTGAAACTCTGTTCAATATCATAATAAAGGGAATCCAAATCCACTTTCTGTATGTACTCAGGCTGCAAGCGATTTTCCCATGCCTGTGTGCACTTGTAGCTTTCGGACAAGTATGTCCGCAGACATGGTGTTAATGATAATGAACATCGACGATTAAGCACTAGCGGACCGATTCTTGTGAACATTTTATTTAATAAATGAGAGGAAATGCAATAACCATCACTTTGTACTCAGCTGAGTTAACATAACCTACTTCTTAAATGTCATTAGTAAGATGGCTGTACCAGCGGGTATTTGCAAATACCAATTTGGAAGACCATCTTGTCTCCAATGTCATCGTCTTGGCCCCCTACTTGCTTATCATAAAATCTACACCCGTTGCGAGTGGAAGTCGATCGCTACGCAAGGTGGTTTCAAAGTCGTGTTTTTCCAAATTTCTGTGTTAACTTGCATTTTACAGTCTTTAAACTCCTACACTAACCCTTAAATCTCAAGATGAGTGATCAAAAATCAAAAAAGGCGAAACTAGGCTCCAGTTTGGACCAACTAAAGGGACTTACAACAATCGTTGCAGACACCGGTGACTTTGAAGGTAACCTTCTCCTAGTTTTTCATGTTTAAATCTGTCTAGTGAGAAAATCAGTGTATTCAGCTATGATTAGAAACTAGTTTTTCATTCATTCATCGCCTTGGGAAAACAATGTGAAAGTTCTCTAATTAGTTTAAGAACTCGCTGTAATGATAATTTTCGGCTACTATAAGAATTCGTTTTTAGAAACCTTATCTTACAACAGATCTGGACTATTTTTTCTTTGTAATCATGAAAAATTGCATGTAATACGAAAAAAATTAATTTGTTTGCATGCCTTGCAATTCAATGCCATGGATAAGCAAATATGCAATTTTATTACCTTGTCATGATTTTCAGATAATCTTTAGGGGTCGGTAAGCGATTTGCAATTGAATCGGTCAATCGGTCAGCCGAAGCGAATGAAAGTGTTTAAATTCAAGAATACTATCTGCTCGGTGCTCATCATAACAAAAGCATGTTTATAAAATTGATAAAATTTATCAGTTTATACAATTCATTTCATATTTGGCTTAAATAACAACTCAGTTGATCGTTTCGTAACGAATTGAAATAATTTATTAATAATATGGAGTTTATGAGTTCATTCTAGACAAATCAATGATTGTTCATTCAATAAACGCAAACAGATAAATGAAATTTGCGAAAATATGTAGCTAATCTACGATTTATGCAATGATTTCTACTATGCTAACGTGCGGAAAAATTCCTTAATTGAGGTCATGATCATTTGGTGTGACCAGTGTTACTCTGAATCGAAATTCAAAATTGGATTTTGCGTCTTGTTAATTTGGCTTTCCCTAAAAGAAAAATAATTTCTCTCTTGGCTGTAATATCCTACGGTTGAAGTTTTGCTCACTGTTGATGTTTTGAAGTTGGAATTGAATTTGAGTTGATTTGGATTTATTATTAAATTTATTCTTTGTCCAATTACTCCTAAAATGCCAGTTAATAATTGACCATTTGTAAATTTAAGCTGAAAATACACAAAATATGTATCTAAAAAAGAAATATTAATATTCTTATAATAAGTTCTTTCAATCTTATCCAATTCCCTCAAAAGACCGTACCGGTAGCCTTACACAATGGCAATAATTAGGTTTTGTCCCTGAAACCTAAAAGTTTAATGAAATTTAGTAAACACAAATGTAGTCATTAGAGTTTTTTTGTGTTATAACTACAGAAATGCGTAATATAAATCAGCGGAACATTCTCTATGAATTCAGTAACTATAACTTTGTCCGGATTATGAAAATATTACAACAGATCTGTAATGTTTCTATTTTATTGTCTATTTATTTCCGTAAAAATAACACTGAATTCCATTTTAAGTTATTCTCATAAAATTTCTGGTCTTTGTTTGGTTACAAGAGCTCTGACTTGAATAGTTCTGTTACAAGGTTTGGTATCGTACTTCAATTTTCATAAATTTATTGAGCATGTGTTTGCCTATAATGTGTATTCTCTTCTCCGTAGCACCACAGCCCCTCTCGGGCCTTCGCTTCCAGTAAATAGTGCCTCCAACTATCTCGGTCCATTTACCGCGTCCTCCAATTTCGAAATCCGTGTAGCGATGAACTGTCCTCGTCGACCGAGTCAGACCAGCGTTTCCTCGGTTTCCCCACTGGTCTTCAGCCTTCAGTTCTCCCAACGAATACCTTTTTGGGTACCCGTTGTTCGTCCATACGATGCATGTGTCCAGCCCATAGTAGCTTCCGTAGTCTGACAATCGTTGAGACCTCCGGCTCGGCAAAATTTCATACAGATCATGGTTGTATCGAATTCGCCATTAATGACCGTGACAAAATGTTGATGTCGTCCGCATAGGCTACTACTTGGCTCGTCTTGTATAATAATGTACCTCGTTTATCGACAGGTAGCTTCCTAATGACGTACTCCAGAGCCAAATTCAATAGCAATGGGGCTAGCCCATCTCCCTGTTTTAGTCCGATATTTGTGTCAAAGGCATCGGTGAGTTGATTATTGATGCGGACTTGGGAAGTCGTTGACGTCATTGTCATTTTGGTAAGACGGACTAATTTGGCTTGGATACCAAAGCAGAGCATTATTTAGTACAGTACGTTACGATCAATACTGTCCAATGCTTGCTTAAAGTCAACGAAAATTTGGTGTACGTCTATGTTGAACTCCCAGTATTTTTCAAGTATCTGCTTGACAGTGAACAATTGGTCTATCGTCGATCTACCTGCTCTAAAACCACCTTGATACTCTCCAATAATACTGTTAGCGTTTGATCCGATTGTATTTTCTAAGATCTTTGAAAATGTTTTGTACGCCGTACAAAGTAGTGATATGCCTCTATAGTTTTCGCACTGTAGCTTGTCACCTTCTTTGTGGATGGGGAGTATAATTGATTGGCTCCACTCTTTCGGCATATGTTCTTGTTGCCAAATAATCGTATGCTGGATGGATAATGTGTGTTACAGACTGCAAGTTGGAAAACGTTAACTATCTACGACTACTCAGCGGTAAATTTTAGACTTGTCACTAATATATCATTTTTGTAAATTATATTTGACTGGTTAAGTTGCTCTTCAGTCCTTACAATTTATTACGTCTCTGCTTTTATATTGTACTTAAAGTTGCTTTAGTAGATCATTTCCAAAAGAAACGAATAATATGCTTTAGTTCCAAGCATGCCAGATCTTCATCGACTAAACAGTGGGTTCTCAAGGTTTTTATTCTTTAATGAAACAGTAGATTACTGGCGGTTCCTCAAATTTGCAGAACTTGAATCCGATATTTTTCTTGACCCCATTCATTTGAGGTATATTCTTTTGTGGAAGCCTGTGAGAATCCCTATTCGGTATAAACTCAAAATATTTCCTTTCATAAGCTTCAAGAAATTGTTTCGATGTTTGCTGTATGCCCTCAACTCCATTTCTTTTAGCCTTCGAAGGGACCTCATCTTAATTGCACTGAATTTTTCAATGCCAGTGAGCATGGTAGCTGAACATTTCTGCACTTATAGGTCAACCTGCTTCTTACTCTCCATTCATGCATGAATAATTTGTTTCGAAAAAATCTCAAGTGAATATTTCGAACTTCAAATTCACAAGTTACGAAATTAACTTTCTAGATAAAGCAGTACTCCAACATTTACCTGAGACTATTAGAAATAATTGTACATTTTCTAACAATATGTTGAACCATGCATGTTTCCGAAAACAGTAGGGAAAGTAAATAAAAGTGGTAGACGGTTGCAATGAACTTCTTGAATTCAAACAAATAAAAATAAAAACTTCCTTTATGATTCGTTGATAATAATTTTATTCTTGCAAACACCGTGGGTTTAGGAATCAACACCTATTCCATCCTCAGAGTAAACTAAATTTCTTTATTCTTCGTTATCTCGGTTTTTTGCACCATGTAAAAAATTCTCCAAATAAATGTTCCTCCAACTTTTCCAGAAAAACGCAAATATTGTAAATTTAATGCTAAACAAATATATATTTCGGAGGTAAGAGTTTCTCCTTCTTCAGTGTTTTTTGTTATGGTTTAATTCCAAATAGCATCCGCTTTTTATATCCCTTCCATTAATTACATTTAACCTATTTTTGTCTTTGAGACCTATCAATTAACCTATATTCTTAATTACATTTTATTATCCCTGCTTAAGAGGTATCATTTATTGCTTTTCCCTCATTGAGTTTTTGTTTTTATGACTGCTATTATAATTCGTTTATTATATTTTAAATATTATTTAGATTTAATTAGATCTAGTATCCTTGAGTAACCGTTGCCCACATCTTCATTGAGCCGTGCGTTTTCCGGTTGTCGAATAATCCAAAGGCTCTCATATACGTCAAATTTCCGATTGTTGCTCACGTCTTGTATTACCTCTAGATCATCCCAATTGATTGCGTGATTAGTTTCTACAATATGCTTGGCGACGGCGGACTTAGCTGTATCCCCAGGTGCTTTCCTTGACTTTAGCTTATCTGCTGCCTTGATATGTTCGCTGAACCTTGTTTTGACTGATCGCTTAGTTTGTCCGATGTACGATATCTGGCATGGCTGACAGGTAATTTTATATATGCCACATTTTTCATCCTTTTGCTTCCTATCCTTCGGTGTGCCTAGTCTGGATCCTATTTTGAATTTCCGGCTCGTGGGTAACGCTGTTATGTCAACAATGAAAATTTAGAGAAGTGGTCATATCGAGCAGACATCTACAATTAAAATTGATGGGTCAGGCTGCGAAGGGACCTCTACAGGGAGACGGGAGAGCTCACCCCGGATAACATAGTCGCGGTGATGCTCGGATCGGTTGACAAATGGAACCAGGTGGCACATTATGTTCGGGCAGTCCTAAAAGATAAAAGGGACTCACAGCAGCCGGGGGTGTTGGGACTAGGGGATCGCTCTTCTGGCATTTCCTACCTAGACGGGGACCAATGGCGAATTCGATACAACCATGAGCTGTGTGAAATCTTTCACGAGCTGGAGGTCTCAACGATTGTAAGACTGCGGAAGGTACAATGGAGCGGACACTTGAATCTTATGGACGAACAACGGATACCCAAAAAGGTATTTGTTGGGAAAACTGACGGACGGGGACCAGTGGGGAAACTGAAGAAACACTGGTCTGATACGGTCCACGAAGACAGTTCATCGCTGCATGGATTTCGACGAAGAGGAAGAAGTATGAACCTCAGATCGCGACAAAAGTATTTTAGCAATCGCAATGTCGGTTCCAGTTCGTTTTTGCATAAGAACATTAGTTCAAATTATTCTCTTTTTCTGCCATTGATCTTTTGATATGAAAACTATTTAGTGCTAACAAAAAATTTTTCTACTAGTCAAAAAGTCATTTATGCGTTCCATATGCTAGATTTTGGATGCTATTTGCCACTCTTCTTTTGCGAAAATTCTGAAAAAATGCATATATTTTAGTTACATAACATTTTTAAGCCAAATCAATCTTCCTTATTTCGACCCATATACCGACTTTTAACGATTAGTTGGGATCCATTTTAATTTTGCATCAGGGATGTTTTCTATTTTAAATTTAGTTTTTTGTGCCTATTAAATTTTGGGAAAATCTTGTGTAGTATTAGTATCTAAACTCAAACAACAAAGTATATACATATATCTATTAAAAATATAATACTATTTTAATTGCAGCTATGAAAGTGTACAAACCAACCGATGCAACAACAAATCCCTCATTGATCCTTGCAGCATCTCAAATGGATCAATACAAGCACTTGATCGAGAAAGCTGTTAAACATGGCGCTAAAATCGGAGAGTAAGTTTACTTATATCCATATGATAAATAAGAATTATACAAATTTCATACCATTGAAGGACTGAACAGGAAAGAATAGATGAAGCTATGGATATGTTGTGTGTCTTATTTGGCTGTGAAATTCTTAAAATCATCCCTGGCCGTGTATCAACCGAAGTCGATGCGCGTCTTTCGTTTGATCGTGATGCTAGTGTTAAGAAAGCGCTCAAACTAATCAGTTTATACGAGGATATGGGCATTGATAAGAAACGTATTCTAATCAAATTAGCATCAACATGGGAAGGAATCCAAGCAGCACGCATTCTTGAAAAGGAACATGGAGTACATTGCAATCTTACATTATTATTCTCATTTTGTCAAGCAGTAGCTTGTGCTGAAGCTGAAGTTACTTTGATCTCACCTTTTGTTGGACGAATCCTTGACTGGTATGTAGCAAATACGGAAAACAAGTCATATGAACCAACCAAGGATCCTGGTGTAGTTTCCGTAACGAAAATCTATAATTACTACAAGAAATTTGGCTATAAAACAGTAGTAATGGGGGCATCTTTCCGTAATATTGGTGAAGTGAAAGCATTGGCTGGATGTGATTTACTCACAATCAGCCCGAAGTTATTGGATGAATTGGAGAAGAGTGCAGATCCAGTAACGAAAGCACTTGACGCTGAAGCCGCAAAATCAGCGAAGTTAGAAAAAATCAATTTGAATGAAAGTCAATTCCGTTGGATGTTAAATGAGGATCAAATGGCTACTGATAAATTATCAGATGGTATTCGGAAGTTTGCTGTAGACGCAAGAAAATTGGAAAATGTAATCAAAGAAAAAGTCGTTGCGTTGTAATAGAGTGAAAGTTTAAATATTTAATGCTGCATTTTTTAGAAAAATGTGTGATCCTATGAAATTTATTTGTATCATTGTCGTTTTAGTAATTGGATTGTAAATCAAATCAATGTGCAGTGCATTTTTGTATCTATTCTGGTTTTAAGAAAATTAAATTTTTTATACAGGGCTATGTAGTGGTTTTTCATTGATAAAATTTGTAAGAAGGTTAACTATAATTTTACTTGAGATTTTCTAATTTCAAATAATATGTTGTTGTCAGTTTTGTTTATTTGATATCCGCAGGCCAATTTTCTTTTTTTCTTCTTGAAAAGCCGTCGGGCCTTGCCTTTTTAAGTCAGCAGACGCTTTTCGACTCCTGTGAGTCGTCTTCACTGTCTGTATGGTGTTGTTTCTAAGTTCCAGTGACAGCTAGCCATATATTCTTGGTTCGAATCACAGTGGGAGAAATGATGTTTGCTTAGAGTGATTCTTAGTCCATTGTAAAAATAAAGCATCGCGTAGCCTGCTAACATTTCGCTTGGACTTGGTAGTACTTCAGTAATTGTCTTCGTACTCTGGAGGGTGCCAGATACAATCTGTAGACTTCACCAACGGATTTCAGAGTTGAGATTGGTTTTGTATCGACTCCTAAATTTGGGAACTTAAAGTAATTTCCCGTATTTTTTATCCATAAAAATTGTGCGATTTAATCAGAACTGAATGTATTAATATTTTATGCGAATCAGAATTCATTAGGACAGATAAATTAGTTGTCTGTTTGAATTGACAGCTCATACCATCATTTTAAGGGATTTAAAGATTACGATATTTAAAGCGTGGGTTTCTATCCTCAGAATATTTTGTGCTATAAGCAATGATAGAGTTTCTAGCGAAATTATCAAGGAAACTCTTTGATGTGGGCAGCTAAAAGATAATTTATGAATAACCAAATTGTATTTGCTAAGTGCAATTCTAAAGAAATCTGACAGACAATCACAGATTATCCACTTCAGATGGAGAAAGGAATCAAGTACCGATTCCATTTGGGTTTGATCGATTAACAAATTAGCAGAAGTAGTCATTTGGAATTTTGAAAGAAAACAGATTCCGCTTGATCCTTAATCAATATTCCTTGAACCAACATGCATTTATGAGGTATTATCTATAAATTATTCAAGAACTCTTTTATGTAATGTTAATATTGTGGTAAGATTTCAATATACGAGTACATTCTTATGCCATCGTGAATTTTCCGGTCAAAAACTTGAATGCTACAGTTATTTTAGTACAAATAATCCAACTAATTTGAGACTTTTTTCTTGAAAAGCTGTCGGGCCTTGCTTTGTTGTGTGAGCAGACGCGTTTCGACTCCTTTGAGTCATCTTCCGTGTCTATATGTTGTTGTTTCTGAGTTCCAGCGACAGCTAGCCGTATTTTCTTGATTCAAATCACAGAGAAATGATGTTTGCTTCGAGCGATTCTTTGTTACATTGTACAAATAAATTAATGTATCTCTTTGGGTGAATTACTTTATTTAAAGATAATTCTAGCGGATTTTTTTTGTAAAAGATACAATTGCCTAAAATTTATTCTAGACGAGAAATCAATACCACATCGAAAATGCATGAATTAAAATCTCAAGTCGTGTGCGTTGTATAGTGGTTAGAGCGTTGGCTGCGTCGTTAAAAGTCCCTGGTTCCAAACCCATTGGTGTCAATGAGATTTCTTTGGACGGATTATAAGCCCGTTCAGTTATGATACGTACTGGTTCAAAATCAGAACGTATCGCAGCTGGATGGACAGACAAACAGCTAAAGCGTGGTAGTGACCTTATCACCTTCCCGAGTGCCGATGAAGATAATGAAATATTCTAACTATTACTAAGCGAAGGCCCGAAAGGGGCTGGAGTGCTAAAGCAAAAAAATTCTCAGGAGCAATATTAGCCCCATACCTTCCATTGAACCAAAAATTACTTCGAAATTAGAATAATAAATTTTCCAATATGTCATACGGAGCTGCTGTTTGGCACGCATGTTTATATCACCTTAAGGTAAAGCTACAAATCATCCTCAACCGATGTTAAAAATGGGTCAAGAAATAAAGAAAAGCAAGACAAGACCAGCTACCTCATTGTATAACGTTCGTGCTACAACATTATATGAAGTTGTTATTGTTATATTGTATTTTTATCTAGTTAGCATATAATAGTTAAGCTAGGTTGGTAGTAGCTTAAGTGGACGGCTCCTCCGGAACAAGGTGAAGTCTCAGGTAGGCACTTGGAGGCCCATTGCGAAACCATAGCTTCCCCTATAACATGTATTATTGTTCAGAAGAACGGATCCTCATTTACTGTTAAATGGGGCTTTAATGTAATTGCGCATTGGTGCGATGTGTTGCATAACAATGGCAAGCATGTTATCTTTCTATATCTATCAACGAATGTGTTCTATAACAGAGGTTGTTCTATGCTGGCGTACAGACGCACCAACATCACCCTTTCACTTGCTTCCGCAGATAACCGTTCTATTTCGGTTCAGCTGTTTTCTTTTTAAATTTATGAGCCAAGACTTCCGCATGGCCGAGGTTTGCCTCAGCCGAAGGATCAATGGAATTTAGTCTTGCTGCTGCACATTTTGCATGTTACAAGACCAGCTGCATACACAGAAAAACAAAGCTCTAAGTATACAAATATGTGATAAGACCTGTGTTATGCTATGAGTGTGAAACATGGACCCTAACCCAAGCATACGCAAATATATTGAACGCCTTTGAGCGACGGGTCCTGAGGCGAATAATCGGAGCGAAGCCAGACGGGGACCAATGGCGAATTCGATACAACCATGAGCTGTACGAAATTTTTGGCGATCCGGAGGTCTCAACAATTGTAAGACTGCGGAAGCTGCAATGGGCTGGACACATGAATCGTATGGACGAACAACGGATACCCAAAAAGGTATTCGTTGGGAGAACTGAAGGCCGGAGGCCAGTGGGGAAACCGAGGAAACACTGGTCTGACTCGATCGACGAAGACAGTTCATCGCTGCTCGGATTTCGGAATTGGAGGACGCGTTCAATGGACCGAGACAGTTGGAGGCGCTGTTTGCAGGAAGCGAAGGCCCGAGAGGGGCTGTAGTGCTAACAAGAAGAAGAAGAAGATCAACTGCTTGGATGAAAGCCAATGAAGTAGTGTTCGGAGTGCCTACTTAGGGGTTGTATGGAGCAACACTGTCAAAAGTAGTTCCCCGTTTTTGTATGCATTTGCTTACTTGCTCAGCGCAACTTGGAAATGGTTTCTTATGTCTGTTCGCAGGGTTGACTTTTGCCTATTCCCAAGTTTGAAAAAGCCACTTAAAGAACACCGCTTGGCCGATTCGAACTAAAATAATAAGTGTGCATCGGGCCATTCCGAAATCTGAGCTCCAGGACTGCTTCAGGTTGTGGAAACATGAATAGAAGCGTGTTGTTCAATCGAACGGGGGTCACGAGCCTGATGACGAAAAATGACACCGTTCTCTCAGTGCCATTGCGGAAAAATGAATAGAATGATTTAATCTCTCTGAGAGCCCCGAGAAAATTTCTCTGGTATAACGATAGCAATGTCTTCCACTATTACGCTATTACTTTAAAGAGCTCATTGGCAAGTAGGTTCTATTGCAGGGGAGATAAAACTTCCCTCAGGAGTATCAGCGCTTGCCAACTGCTTGAGGGTAAAGCTACTCATTGACGAAGGTAATACTCGAGCTTTCGGAAGCTATTTTGTGCGTTGAATCAACTGTTAGTTAACTCCAAAATATTTAAGAGCATTCAATATGTCTTGTGGGCGAATGCTCCAAGAAGGTCGCACATGTGTACTCTTTGTATGAAAATGACCATTTCAACAAATTTGCTTTTTGTATAAGCACACTGCAACTTCGAGATTAGATGAGTGTCTAAGGTAGTAGTCAAAGAGCCTGCCATTCGCATTATCTTAAGTAGGAAGGAACTTAGGCAAATTGGTCTTTAGGAATTTGGTAATCGATGTGACGCCTTCCTAACTTTAGTGATAAAACGACTTTAATCTTCCGCCCGAAAGTAAAAATGCATGTAAGCTGGCGGCAGGTATTATAGATTATTTCTAGCCAAGGTATTACCCCATCTAAAGTCGACTGTATGCTGGCCGGAATGATTCCAGCTGACGCTGAAGACTTCAAAGAGCTAAATGAATAAGCAGCCCAACGTATACTTTTCGTGAAATGACTGAAACACTTCCTGCATTTATTTACGATTCATGTGTTAGGGTTCAAGATGTTTCCTGGTTGCCAGAAAAGTGTGTACATTTAAACCTTAACCATATTATCACCGTCCATTTTCCATCTGCATTTTAATCCGCAGAATTTTCAGGAGACGACTGGTTTTTTTTTATGCTTCCAATGATGGTACAGAGAAATTTCGCCTTACAAACGACATTTTTGAAAGCCTTAATTAAATTTTATAATGGAACCAATCATTGAACCTCGTTGCACAATTAAACTCTTTCCTACATTCAACACAAAGCGCCAGTATCTATCTTACTGGGCTTCAGCTTCCCAAGTCTAAGTAGTTTGGAATTGTGTATCTCGCCAGTGTCATTTATTGTTATTGCTGTAATTAGATAATTTTCAAACGCCTTTAAAGAAATTTAGCTGATAATCTTCCAAGAAGTAAAACAAGTAGAGAAACAAATTAACGAGATGAAAACAAAATGCCGTGGTGCTATCGAAAATATAAAACTTATTTATTTTGGTGCCAAATTGTCCAAAAAGGAAAATGAAAGTATCGAAATATACAGTAGAATTAAGCTCACGTACTAAGTTCTGAAGATTCTGAAAGCCACCAACATTCAAAGGAAAACAAAACTCTAGTTACATAAATTTTTGATGAGCTCTGTGCTATACTATGGTTGGAAGATATGGACTATCATTCAACGTTCGGCGAGAATACTCGTAATGAAATATTTTTTAGAGGGAAATGACTAAGAGAGTTTTTAGAAAATACAGGGTTGACTCAACATATCTAGCAGGTTTGGATTTAATCCTGCCTAGCCACATTATAATCAAGCTAGGTATACACTGCGATAATTCGGCCCATTTTGTCACATGCAGTTATTATTTGGTGAGTTAAGGCCAATGAAGATGGGTACAAATTTCACTGAACAAGCAGTACAGAACGGTTTTGTACCACAGAATCATTCCCCGCTTTAGGAGAAATCCTTCATACTCTCTTCAATTTACTAGCTTTAAATATATTTAATAGGCTAAGAGATTTAAATACAATAGATACAAATTGAAATGTAAAAAATTGCCGATTTCGTAAGCCATAAAAACATTGAGAAGGTCTCGAATGATAAAGGACATCCTTAGAATATGTCCTCTGATGCTATGAATTTAATATTCCTACTTCCTATCGAATACAACATTGAGATCTACCTAGGAGGACCCGGATATATTTCTGCGGTCTTCTTCACTAACGACTTCAAGATCGAAAATGGAACTGGAGAGGGTTGGATCCTTTTGAAATCAATTTAGGCACACGCCATTCCTCTGGGAAAGCATGCCACTGTTTTTCAAGCAGAGGTATTCGTCATTCTTCAGGTATTGATGTTGATTGTTGGGAAAGGTGGATAGGCATGCAGTTAAGCCATACTGATAGCTCGAGGAAAGTTATCTACTACCTCAACACTGGTCCTTGAATGTAACCTCAAGCTACGCTGTGCTGCAAAGCTCAATCTGCAGTTCACTTGTGAGCTAAATAAAGAACAAGACAATGACGAATTGTATGAAGTATTAGGCGAGCCGAAAGTGTCCGCAATAAGGCTGCGGAAGCTATAATAGGCTGGCCAGTTGATACGTATAGAAGAGCAACGAATATTTAAATAGACGCTAGTTGGAAAATATGATTGACGGAATAGCCGACGAAGCCCTGGTCCGAATTTGTCAATGCATCGCAGCTCGGATTCCGGAAATAAAGCATGCAGTTGATAGGCCGCGGCAACTTTGTGCAGCCAAGACCCGTGTTGGGCTGTAGTACTGCAATGAAGACGGTCTTCTGAAAACAACCGGCGAGTTTCAAATGAGAAATCGTTTTTGTATGGACTCCTATACGAGTACTCCCGCAACATATTTGTACACCGGGTTTGCTTCCCGCATTATATGATTGAATTCAAAATGAACGGTTTTCGGTTGGAGTTGACGTTCTATGCCGTTAAGTTAAGAAATTTATCAGCTTGATCACCGTATTTAAAATGTATCTGGATATCTGGGCGCACTTTTTGAGTTTCGTTATGCTGAACTATTCTGATGATTTAGCTTATTGAAACTTCATTATTTTTAACATTTTTCTAGCGTTGACTGTTGGACCCCTTTTGTTGAGAATGTTGGGATATTTATTAATTTTCATTTTGAAAAGGATAATCCTTATTTTCAAATGAAATAAAAAACGCATATAAATATTAAATTTTCGTTATAATTATTATTAATTTTGTATCTTAGGCGAGTATCACTTAAAGAAAATAATAATTTATTAACATTTAACAATACAATTCATAGTTGTGTATGCCCTAACTCATCAATAATTATGTGATTTTTATTAGTCTACTAATATATAAATATCATATCATATTATTTAGTAGCCATTATCAATAAGCATTTGCTTTTTTCCTTTATCTTTAAACTATATTATCAAATACCATTCGTTTCGTTTTTCTATGTTTAGACTTTACGCCTTGCTTTCAATTTAGCTGTAGAGAACAAAAAAAAAGATATTCTTTTTGGTTCTTTCTGCACACATTTCATTCTCGAGGGTAATTCAATGAATTTTTTTGTCCCTTGTAAATTAACCCAATTCTTTGAAAATGAATTTTAAATTCCGATTTAAATAAATTAAGTGTTTACATAATTTGTGTGAGATGTGTTCATTGATTGAAAGGCACAAAAGGAAAAATCCTAGTTGAATTATATCCTACAGTGTGATGGTGTTTGCCTACTTTAAGTTGCGACAATATGTCGTTTGTAGGTAATTGAAAGTTATTTTCAAAAGAAAACTCTCGTAAATGTCACATGACAATAGAAAAAAGAAAACAGTCCACTTGTTTGTAAAAATGTTTGTGCCTCAAATATTTTGGTATGAATATATTTTTTACTTTTTTTGATACAAATTCAAAGACCTACAATTATTATCATGATTTATTTTTTTAAACTCTATAGCAACAATAATAAAAATTGTAAAAAACAAGGCATCACGTGCTCAGGTCTTAAGTGTGTATTTATTAAGCATAAATACATAAGGACTGTGTTGATAGTTGTTAATTAGTAGTAACTCGATTGATTCATCATTCTCTTTTATGTATATACATTGAGTAGAGAAAACAATTTTGATTATCGATGGTAATTTAATATTTTATCGTGTTAAATTACCTCATCCAATACTCATTTTATTTGTTTATAAACATAAAAATACTATTCTTAAGTTAGCGTCATTTTTTCCAGTTGGATTATTTTGTAATTTTGCATGATTTTTGGTTTAATTTTAGTCTGTAATTATTTGCAATACACTTCAGTGGTTAAATTAAGTCTTTGTATTGTTTAATATGAAAGCGTTGCCAGATAGAATGATTTCGTCTAAGGCATTGAATAGGTAAAATATTTTGAGTAGAAGCGTGTATGGTTAGTAATATTGTCACTAGTTTGCCTTTAGAAACGGATTCATATTTATAGGGCTACAATTTCTTCTTCTTTGGGTTCATTCATGCTCGAGATCAGGGTTAGTTGCAATATCATTGAGAAGACCGGCCTCTTCCGGCTTGTGTAAATTTACTTATCTACATGCAAATTTGTTAATATTATTACATACAACTTTGTTTCCACATGGTTAGTGAAAACAGAGGGCTATGGGAATTAGTAGCTAGACGACAAAACTAGTGACAAATTACGAGTAGTAGTCATGTAGAGGAACCATTCCAACTTTGATTTTAAATGGGATTATGACAATGCTGCGCAGAGTTTTTAATACTATTTGTATTATTCTCTTATTAGAGTTAAATATTCATATAAATATATACTTATATCAAATTTTCAATGTCTAAATCAAAGTAAAGCCTACTGTTATCAACAAATACAAAAATCATAATAATAATGATAACGATGAGACATGATAGCCGAAAAAAAACTTTGTATACAGGAGAATAGAATATATAGAAGGACTAAGTTATACATAATCATCTTTTCTCTTCATTTCATTTATAAAATTAATAATACTTACACTTAAAGGAATCTAAACAATAACTATTATAGTAATAGCGTAGTCATAATGTATAGTATTATAGTCGTAATCGTATCTATTAGATAAATTAAAATATTTTCGTTTAGTTATAGAAAGAAAGAATTCTATCGTTTCAATGTCGCCGACATTGCTATTGTGCCGTGATGATGAGGTGTTTCGTATGGTCTCAACTTTTCCGATTCACTTCTTGTAATTTGCACTTGACTGTCGACACTGTCAATATCTATTTCACCGTCTTCAGCCAATCGTTCTAATTTTCGACGTTGTTGACATTTTGTGTATATCACTAGGCATAGAATTACGACAAGTATGAGAGCTAACGTTGCACCACTGGCTATACTTGCTGTTTCTAACATGACACGTGGTCGAGTGGCTGTAAAAATAGATATTCTTATTATTGATAATTTTTATTGTGTTAGTAATGCGAGACTTACGCAAATATGATCCATCAAGATCTTTGTATTCACACCTTGGTCCCATGTAACCATCAGCACACCTGGAAAATAGTTATAAGATTTTCTTTATAATGTTATTTTATTCAACTTATACACTTTGCAAAAGTATCGGTACTAGCAAAATATAATTTGAGTAGACAGGAGTACGCTCCTGTCTGAAGGGTTTTGTACTCGACGTATGAAATGCGAGCAAATGTATGTTAAATCATACAATTTGAGTAGACAGGAGCAAGCGAGCATATGTATGTTAAATCATAGGTTTATAGGAAATTATGTTTAACTCACAAAATTTTTTCGTATTATTTCACTTTTGCTGCCTACCTCATTATCGATATTGCGATTTTAATACCTGATATTAAACGATCTCATAAAGACCTTTCATTGGATACCATATTCGAATGTCGGTGTTCGGTGGACATTTTTGAAGGGATAACATCCTTGTACGAGGAAACCCCCTTAAAATCTTTTGATTTTTTTTCAACAATAAAAAACTATTTTAACCAACCATTCTGGGTTGTTCACATAATTTGATGACGCAACTTTTCTAGTGTCTGAGAAATCTAGCTATGACGCACTGACGAATAAGGATGGATGGACGGGCGGACAGTCAGTCAGGTACCGATTTTCATAGGGTATTGTTCATTTTTTCACAAAACTCTAAAAAGAGAGATTAGCTACGAAGCATATATGTTGAAGGTGACTATTGTTTAAGTTGTTTTTTTATGTATCATAAGAGTTGTCGCCAACTCCACCATAGACGGTCCCAAGCCCGTTTGAGAAAGGAGGAGGGAACCCCTGGTGTCCCAAAAAACAGCTTCCATGATTCCTCATCTTAAACCCTACGATTAAATGGTAGCAATTGTTCTGGGGGTCGCACATTGGGTTTACTGTTCGCCAATAATGCGACATTGAATGCCGAGAAATGCTAATAACTGTGAGTATATCTACAGCTCTGCTACTAAATCCTATTTATACCTCCTTTGTGGAGACGTAAGAGGGTGAAGGCGAGTCTTCCGCGCCTGATAACGGGATCGAAGTAATAACCATGCTGCCGGAATGGAGGTTGGGCGACGGGCTAACTCCCTGTGCTTGGGAAACCCTACAATGTTTCGAAACCTTCAGAAGGACCTCGGAATGGATTGGACTCACGGCAACGAACTCGCAAACGGAAAAAGGACTATGGCATTGGATCCTGGAATGTTAGATCACTCAATTGCTCTGGCGCTATTAAGGACCTTTTACAACAGGTCAGTCAAAATAAATTAAAAATACTGGCAATCCAGGAAACGAACTGCACTGGAAGTGATATTCGAACCATGAGATCATATATAATATTCAAAAGTGGGAAGCCTATTTCTTCTACCTAGCCTACTGCCAAACGAGCATTTGGAGTGGCCTTTTATTGTGGATAGGGAGTTCAAATCGCATGTTATTGATTTTAAGGCGGTTAATAAGCGGTTGTGCGCGATCCGTATAAAAGCGAAATTTTTCAAAATCTGGCTGATCAACGTATACACCACGACCGAAACAAAGGACGAAGAAACTAAGGAAACGTTCTACAATCACCTAGACAGACTGGTCGACTCATTGCCTACAAGCGACACAAAAATAATTCTGGGTGATTTCAACGGTAAGGTTGACAATGAGATTCCTGATCGCGGAACGACTGGAGGATATAGCCTCCACGAATGGCCAGCGCCTGATCGACTTTGCATGTAGCAAAAATCTTGTCATACGTTCTACTGCTTCCCTCAGCGACGCATACATAAAATGGTCTGGGTATCACCAGATGGCAACACACAAAACCAGATCGACCATGTTCTGATCCAACAACGTTGGAGCTCGAGCATACTTGATGTCCGTACATACCGAGGAGCCAATTGTAACTCAGATTATTACTTGATCAATAACCTATCAAATTAACCGAGTGTCAAAGGCGCATTTATCGAAGACCAGCCCGCTACAAAAATTTGACATCGAAAGGCTTCAAACGGCGTCTGTGGCAAAAATTTAAGGGAAACCCTCGACAAGCAGCTGGCTCCCACCTTATCAGACGCATCTCTGAAAACAAGTAACGAGCTCTGGATGGAAGTGAAAGCGGCTATTAACATGGTGGCAAAACACTCAATCGGACATCGAGTCCGGCGCAAAAGAAATTATTGGTTCGATGGTGAGCGCCAAAATGCGTTAGACATAAAGAATCAGGTGTACAAAGAATACGAAGGTAGGAAAACCAGTACGAAGAGAGAACATTATGAAAATCTCAGAAGAGTAAAGAATAAAATAGAATTGAGAAAATAAAATACTATGACGACCAATCGAGGCGTATAGATGTAAGTCCAGCGAGCAACAACACAAGACAAATATGCAAAGTAGTGAAAAGCCTGAAACGTGGTTATCAGCCCAAAACCATGCTCCGTCGTGATGACATCGGCAATATCATCGCTGATGAAACCAAGATTAAGGGAAGATGGGCATCATATTTCAAGAACCTCCTTAATCCTCCGCACATCTTCAGAACATCGGAGCCTATAGATCCACCAACTCTGGATGAAATTTGTTCCACCATCAAATCCCAAAAGATCAATAAAACGCCGGGCATCGATGAGATTCTAGTGGAGCTCATTAAATATGGCAGCAGTGTTCATAAAGCTGTTCACAAAGTTTTCCAGCACTTTTTGCAACAAGAACATATGCCAAACGAGTGGATAAAATCAATTATATTCCCTGTCCACAAAGAAGGTGACACGCTACACTGCGAAAATTATAGAGGCACATCACTGCTTTGGACGACGTACAAAATATTTTCAAAGATCGGATCGGGAAATTGGATCATACGCCAACAGTATTATTGGGGAGTATCAAGGTGGTTTTAGAGCAGGTAGATCGACGATAGACCTATTGTTATGCTGGAAGTTCAACATAAGACGTACACCAAATTTTCCTTGATTTTAAGCAAGCATACGACAGTATTTATCGTAATGTACTGTACCAAATAATGCTTTGCTTAGGCATCCCAGCCAAATTAGTCCGTTTTACCAA